>CM035433.1:8555996-8778496 GCA_020310875.1 Ceratopteris richardii | reverse complement strand
ATGTCTTTGATGGTATGCCTTAAGACTTGGAGTCGACTTTGAATGTTCAATGTGCTTCATACATGTTTCCACTTAAAATACACCATTTTTTTCATAGTTCTGTTTTTACTGATCTTTTCATATGTGAATACATTCATTGTACATGATTCTCATTCAATATTTTTGAAAAAAACCGCATTTTTATGGTACCATATAGGGTCCCCATCCTTGGGACGCCCTCAGCTCTATCCTCATCTCGAGGACACCACCATTCTCAAGACTTGGCATGGTCCCCCTCACCTGGTGACTTTTCTATCGGGTTTGTCTCAACCTTTAGAACATGTGTGCACTTTTGATTTGTAGTACTTCAGTTGTTTCACATAGTTACCTGCTGATCGTACATGAGTAAGGTTTCAACCGTGCATCTATAGATGAACTTTAACTCTCCTTGAACTCGTTGAACCTCTACTCCTTGATAGCCAATGAGACTGCTTCACCATTGCGGCTAGAGAAGGGCACTTCCACTGCCCAAGATAGTGGCTCCAATTCTAGCCATGGAGGTTAAGAGTAACCTTTCAAATAGGACAATGATCTCAAAAGCACATAGAGTGTGTCCCCTATAGGCTTTAGTCAATTATGACATCACGAAATTTGCCACTTTGAATGCTAGGGGGTCGGAAAAGCATCACAAATGGTGAAATCTTTGGCAATAGATAGTGAAAGAAAAATTGATATTCTTTGCATTGACAAGCATAAAATGTATTATAAAGCTAGTGTAATAGAAAATACTTCAAATATTGGCTTTCATATGCTGAAAGAAAGTCGTTCCCTTACTTAGGTTGCCTTTGTATCATCAAGAAAAATTTGTCCTAGTTGAATTCACAATTAAGAGTAAGGAGAGATCTTGAATCACATGGCAAAGGGAACTCACTTAATTATAAATGTATCTGGTCATAACCAATGATTAGGGAAGGATCTCTCTAAGGAACACTCCACTAAACTTTCTTGTAGGAGTAATGCATGATCATATATGTTTACTTGATACTAAAAGACCTGAATATGATTGAATATTAAAAAGAATCTACTTAATCCCCCAAAATGTTAACGATTGAGAAAAATGTCCAGTGAAATTCCCGTCATATTGGCCTGCAACTTTCTCTAATGACTGGGGCTTCACATGCCATTTCTATATCCCACCTAAATGCTTGGGCGGAGATGGAAAGAGTATACTATTTGCTTGTCCATCAAAATGTCTACATTGGGTATGCCATAGTTGCTTATAATCATATGGTCTAGTCTTTACTTATCACACAAGCATGTCACATAGGATGAATCAAGCTCGCAAACATCCATTGCATATCAATAACGCAATCATACATCTCCCTTCTTTCAAAAATAAAAATGTATGCCCTTACCTAAGAGATCTCTCAATCTCATTACTTGAGATTCATGTAGTGGAGCATTCTATGTATAAAATGCAAAGCAAAATGTACTAAGGAATTGGGGCCAACTCTTTACAGCTTGAACGAGGGAAAAAGATGTAGTCTCCCATCATATATTAGACATGTTTCATAAAGTAGTTAAATAACACATTGAGTATTGCACTTGTAGGAATGTTCTATGTATTCACAACTCGAAAATCTCTAAAAACCAGAAATGATTACTGCAAAGTTGGAACATTCAAACATCGAATGCTCTTCAAGTGGATTTTTCAATAAACTCAAAAGAAGAAAGAAGGATAAAACCTTGTCCCTACAAATTCTAAAAGATTGGATCACCAATATTTATGAACTCCTCACTCTATACCATTCACACTTCTAAATTTCACAGTTCACTACTAACAAGCATTCACAACGATTCAAAGAGGAACATGTAGCGATCAATTACTTATTGTCCTTTGTGCATCCAACAATGATGGATTTGAGCTCTACACAAAAATGCTTTAACATGAATGAATTATACTACGTTCTTAAATACTTGGAAAATGCAAAAACCATCGATAAAGATGACCTATTAGAAGAATTCACCGTAAACTACTGGGATGCTCTCAAAATATTCATTGCACAAGCTTGCAACAAAATGTCATTAGATAAGGACCTTCCTTTGCACTTAAAATAGGTAATCGTTGTTTTAGTTGCCAAAAATGACAATTGTTCTTCCTCCCTTTGTGACTAGCAACTTACCACTCTAATGGGAATCTTGTACAAAATTATTAGCATAGCTTTTCATCCAACTCGATAGACCCCTTTATGACAACACTCGTTGGTTGATACTGGCTGTTTATTATGATCAAGAAGCTAATGACAACATTATCATGCTTTAGATTGCCTTTGCAAAGGCATTCAATAGTGTGGACCAAAATTACATCTACCAAACCATGGACTAAATGGGCTTCAAAAGGAAGATGGCACAAGTGATCTACCTCTTTTGCAACAATGCCCACTCTTACATCTCGATGCATTACTTGCTCACCAAAATATTAACATTCGTAAAGGAACCATGCATGGTTGCTTGCTTAGCCCTCTTCTCTTTACTATTCCTATCGGTCCTCTATATTGCCTTGCTTATGCCAAAATTGATGATACTACCCTATCGGACCCAAAATTGGTATTGATTCTCTTTCATGAAATGGATTCACTAATGATACAATACTCTTTCTCCCACAAACAGATGTTAATGTGAGGATTCGCCTAAAAGTCGTGTACACATTTACACATACTTTAGAAATAAATATTAATCTTGCAAAATTTGATCTCATTGATGTAAATTGTGCCCGATTCCCACATTTATCTTGAAAGGGTTACAAGATTCCAAAAGGCCACATCTTTAAACACCTGACTACCTGTTGGGCAGAAATATCAAAATCATGCAGCACTACTAGTCTTTCATTGACTTGAGGACATACAATGTCCACCTTTTCCTTCAAGTCCTTAAAGCTTTTCTTTGGTGGAAAACTTCTAGATCCATGGTGCCTTGCTCATGAAAATCGCTGACCCAACGTACCAAGTGGGAACTTAACCTACTGGACCTCATTATTCACATGCATCATTTTTCCATACATGAACCATAGAGAAAACACAAGCATCATACACACACACACACACACATACACACACACACATATACATATACATACATACATACATACATACATACATACATACATACATACATACATACATACATACATACATACATACATACATACATACATACATACATACATACATACATGCATGCATGCATGCATGCATGCATACATACATAAATACATACATATGTACTCTAGAAAAAAGGAACAAAACATACAGATTTTAAATGCATGAAAACACATAGCATTCACAATTTAGTGCTTGATTGCTTACACAATAATGTAATAGTACGAAGGTAACAAGAATAAAATCAAGTTACAAATCGATCAAAAGAATCTGAACTCCCACATTGAAGTCCAATATGCGTAACATATCTCAATCATACACATACATTGACAAACATATAAAAATTTACAGTACGAGTACAGAAACAACTATTCTCACATGTATGCCTAGCAGCATAACTTCTCTCAAAAGTTCTTAGACGGGAAACATATTTGTGCAGGATCTTAAAAAATTCGTTGATGAGGGAACCATCCATTTTAAGGCTCTTGGACTGCATTTTTCTCACTGGCCATCTAGAAGTAAAATCCAAAACTAGATTCCCTTGGTTTCAGCTTGGTAAATGCTTTAAACAAAGGAGCCTTCCCAACAATATTTCGACCTCAAGGCAAAACAAATCGGTGCTAAAAAGGGGCAAAAACTGGAATATCCCAGAAATCTCACTTTTCTACAGAAATTTGCTGAATCCTCCATAACGTTGATCTCAGAGCTTCTGCAACAAGTGGAAGGCTTGAATAAAACCATCTCGTGGGGGTCCACTCGAGCCAAGTACATTTGGATGAAGTCCGTGCTATTGCATAACAAGGCTTTTCTTGTGGCTTTTTGGGATACAGGAAAATTGGTGGCTTCCTCAAGAAAAATAATCCTTGGCACATTTGACTTTCCTTGCCTTTGATGTGATTATGCTGATGAGGTTATGAGGCCTGCCTTCTGGAATCGTCGATATAATAAAGGACCAAGGATGATGGAAAGAGGTTCTACTTATCTTGGTAAAAAGGCTTCCCATAATCGATAAACACACCATCACATTTGGTACTATAGCATCACAACAACGTAATCTGGATTATCAAGCAACTAAGAATTTGGATGCTCTGGTAAATTTGGCAGTCTAGAAACACCTTAATATTTAAACATGCAAATAAGTTCCCTGAAGCCCTCCCTGTGAAGCTTTTTAAAGATTGCATTGGTAATACTGCTACTGCCCAAAATACTTACATTAGAGACCATATTTTTAGCCTCATTAACCTGATGCTATAGCTTGCTTCATCTCATGAGCCCAGCTTGGTTATTTTCATAGATGAAGAGACTAGCTTTTCGAAAGAAAAAAACAAAATAAATTAATATTTATTAAAGCAAATACAAAACGGCATATAGCCAGCATGAAAGAACTCACTGATGATAATGCTTGAGGTAGTGTATTTCTTAATACTGCTTCAATGGCTGCGATTTTGATCTTATCTTTTCCAACAAAGTTCACAAGAACGGGCTCTGGAATAGTTTTTCCAACTTGAAAACCTGGAACCTGTGCCATGTATGGAGAGAGTTGAAAACAGTGCATCTACATGGTGTCATTTTCGTTCTCCAGATAATTTCCACTAAACTGTTTTTTATTCACAAATACAAAACCTTTGTCCTTCTGCTCAATTCCTTCAAAACAAATTCATAATTTTCCTTGCAGATTTTCGGTGCAACCTTGACACTCAACTTGACCTGCCATTGTTTAAAGCTGAAAATCAATAAAAGAATATGCAACATTGAAATAACTCTTAGAACACAGTAAAACAATTCAATGGAACATGTTGACAGCAGAGATGAATTTAAGCCTTTAAGATCAGCAAACTCCCATTGTATTTACAAGTGTCTTCTATGATCTGTTCAAAACCATTCACACATCTTCAAATTGAAGGAGAGTATATTTCAAAATCTATTTCTTTTCTAGCCCAAAGAGATTTATTAATGAGGAATGCAATTAAAAAAAAAAAAAAAAGTGGGCTCCACACTGCACATAGTAAAAGTGGGATTTTATAGCACAAAAGAGACTTCCATTTTATTCAAACTTCAACAATGTGGTCTAATCTTATGCACATTTTAAAACCAAGACATACACATGTATGATTGAAACTTTCCTGAAATTGAATACGTCAGTGTATGTGAAAGTACACACATTGCATAGATGATAACTACATATGGTGCATGCTCCAAGCCATGCGTGATTATGGGTGCAATCTCAGACTACCCATACACTTCCTTTTTATGTTCCAAACCAACATACATGCTTAGCCAAGAGCCAATAAACATTGAAAAAAAAACCATAGTCATGTACTCCGAAACAATTTAATGACATCAAAAGATAGCCAATTTGACACAATCCATAAGAATATACAGACTAGCAAGTAAGCAAAATCGACTTTGGGTCTGCATAATCAGCAATAACTAAGTGTTCAACTCCAGAAGAAGAAAATAAGGAGAGAGTTTACTTGAATTGAAATGTAAATACAAGAACTGATAATCTAAGAGCGAAAAATGACAAGACTCATTCATGCGTTCTCTATTCACAGTGCACACTCTATCTCAGAAAAGAATCACTTTCCTATATAAAACATTGCATGCACAACCAAAACTGAATCCTTGCTTTACTAGAAAGCCAATACACACATAAACAATCTTCAAAATAGCAGCCATTTACCTCAAGAACTCCACAAGAGTTTGCACCATCTGTAGGTCTCACTCTAATTGTAAACTTTAATGATTTCACCTTAAATACAATCAGACCTACTTATCCTTTTAGTGCTTAGACAGGTAAAAATAAATGTAAGTCATTTATTTACACACCCCAAACTCAAGGTTTTTAGCATCTTAATCTCTATGGATGATGAAGAGTTCATCTCTTGGCATAGACCTGAATGACAAGACCACTTATGTACACCTAGAAACTTTGGGCATCATTGGACAATTATTGATGGATAAAAATGAGGCCAAATCTTGGCAAACAGGTTGGCCAGCAATCAATAAAAAGCCTAAACTTATCCAAAATTGATTAAATTTCTATAAGATCATCCACATCTGCATATATTTATCAACCAAGCGCAGTCATAAATTGGAATTAGGGTTTTTTGACAAAAAAGGGCAGAGATTTCTTTTACAGTAGTTGATTTTAAAAATAATGTTAAGGATAAATCCATTCAGATAAAATTATTTAGTTTGCATTCGTCCATTTTGTTCTGGTCAGGTTAGGTCAAAAATGGTCGAAATTTTGTCAAACATATCTCTCCACCATCTTATACTACCAAAGGAGAACTTTCCATCCATAAATAACGCCTCACCAATCAACACCTCTAGCCCTTTGAAAATTAAAACCCTATTTCTGGTCAAAAAGTCAACAGCCATTAAAAGCACATGAAAAGGCAAAGACAAGTGGCATTAATCTCTATGTGCCACTTCAGATAATCAAAGGCAATCGATTGAAGACATGTGGCACTCGAGAATCAATAACAAAAAGCCTAAGGAGCTCTTGCATGAGTTTCATAGTTGCAGCGGTTCACGAACTGGATGGGTTTTCCCATTCGGTTCATAAGGTACCATTCGGTTTGAACCTTACGATCTGGTTCTTTTAGGGTAAATAATTGACTGTTTAGGTATTTCAGGAATATAATACATTGGCCATATTAAATTTTTTGATGTATAATGCTGCCAATGTACATACGTATACATATACACATACATATTGCATGTATATACTTATTACTATATAGTAGAAACATATGTTCACTCAACATTGTAATACATATGTGCAATTTTTACATGTATCTAGAAACCCTAATGTACCTTACGAACCTTACCTTGAAGGTAAGATTCAGTTTACGTACCTTACCCATACTGAACCTTACAAACCTAACCACCTTGATGAGTTTTGCAAAAAAGGATAAAGCTATCTCAACTTTGGCATCAAACTTTTTGCTAGAAATTTGAAAGCCTATAAACAAGGTTGGGAACACTTTTTATCATGACATAGCACATACTCTTGCTTTCACTTGTAGCACTTGTAGTAAATTAGAGTCATTACAATCTTTTGACCAATCTCTCTTTAATGCATATGTGCTCTCTTGGTTTTTATACTTGTATCTATCTTGCTTATTGTGCTAACAATTTGGTATCAGAGCTAGATCTGTTGTAGATACAAGTCATTACACTTTGATTTTGGTCAAAATCTGGAGATTGGTCAAATTTGAAGTTTTGAACTGCTTTTTTGTCTTTCCCACTTCCTTTCACCTTATTTGACTTGTTTAAAGGCTGCCGAACTTTGTTCGACCTTTCGACAACTCTGGCTGAACCTGGCCAACTCTATCCAACAAAGTCAACCCTGCGAAACAGTGTCAACTTCAGTCAAAGGAAGCATTGAACACAAAGAGAAAGGTTGCATGATCTGTTTTTGCAAAAATAGAAAAGGCACGTGATAAGCATCTATGACAATAGGAAAAGCACGAGCAAGAAGCATGTGAAGAAAATCTGTGAGTTTTTCATTTGATTATATTTTTTTATTTTTGTCCAATTATTGACAATTTTTTTATCTTTATCCAATTTTTACAATTTTCTGATTTTTAAAAGCTTTCTTCTATACCAGAATGAATCCAGACAAAGCCCAAATTCACCCTCAAATGAAACTTCACCTTTAAGCTCATGATAGTCAACCACAAGAAGCATATCAGCTCCATTATGCATAGTATCAACTCAATACTATGACATCACCACTAACATTATCCATGCCCAATAGTAGATATAGAACTAAGAATGAATACATGCTCACACATGCACCCCATGAGCATGGACTCATAGGAAGCTCTGCGAACTAAATTTCTATCACTTCCAGAAGTGATGATCAAACTCAGCCATAATGAAGCCTAGCACAAAATGCAAACAAAAGATAGGAAAATTTATAGAAAATGCATGTTCGGTAGGGTATACATACCTATCAACTAGTCGCAACTTGGACGAAGCATCCACAAGTGAAAACTGCATGTCCGTTAATACAACAATCATATATACCAGAATGAATCCAAGCAAAGCCCAAATCACCCTCAAATGAAAGTGCACCTATAAGCTCATGGTAATCAACCAGGAGACTATATAGCATATTAGCTCCATTATGCGTAGTATCGACTTAATACTACGACAACCCCACTAATGTTATCAGTGCCCAATATTAGATATAGAATTAAGAATGAATACATGCTCACACACGCACCCCACAATGCATACACACAATGTGCATGGACTCACAAAAAGCTCTACGAATTGGGTTTCTATCACTTTCGTAAGTATTGAACAAACCTAGACTCAATAGTTCTTGCCTAGGTGCAAGAAAATTTAATTTGCTCTTAGGGCTTCTTGTAGGTGTTAAGTGCACAAAATCCTTACTTGTTCAAAGCATTGTTCATACTCTATAGTAATCATGGGAGATCGTGACCAAACAAATGTGATAGGTGTTTTATCTCCTTAAGATAGGCTTGAGGGGAGCTCCAACTATCCCTTTTGGAACTTCCTATACCTGATGGACCTAATCAAACACCAAATAGAGCAAGACGAGTTGATGAGACTTCTACTTCCACTAGGAGAAGAATTGATGAGGCTTCTATCGCTACTGAACAACAAACACCCACCAAGAAAACTCAAGCACAAGCTTCACAAGCACAACATAAGTGGAATTCAAGGGATGCACAAGCCCTTGCAACCATATTTCTATCTATCAAGAGTTATGTTATATTGCACTTTCATTCACGTACAGCTCCTAGAGAAGCATGGAATAGACTCCAAGGTTACTTGGACTCATCCAATACTCCTAGAAAGCAATACTTATAGAGACAATTACACAACCTTAGAATGGAGGAAAGTAGGTTTGTCTTAGACCATCTAACTAGAATCCAAGATCTTGGAGATCAATTATCAACAGACATGTAGTCCTTGATGATGAGGAACTCGTGACCATCACTCTTAACTCACTAAGTCCTACATGACCTTCTTCATGACATTTTACATATCTCACACTAGGGTGACTTTTAGAAAATTGCAAAATTTGTTGCTATTGAAAGAACAATCTAGGAGAAATCTAGATATGCAAGAGTCTATGCAAAACTTAGCCCTAGCTACTAAGACTAAAGGGAAGGATAAAGGGAAGAGTAAGAGTAAATCCTTAAATTCTAATTCTAGCTCCAAGACTCACAAAAGTGGTAGCTTAAAGTAAGAATTCTCAAGAATAAAAGAGCTCTACATATGATAAAAAAGGACCTTCAAGAAAGGTGATTGCTTCTATTGTAAGATGCCAATTCACTATACTAAGGATTGTAGAGCAATGTTAGCAAAAATGAAAAGAGAATCAAGAAATGTGGTAGATGATGAAGAGTCTAATCATACTGATGATGAAAATAAGTTTGAAGATGCCCATATGATAAGTAAATGTGAGCACGAATTTATCTTTTCCACAATCACTACTCTAGATGAAGACAAAGTAAATTCTTTCTCTTTTTATCTAATATTTGGTATTGAATAGTGGTGCTTCAAAGCACATCACCCCTCATAACAAATTTGTTCTCTTGTATGACTTCTTCTAATCCAAACAAGCTCATTACACGTGCAAATAATGACACTCTTTCTATAAGAGGCATAGCCATAATCTCTTTAGAGACAGAAAGCAATGCTAAATACCTATTTCATGATGTTTTACATGTGCTTGAGATTGTTAAAAGCTCGATATCTATTTTCGCACACTTCTTAAAAAAGGTTTGAAAGTGACATTTAATAATACAAAGTGTTTTGTGAAAGATAAGACTTCGAAAAAACCTTGTTTTCTCATATTGTTTCAAAAGGATTAATTCACCTACACCAGTTTAATGCTTCTATGTCCCTGTAGTACAAGATAGCAATAAGTTGAAGAATTCGGAGCTTTGGCATGATGGATATGAACATCTAAACTTTAATGATCTAATGACTTTGAAAAAGGATGGTATCGTTAGATCGTTGCCTAACTTAGCGATCCCTCACTCTAAGAGTGAGAGTTGCATTCAAGGAAAATGCACAAACTCGTTTTTAAGAAAGGAATCATAATTGGAACTTCTCGGAAGCTTGAGCTAATCCATTCTGACATTTGCTTACCCTTATTTTGTGACATTCATTAATGATTACTCTAGATTTGCTTGGATTTTTGGTCTAAAGTGTTTTGTAAGTCCAAAAATCTACTCATTCTTATTGAGAATGAATCAAGTGAGAAGATTAAGACCCTACATTCAGATCACGGGAGGGAGTATATTTCTAAGGAGTTGAATGACTTCCTTACATCTAGATGTATCAAGCACCAATTAACTATTAGGATGACTCTTGAGTTACATGGTGTAGCTAAAAGAAAGAATGAGACTATTGTAGAAATGCCTGAAATAATGTTGTTGAACAAGAGATGGTGCACTGATGTATGCTAATCATATTCGAAATAGGGTTCCTACTAAAGTACATAAGTTAAAAGCATATGAAGCATATAATGGTACTAAGCCTAATATAGATTATTTGAGAGTTTGAACCAAGCATACTTCAAATCAACAAAGATATTCAAATCTGAAATTTTTCACAAAAAAGTTCAGATTTTGATTTTTGCAAAATTTTCAACAACTTTTGATGTTCAAGCCATAAGAAGGATACATGGTGCAACATTGCAAGTACAACATTAATGGGAGTCGACTTCTGTAAGAACCCCAAACTTTTGCAGCATTTGAACCTGCCCAAATGAGGCAAAACACACATGTTGTAATTGTCCTTCTAGTAGAAACAGCTGCCCACTACCTCAATATGAGTGCTCTCACTCATTGAGAGCTTCTTCCTCCAAGATATGACCTGAAGATGAAATTCAAGCAATGAGGGTGCTCAAAATGATCTATGAGATTGAACACAAAGACAAAAGAGAGAGTTCTCTGTGATAAAACCCTTCCAAACCTGTAGTCTTGCTGCAACTTTGCTATAGGCTGAAAATGTCTTTCACATACAACATTTTTGTCACCAAGAATTGAATCATAGCTTTGATATTACTTGAAAGACATTGAAGGTTCATATGGTACATCCTGCGACCAAGGACGCCCTCTAGAAGTGGAGGCACAAGAAAAGGAAGAACTTGCATGCATTTTTTTTTTTTTTTTTTTTTTTTTGGGAGAGAGAGAGAGAGAGAAAAAAGGCTCCACATAACTTTTATGATAATGTCACACATCCTTTGAGTCTGAGACCTAAGATTTTATTAGACCAAAAGGCATAATATGAATATAGATGCCTATACATGCCCCAAATGTGGGCCTAAAAAATACAATAAAAAATGTGTGTAGCTCATTCTGAGAGCAATCATTTGGAAGGGTAGAAATATAATTTCTACGTAGGGGGGCTCCTTGAGGACTTCATCGCAAACAAAAATGAACATCATTTCTTGTCTCCAATAATGTAGCGAGAGTATCCCAAACATACTTGGCTTTTTTGCATTACAAAATATGAGAGATAATTGCATGCTTAACAAACAAACCAATCAAGACATGTTTACAAGCATCTCTTCCATTCCATCAAAGTTGCTTTGCAATGGTTGAGGATGTTGGAAGTCCACTTAATCAAAACAAGAACCGCAGGAGAACTAAAAATAAGAGTCGCACCAAAACTAGAACTTGCAACATCCTCAACAAAACCCACATAAGCTACACTTGGAATATTTGTGACTGCAACACGATGAATTTCAACACCATGCACAATATCCCACAATCCATTCGCAACCAATACATAGTGCATCATGGTAGTTAGAACTATCCAACTTTATCCTACATTTGAATTTTGGAGCATTTGATGTGTAACAAGACCATAGTGCCCAACGCGGTTTGAAACGATCCTTACGAACCGATCGAAAACAGAGCTTCCGAGTTCCCAAAAATTTGCAAATGGTAGGAAGCGGGAAACGGAGGAATCGATAAAATTATGTATGTATACATACATACATGCATACGTACTTACCTACCTACAAGCAAGCATAAACAGAGTACACACACTCATACACTCGTACATAAATGCATTGATAAATTAAAACATTATTAATCTATTACATTGATGATTGAACAACTTACAATTTACAAGTTCAACTATGACATACGTAACAAGTTCAACTATGCACATTAAACATTTGTCGCTACATGATTTATAAAGATTCAAGAGGTGTATCATGTATACCCACATGGGGTAGTTAGAACCATCCAAAATTATCCTCAATGGTCAACATACAAAATACATCATTGCTCTCAACCAAGGCTAATGCATGAGACATGACGCAAAAAGTTATTTTTTCTTTAAAAAAATATGAACAAGAATACCTTGTGGAACTCCACTACACTTGTAGTAGACTTTGGCACTTGTATCAGAGCACAAAAAGAATGAAATTGGCACTAAAACACAAAATTGCATGTGCATTGTCTAGGATAGATACAAAGAGCATGAATGTCGTGGACATAAACAGAAAAACAATATGAACTAACCAAGGAGGACCCTTGCGGCATGACACAAGCTTGATATATTGATCCTTCAAACATATGCAAGAAGGAATGTTCAGTATGCGGTACACACTCAAGTCTCTCTCTCTCTCTCTCTCTCTCTCTCTCTCTCTCTCTCTCTCTCTCTCTCTCTCTCTCTCTCTCTCTCTCTCTCTCTCTCTCTCTCTCTCTCTCTCTCTCTCTCTCTCTCTCTCTCTCTCTCTCTCTCCGGCGCGCGCGCTCTCTCACTTACACGAGAGTTAGGTTCTAAAGATTCAGTTACTTCAACCGCATCTGCGACAGCCGAGGCACGCAGAGGAAAAAGACGCACGGCTTGCGATGGTGCATAAGCATGCGAAGTGCAATTGCTTCGTCTACGAGATGAGAGATGGATTCGGTAAGGCCATGCAAAGCTATCTGACAAGCTCGCATGGCGCAGAGGTGTCAGCTGTGACAAAGGAAGGCTTCTCACACGAGCATCTACAGAGACCCTGGACATCATTCCCGAATGAACAGTGGGCAATGCCTCCATATCCACTTCTGCCGCAGGTGGTGAGGAGCTCTAGCTGGAGTCTCGAAACTATCTCCAGATATTACATGCGCCTTGAAACCTGCATTATCCAGCTTCCGGTTTTCTCTTTCTATTTCATGGGGCATTGGCGTCCGGTTATCACTCTATAAGTCAAGCAAGCATGTTGGATTCACACGGGAGTGGAACATGGAGATGAAATGTTATGTTTCAACGTTTATCCATTAAGATATGAAACAAAACAACATGAGAAATGGAAAATTCAAGAAATGTTATGTTTTGTGGTTTTTCTAGTCACTGGGTAGTGGAACATTGAAATAAAAGATCAATTGTGGAAAAATCAGGGGTTAGATTGCCCAAAGGCGACATGTGGAAAAGATTCCCCAAAGGCAAGTGATTTAACTCGCCTAAATCTACATTGGAGGCAATACACTAACCTATGGCCCACAGTCATCTTATCCCAGGGAGAGATTGAACCCTCACCCTCGCCTTAAGGGGTGAAATGCCCAACCAACCAGCCTAACATGCGTGGACAATTTTTTCTTTCTTTTTTCATTCTCAAAAGGTGGGAAAATAAATATTGATATAAACCATTGAGAGAGTAAATCAATTGAAAAATCATTGACATAGATCATTGGACACGTTATTGACATAAATCAATTAAAAAAACTTCAACATTGGCATAGATGGTTGATATAAAGAATTCAGAAATTTATTCATCCATATATCCATTTACAGAAAATATCTCAAATTAAACCATACTTCAAATCTTTGTTCATTTACAAAATTTGGATACAAAAATCGATATTGTAAAGCATCATTCTCAAATATTTATTTCCCTCGCATGTTTTTGTACATTGTTGTAGCAAGGTTGTTTCGTAGTCAAATTTAAACCAACAGCACTCTCTCTTTCTTCATTATTTTCATAGGCACAATCATCTATTTGATGAAAGCTTTTGACTATTGACCACAAGTAGAAGATAAAATATCCTTCCTCGGATTTTGACTCATATTTACAAGTACCTTGTAATTTTGATATTTCTTTAAAATGGACCGTACAGTAATATCGAGGCATATGCCAAGCTTAATGCAATTATATAGCTTCCAAATGAGACTAACTTCACTTAAAATGACAGATGGGTACCTCGATATTGGCACATTAGTCTCATAGCATGCAAGAAATGAACCCAAGAATTCAAAGTACATTGGGTGAAGAAGCAAAGGGGTATAAGAACACAATGCTTTGATTATAAACGACAAATAAGTGGCTACAATGAAGCGATAGCTGTAGTAGAGCGCAAAAACCCTACGAATGTGTAAAATTAAGCAAGTATGAGGATAGTTAAGCAAAACGGTTTCTTTTCAGTTCTTGACACTCACACACACTCTTTTGGTCAACCAAGAGACTTGTATGACTCGCCTTCTTTCTGTATACAAATTAGTAGTTAATTGAGGAATCTCACCAAAAAAAAAATTAATTTTCTCAAGGTCCAAGTTGGTTCATTTCAAGTATGCTTGGAGAATTGAAACTTGTGTAAATGGGGTTTCATAAATTGAGCTTGTCTCAAAGCTTAGACACCAAAGGGATGCATAGGTGATGCACATGTGGCCATTGGGTGAGTTGAGGTCATTGGGTGCACAGATAGTGCACATGCATATGCTCACAGTTGTCCATTGGTAAAGTTTAATTGCCTAGAAGCAACCTAGGAAATGGATCAAGGAAGCCAATCATTTGCTTTAGGTATCGGGAGTGTGAGCACTATAAAAAAAAAAAGCTTTGTACTTGAAGATTCCCCCTTGCATGAATTGCCTAGAGGCAACATATCATTATATTATGTATTTCCCCAAGAACAAGCCTTTGAAATGTGGATCACACATCCAAATGATATATGTGGATAAGGAAAACATTATAGATGAGGCCATTTTGCCTTCACCATCTACCAATGTAGTCCACTTGGAAGAAATCGAATCCATGGTAGTGCAAACAAGGAGCAAGGTAGAAGAAGTCATTCAGGAGTCCACAACAAAGGAAATGCTAAGGCTAAGGAGATGACTAGCAAAGGTATTACTATCTCTAAAGGAAGTGAAGATATTCCACCGAGATGGGACCATGTAGACATTAATGAAGCGATTGGAAGGGCTTACAACATGGCCAGGAAAGAGCTACAATTAGACCTACATATATCTCATACCCAAACTGAATCAAAAGCTACAAGGTTTCTAAAAGCAATGAAGAAAGAAGTATTTTATACCTCTTAAGAATTTTTGTAAAATTGAGGTTGGAGGTGTTGCAGGTTATTGATGCCTTATTCAACTCTCGTGACAAAGATTGTCACCCTTAGTGAAGAGAAAATGTATTTTATACCTCTTAAGAATTTTTGTAAAATTGAGGTTGGAGGTGTTGCAGGTTATTGATGCCTTATTCAACTCTCGTGACAAAGATTGTCACCCTTAGTGAAGAGAAAATGTTTGGAGAAGCTCCGCTTACTGATTATATGAGACTCATACTAACAAAAAGTATCAAATGGCATACATTCCAGGGATTTATAATGGATAGATATTTAGGTATTAATTTAATGCCATTGTACACAATGAAAAGGCTTGGACTCCAACCTTCATATTCAGTCAACTTCACAATAATGTTGGTAGACCAAAGCAAAGTAAAGCCCCTAGGAGTGGTGCCTAGAGTGCCAATCTTAGTTTAAGGTAACAACTTCACTCTATATTTTGTTGTGGTGAGACTCCCACATGTAGACGGAGGATTTCCTCTTTTGATTGGAAGGCCCTAGTTAAGGCATGCTAGTGTTCCACATGGCTCGCAAAAGGATATGATGTGGGCCAAGCATGAAGGGAAGGAAATAAAGAAAATTCACTTGAAGAAGGGTCAGATAGTCATGGGCACACACCAATATGGCTTAGATAATTAGCATCAGCGTTGAACGGGATATGATGGAAGATCCAAGTTTGGATGTTGAAGAAGAAGAAGGTGATATTATGGCATGGCTGGAAACAAGTAATTCATTTTCTTGTTATGGAATTTCTATATGTGTCAAATGTAGAGGATCATGAAGAAAATTAGGAGACCGTATAAGGTGTTGGATGAGATGAGCATGTAAATTGTTGATATATTTAGGTAGTGATGTGTGTGAACACTCTAGGACCGCCGGGGCACTTTTTTCCCTCTTTAGGAGGTTTTTTTCCCTCGGCTTGTATATACGCCTATTGCCCTAATGGGCTACTTATCTTTGTACATTCTCTAGTAATACATTCAGTCTTGTGTGTTGTGCTCCAAGCTTCTTCCTCTTCCTTGTGCTGTTCGCGTGCTTCCGCAGACGTCTAACTCCAACAATTGGTATCAGAGCAGGTCGTTGATTCTTCTAGGGTGCCGTCGACACTCCTCCGTTTGCAGTCTCAGATTCGCACAAAATTTGGTGAGCATACTCAGGGTGTTTCGGCCTCCGAACGCACTATCGCAGTGCTTGTGCAGGCTATTTCGTCCTTTTGTGCCAAAGGTATATACCAGTTTCTGTTCGCCAGTTTAAGCGTCTCGAAGTCTGCTACAGGTCTAGCAGAACTCGTCTGGGCAGTTCTGTTCAACTTTTTGAGATACAATCAATTTTCTGCATCAAGGTATTTTAGTCACCGGCCATGGCTGAAAGCAGTGATGTATTCCGTATGTTGGCTGTTGAGGATAAGTTGGATGGTACAAACTACCCATTATGGGCTTATATGATGCGACATGTACTGGTTGCAAAAGGATTGTGGAACATTGTGCAGGGTGTTGAAAGACGTCCTGTTACACCTGTAACGACAGGTACTGCAAATACAGGTGTTGGAGCTGATGAAGATGGTGTCGAAGATGATATTCCGTAGATTCCTGTTCGTGCTGCTGTTTGCACCTACTGCAGAGCAGATTCGTTGGGATGGCAGAGATGCCCAAGCACATGCATTGATAGCTTTGTCTGTCAAACGTGCCATTATTCCTCACATTTGCTCTTGCAGTATAGCAAAGGATGCTTGGGATACACTTACCACTTTGTACCAGGCTAGGAATGAGGCTCGTGTTGCTTACCTCCGAAAACAGTTGGAGAGTGAGCACATGAATGAAGGTGATTCGATGGACAGTTTTCTTACAAAGATCAAAGACCTGAAGGAACAATTGATTTCTGCTGATGAGGTTATACCAGATAGCTCACTTGTGCAGACCGTTCTGAATGGCCTTCCTGATTCATATCAGAGTTTTGCCTCTACTCTTCGATTGATGATGAAAGGCAATCCGAATGCCTTGTCATTTGAGGAATTAGTCTCTGTTCTGTTGCAGGAAGATCAGTCCAGGCAGAACAGGTCCATTATGCGTGTTGCAGATCAAGCTTTCCTGGCTAGTCAAAAGGGCAAAGGAAAATGGAGCTCTTCTACTAGTAAGCAGAAATCTGCAAATGCTGCACAATCGAAGAACCAGGATAAAGATGAGAAGAAATCAGAAAAGCAGAAATTGTTCTGCAAGTACTGTAAAGGAAATGATCATATTATAAAGAACTGTCCAAAACTGGCTGCTAAAGAGGCAAAGAAGAAAGAGGCTGGAATGGTTGTTGCAGAGGCCTCTACACCAAAAACAGAGTCTGCAAATCTTGTGCAGGAAGAAGAATGGGCGTTTACTACTGTTTGCAGTTTTGACCCATCTTCTCATGATTAGTGCATGTCTGCAGTAGACTCAGATGTTTGGTACTTTGACAGTGGGGCAACCAAACATATTACCTCGCAGCGCAGTTTCTTCTCTTCACTCGAGCCCGCCCCTATAGGGAATACTGTCACATGCGCCAATAACTCCTCTTATCCTGTTATGGGAGTTGGTAAGATCATTCTGACTACTGCTGATGGTAGTTCTTTCACTTTGTCAGATGCTTTATTTGTGCCAGGGATCAAAAAGAACCTGTTATCAGTTTCTGCATTAGCCAAGATTGGCTTGGTTGTGAAATTCGTTGATGACAGGTGTACAGTCCATGATCTCTCAAATGGCGATGTGATTATTGCTTCTGGCATTTTATGTCGTGGGTTGTATAAGCTCATAAACTATGAAAAATCTGTGAATGATTCGGCATGTGCAGTTCATGATTCTCAGGCTATGTCAGATGCAAAGCTTTGGCATGCACGCTTTGGTCATCTGAATTTTGCTAGTTTGTTACGCCTGCAGAAATCTGAAATGGTGTCCTCTTTGCCCAAACTTGAGGCACCTGGAAAACGTGTTTGTGAAGGCTGTATTTTGGGCAAAATGCAGCGTTCTTCCTTTCCAAAAGATGGTTCAGTTCGGGCTATGCAGAAATTGCAGCTTGTACATAGTGATGTCTGTGGTCCTATGCAGACACCCTCTTTTGGAAATTACCTTTACTTCGTGACTTTCATTGATGATTTTTCCAGGCATGCATGGGTATATCCACTCAAAGCAAAGTCCGAAGTGTTCATGTGCTTCAAACAATTTTTGGTTTTGGCTGAAAATCTGTCAGCATGTAAAATGGGCACCCTCCGTTCTGATCGAGGGGGGGAATATATGTCTTCAGATTTTAATGCATTTCTGGCTGAACGTGGGATAAAACACCAGTGTACAGTGCCGTATACACCTCAACAGAATGGAGTTGCTGAACGAAAGAACAGGTCACTCATGGAGATGGCGAGGTGCATGGTCAAAAGTCAGGCTTTACCACATAGTTTCTGGCTTGAGGCTGTCATGTGTGCAGCATATGTACTGAACAGGTATCCCACGAAAGCGTTGCAGTCTATCACTCCATATGAGGCTTGGCATGACCGCAAGCCATCTGTTGCTCATCTTCGTGTTTTTGGTTGTTTGGCATATGCATTAGTGCCTGAACAACATCGCAGAAAATTGGATGATAAGGCAGTAAAATGTATTTTTGTTGGGTACAATTCTGAAAGTAAAGGCTATCGTCTGTATCATCCACAGACTAAACGCATTCTGGTTAGCCGTGATGTTGTCTTTGTGGAAGATGCTATTCAGCCATTGCTTTCATGTACTAAGGAGATATCTGTTAGCTCCAAAGACATGTATGATACTTTGATGCCTCTTTTTACAGGTGGACAGGCTAGCGCTGGTCCTAACGAGGCAACTTCTCAGCCTTTGCAGGTTTCATATGATGATGCAGATCATGCCATTTCTGATGCAGATTTACATGATGCACTTGTTGATGAGAGAGTTGATATTGAACAGGCAAAAACTATGCCAAAATGGCTGGTGCAGACTTTGCGTGACAGCAAATTAGATGCACCTTTGTCATATCGTACTCGTTCAGGCTCTCATAGTACCTCCTTTGCATCAGATTGCTATGCTATGGCTGCATCTAGTCTCTGTGATGAGAATGAGCCTGTTTCTTTTGATGAAGCACAAAATTCAGAAAATTGGATGGCTGCTATGCAATCTGAATATGATGCTATAATGAAGAATGGTACATGGTCTTTATGTGACTTGCCTCCTGGCAAGAAGGCCATTGGCACTAAGTGGGTATACAAGCTGAAGCGTAAACCTGATGGTACAGTTGACAGGTATAAGGCTAGGCTTGTTGCAAAGGGTTATGCGCAGGAAAGAGGCATTGATTTTGATGAGACCTTTGCACCTACATGCCGTATGACTACTGTTCGGAGCATTTGTGCACTTGCAGCCCATCATGGTTGGAATGTACATCAGTTGGACATTAAAACAGCATTTCTGAATGGTGACTTGCATGAAGAAGTGTATGTTTTTCAGCCTCGTGGCTTTGTGCAGAAAGGGCATGAAAACCAGGTGTGCAGGTTAAAGAAGGCGTTATATGGTTTAAAGCAAGCACCACGTGCTTGGTATGAGAAAATACATGCCTATCTGATTGCACATGGTTTTGAGAACAGTCCAACTGAAAGCACCTTATATGTTAAGCGTGCTAATGATGTGCTTTTGATCATTGTTGTCTATGTAGACGACATGCTGCTCACTGGTCCTCTTGAGAAGCATATTGTTGATTTCAAGGCTGATTTGCATGCCTCATTTGAGATGTCTGATTTGGGGCATTTGCATCACTATTTGGGCATTCAGTTTATGCAAGTTGATGGTGGAATGGATTTGTGTCAAATGAAATATATTGACACATTATTGCAGCGTTTTGGCCTTGAAGACTGTAAGCTTATTGCCACTCCTATGGAGACAGGTTTACGATTGAGTCTTCATGATGCTGGAGATGCATTTGATGCTGTTCTCTATCAGCAGGCTGTTGGATGCTTGATTTACTTATGCATTACTCGGCCAGATATTCAGTTTGCTGTCTCACAGATGAGCAGGTTTATGCATTGCCCAGGAGTCACGCATTGGAAAGCGGTTAAGCGCATCTTTCGCTACTTGAGTGGTACTCGGCTACTTGGGTTGTTTTATCCCAAGGGGGGATCACTACCGCCAGATTTGCATGCTTTTTCTGACTCAGATTGGGCTGGTTGCTATGACACTCGTGTGTCCACCAGTGGTTTTTGCTTCATGCTTGGTAGCTCATGTATATCTTGGTTGAGCAAGAAGCAGCCTACTGTGGCCACTTCCAGTTGTGAGGCTGAGTATAGGGCAGCTTTCACAGCGACTGTTGAGTGTGTGTGGCTCAGACGCCTTATGGCTGATTTGGGTGTTGGCCAGTCTTCTGCCACCACCATCTTCACTGATAGTCAGAGCGCATTGGCAGTTGCGAGGAACCCTGTGTTCCATGCTCGCACTAAGCACATTGAGGTGCACTATCACTATGTCAGGGAGAGGTTCTCTGCTGGGGAGATCGGCTTGGCATATGTGCCCACGCAGGAGAACATTGCAGACCTTTTCACGAAGGCTCTGCCTAGGGAGAAGTTTGAAGCTTTCCGCAAAGCTTTGGGCTTACTTCCTTTTGTGGAGTGATTTCCACATAGCTCGGCACTTCCTTATACATGAGTGCAAGCTCCTTGTTCACCGCATCACTCCCAGGGGGGATTTGTTGATATATTTAGGTAGTGATGTGTGTGAACACTCTAGGACCGCCGGGGCACTTTTTTCCCTCTTTAGGAGGTTTTTTTCCCTCGGCTTGTATATACGCCTATTGCCCTAATGGGCTACTTATCTTTGTACATTCTCTAGTAATACATTCAGTCTTGTGTGTTGTGCTCCAAGCTTCTTCCTCTTCCTTGTGCTGTTCGCGTGCTTCCGCAGACGTCTAACTCCAACATAAATGGTCATCAGAGAGGGAAGAAATCACCACTCAAGTGCATCACAGATGAAGCTAATATAGATGTTGAGAAGGAAGTCGGTTGAAAAGAAGGTAAAGCAACCCAATGAAGAAGCTTCTTTTCCATTTCATGAAATTCGTGCAAGATGGATGCAAGAAAAGGAAGATCAAATTGATATACAATGTGCTCTTGCATATGATACAAGGACTATGTGGAGCAAATTTATGCAAGAAACAAAAGACATAGATGATGAAGAGCCACTTGGACACATTGATGGAATGGAACCCAATTAGGGAACTTGAGTTAGACATCGGGGACAACCCTCACCCTATACTGATTGCCATGTGGTTATGGGATCATCCTCATTCTCTTTCAAAGATAACTTATTTTCTCAAAACTTATTTCCACTTATAGATGGAGCCAAACCAATAAGGGGTAAAAGCTGTAAGCTGAGTCCAAAGTATGTTGAAGTTGTTTACCTTCAGATCTAGGAAGTTGAGGATGTTGGCATTATTATTGCAAGAGAATGCGGATTACGACCACCACGTGCTACAGAGATGACTCTCCTCCCAACCAAATGCCTCTATATATAGCTCTCTTTAGGGGACAGCCTTCTTGGGCAGGTGGATACTAGCCAGCCATGTGTCGGCCTACATGTGCGCCAAGTGTCCCAATCAACTCGAGTTAACTCAAGTGGATGCTTCTAGAAGGCTCTAGAGCTCTTTGGGCAAAATACTCTCCCCATGCTCCCCATAGGGTTTGAACCCAAGACCTCCTCCTTCACATCCTTGAGACTTAACCACTAAGCTAAGTGGACCACTTGTTCACAAGAGCACAAGACCTCCTAGTACATCTAAACTCGAGATCTTTGGTCATACACTTGGATGACCAAACAGTGTCTGATTTCAGATCTGTGTGAACCGGCCAGACCGTGGATCATAGACTTACTTTATTACATTCTCGCCTCCCCTGGAAAAATATTTTCGTCCTCGAAAATAGAGCTATATACATACTATAGGCGACCCCCGAGCCTCATGTTCTAGAACTGGAAGAACATGGTCATGTTCTAAAACTGGAAGAACATGGTCATGTTCTAAAACTGGAAGAACATGTCTCATCTTTGTGGTGGCATCCCTACCCAAAATGATTCAAAACACTATCTCATTTTGCGCTTTGATGAACTTAACGAAGTACAAAGTAGTGAATGAATAATAAGGGTGGATCTAATGACATCCCTAGCCAATTCATAGTTTCTCGATGTGCAATCTAGGCACAAACATGTGAACTGGGTGGATTCAACTTACTAGTCCATTTCTAGGCATAATTGGTGGATGGACTTAGTAATGAAGGTGGGATTCTTATCCCGAGCAAGACTTTGAGAACTCTTGATTCACATGAATTTGTTTTGGAGAACGTGAAGTTTGGTTGTTCCAAACATCTAACTTGGATGTTTGTTCAATGGTTTACTCTTATCCAACAGTTACTTGATTTTTTTCACCCGGCTAGAGGACTACTTTGTCCAAATGGGTTAAAAAAATCCTATGGAAACTATAGGAGAAAGTTTACCATTTCTGTTGAGTCAACCATACTAACTTGACCAATTCAAATTCAAAATGAAAATTAGGACACTTTTCCCAAAGACTTTAGTTGAAAATTCTTGGGAATTGTCAATTTGATGAGCAATTCCTAACTTGTCTATTCTAGAATATAATGGACTCTAAGAAATCTTTTATGCTATAACTTGAAGAAAACTCAAATAAATAAGTCCACTTAGACTTATTATCTTTTGAAGATTGGAAAGGTTCTTGTTCCTAACATCTATCTAGGATGTTCAATTTAGTCATCTAATTCTAACCGACTAACCCTGGTCTTTTGCGAAAGGAATCAGATACCATGTCTGAGCCAATTCCAAAAGATTTTGGAAAGCGGAAAGAAATAACTAAACCTTTGTACAACCAATTCAAACTTTGAAGATACGTAAACTTGCTATGAGCCAAAGTCTAGATGACTCACGACTTTAACTTCTCAAAGATCTGTTTCAACAAGGTATTGAAGCATTTTTTCTATCTTTAAGAGAAATAAGCTGGATTCTCAAAAAGATTCAGAGCAACTCGAAAACATCATCCAACCACAAGATACTAGTGTGGTAACCAACGTCAGTGTGTCGACCCACTGAAGTTGTATTGATGAGTTTAGAATTTAAATAATGCTTCACTCGAGACTAAGTTCATGTCACATTCAGTCTTTCTGACTCCTTACTGGAAATGCAATTCTTGTGCATTTCGTTGAGTCAAAAGAGTGAATTCACCAAGTTATACTAGGAACTTGCTGCTTGAATTAGTCAATCAAATCCTTGGTTGAAAAGATTTACTCAAAATCAAAGTCCAACTTCTTTCAGAAATTTATGAAATATTTCTGAATTAACAACGCTTTATCTTGAAGTGTTCTAAGAAGATCTTAGAAGTTACTTACTTCATATCTTCAATTTCCTTGTTTTTGAAGTTATCTTGAAGTATCTTGAGATACTACTTTCATCCTTCTTGAATTAAACTCCTTCTTTGAAGTTTTAATTTCCTCGAGGATCAAACTTAACTTCAAGATCTAATCTAGGACTAAAAAATAATCATCATCTCACGGTCTGATGTTCCATACCATCCTTCCTACATCAATCTGAGTATAAAATTTGGTGTCCCATACCACCTTATTTTATACCTACATTGACGAGTGAGTGAGTTTTATCCTAAAGTCTAAACATCTCTTGATTGAGTACCTTCTTGCTTCAATTCTTTACAAGAATTTTGAAGTTTTAGGCATTACCTCTAACTAGATTTTCTAGGTTTTTGATCCTTACACATGATCCTGTCACGATCTTGTGCTTTCCTTGAGGAACTTGAACACCTTTTGATGGAATATCCATCTTTCTTTGGTAGGGTTTTCAAATGAAAGCCAATCAAAATTCCAAGTACTTGAATTTTCACAAATTCAAGTTCAATTGGTTTATCCTTGACCAATTTGTAGCGACAAGAGTGTTTGACTTCTTGTCTTTAGATTCCCTTCTTTACTAATGCTTTAGGTACCTACCCTGGGGACTTTATATAGGAATCTATCTACTGCTTGAGTCTTAAGCATTTGCTCATGCTCTTCTGGATTTGTACCAAAATCCCTTTAAGGATAGATAAAAATTTATGTTTTATCTTCCACAGATTTAAGTACCATCTTCACGGTTGCAAACTACATTCTTGGAATTTCTTTACTCTGTTCAGACTTGGAACATCTTACTCTTTTTCATATTTTTTCCAAATCGGATAAATGAAACCTGAGTGAATAATTCCCAAAAGGAATTTTTTATTGCCAATACTTGGGCAATCTATAGAGTAGTTCCAATCGCACATTCTTGGATAGTCATGGCCAAGCTTGATCAAATCTAGTTGACCTTGTGACTAAAATAAAGAATTAGTCTTTATTTTTAAGATCTCCTAACTATCTAAAGCTTCTTTGCTTACCTGCAAGATTTTTAGAGATCTTTCCCTTACTCAAGTCTGAGCATACACTAGTGCCTCACAGATTCCAAAACTAAGAATCTTTGATATATGTTTAGGTTATATCATAATTTGGACTTAGGTAACCAATACTTGGTTTGGGAATTACTGGGAACTACTTGCTGACTAAAGAGTTTAAAGAATTTCCTTCTCACTACTTGGGAGAACATTATTCTTCAAAGGCTTGAGATTCCTTCTAGGGAATCAAATAACTTGAGCAAATGATTCATTATGGAATCTTTTGCAATGCTGGATTCTTTCAAACAATATCCGGAAACCTTACTGACTCAATCGTTTTCATTTCCTGAGTATGAAACTAGAGATTAAATATCACCTTTAGGATATGGTTTCCCATGCCACTATGAAAGTTTAAGTTGAACTTTCATTTATGTGATATTGACTCCTATTCTTGAGTTTGATACACGATTCATTATTATTGGTCAATCTTTAGATGTTACTAGAGTCCTTTAAACATATTTCACCAATCAAAATTATGTTTAAAGTCCAAGCATCTATTGATGATTGATCCAATAGTAATGCTACTATGAACACATAACTTTTGAGCTTTACAGCTTTATTTAGGAAAAGTTCATGGATTGGAAATCCATTTCTTGGAACTTTCTATTCCTAAATGAAAAGTTCACACTTGCTTCAAGTCCTTAGGAAGTTATCTGATTTCCTAAAGATTGCTTAGCTAGTTGCATCTTTTACCAGAAATGCAACTATAGAACCTAACATCCTTTTATTGACTTCAAAGATCAATTGATGTTGAGGTTCAACCTTTGATTTCCATCACTCCTTGGGATGAAATCAAATGTTGACTTATAAAAGCTTCATAGTTTTTCTTGGCACTTTATATCTTGGCAAAACATCTATATCCTAAAGAGGTTTTGCCTTCATCATTCCTTGGACCTATCATATAGTAGAAATTCATGTGTATTTTGGGAAGAGTTCATGAACCAATTAAGATCCTCTACTTGGAACGTCTGCCTTCCCAAAAATAAATTCATCTTGAATATGGTAGGAGAATGATCTCACATGGAATAGAAGGCTTGACTATTTCATTTTAGTGTTTCTCTTTTAGGAAATATCTCAATTCCTAAAAGTCACTTACCGAGGTTTCATCGTGAGATACGAA
This sequence comes from Ceratopteris richardii, assembly GCA_020310875.1. Classification (NCBI taxonomy): domain Eukaryota; kingdom Viridiplantae; phylum Streptophyta; class Polypodiopsida; order Polypodiales; family Pteridaceae; genus Ceratopteris; species Ceratopteris richardii. The sequence goes on along the minus strand of CM035433.1, from coordinate 8,752,412 downwards.
TCTTGAAACCACAAAGAAACTTCTAAAAACATTTGAAATCTTCTAAATAGAAGAGTACTCATGGAACTTGGAAACATAGATGAAGTTATCATCCAAACTTGGGATGCTTAAGAAGTTACATAAATTACGTAATTAATCAACTAAAGCTTATTTACTAATGCTTGGAATGAGAAGTGGATTTTTTCATTATGCTAATCTAGACTTAATCGATTGAAATCTTGGCTATTTCAATGTGCATCTAGGATTAAGTGTAGAATAATGAAAACATGATAAATCAAGCATTAAGGCCAAGTAGAAACTGAAAAATACTTAGCTTTGATCATAGGTTCATCCATCCTCTAATCCTCGGGAAGAGCCATTCTCCACCCTTTGGTCTCCATTTCTAATAGTTATGTAGCATACAAAGACCACTAGTTCCCCCTCTTTAGATTGAGAGAACATAGATGCAACATCTATTAGAAGAGAGAAAGAACTACTTCTTTTCCTCTCGGTCAAAGCTTTGATCCATCCCGAATGTGGATAGCTGTGGCTTGCTCTCGTGAATCGAAGAATGGTTTCTCCTCCAGGAATGGATGGACTTCAAATTTGGCTCGAATTAAGCAAAGATCATATGGAGAAGCTGATAACAAAAGTATACTATCGGAATTAATCATCGAAAGAAAGCAACTTGTTCTAGAGGTAGAGCGCTCCGCTCGTTCCGTGAAGGCCTTGGGTTCGAACCCGATTGACCTCTTATTCTCTGTTGCTATAGGTTCTACAGCCCAAAAACTAACCATTATAGCCTTAAACCACCGAAGTTTTGAACACAAACGTGAGTTGCACTTGATTTTGACTTCTGTAAAATTTAAGATAAAGCTAGGTGGTTTGTCCAGATCAGCCGACGCGCTTGCCTTCTTGGGTAAGACAACCTGCCGTTAACCTCGATGTTACAGGATCAATTCCTGTGCTGCGTAAGCAGACGACAGCATGAGATATTCTATCCCTTTTAGCTTACGACTTTGAAGAGCTGCTGCCGCTGAACACATACTATAATGAGCATCTTCTGCTGTTCCTCCAACGTTAGTGCATAGGTCGCGTGGCTAGCAGCGAATTCCACTTTTTTGGACGGCGCAAGTTCGATTCTTCCCAGCGGCGCCGACGAAGGCCTTCCTTTTTGTTTTATGGGCATAGCAAAAAACTATGAGGGATCAATATCTAAGCTGCTCCATCGGAGGTTGTGAAGAAGGTGATGAGAGCAAGGTCTCCATGAAATCTTTTCGAGAGCTCTGATATCAATGTAAGAAACTAAGGATTACGAACACCACATATTTCATAAGCCAATTTAGATGGGGCTTAAGGGATGATGTGAAGGACCTTCTACACACGATGCCAGAGGTGAAGACATTGAATGAATACATCAACCAAGCCATTCAATGTGATAACCGCCTTTTTGAAAGGAAACAAGAAAAAGAAGTAGTCCTAGAGATGAGTCTATGCCCGAACCTATGCAAATAGATGTAACTAGGTTCCAGCCTCTAACACCACAAGAGAAACAAAGAAGGATGGATAACAAGTTATGTCTATATTGTGGAAACCCTTGCCACATTGCAGTTAATTGTCCCAACAAGAGAACGAACTCCAAAGTCGAAGCCACCCTTGTAGAGCAGGGAAACGAGGAAGTCCAGTTGTAAAAGAGACCATACAACCGGACCATGATATAAGAAAGGGTCTCATAATTCCATCCACACCCGTAGAAACATGTCTTGCCCCTGTCAAGTTAATCATGTCTAAGAAGACCCTTTCCCTTATAGCTCTAGTAGATTCAGGAGCGTCCTCATGTTTCATTGATGAAGGAATCATTAAGAAACATGGAATTCCAGCACATCGGAAGAATAGACCAGTAGTAGCTGAAGTAGTAGATGGACGGCCTCTAGCATCGAGGAATATAACCATGGAAACCATACCACTAAGAGTACACCTTGGTGACCATCATTCACATATATGTTTCAATAATATCGAGTCCAGTAAATATGCTTATCATCAGAATGCCATGGTTAAAGAAACATAATCCATAAATTAATTGGGAGAAGAATAAAATCACCCCTCAAGATATCCAGAAGAACCCAACATATGTCGGAGCCAAAGCCTTCATACATGCAGTAAGGAAGGAACCGACATATATGATCTATGCCATACTAGCGCAAGAATCCAAGAAGGATGATCCAGTGCAGCTACCCAATCGTACAAAGGCTTTGAAGATGTTTTTGAAAAGAAGAATGAAGACATCCTTCCAGAGCATAGACCCTATGATTGTGCCATAGAACCTCAAGAGGGAGTACAACCGCCCTTTGGACCAATCTAGACGAACTTACAAAACTACGCAAGAACATTGATAAGAATCTAGCGAAGGGGTTTATCAAACACTCAAAGTCTCCAACAGGAGCTCCTATTTTATTTTTAAAGAAGAAGGATGGGACTCTCCGGATGTGTGTAGACTATCGTGGATTGAATAAAATCACTATAAAGAATAGATACCCTCTACTACTCATATCCGAGCTCTTGGAACACCTTAGAAAAGCAAAATTTTTCACGAAGATTGACCTTCGAGGAGCTTACAACCTTGTCAGGATCAGAGAAGGAGACGAATGGAAGACAACATTTCGGACAAGGTATGGCCATTTTGAATATGTAGTTTTGCCATTTGGTCTCACAAATGCTCCAGCTGTCTTTCAACATATGATGAATGATATCTTTCGAGAATATTTAGATGATTTTGTTGTAATATACCTTAACGATATCTTGATATTTTTCAAAAATCTAGAGGATCATGAATGCCATCTAAAGATAGAAACTAAGAGAAAAAAGATTATATGCGAAATTGGAGAAGTGCTCTTTCCATAAGACAGAAGTGGAATTTTTAGGGTACATTGTATCATATAAATGATTTTTTATGGATCCTAAGAAGATTGAGACAATCCTTGATTGGCAACCACCTTCATGTGTTCGAGATGTACAATGTTTTTTGGGGTTTGCGAATTTCTACAGGATATTCATCAGAGATTACTCCAAGATAGTGACACCTCTTACCAAGCTTAGAGGGAACTCCAAATTCTCATGGACCGAAGAAGCAGACAAGGCCTTTCAAATCTTGAAATCAGCATTTACTACCGCTCCAATTCTGATGGACGCCTACATCCAGATGCATATCATTCAAGGAAGTTTTCCCCTCCAGAAATTATTTATGAAATTCATGATAAAGAACTTCTTGCCATAGTAGATGCATTTGATACATGGCGTCACCATCTAGAAGGAGCAGCTCATAAAGTCACTGTGTATTCAGATCACAAGAACCTAGAGTATTTTATGACCACCCGGATTCTCAATAGAAGGCAATCTCGATGGAGTAACTTTTTATCCAGATTCGACTTTGTCATCACATACCGTCCATGACGTCAACAACGTCAATCAAATGCCCTATCCAGAAGATCTTACCTTGCACCAAAGAAGGGTGAAGAGGCCTTTGATCAACAAGAGAGTGTATTACTCAAGCCTGAGCATCTCCAGTTAGCAGTTATCTCTTCAAGCCATAATGAAGATTCAGCCTTGAATCAGTTGATCCGTGAGAATCTACCACAGGATGAATTGTTTTGTAACATTAAGCAGAAAGCTCAAGAAGGAAAATTCCAAGAAGTAAACAAATTTTAGGAAAAGGATGGGTTACTACTACGCCATGACAACCTTGCAGCAGGACATTTTGGAGTGAATAAAATAATAGAACTCATATCAAGGGACTTTTGGTGGCCTCAAATGTGGAAGGAAGTCAAAGAATAAATTTGAACTTCTGATACTTGCAATAGATCTAAGGTACCCCAACATAAACCTCATGGCCTCTTGCAACCTTTACCTATTCTAGAAAGGCCATGGGCTTCATTGTCTATGGATTTCATCACAGATCTACCAAAGTCAGATAAGTATGATGCCATTCTTGTTATTGTGGATAGATTTACAAAGATGACACACTTGATTCCAACTACCAAGGCAATCACAGGTGCAACCACTGCTAGACTTTTTCTCAGGTATATATTTAGGCTTCATGGATTGCCTGATGACATTGTCAGTGATCGAGGTTCACAATTCATATCCAGCTTTTGGAACAGTCTTTGCAAGCTCCTTGGTGTTCAAGTTAAACTATCTACAACAAATCATCCACAGATTGATGGACAAACAAAACGGGTGAATCAAGTCTTGGAGCAATATAGCCGTTGCACTAGCAACTATCATCAAAATGATTGGTTTGAGCTTTTACCCTTTGCAGAGTTTGCTTATAACAATAGTGTTCATGCATCTACCAAGCAGACTCCCTTCTTTGCAAATTATGGACAACATCCAAGGATGGATATACAATTCTCAAATCATGTCAAGAACCCAGCTGCTAGAGACAAGGCCCAGTACTTGATGGACATTCACAAAGAACTCAAGGAAGAGATCCATAAAGCTCAAGAACAATATAAGTACTATGCAGATAAACATTGTGTTCAGAATCCATCGTATCAAATTGGGGATAAAGTATGGTTACTCAGAAACAATTTGCAAACCTCAAGACCTTGTGAAAAGTTAGATCATCAAAGATTTGGTCCATTTACCATCTTGGTCAAGATTAATCCAGTCACCTTCAAGCTCCAGCTACCAAGTACTATGAGAATACATCCAGTTTTCCATGTATCCATGTTGGAACCATATCAGATTTCACCATTGAGGGGGGAAAGACCTAGTCCTTCACCACCTATCGAGATTGATGATCATAAAGAATTTGAAGTCGAGCATGTCCTAGATTCCAAAATATCTCGAGGAAGATTGGCATACCTTATTCATTGGAAAGGGTATGACATCAGTGATCGTACTTGGGAACCTGTAAAAAACCTTCAGAGAGCACCAATCAAGGTTCAAGAATTCCATAAGAGAAATCCAACGAAGCCGAGACCAGATAACATGACCATACTTACGATTCCGGGTTGTGGGATCTCCTGTATCATCTCTAGTTGAGTTATCTACATCTACGGTCCCGGGTTGTGGGACTTCTTGTATCAGCTACATATTTCTGTGCTATTTTCCCTACATTGTATTCTTGTAATCAGAAGTATATTTCAAAAATCTTGTCTATTGTAGTGAGAGAGCACAATCTAGTGCTCCCCTGACATTCGCCCTTGAAAACCTATATAAGGAGGGGTTGGCCACATTCATAATCAGTCTTGCCAATACTAGTCTTGGGAGCTCAAGGAGTCAATGACCACCAAGTAAGTACTCTCTAAGTTCCAGTTCCTGTTCTTGTCTTGTTCCTTGTTCCAGTCCTGTCTAGTCTTGTATCTTGGACATCTAGTCTTGTCCTCTTGTAATCTCGTAGTACGAGATCTTGTTGAGTTCCTTCTTGTATCTAGTCCATCTACCAGAGGGGAGTTCTTGTAATCCAGAGATCTAGTTCCATACTTACGATTCCGGGTTGTGGGATCTCCTGTATCATCTCTAGCTGAGTTATCTACACCTACGGTCCCGGTTTGTGGGACTTCTTATCAGCTACATATTTTTGTGCTATTTTCCCTACGTGGGTATTCTTATAATCAAAAGTATATTTCAGAAATCTTGTCTATTGTAGTCAGAGAGCACAATCTAGTGCTCCCCTGACATTTTGGCAAGACTGATTATGAATGTGGCCAAACCCTCCTTATATTGGTTTTCAAGGGCGGTTCATTAAAGGCGGTTATGAATTGATGATGTCATCGATGATGTCATCAATTCGAAACATGAGCTCTGGATATCTGAATCAGGCAAGTAGATAGTCGATCTTAGGGTTTTGGCACGTTCCAGACGCAATGGAAGCAGTGTTTTCTCTTAATTCAAAACCAATCATGAGATACAAGGTTCACATGCAATCTAAGGTTCAGGATGGTTTCCTTTGTCCATGACAGAAGTCATGTATATATAGGATCATGGGTGGCCTTCCGTGGATGGCTATACATGGGTGGTAGAGCATGGGAAACCACCACCCACATAATTTCCATACACGGCTTAGGCTGGTTGAAACGACCTAACAAATATAAATGATTTCTGACTCCGATAGGGAATATTCCATGCAATATTCCCTTTACCGTCGCACCGGAGGTGCTGCCCCCAGACCCCCACTAGGGGGCTTGGTGGCCCCCTCGGACCCCCCAGCCAGGGGGCCCACTGACCCCCTTAGACTCCCGAGTCGGGGCTCTCGACCGCTGCCCCTGACCCCACAATTGGTGACCCTGGTAAATCCCTTTCCTTACATATACCTTACATGGTCCAATATGACCTTCATCCAACATGCAAGTTGGGATTCCCATCAATTAGGTAATGCATGCTTGGCTTCTCCTCATAATGTCCATACAAAGCTTTCTTCAACCTAAAAACTTTATTTTCCAAATTGGGCACCTCAAAACCTCGTGGTTGAGATACATATACCTCCTCCTTGAGGTGACCATTCAAAAATGCAGATTTGACATCCATCTGAAAAATAGGCCAGGCCTTTTGTGCAGCTACTACAAGTATCATCCAAATAGTTGTCATGCGTGCTGTTGGTGCAAAAGTTTCTTGAACATCAAATCCTTCAATCTGTGAAAAACCCTATGCAACTAATCTTGCCTTATACTTTTCTAATGTTATATCTGCTTTATACTTAGTTTTCCAAATCCATTTAGTACCTATTACCTTCTTCTTTGGCAGCAAGTCGACTAGATCCCATGTATCATTTTTTAGTATACTATCATACTCAGACTGCATTGCCGCTCTCCAACTTGGATCATCAAGGGCTTCCTCAATGGTGGTAGGTTCCTTTATCGAGCCCATGATATCTGTCATTAGAGCCATGTTAACAATGTGTTCTGAGGCTCTTCTTTGCTCCTCTATTCTCTTTGATGTTGGTAATCCATTGGAGGATGATTCTGGTGCATCTACATGTGGATCGTGATCATCAAAGAGCTATTGTGCCCACTGTGGTAGTGGCTTACGTGGTGCAGCTACAACTAGTCGGCTTTTTATTGAGGAAATTTCTCCATCAGATGTTTCCTCCTCCTCAACTTCAACCTGTCTTTTGATAGGCACAAGGTAAGACATTTCTCCGTTTGATGAGATAGTAGATTTACCTTTATCTTCTACTAAGTGTGATCGTTCATCAAACACCACATCTCGACTGACAAAAATCTTCCTTGCCTCAGGATCCTGCAACCTATATGCTTTAGACTCTTCACTATATCCTAGGAAGACACACTTTTGGCTTTTTGAATCCAATTTTGATCTTGTTGAATCAGGAATATGTGCATAACAGAAACAACCAAAAATTCTAAAATGCAAAACTGAAGGCTTTTTACCCGAATTTGATTCTTGAGGAGTCATCCCTTTCAGTGCTTTTGTGTAGCTTTGATTGAGGATGTAGACAGTTGTATTGACTGTTTCTGCCCGGAATGAATCAGGCATGTCTTGAGACTTTAACATACAACGAGCCATTTCAACTACTGTCTTGTTCCTACACTCAACAACGCCATTTTGTTGAGGTGTATGAGCTATGGTAAGTTGCCTTTTCATACTATGATCCTTATAGTAATTACTGAATTTTGTTGATAAGAATTCACCTCCTCTATCTGTTCTTAATTTCTTCAGTTTCCATCTTGATTCATTTTCCACATACTAATGCTACGTTTTAATTTTTTCTTAAACCGCCATCTTTCTACTATAATCATCGACTAACAGCAAAAAGTAGAAAGATCCTCCTAAAGCAAGTGTAGAAATTTTACCATAGAGATCAGCATGTACCAACTCTAGAGGAGCTTGAGATCGATTGCTGGTCTCTCTTGGAAAATGCCTTTTGTTGTTGATTGCCTATCATACAAGCTTCACAAGGTTCCTGCAACTCTGAAAATGCAGGCAAATAAGCAACCATCCGTGTTCTTTGCATCTCCTTCAAATCTGCAAATCCGAGATGCCCAAATCATTGGTGCCATAACCTGCTTACATCTTTATCTTCTATAACACTTAAGGCACTTAACTCATACAAGTTATCCCATCGTATGCCTTTACCCACAACATTACCTGATGAATCCATGATTTCTGCACCACTCTTATTGAAGTGAACTTTGAGTCCATGATCTGTTATTGCAGAAACTGACAACAAATTTCTTTTAAGTGTAGGTACATAGAGAACATTGGATAATTTTTTCTCAACATCTGGTGAAGTGATAAAAGAGATGGTTCCAGTTCCTTCCGCTCAACACTTGGAATCATTTCCCACCACTACATTGATGGATTCTTGCAGAGGCACTATGGAACTATACCAATCCTTTTTACTGGTCATATGGCGAGAAGCTCCACTATCTAAAATCCATGGTTCATCAACACGAGCTTGAGAAGATGAGCATACCTCTTCAATAGCTACCCATAATTCCAGCTCTATGTTGTTTGCAGACTCTTTGTTCTTCCACGATGATTTTACAGTCCCATTCCGTTCATCAACTTGCTTCTTTCTGCAATCTTTGATGGCATGGCCTTTCTTTTCACAATAGAAGAAACTTCCTATGAACTTTTTCTTCTTTGGTTTCTTCTCTGATCCATCAAAAGAGCCTTTACTTTTTGCATCGGCTGAGAATGCAGTATCACTTGTACTTTGCCGATTCTTCAACTACATCTCTTCTTCTAAAAGCATAACACAAAACTCTTCAAATGTAAGGGGAGTTGGTCTTACCTGAGTGTTAAGGGTTGTTACTAATCCAACATACTTTGCTAGAAGAGCATGTACACACCTTGGAGCTAGCTCTTCTGGTGTTATAACAACTCTAACTGCAGCTTATTGATCTTGAAGATGTTTTATCGGTTTGATAAAATCTTCAACCTTTTTCAGAATCAGAATGCTTTTCATTTGCCAACTAATTTTCTAAATTCTGTATCCTAGTGTGGTTCTTGCTCTCATATTGATGAGCCAATATGCACCAAGCCTCATGTGCTTTAGTAGTATGTTGAACTAAAGTAAGCACACAATCACTTACACTAGTGACAATTGCACATAATGCATATGCATTCTGCCTCTTCCAAGCTCGTAGAAGATCAGGATTTGGCAGAATCATCAATCTTGAATTTGCTGGATCTTCAACTGGTATAGGCTCTGGATCCAATCCCATCGGTCCCATGACAGTGTCAAGTAATTCATAGGAGTCCAAAATTGCAAAGGTTTTGAACTTCGAGAGTGTATAATGGGTTCCATCCAGCTTCGCTTCAGTGAATGCAGGTGGGCGAATTCGAATAGGTGCAGCATTAGCATTCACTGAAGCACCAAGACCAGTGTTCGACGATGAAGCCATCATGTAATCACTCGAATAATCTACTGATATTCTAGTCTCCTAGTAGGCTAAAATAGTGATACTTCTCAAGCTATTCAAACCTTACAGCTCTGGTACCATGTAAAAGAATAGTTATGCAATATAACACATGAGCAGTAGCAAGGAAGATAACCGATATAGGAGAATCTCAGCAATTTTCTACTAACAAGAAGTACAAAGATGATGGCGTTGTCCACCCGTGCGCTCTTAAGTTAGAGCTTAAATGGTGATCCAGACAACTCTAGATAGGGAGATACAAGGCAGAGGTATGCTGGCTCAATTCAATGTCTCAAGTACTGCAGAAGTCATGTATATATAGGATCATGGGTGGCCTTCCCTGGATGGCTATACAAGGGCGGTAGAGTGTGGGCGGCCACCCCCTGCATAATTGCCATACACGGCTTAGGCCGGTTGAACCAACCTAACAAATATAAATGATTTTTGACTCCAATAGAGAATATTCCATGGAATATTCCCTTTACCGTCGCATCGGGGGGTGCTGCCCCTGGATCCCTACCAGGGGGCAGGTGGCCCCCTAGGACTCCCCAGCAAGGGGGCCCGCTAGCCCCCTTGGATCCCCTAGCCCAGCCTGCTGACCGCTGCCCCGGACCCCACAATTGGGGACCCTAGCAACTCCCTTTCCTTACATATACCTTACATGGTCCAATATGACCTTCATCCAACATGCAAGTTGGGATTCCCATCAATTCGGTAATGCACGCTTGGCTTCTCCTCATAATGGGGGCCTTACAAAATGTGCATACAATCATGAGGGGTAGACATTGATCATATACTAACACCCCCCCTGAATGTTTACAGATGATAAATCAAGAAGGTCTCACTCCTATGCCCATCTGTTGAAGATGCCTGTTGAGCTGCTCTCTTCCAAGTGCTTTAGTGAATATGTCAGCACAATTCGCCTCTGTTAAGCAATATTCTAGGTTCACAATTTCATCTTCAATTAGCTCATGAATGTAATGGTACTGTACTTCTATGTGCTTGGTGCGAGCATGAAATACTGGGTTCTTTGCAATAGCCATATAACTTTGATTATCACACTTCAGTACAGTCGCCATATTTGATGGAAAGCCTAGATCTACAAGAATTCTTCTTAACCAGACTGCCTCACAAGAAGCAAAACAAGCTACTTTGTACTCTCCTTCAGTGGAGGAGAGTGCGAGAGTTGGTTGCTTCCTACTTACCCAAGAAAATATTCCTGAACCAAGTGAGAAATAATATCCAGAAACTGATTTTCTAGAATCACAATCTCTAGCCTAATCTGAATCACAAATTCCTTGAAGTGTATCACGTGTGGTATAAAGAATACCAAAATCCAAGGTTCCTGCAATGTACCTTAGAATTTGCATTCCAGCATTCCAGTGACTCTCCTTAGGTTTGTTGGAAAACCAACTTAACACTCCAACAACATAGCAAATGTCTCGTCTAGTTGCATAGAAAAATAAGACTTCCAACGGGCCTCCTATACTTCTTAGCATCTACATCAGGCATGTTATTATCCATAGATAGCTTATGATTTACCTCCATAGGTGTGCTAGTTGGTTTTCAATCCATCATTCCAAATGCCTTGAGAATTTCTTTGGCATATTTTTGTTGTGAGATGAAAATGCCATCCTTCCTTTGCCATACTTCAATTCCTAGACAAAAATGGAGTAGACCTAAGTCTGTCATTTCAAACTCAATTCCCAAGCTGATCCGAGTTTGATTGATGACTTCCTGATGATCTCCTCTAATGATCAAATCATCTACATATAGAATGGAAACAACCAGCTTGCTATCCCTTTTCGTTACATACAAGTTAGCATCAGAAGTACCTCTTTCAGAACCCATATGTTTGAAAAACTGATCTATCCGTTGGTACCAAGCCCATGGAGCTTGGTTAAGTCCATACAAAGCTTTCTTCAACCTGCAAACTTTATTTTCTGAATTGGGCACCTCAAAACTTGGTGGTTGAGATACATATACCTCCTCCTTGAGGTGACCATTCGAAAATGCAGATTTGACATCCATCTAAAAAATAGGCCAGGCCTTTTGTGTAGCTTCTGCAAGTATCGCCCGACTAGTTGTCATGCGTGCTGTTGGTGCAAAAGTTTCTTGAACATCGAATCCTTTGATCTGTGAAAAACCCTGTGCAACTAATCTTGCCTTATAGTTTTCTAATGTTCCACCTGCTTTATACTTAGTTTTCCAAATCCATTTAGTACCTATTACCTTCTTCTTTGGCGGAAATTCGACTAGATCCCATGTATCATTTTTGAGTATACTATCCTAGTCAGAATGCATTGCTACTATCCAACCTGGATCATCAAGGGCTTCTTCGGTGGTAGGTCCTTTATCGTGCCCATGATATCTGCCATTAGAGCCATGTTAACAATGTGTTCTGAGGGTCTTCTTTGCTCCTTTATTCTCTTTGATCTTCGTAATCCATCGGAGGATGATTTTGGTACATCTACATGTGGATTGTGATCATCAAAGAGCTATTGTGCCCACCTCCGTAGTGGCTTAGGCTGTGGAGCTACAAGTGGTTGGCTTTTTTTTTAGGAAATTTCTCCATCAGATGTTTCCTCCTCCTCAACTTTAACCTGTCTTTTGATAGGCACAAGGTGAGATATTTCTCTGTTTGATGAGATATTAGATTTACCTTTATCTTCTTCTAAGTGTAGTAGTTAATCAAACACCACATCTTGGCTGACAAAAATCTTCCTTGCCTCAGGATCCCACAACCTGTATGCTTTAGACCATTCACTATATCCTAGGAAGACAGAGTTTTTGATTTTTGAATCCAACTTTGATCTTGTTGAATCAGGAATATGTGCATAACAAAAGCAACCAAAAATTTTGAAATACAGAAATGCAAAATTGAAGGCGTTTTACGCGAATATGCTTCTTGAGGAGTCATCCCCTTTAGTGCTTTTGTCTAGCTTTGATTGAGGATGTAGACTTCTGTATTGACTACTTCTGCCCAGAATGAATCAGGCATGTCTTGAGCCTTTAGCATACAACCAGCCATTTCAACTACTGTCCTGTTCCTACGCTCAACAATGCCATTTTGTTGAGGTGTATGAGCTGTGATAAGTTGCCTTTTCACACCATGATCCTTACAATAATTATTGAATTCTGTTGACAAGAATTCACCTCCTCTATCTATTCTGAATTTCTTCACTTTCCTTCTGGATTCATTTTCCACATACTTATGCTACATTTTAAATTTTTCAAAAGCATCAACCTTCTCTCAAATATAATAAACCCACATCTTTCTACTATAACCGTCGACTAACAACAAAAAGTAGAAAGATCCTCCTAAAGCATGTGTAGACATTTTACCACAGAGATCAGCATGTACCAACTCTAGAGGAGCTTGAGATCAATTACTCGTCTCTCTTGGAAATGCCTTTTGTTGTTCCTTGCCCATCATACAAGATTCACAAGGTTCATGCAACTCTGAAAATGTAGGCAAATGAGCAACCATCCCTGTTCTTTGCATCTCCTTAAAAACTGCAAATCCGAGATGCCTGAATCGTTGGTGCCATAACATGCTTACATCTTTATCTTCTGCATCAGTTAAGGCACTTAACTCATACAAGTTATTCTGTCGTATGCCTTTACCCACAACATTACCTGATGAATCCATGATTTCTGCACCACTTTTATTGAAGTGGACTTCGAGTCCACGATCTATTATTGTAGAAATTGACAAGAAATTTCTTCTAATTGTAGGTATACATAGAGAACATTGGATAACATTTTCTCAACACCTGGAGAAGTGATAAAAGAGATGGTTCTAGTTCCTTCCACTCGACACTTGGAGTCATTTCCCACCACTACATTGATGGATTCCTCCAAAGGCACTAGGGAACTATACCAATCCATTTTACTGGTCATATGGGGAGAAGCTCCACTATCTAAAATCCATGGTTCATCAACACGAGCTTGAGCAGATGAGCATACCTCTTCAATAGCTACCCATAGTTCCAGCTCTATGTTGTTTGCAGACTCTTTGTTCTTCCATGATGATTTTACAGTCCCATTCCATTCATCAGCTTGCTTCTTTCTGCAATCCTTGATGGCATGACCTTTCTTTTCACAATAGAAGCAACTTCCTGTGAACTTTTTCTTCTTTAGTTTCTTCTTTGATGCATCAGAAGTGCCTTTACCTTTTGCATTTGCTGAGAATGCAACATTACTTGTACTTTGTTGATTTTTCAACTCCATCTCTTCTTCTAAAAGCATAGCACAAAACTCTTCATATGTAAGGGGAGTTGGTTTTACCTGAGTGTTAAGGGCTGTTACTAATCCATCATACTTTGCTAGAAGAACACGTACACACCTTCGAGCTAGCTCTTTTGGTGTTATAACAACACCAACAACATCCAATTGATCTTGAAGATGTTTTATCCATTTGATAAAATCTTGAGCCTTTTCAGAATCAGAATGCTTTTCATTTGCCAACTCATTTTCTAAATTCTCTATCCTAGTGTGATTCTTGCTCTCATATGGACGAGCCAATATGCCCCAAACCTCCTGTGCTTTAGTAGTATGTTGAACTAAAGTAAGCACATATCACTTACACTAGTGACAATTGCACATAATGCATCAACATTCCGCCTCTTCCAAGCTCGTAGAAGATCTAGACCTGGCTGAATCATCAATCTTGAATTTGCTGGATCTTCAACTAGTATAGGCTCTGGATCCAATCCCATCGGTCTCATGACAGTGTCAAGTAATTCATAGGAGTCCATAATTGCAAAAATTTTGAACTTCCAGAGTGTATAATTAGTTTTATCCAGCTTCCCTTCAGTGAATTCAGGTGGTCGAATTCGAATAGGTGCAGCATTAACATTAGCTGAAGCACCAAGACCAGTGTTTGATGATGAAGCCATCATGTAATCACTCGAATAATCTATTGATATTTTAGTTTGTTAGTAGGCGAAAATAGTGATACTTCTCAAGATATTCAAACCTTACGGCTTTGATACCATGTAAGACAATAGTTACACAATATAACACAGGACCAGTAGCAGAGAAGATAACAGATATATGAGAATCTCATCAATTTTCTACTAACAACAAGTACAAAGATGATGGCATTGTCCACCCATGCGCGCTCAAGTTAGAGTTTAAATGGTGATCTAGACAACTCTAGATAGGGAGATACAAAGTAGAGGTATGCTGGCTCAATTCGATGTCTCAGATAGTGTAGAAGTCATGTATATATAGGATCATGGGTGGCCTTCCGTGGATGGCTATACATGGGTGGTAGAGCATGGGCGGCCACTGCCTGCATAATTGCCATACACGGCTTAGGCCGATTGAACCGACCTAACAAATATAAATGATTTCTGACTTTGACAGGGAATATTCCATGGAATATTCCCTTTACCGTCACACTGGGGGTGCTGCCCCCGGATCCCCACCAGGGGGCTCCATGGCCCCTTGGGACTCCCCAGCTAGGGGGCTCACTGGCCCCCTGGGACCCGCCTAGCCAAGGCTGCTATCCGCTACCTCGGACCCCACAACTAGGGACCGTGGTAACTCCCTTTCCTTACATATACCTTACATGGTCCAATATGACCTTCATCCAACATGCAAGCTGGGATTCCCATGAATTGGGTAATGCACGCTTGGCTTCTCCTCATAATGGCGCCCTTACAAAATGTGCATACAATCATGAGGGGTAGACATTGATCATATATTAAAACCCCCCCTCAATGTTTACCGATGATGAATCAAGTAGGTCTGGGTCCTATGCCCATCTGTTGAAGATGCCTGTTGAGCTGCTCTCTTCCAAGTGCTTTAGTGAATATGTCAGCACAATTCGCCTCTATTGGGCAATGTTCTAGCTCCACAATTTCATCTTCAATTAGCTCATGAATGTAATGGTACTGTACTTCTTTGTGCTTGATGTGAGCATGAAATACTGGGTTCTTTGCAATAGCCATACAACTTTGATTATCACACTTGAGTACAATCGCCATATTTGATGGAAAACCTAGATCTGCAAGAATTCTTCTTAATGAGACTGGCTCACAAGAAGCGAAACAAGCTGCTTTGTACTCTGCTTTAGTGGAGGAGAGTGCGAGAGTTGGTTGCTTCCTACTTACCCAAGAAAATATTCCAGAACCAAGCGAGAAACAATGTCCGAAAACTGATTTCTAGAGTCACAAACTTCAATCCAATCTGAATCACAAATCCTTGAAGTGTATCATGTGTGGTATAAAAAATACCAAAATCCAAGGTTCCTACAATGTACCTTAGAATTTGCATTCCAACATTCTAATGACTCTCCTTAGGTTTGTTGGAAAGCCTGCTTAACACTCTAACAACATATCAAATGTCTGGTCTAGTGTTGCAGAGAAAAATAAGGCTTCCAACAAGCTTCCTATACTTCTTAGCATCTACATTAGGCACGTTATCATCCATAGATAGCTTATGATTTACCTCCATAGGTGTGCTTGTTGGTTTGCAATCCATAATTCCAAATGCCTTGAGAATTTCATTGGCATATTTTTGTTGTGAGATGAAAATGCCATCCTTCCTTTGCCATACTTCAATTCCCAGACAAAAATGGAGTAGACCTAAGTTTTTTATTTCAAACTCAGTTCCCAAGCTGATCCGAGTTTGATTGATGACTTCCTGATGATCTCCTCTAATGATCAAATCATCTACATATACAATGACAACAACTAGCTTGCTATCCCTTTTCATTACATACAAGTTAGCATCAAAAGTACTTATTTCAAAACCCATATTTTTGAAAATTTATCTATCCATTGGTACCAAGCCCCTGGAGCTTGCTTCAGTCCATACAAAGCTTTCTTCAACTTGCAAACTTTATTTTCTGAATTGGGCACCTCAAAACCTGGTGGTTGAGATACATATACCTCCTCCTTGAGGTGACCATTCCAAGATGCAGATTTGACATCCATCTGAAAAATAGGCCAGGCCTTTTGTGCAGCTACTACAAGTATCTTCCGAATAGTTGTCATGCGTGTTGTTGGTGCAAACGTTTCTTGAACATCAAATCCTTCGATCTGTGAAAAACCCTGTGCAACTAATCTTGCCTTATACTTTTCTAATGTTCTATCTGCTTTATACTTAGTTTTCCAAATCCATTTAGTACCTATTACCTTCTTCTTTGGTGGCAAGTCGACTAGATCCCATGTATCATTTTTGAGTATACTATCATACTCAGACTGCATTGCCGCTCTCGAATCTGGATCATCAAGGGCTTCTTCAATGGTGGTAGGTTCCTTTATCGAGCCCATGATATCTGCCATTAGAGCCATGTTAACAATGTGTTCTGAGGCTCTTCTTTGCTCCTCTATTCTATTTGATCTTCATAATCCATCAGAGGATGATTCTGGTACATCTACATGTTGATTTTGATCATCAAAGAGCTGTTGTGCCCACTTCAGTAGTAGCTTATGCTGTGAAGTTACAAGTGGTTGGCTTTTTATTGAGGAAATTTCTCCATCAAATGTTTCCTCCTCCTCAGCTTTAACTTGTCTTTTGATAGGCACAAGGTCAAATATTTCTCCATTTGATGAGATAGTAGATTTACCTTTATCTTTTACTAAGTGTGGTCGTTCATCAAACACCACATCTTGGCTGAAAAGAATCTTCCTTGCCTCAGGATCCCACAACCGGTATGCTTTGGACTCTTCACTATATCCTAGGAAGACACACTTTTGGCTTTTTGAATCCATCTTTGATCTTGTTGAATCAAGAATATGTGCATAACAAAAACAAGAAAAAATTTTCAAATGCAAAATTGAAGGCTTTTTACTTGAATATGCTTCTTAAGGAGTCATCCCCTTTAGTGCTTTTGTGTAGCTTCGATTGAGGATGTAGACTGTTGTATTGACTGCTTCTACCCAGAATGAATCAGGCATGTCTTGAGCCTTTAACATACAACGAGCCATTTCAACTACTGTCCCGTCCCTACGCTCAACAACGCCATTTTGTTGAGGTGTATGAGATGTGGTAAGTTGCCTTTTCACACCATGATCCTTACAGTAATTATTGAATTCTGTTGACAAGAATTCACCTCCTCTATCTGTTTTGAATTTCTTCAGTTTCCTTCCTGATTCATTTTCCACATACTTATGCTACGTTTTAAAATTTTCAAAAGCATCAGCCTTCTCTCGAATGAAATAAACCCACATCTTTCTACTATAATCGTCGACTAATAGCAAAAAGTAGAAAGATGCTCCTAAAGCAAGTGTAGACATTTTACCACAGAGATCAACATGCACCAACTCTAGAGGAGCTTTAGATTGATTGCTGGTCTCTCTTGGAAATGCCTTTCGTTGTTGGTTACCCATCATGCAAGCTTCACAAGGTTCCCGCAACTCTGAAAATGTAGGCAAATAAGCAACCATCCCTGTTCTTTGCATCTCCTTAAAAACTGCAAATTCGAGATGCCCAAATCGTTTGTGCCATAACGTGCTTACATCTTTATCTTCTATAGCAGTATTAGGCACCTAACTCATACAAGTTATCCCATCATATGCCTTTACTCACAACATTACCTGATGAATCCATGATTTCTGCACCACTCTTATTCAAGTGAACTTCGAGTCCACGATCTGTTATTGCAGAAATTGACAACAAATTTCTTTTAACTGTAAGTACATAAAGAACATTGGATACCTTTTTCTCAACACCTAGAGAAGTGATAAAAGAGATGGTTCCAGTTCCTTTTGTTGGACACTTGGAGTCATTTCCCACCACTACATTGATGGATTCCTGCCAAGGCACTAGGGAACTATACCAATCCTTTTTATTGGTCATATGGCGAGAAGCTCCACTATCTAAAATCCATGGTTCATCAACACGAGCTTGAGCAGATGAGCATACATCTTCAATAGCTACCCATAATTCCAGCTCTGTGTTGTTTGCAGATTCTTTGTTCTTCCACGATGATTTTAGAGTCCCATTCCATTCATCAGCTTGCTTCTTTCTACAATCCTTGATGGCGTGGCCTTTCTTTTCACAATAGAAGCAACTTCCTGTGAACTTTTTCTTCTTTGGTTTCTTCTTTGATCCATCAGAAGAGCCTTTCCCTTTTGCATTTGCTGAGAATGCAGCATCACTTGTACTTTGTCGATTCTTCAACCGCATCTCTTCTTCTAAAAGCATAGCACATAACTCTTCAAATGTGAGGGGAGTTGGTCTTACCTGAGTATTAAGGGCTGTTACTAATCCATCATACTTTGCTAGAAGAACACGTACACATCTTGGAGTTAGCTCTTCTGGTGTTATAATAACACCAACTGCAGCCAATTGATCTTGAAGATGTTTTATCAATTTGATAAAATCTTGAGCCTTTCTAGAATCAGAATGCTTTTCATTTGCCAACTCATTTTCTAAATTTTGTATCCTAGTGTGGTTCTTGGTCTCATATTGATGAGCCAATATGCCCCAAGCCTCATGTGCTTTAGTAGTATGTTGAACTAAAGTAAGCATAGAATCACTTACACTAGTGACAATTTTAGATAATGCATCAGCATTCTGCCTCTTCCAAACTCGTAGAAGATCTGGATGTGGCTGAATCATCAATCTTGAAATTGTTGGATTGTCAACTGGTATAGGCTCTGTATCCAATCCCATTGGTCCCATGACAATGTCAAGTAATTCATAGGAGTCCAAAATTGTAGAAATTTTGAACTTCCAAAGTGTGTAATTGGTTCCATCTAGCTTCGCTTCAATGAATGCAGGTGGGCAAATTCGAGTAGGTGTAGCATTAACATTAGCTAAAGCAACAAGTCAAGTGTTGGATGATGAAGCCATCATCTAATCACTCTAATAATCTACTGATATTCTAGTCTGCTAGTAGGCTAAAATAGTGATACTTCTCAAGCAGAAAGTGGTGATCTAGACAACTCTAGATAGGGAGATACAAGGTAGAGGTATGCTGGCTCAATTCGATGTCTCAGGTAGTGCAGAATTCATGTATATATAGGATCATGGGTGGCCTCCTATGGATGGCTATACATGGGTGGTAGGGCATGGGCGACCACCGCCCACATAATTGCCACAGAGGGCTTATGCCGGTTGAACCGACGTAACAAATATAAATGATTTCTGACTCTGAGAGGGAATATTCCATGGAATATTCCCTTTATCATCGCACCGACGGTGCTGCCCCTGGACCCCCACTAGGGGGCTCGATGGCCCCCTGGGACCCCAAAGCTAGGGGGCCCGCTAGCCCCCTTGGACCCCCCAGCCGAGGCTGCTGACCGCTGCCCCGCACCCCCCAATTGGAGACCTTGGTAACTCCCTTTCCTTACATACTTACAGGGTCCAATATGAACTTCGTCCAACATTAAGTTGAGATTCCCATCAATTGGGTAATGCACGCTTGGCTTCTCCTCATAATGGGGGCCTTACAAAATGTGCAATACAATCATAAGGGGTAGACATTGATCATATAGTAACACCTCCCTCAATGTTTACAGATGATAAATCAAGTAGGTCTTGGTCCTATGGCTATATGTTGAAGATGCCTGTTGTGTTGTTCTCTTCCAAGTGCTTTAGTGAATATGTCAACACAATTCACCTCTGTTGGGCAATATTCTAGCTCCACAATTTCATCTTCAATTAGCTCATGAATGTAATGGTATTGTACTTGTATGTGCTTGGTGCGAGCATGAAATACTAGGTTCTTTGCAATAGCCATACATTTATGATTATCATACTTAAGTACAGTCACCATATTTGATGGAAAGCCTAGATCTGCAAGAATTCTTCTTAACCAGACTGCCTCACAAGAAGCAAAACAAGCTGCTTTGTACTCTGCTTCAGTGGAGGAGAGTGCGAGAGTTGGTTGCTTCCTACTTACCCAAGAAAATATTTCTGAACCAAGTGAGAAACAATATCCAGAAACTGACTTTCTAGAATCACAATCTCCAGCCCAATCTGAATCACAGTATCCTTGAAGTGTATCACCTGTGGTATAAAAAATACCAAAATCCAAGGTTCCTGCAATGTACCTTAGAATTTGCATTCCAGCATTCTAGTGACTCTCCTTAGGTTTCTTGGTAAACTTTCTTAACACTCCAACATCATACGAAATGTCTGGTCTAGTGTTGCACAGAAAAATAAGACTTGCAATGAGCTTCCTATACTTCTTAACATCTACATCAGGGATGTTATCATCCAATTATGATTTACCTCCATAGTTGTGCTAGTTGGTTTGCAATCCATCATTCCAAATGCCTTGAGAATTTCTTTGGCATATTTTGGTTGTGAGATGAAAATGCCATCCTTGCTTTGCCATACTTCAATTCCCAGAAAAAAATGGAGTAGACCTAAGTCTGTCATTTCAAACTCAGTTCCCAAGCTGATCTAAGTTTGATTGATGACTTCCTGATGATCTCCTGTAATGATCAAATCATCTACATATACAATGACAACAGCTAGCTTGCTATCCCTTTTCGTTACAGACAAGTTAGCATCAGAAGTACTTCTTTCAGAACCCATATTTTTGAAAAAAATATTTATCCATTGGTACCAAGCCCGTGGATCTTGCTTAAGTCCATACAAAGCTTTCTTCAACTTGCAAACTTTATTTTTTGAATTGGGCACCTCAAAACTTAGTGGTTGAGATACATATACCTCCTCCTCGTAGTGACCATTCAAAATGCAGATTTGACATCCATCTAAAAAAATAGGCCAGGCCTTTTGTGCAGCTACTGCAAGTATTGTCTGAATAGTTGTCATGCATGCTGTTGGTGCAAAAGTTCCTTAAACATCAAATCCTTCGATCTATGAAAAAACCTGTACAACTAATCTTGCCTTATACTTTTCTAATGTTCTATCTGGTTTATACTTAGTTTTCCAACTCCATTTAGTACCTATTACCTCCTTCTTTGGCGGCAAGTCGACTAGATGCCATGTATCATTTTTTAGTATACTATCATACTCAGACTCCATTGCCGTTCTCCAGCCTGGATCATCAAGGGCTTCTTCAATGTTGGTAGGTTCCTTTATTGAGCCCATGATATCTGCCATTAGAGCCATGTTAAGAATGTGTTCTGAGGCTCTTCTTTGCTCCTCTATTCTCTTTGATGTTCTTAATCCATTGGAGGATGATTCTGGTACATCTACATGTGGATTGTGATCATCAAAGAGCTGTTGTGCCCACTTTGGTAGTGGCTTACGTTGTGCAGCTACAACTGGTTGGCTTTTTATTGAGGAAATTTCTCCATTAGATGTTTCCTCCTCCTCAACTTTAACCTGTCTTTTCATAGACACAAGGTGAGATATTTCTCCGTTTGATGAGATAGTAGTTTTACCTTTATCTTCTACTAAGTGTGGTAATTCATCAAACACCACATCTCAACTGACAAAAATCTTCCTTGCCTCAGGATCCCACAACTTGTATGCTTTAGACTCTTCACTATATCCTAGGAAGACGCACTTTTTGCTTTTTGAATCCAACTTTGATCTTGTTGAATCAGGAATATGTGCATAACAGAAACAACCAAAAATTTTGAAATGCAAAATTCAAGGCTTTTTACCCGAATATGCTTCTTGAGGAGGTATCCCCTTCACTGCTTTTGTGTAGCTTCGATTGAGGATGTAGAGTGTTGTATTGACTACTTCATCCCAGAATGAATCAGGTAGGCATGTCTTCAGTCTTTAACATACAATGAGGTATTCAACTACTGTCTTATTCCTACGCTCAACAATGCCATTTTGTTGAGGTGTATGAGATGTGGTAAGTTGCCTTTTTACACCATGATCCTTATAGTAATTATTGAATACTATTAACAAGAATTCACCTCCTCTATTTGTTCGGAATTTCTTCAGTTTCCATCCAGATTCATTTTCCACATACTTATGCTACGTTTTAAAAAAGATCCTCCTAAAGCAAGTGTAGACATTTTACCACAGAGATCAGCATGTTCCAACTCTAGAGGAGCTTGATTTTGATTGCTGGTCTCTGTTGAAAATGCCTTTCGTTGTTGCTTGGCGATCATGCAAGCTTCAGAAGGTTTGTGCAACTCTAAAAATGCAGGTAAATGGGCAGCCATCCCTGTTCTTTGCATCTCCTTCAAAATTGCAAATCCGAGATGCCCAACCCGTTGGTGCCATAACCTGCTTACATCTTTATCTTCTGTAGGAGTTAAGGCACTTAACTCATACAAGTTATCCCATCATATGCCTTTACTCACAACATTACATGATGAATCCATGATTTTTGCCTCACTCTTATTGAAGTGAACTTTGAGTCCACGATCTGTTATTACAGAAACTGACAATAAATTCCTTTTAAGTGTAGGTACATAGAGAACATTGGATAACTTTTTCTCAACACCTCGAGAAGTGATAAAAGAGATGGTTCCAGTTCCTTGCGCTCGACACTCGAAGTCATTTCACACCACTACATTGACGGATTCGTGTAGAGGCACTAGGGAACTATACCAATCCTTTTTACTGGTCATATGGCAAGAAGCTCCACTATCTAAAATCCATGGTTCATCAACACCAACTTGAGCAAATGATCATACCTCTTTAATAGCTACCCATAGTTCTAGTTATGTGTTGTTTGGAGACTCTTTGTTCTTCCACGATGATTTTACAATCCCATTCCGTTCATCAGCTTGATTCTTTCTGCAATCCTTGATGGCATAGCCTTTCTTTTCACAATAGAAGCATTTTCCTATGAACTTTTTCTTCTTTGGTTTCTTCTTTGATCCATCAGAAGAGCCTTTACCTTTTGCATTTGCTGAGAATGCAGCATCACTTGAACTTTGCCGATTCTTCAGCCGCATCTCTTCTTCTAAAAGCATAGCACAAAACTCTTCAAATGTAAGGGGAGTTGGTCTTACCTGAGTGTTAAGGGCTATTACTAATCCATCATACTTTGCTGAAAGAACACGTACACACCTTGGAGCTAGCTCTTTTGGTGTTATAACAACACCAACTGCAGCCAATTGATCTTGAAGATGTTTTATCCGTTTGATAAAATCTTCAGCCTTTCTAGAATCAGAATGCTTTTCATTTGCCAACTCATTTTCTAAATTCTATATCCTAGTGTGGTTCTTTGTCTCATATTGATGATCCAATATGCCCCAAGCCTCATGTGCTTTAGTAGTATGTTGAACTAAAGTAAGCACAGAATCACTTACACTAGTGACAATTGCACATAATGCATCAACATTCCACCTCTTCCAAGCTCATAGAAAATCTGGATGTGGCTGAATCATCAATCTGGAATTTACTGGATCTTCAACTAGTATAGGCTCTGGATCCAATCCCATCGGTGCCATGAGAGTGTGAAGTAATTCATAGGAGTCCAAAATTGTAGAAATTTTGAACTTCGAGAGTGTATAATTGGTTCCATCCAGCTTCCCTTTAGTGAATGCAAGTGGGCGAATTCAAATAGGTGCAACATTAACATTAGCTGAAGCACCAAGACTAGTGTTCGACGATGAAGCCATCATGTAATCACTCAAATAATCTACTCAATAGTTACACAATATAACGCAGCAGCAGTAGCAGAGAAAATAAAAGCTACAGGACAATCTCAATAATTTTCTACTAACAACAAGTACAAAGATGATGGCATTGTCCACCCGTGCACTCTCAATTTAGAGCTTAAATGGTGATCTAGAAAACTCTAGATAGGGAGATACAAGGTAGAGGTATGCTGGCTTAATTCAATGTCCCAAGTACTGCAGAAGTCATGTATATATATAGGATCATGGGTGGCCTTCCGTGGATGGCTATACATGGGTGGTAGAGTGTGGGCAGCCACCGCCCACATAATTGCCATACACAGCTTAGGCCGGTTGAACCGACCTAACAAAATAAATGATTTGTGACTCCGAAAAGGAATGTTCCATGGAATATTCCCTTTATCATTGCACCGGGGGTGCTACCCCGGACCCCCACCAGGGGGCTCGATGGCCCCTTGGGACCCCCCAGCCAGGGGGCCCGCTGGCCCCCTTGGACCCCCCACCCGAGGCTGCTGACCGTTGTCCCGGACCCCACAATTGGGGACCCTAGTAACTCCCTTTCCTTACATATACCTTACATGGTCCAATATGACCTTCATCTAACATGCAAGTTGGGATTCCAATCAATTGGGTAATGCACGCTTGGCTTCTCCTCATAATGGGGCCTTACAAAATGTGCATACAATCATGAGGGGTAGACATTTATCATATACTAACACCCCCCCTGAATGTTTATTGATGATAAATCAAGTAGGTCTCGGTCCTATGCCCATCTAATGAAGATGCCTGTTGAGATGCTCTCTTCCAAGTGCTTTAGTGAATATGTCATCACAATTAGCCTCTGTTGGGCAATATTCTAGCTCCACAATTTCATCTTCAATTAGCTCACAAATGTAATGGTATTGTACTTCTATGTGCTTGGTGCGAGCATGAAATACTGGGTTCATTGCAATAGCCATACAACTATGATTATCACACTTGAGTACAGTCACCATATTTGATGGAAAGCCTAGATCTACAAGAATTCTTCTTAACTAGACTGCCTCACAAGAAGCAAAACAAGCTTCTTTGTACTTTGCTTCAGTGGAGGAGAGTGCGAGAGTTGGTTGGTTCCTACTTACCCAAGAAAATATTCCTGAATCAAGTGAGAAACAATATCTAGAAACTGATTTTCTAGAATCACAATCTCCAGCCGAATCTGAATCACACTATCCTTGAAGTGTATCACCTGTGGTAAAAAAATACCAAAATCCAAGGTTCCTGCAATGTACCTTAGAATTTGCATTCCAGCATTCCAGTGAATCTCCTTAGGTTTGTTGGAAAACCTGCTTAACACTCAAACAACATAGCAAATGTCTTGTCTAGTGTTCCACAGAAAAATAAGACTTCCAACAAGCTCCCTATACTTCTTAGCATCTACATCAGGCATGTTATCATCCATAGATAGCTTATGATTTACCTCCATAGGTGTGCTAGTTGGTTTGCAATCCATCATTCCAAATGCCTTGAGAATTTCTTGGCATATTTTTGTTGTGAGATTAAAATGCGATCCTTCCTTTGCCATACTTCAATTCTGAGACAAAAATGGAGTAGACCTAAGTCTATCATTTCAAACTCAGTTCCCAAGCTGATTCGAGTTTGATTGATGACTTCCTGAATATCTCCTGCACTATCCTCGTATCCCTTTTTGTTACATACAAGTTAACATCAGAAGTACTTCTTTCAAAACCCATATTTTTGAAAAAATTATCTCTCTGTTGGTACCAAGCCCGTGGAGCTTGCTTAAGTCCGTACAAAACTTTCTTCAACTTGCAAACTTTATTTTCTGAATTGGGCCTCAAAACCTGGTGGTTGAGATACATATACCTCCTCCTTGAGGTGACCATTCAAAAATGCAGATTTGACATCCATCTGAAAAAAAGGCCAGGCCTTTTGTGCAACTATTGCAAGTATCATCTGAATATTTGTCATGCGTGCTGCTGGTGCAAAAGTTTCTTGAACATCAAATCCTTCGATCTATGAAAAACCCTGTGCAACTAATCTTACCTTATAATTTTTTAATGTTCCATCTGCTTTATACTTAGTTTTCCAAATCAATCTAGTGCCTATTACCTTCTTCTTTGGCGGCAAGTCGACTAGATTCCATGAATCATTTTTGAGTATACTATCATACTCAGACTGCATTGCCGCTCTCCAACCTGGATCATCAAGGGCTTCTTCAATGGTGGTAGGCTCCTTTATCGTGCCCATGATATCTGCCATTAGAGCCATGTTAACAATGTGTTTTGGTGCTCTTCTTTGCTCCTCTATTCTCTTTGATCTTCATAATCCATCGGAGGATGATTCTAGTACATCTACATGTGGATTGTGATCATCAAAGAGCTGTTGTGCCCACTTCGGTAGTGGCTTATGCTGTGGAGCTACAATTGGTTGACTTTTTATTGAGTAAATTTCTCCATCAAATGTTTCCTCCTCCTCAACTTTAACCTGTCTTTTGATAGGCACAAGGTGAGATATTTCTCCGTTTGATGAGATAGTAGATTTACCTTCATCTTCTACTAAGTGTGATCGTTCATCAAACACCACATCTCGACTGAAAAAAATCTTCCTTGCCTCAGGATCCCACAACGTGTATGCTTTAGACTCTTCACTATATCCTAGGAAGACACACTTTTTGCTTTTTGAATCCAACTTTGATCTTGTTGAATCAGGAATATGTGCATAACAGAAACAACCAAAAATTTTGAAATGCAAAACTGAAGGCTTTTTACCCGAGTATGCTTCTTGAGGAGTCATCCCCTTCAGTGCTTTTGTGTAGCTTCGATTGAGGATGTAGACTGATGTATTGACTGCTTCTACCGAGAATGAATTGGGCATGTCTTGAGCCTTTAACATACAACGAGCCATTTCAACTACTGTCCTGTTCCTACGCTCAAGAATGCAATTTGGTTGAGGTGTATGAGCTCTGGTAAGTTGCCTTTTCACACCATGATCCTTACAATAATTATTGATTTCTATCGATAAGAATTCACCTGCTCTATCTGTTCTGAATTTGTTTAGTTTCCTTCCTGATTCATTTTCCACATACTTATGCTACTTTTTAAATATTTCAAAAGCATCAGCCTTCTCTCGAATGAAATAAACCCACATCTTTCTACTATAATCGTCGACTAACAACAAAAAGTAGAAAGATCCTCCTAAAGCATGTGTAGACATTTTACCAGAGAGATCAGCATGTACCAACTCTAGAGGAGCTTGAGATCGATTGCTGGTCTCTCTTGGAAATGCCTTTCATTGTTCGTTGCCCATCATACAAGCTTCACAAGGTTCCTGCAACTGTGCAAATGCAGGCAAATGAGCAACCATCCCTATTCTTTGCATCTCCTTCATAACTGCAAATCCAAGATGCCCAAATTGTTGGTGCCATAACCTGCTTACATCTTTATCTTCTGTAACAGTTAAGGCACTTAACTCATACAAGTTATCCTATTGTATGCCTTTACCCACAACATTACCTGATGAGTCCATGATTTGTGCACCACTCTTATTGAAGTGAACTTCGAGTCCACGATGTGTTATTGTAGAAACTGACAACAAATTTCTTTTAAGTGTAGGTACATAGAGAACATTGGATAATTTTTTCTCAACACCTGGAGAAGTGATAAAAGAGATGGTTTCAGTTCCTTCCGCTAGACACTTGGAGTCATTTCCCACCACTACATTGATGGATTTTCGCAGAGGCACTAGGGAACTATACCAATCCTTTTTACTGGTCATATGGGAGAAGCTCCACTATCTAAAATCCATGGTTCATCAACACGAGCTTGAGCAGATGATCATACCTCTTCAATAGCTACCCATAGTTCCAACTTTGTGTTGTTTGCAGACTCTTTGTTCTTCCACTATGATTTTACAGTCCCATTCCGTTCATCAGCTTGCTTCTTTCTGCAATCCCTCATGGCATGACCTTTCTTTTCACAATAGAAGAAACTTCCTGTGAACTTTTTCTTCTTTGGTTTCTTCTTTGATCCATTAGAAGAGCCTTTACCTTTTGCATTTGCAAGAAAGCACTCATTCTTTAATTTGGAAGGTAAGCTACCTATGGCTAAAAACATTTTAATAAACAGGTTCTAACTTAAGAGAACTATGCATTAGAAGTTGCAGGTGTCAAAGTTGATTATACAGAAGTATAGTTTTAGACATAGGTGAATTGTTTGGAGTAAATCTCAAGATTTAATAAACCTTTTGAGAAGATTGAACTTGAAGAGGGTGCACAAACACTAGGCGACACCTCATACAAAGTTTCATTGGAAACCTTACATGTTTGATTAGTCTATGAGTGGATAAAGTGAAGCAGACTTTCTGTGTGTTGAGTTTGTTCACAGTTAGTTCAAAATTTTGGTAATCTGGTATTGGTCTTCCAAATTGATTGAGGTTTTGAGTTGTTCTTGATATAGAGTTGCTCTAACATCAAGGATAACTTATTCGTTTGGAGATTAACACTCTCCATCAGTGGTATCAGAGCAGGAATCATCATTATTGAAGAAAGGAGGACCCTAACTATTACAGCTATATAGAAATCAACCTTTGAAGATTCAAAAGGTGAAAGTTTGAAGTGAAAGTTAGAGAAGGAGGCCTGGAGCTATGAAGAAAATCAAAAGGAACTTCATTTGAAGTAAAGGTACATTCATTATTCACAAAGCTTGAAGAGTTGATTACATAGGTGAAGAAAGGATGGGAGATTCTCTTCAGATAGAGAAATTGGATAGAGAAAACTATTCTGCTTGGTCTATGAGGATGGAAGTTCATCTTATGAGCAAAGATTTGATAGGATACAACACAGGTGAAGAAGAAAACCTAGAATGGAGAGATCCTAGCGTTCCAACTAGGGATGAGCTCTCAGATTTGAAGACATGGATGAAGAAGGATGCTCAAGCAAGGAGCATTATCTACATGGGAGTCAATGACTACTTGCTACCTCATATTAGAGGACTTAAGTGCAAGTGACATATGGAATGCTTTGGAAGAGCATTTCCAAAACACTAAAGAGTCAAGGAAGGTATCTTTATGGGTAGAGTTTACCACATTCAAGAAGAAGGCTTCTCAATCCATTTCTGATTATGTAACAAGGATGAAGGACATTGCAGATGCATTAGGAGCAGTTGATGAAGATATTGAAGAGGAAAAATTGGTAAGGCAAATCCTCACATGTTTGAGAGGAGATGAGAAATCGAAGCCATTCATTTTGTCTACTGAATTGTCAGTAGATCATTTCACTCCTGATTTGAATCAATTGCTAGGACATATGCTAACATTTGAGTAGGATGTCAAAGGTGATGTTGATAAGAGTACAGGTCAAACAATGTATTCAAAGGACAAGAAGAAGTTTAACAAAGGCAAGCAACAATTGAATGAAGAAGAAGGTACAACTAGCCAAGCTAACTTCCTAAGAGGAAGAGGTGGTGGCAAAGGAAGAGGAAGAGGTAGAAGCAGTAAAGATGGAGTCAAAGCTTGCTGGATTTGTGGTAAGACAAATCATTTTTCACATGAATGTTGGCATAATAATAAGAATGGTGGAGGATATAGTCAAAATTTTAATTCAAGAGGAAGAGGTAATAGAAATCAGAGAGCTGACTTCAGAGGTAGAGGTAGTAGAGGTTACTTTGGAAGAAATGCAGGTAGAAGTTTTCAAAGTCAATCCTACAACAATACCTATTATGATTATGCTTCAGATCAGAAGGAGGATTCAAATTTAATCATGAATGCAACTTGTGAAAGACAAAGTGAAGATCAAAGAGTCTTCTACATAGACTCAGGGTGTAGCAATCACTTGAGTGGCAACATAGCTTTGATGACAGATTTGGAAAATAAAGTAAGTAATCATGTGGTACAAATAGATGATAATACAAAACACAATGTGAAGTCAATTGGATCAATGAAGGCTAAGGATGGAAGCACTCTTTTGAGTAAGGTTTTGTATGTTCCTACAATTCCCAAGAATCTGATAAGTGTAGGGAAAATTGTAGAAAAAGGTTACTTGTAGGTACTCTTCTCGACAAAATGGTATAGCGTAACTCTTGTTGAGTTTGCAAGGTCAATGATGAAAGAAAAGAATTGCCCCAATTATTTGTGGGCTGAGGCTGTAAATACAACTACATACTTGGTTAATAGATTACCATGTAAAGCTTTGCAGGGTATGCCACCATATGAAGCTTGGTGGGGTAAGAGACCTACCTTAGATCATTGCAAAGTATTTGGATGTTTGGCTTATGCATATGTGCCATCTCAATTGAGGCATAAATTGGAACCTACAGCTGAAAAATATGTGTTCATTGGTTATGATGATAAGCAAATGGATTATAGATGTTGGAACAAAGAAATCCCAAATTGATGATTATAAAGAGCTTGAAGCAAGTCAAGGATCAGAATAAAGTCAAAGAGTCATTGGAGAAAGTGAAGAGATCTCAGAAATGTAGTTTGTACACATATGTACATTATTAGTTGAGAATTCTTGTAAAATGGATATAGATGATCCTTAGGATGATAAGGAATATGTAATAGATGTGGGATGAGTCTAGAATCATATGTATATAAGTCAATGATGTAAAGAAATAAGAGAGAGAGTCATTAGAAGCCAAGTGTCAATGAGATAGATGTGTAGATAGTCATCTTCAGAAGTTATCATCAAGTCTTTCTCTGATTTATCTCAGCTTGATCATGTGGATCAGGAAATCTTTTGTACACATCTAATCTAGAAGCTAATTAAGCTATGTTCAAAGTTTCATGGTCTAATTCCTTTCATGTTGTGAGTATGATCAATAGGAACATGTATATGTAAAGTCTACAGATAGACCTCTCAGAGTCGCACACTTTTTCATGTCAATATTTTGCTTGAATCTCAGTGTATAGTGTAAAGTTTTTGATGAATGAGCATTCAAAATCTAAGTTGGAAGATAAGGAAGCTATGGCTAAAAGCATTTAGCAAAATGGGATCTGTGCTGTGAGAAATCAACCTCAGAAGTTGACTATGTCAAAGTCGCTATTTCAAGTGAATAGTTTCTAACATACCTTTGATCTTAATGATCAAATTAAAGTTTTAATGATTCATTTGAAGGACTAATGATTGATATGATTGCACATAGGTAGCATGGAGGTATGTATATCATTAGATTGAAGAAATCTGAAGATATGTGCAGGTAATGAAGTCAATCCTTGAAGCAGACTTCTTGAAGAAGGAAAATTTTCATTCAGAGAAGTGATAGTGGAAGACTTGATATATTATGGTAACATTTGTGTAAATTTTGGTCTATAACTGATATAGAGGTGCTCTATAATCAGTATAGATCAAGCCTTTGGAGATTTAGAGGTCTCCAATAGTGGTATTAGAGCAAAAGGTGCAATACAAGTGAAGTAAGAGCATTGGAAGTCCCGACTATTGCAGATATTGAATTCTTTTCAAATTGAAGGTGAACAAGTTCAAAGTTTTGAAGAAAACCTGTAGAAGAGTGAAGATTGAGTTTGAAAGGATCAAGAAGGATTAAAGCCTCATATAAAAGGTACATTATATACCATAAATTTAGTAATTGCAGACATAGAAGATCAAAGATGGGAGAAAGCTTGTAGATTGATAAGCTAGATAGGGAGAACTATTCAGCTTGGTCCATGAGGATGGAGGCACACCTCATGAGCAAAGATTTGATGGCATTCATCACAAGAGAAGAAGAAAAGCCTGAGTTTGAAGATCCTAGTGTTCCAACTAGGGAAGAGCTTGTAGATTTAAAGAACTGGATGAAGAAGGATGCTCAAGCTAGGAGCAACTTTTACATGGCTGTAAATGATTATCTTCTACCTCATATTGGAGGATTAGAAAGTGCAACAGATTTGTGGAATGCCTTGCAAGAGCATTTCCAAAATATAACCAAGTCAAGGAAGTCTTCATTATGGGCTGAGTTCACAACCTTCAAGAAGAAGAGCTCACAATCAATTTACGATTATGTGGCAAGGATGAAGGATATTGCAGATAGCTTGGGAGCAGTAGATGAAGATATTGAAGAGGATAAGTTAGTAAGACAAATACTTACAAGTCTAAGAGGAGATGAGAAATGGAAGCCTTTCATATTGTCCATAGAATTGTCATTAGATCATTTTACTCCCGATCTTAATCAATTGCTAGGACACATGCTAACTTTTGAGCAGGACATTAAGGGAGATACTGATAGGAGTGCAAGTCAAGCTATGTACTCCAAGGACAAGAAAAAGAATGGCAAAGGAAAACAGTCAACTGATGATGAAGGATCTTCAAGTCAAGCTAATTTCACAAAAGGAAAGATGAATTTCAGAGGTAAAGGAAGAGGAGGTAAGAACAAAGATAATACTAAAGCTTGTTGGATTTGTGGCAGAACAAATCATTTGGTGGAAGCCATAATCAGAGTTTGAATCAAAGACGTAGAGGAGGCAGAAATCAAAGAGGTAACTTCAGAGGAAGAGGTGGTAGGACATCATATGCTAGAGGAGGTGGAAGAAGCTTTCAATCTTAGTCCTACAACAATAACTATTATAATTATGCATCAGATCAGAAGGATGACATGACTCTCATCTTGAATGCAACACATGAAGCAGTAGGAGAAAATCAAAGGGTATTCTATATTGACTCAGGATGTAGCAATCATCTGAGTGGCAACATATCATTGATGACTGACATGGAAGCAAAGATGAATGGACATACATTACAAACAAGAGATAACACCAAGCATAAAGTTGAAAGCATTGGATCAGTAAAGACAAAGAGTGGAAGCACACTCTTAAGCAAGGTACTTTATGTTCCTACTATTCCTAAAAACTTGATAAGTGTAGGACAAATTGTGGAGAAGGGATATGAAGTCAGATTCACAAATGATGGTGTTTATGTGCAAGATCCAAATCAAGGATATAGAAGCATCATTACACGTCAAAAAGAAGGAAGACTTTTTACTCTCAAGGTCCAAGGTAATGTGGGACATGCATTGTTTACTTATGGAAGTCAAAAGATGTCTGAGTTAGATCTATGGCATAAAAGGCTAGGTCATTTTAATGAGAGATCCATAAAGGAAATGTCAAAGAATGATGTAGTGCTTGGATTGCCAAATGTTGAAGGTCAACACATGGTGTACAAGTGTGAAGCTTGTCAATTAGGTAAAGCACACAAAAGGTCATACAATAAATCAGGATATGAGTACTCAAACATGCTTGAGTTGGTTCATATAGATGTGTGGGGGGTCCTTCAAGGGACTATAGCATAAGTGGATCCAAGTATTATGTGTTGTTTGTTGATGATGCAACAAGGTGGATTACACTTTATGTAATCAAGGAAAAATCTGAAGTGTTCAAGACATTCAAGCATTATCATGCTTATGCAGAAAGGATTACAGGACAAAAGCTCAAGAGGTTGAGATCAGATGGAGGGGGAGAGTATTTTTCTAAAGAGTTTGATGATTTTGTGGAATGCAGGTATAAAAAGAGAAGTAACTTGCAAGTACTCCCCTCAACAAAATGGAGTTGCAGAAAGAAGAAATAGAACTCTTGTAGAGTTTGCAAGATCAATGATGAAAGAGAAGAATTGCCCAAACTACTTATGGGCAGAAGATATCAACACTGCAACATACCTTGTGAATAGGTTACCCTGCAAAGTTTTGGATGGTAGAACACCTTATGAAGCATGGTGGTGTAAGAAACCTACTCTTGATCATTGTAAAGTATTTGGATGTTTGGCATATGCTTATGTTCCTTCACAATTAAGACATACGCTAGAACCCAAAGCAGAGAAGTATGTGTTTATTGGGTATGATGATAGACATATGGGTTACAGATTGTGGAGTCCATCTACAAAGTAATTTCTTGTTACAAAAGATGTTACGTTTGATGAGAAAAGCACATGGTATACAGGGTCAACAAATGAGTATGCAGATGTTGAAGAAATAAAAAGGAAAGGGAAGACTAAAGTAAAGGTGTATGAAGAAGATATTGATGATGATGATTGTAAAAGTAAATTGCAGGGAAATGTTGAAGATGGTCCAAGATTTGATCCAGAATCAAATGTGGATGAGACTTCAAGAAGTGCAGAGGTCAGAAGATCTTTGAGAGAAAGAAAAGAACCTATCAGGTATAGCTATGATACATCTTTCTTGACAACCAAAGATTATGCTTACATTGTGAAGATAGAAGAAGATCCAACCACATATGAAGAAGCTAAAGGTAAACAAAATTGGGAGAACGCAATGCAAGAAGAGTATGATGCTCTACTTGAAAATGAAACATGGGAATTGGTGCCAAGACCAAAGAACCAAAAGGTGATTGGATGTAAGTGGGTGTACAAAACAAAAAGTTTTGCAAATGGTGAGGTGTCTAGATACAAAGCTAGACTTGTGGTTAAAGGTTGTGCCCAAACTTATGGGGTAGATTATGATGAAACCTTTAGTCTAGTTGCTAAGATGTCTACAATTAGATCTCTAATTGCTATTGCTGCTTGTAAAGGATGGAAGTTGTCACAATTAGATGTGAAGAATGCATTTCTGAATGGATATATTGCATATGAAGTGTACATGGAACAACCAGAGGGTTTCATGGATTCAATTGGATCAGATTATGTGTGTAAGCTCAAGAGAGCTTTGTATGGTTTGAAGCAGGCTCCAAGAACATGGAATTACAGGCTTGTCAAGTTCTTGAATGAATGTGGATATCAAGCTTCAAAGGCAGATAGTAGCTTGCTAGTGAAGGCAAGTGAAGATGGGTTTATATACATGTGTATTTATGTTGATGATATTATTGTCACAAGTAGAGATGCTCAAGGAATCAATAAGCTTAAGAAACAAATAGAGAATGAGTTTAAGATAAGTGATTTGGAAAACTTATCTTATTTCTTAGGAATGTAGATTGTGTATACTCAACATGGAGTATATGTTACACAAGAGAGATACTTGAAGAATCTTCTCGTCAAGTTCAACATGGAAGATTGCAAGCCTTCAATCACACCATTGGAGGCAAATCATAAATTGAGCAGATATGGAGGTGAAGAATTTAATGACATGAAGAAATATCAGAGTTTGGTAGGTAGTTTGATCTTTGCTACCTTGACAAGACCAGACCTATCATATGCGGTGGGTGTGTTATCACAATTTATGCATTGTCCAAAGAAGAGTCATCGGATTGCAGCTCAAAGGCTACTAAAATATATCAAGGGAACCCTAAGTGAAGGTTTGTATTATGGTTTTACTTCTGACACAAGAATCAAAGTGTTTAGTGATGCAGATTGGGCAAGTGATTCAGATGATAGAAGGTCTACTCATGGTTATCTCTGTTACATTAGAGATAAGTTAGTTTCTTGGTGCGCAAAGAGGCAACATACAGTAGCTTTGTCATCCATAGAAGCTGAGTATAAAGGAATGGTAGAGGCTGCAAAGGAAGTAATATGGTTAAAGACCTTATTGAAGAGTTTTGGAACTGATAAGAGTACTCCAATTATTTTTGGAGACAACATGAGTTCATTATATTTGGCAACTAATCCTGTTTTTCATGCCAGGACCAAACACATAGAGATTAAGTATCATTTCTTAGAGAAAAGGTACTTGATAAAGAGATTGAAGTATTGTATACTCCAACAAAAGGGCAAGTTGCAGATATGTTGACAAAAAGCTTAGATGGACCTAAGCTACAGAAGTTCAAAGAGATGGAAGGAATAAAGAAGAATGGAATAATCACAATTAGTGATTGAGGGGGAGCTGTTGGAACAAAGAAATCCCAAATTGATGATTATAAAGAGCTTGAACCAAGTCAAGGATCAGAATGAAGTCAAAGAGTCATTGGAGAAAGTGAAGAGATCTCAGAAATGTAGTTTGTACACATATGTACATTATTAGTTGAGAATTCTTATAAAATTGATTTAGATGATGCTTAGGATGATAAGGAATATGTAATAGATGTGGGATGAGTCTAGAATCATATGTATATAAGTCAATGATGTAAAGAAATAAGAGAGAGAGTCATTAGAAGCCAAGTGTCAATGAGATAGATGTGTAGAGAGTCATCTTCATAAGTTAGCATCGAGTATTTATCTGATTTCTCTTAGTCTGATCACGTGGATTAGGAAATCTTTTGTACACATCTAATTTAGAAGCTAATGAAGCTATGTTCAAAGTTTCATGGTCTAATTCCTTTCATGCTGTGAGTATCATCAATAGGAACATGTATATGTAAAGTCTGCAGATAGACCTCTCAGAGTCGCACACTTTTTCATGTCACTATTTTGCTTGGATCTCAGTGTATAGTGTAAAGTTTTTGATGATTAAGCATTCAAAATCTAAGTTGGAAGATAAGGAAGCTATGGCTAAAAGCATAGCAAAATGGGATCTGTGCTGTGAGAGATCAACCTTAGAAGTTGACTATGTCAAAGTTGCTATTTTAGGAGAACAATTTCTGACATACCTTTGATCTTAATGATCGAATCAAAGTTTTAATGAT
The DNA here is from genome assembly GCA_020310875.1 of Ceratopteris richardii. Classification (NCBI taxonomy): domain Eukaryota; kingdom Viridiplantae; phylum Streptophyta; class Polypodiopsida; order Polypodiales; family Pteridaceae; genus Ceratopteris; species Ceratopteris richardii. The sequence continues at coordinate 8,716,069 of CM035433.1, read as the reverse complement.
TCATTTGAAGGACTAATGTTTGATATTGTGCAAAGGTAGCATGGAGGTATGTATATCATTAGATTGAAGAAATCTGAAGATATGTGCAGGTAATGAAGTCAATCCTTGAAGCAGACTTCTTGAAGAAGGAAAATTTTCATTCAAAGAAGTGATAGTGGAAGACTTGATAAATTATGGTAACATTTGTGTAAAGTTTGTTCTATAACTGATATAGAGGTGCTCTTAAATCAGTATAGATCAAGCCTTTCGAGATTTAGAGGTCTCCAACAATAGATTGTGGAGTCCATCCACAAAGCAATTCCTTGTGTCAAAGGATGTTACATTTGATGAGCAAACTACTTGGTATGCAGGTACAATTAATATTCACGCAGGTGATGAAGAAAATTTGAATCAGAAGAAAGGTAAATCAAAGGTTCAAATATTTGATGAAGAAGAGAATAATGAAGCACAAGTTGAAGTTGAAGAAGTGCCAAGGTTTGATCCAGAATGTGATGAACCAAAAACTTCAAGAAGTGGTGATCTCAAAAGGTCATCAAGGCACAAATGGCAACCTACAAGAAATAGCTATGATACTTCATTTCTGACCAGTAAAGATTATGCTTATATGGTGAAAGGAGAGGAAGACCTTTCTACATATGAAGAGGCAAAAGGTAAGGAAAATTGGGAGAAAGCTATGGAGGAAGAATATGATGCTTTAATGGAGAATGAAACATCGGATTTGGTTCCAAAACCAAATAGTAAGAAGATCATTGGATGCAAATGGGTCTATAAGACAAAGAGGTATTGTTGGCAGTAGCCAGAGGCATAGACGAGGAGGAAGTATGTGAAGGTAAATCACAACGAAGTAGTGGGAGCTAAGCAGATTATTTTTCAAACAATTATGTTTTATAATACTTTTCAAAACTCTCAACAGTGATTTTCATCACTCTTGTACCATATGTAACATAGAACAACCACATAGCTCCATTTTGTGCAATCCGAGGAGTCCTCAAGCTTGAGGAGCTTAGGTAGAACGAGCCTACCAATATTAGTTATTTTTAGACCTCGTTTAGACCTTCAAATAGCACCTAGAACCTATTTTTTAACTATACCGGTCACTAGATGTGAAACCGATCAAAACTAGTCAAACAACTATAAAGAGAGCTAGAGAGATCATTTTTGAGGTTATCTTGTATGAGTAGAGAAGAGCTTAGAGCTATTTTGAGCTTGTAATTGAAATCTTTAGTAATAGAGTCTATTTCCTATCTTCCATTGTGTCTTGTTTGTGTCTTACATGTGTGTGTGCATCTCCATGCTTCTCACCTTCACCCTCACTACATCTCACATTCACGATCTTCATATCACTCCTATCTCTTTCGCGGATTGACATTAAGGAGGTGGAGCTTCTTAACGTGGTACTTACCATTGTGTTGGAGCAACACCAAATTTGGCACCGTTGCAGGGATTGAGTCTAGGACGAATGTGCGATGTAATAGTATAGCAAGAAGTGGTGTTGGAATGTAAAAATGTCAATTTTTGTTGTTGTTTTTAATTAGTTTTTTGTGTTTTTCATCTCCTCTACAGTCCTCCTTCACCACCGCATCATCTTCTCCCACTCTGAAAAAATCAAAAAATTCACCATATCCACCCATCCTCGTCACTTCCCCTCATTTGTGCATGAGAGAGAGAGAGAGAGAGAGAGAGAGAGAGAGAGAGAGAGAGAGAGAGAGAGAGAGAGAGAGAGAGAGAGAGAGAGAGAGAGAGAGATTTTGTGCTTGTTGTGCTGTATGTGTTTTTGAGTTTTCTTGCAGGTCTAGTGCTCTAGAGCAGCAGGAAAACTTCCAAAAGGTAAGAAATTCAATTTTTGTCAGAATTTGCCATTGGGGTTGGACCATCGTGATGGTCTGACAAAGTCGGCTTTTTTTGTAAATGACCACACCACGAGGTAGGCAACCTTTGCACACACACGAATCCACAATTGCATTCTCAAAATCATCATTTTGGTGGACCATCGTGACAGGCTCATGCCACCACGATTGTGTCACATCATCACGATTCGCTCACACCATCATGATGGTTCACTTGAACCATCGTGATGGTCATTAACCATCGCGATGATCCCGTCGACCCCATGCCATCACGATTGGCCCACGCCATTGCGATGATCCTCTGCCATGTGTCAAGATATACCATCGCGATGATACTAGGTACGCCATCGTGACGCTTCAAAGTTGGACCATCACGATTGGCTCAAGCGATCGTGCCTCGTGACCATCACGACGGGCTCACGCCATCGTAAGAGGTGCGTTGATCGTTGACCATCGCGATGGGCTCATGCCATCATGACTGTTCACTAGCTAGACCATCACGACGCTTCACTTAGACCATCGCGATGCCTCGCACGATTGGACCATCGTGATTGTACCATGCCATCGCGACGGTTCACCTGAACCATCGTGACGGTCCCAGACCATCGCGATTGTCCCAGACCATTGTGATTGTCCCAGACCATCGCGATTGTCCCAGACCATCGCGATTATCCACCCAAAACGCCAAATTTAGGGTTTAATTTTTTGGGCAATTTTGAGGCCAATTTGAAATTTTTTTTGGGTGATTAGGCTCATTGGAGATCCCTTAGCTAATAATTGAAGAAAAATGTTTGTCAGTTTTTACCCCCAAGGACCTAAACGCTTATATCTTTTTCATCCGAAGTCCGATTTTAGATAAGAAAATTTGAGGTTGACCATTGTTGGGACTAGAAAAGAAAGGGGGCATTAGAATTTGGGCCAAAGGAGAAGGACCTAAAAGGTGTATATATCAAAGTGCTTGATCATCAATTTGAGAATTGATCTAAACATTGGATTTTTACAGGTCTAACCAGGGCTATCAAGGGCAATCAAAGCAAGGTAGTGAAGAATGCAAGGCTTGAGAAGTGCGACTTCTTGGGCATCAGAGCAATCAAAGAAGCTGACTTGAGGTTGGAAGAATACTCAACCCCCTCAGTCAATTATTAGCTTAGGCTAAACGTCTAGCATTGTGGATCAAATTAAACGACGATAGGAATGCATCAAGTTCAAGAGACTTAATTTTTCAAGTCCAAGACTAAGATAGAAGTGTGTAATACGAAAACCTAAAGGAAAGAATTTAAGTCTGACGAAACGAGAATTCAAAAGTACAACGAAAAGTCAATTCCTGATGCATACAGTGAGACAAGACAAGAATTTAAATGAATTTAAAAAGAAACAAGCAATTAAGGACAAAGAACCATCGATGATCAGAGAGTGCCAAGAAGTAAATTCATGAACCTTAGATCGGGCAAGCATATAGGTAAGTCAGACCGACGAAGCCTTAGATCATCAAAAGCAAGTGTAGGAACTATTACATGTTCATGGGCTCAACAATTGAATAGTTACCCTTACGAGTTGAGCTCCAACACTAGTGAATCGGAAATGGCTTTTAGCATGGAAAGACCACATGGAGGGTTAAACATAGCATATTTGGAAAGACCCGAAAGACCCTATAGAACCCAATTAGAATATGTCCGAACCAACCACTTAGGTGCTCCCATCTACGAGGATGGTTTGCAAAGATCAATGGTGCAATTGCACAATCCTGATCAACCTATTGGATTGGATCGTCCAGTGGTGAAATTTGAGAGAGATGCATACATAGAAAAGAAGGAAAGAGTTGGAATTCTCAAAAGTCTATAAGGACTCAGATTGTCCATCTCTAGCCTCCTCTAAACTTTCTAGCTTGATAGAGGACCTAGCAAAAAAAGTGGCCCAGAAGCTAGGAGTTTCTAGCAAACAAATGCCTAGGTTAACAACAAACAAGCATTGTTACACGTGTGGTGGTGATCATATGGCAAATGTGTGTCCCAATGCAACACAACCACAAGCCAACCCTAGTGGCCAACACCGTACAATCGAGAGACGATACACGAATCACACGGCCCAAGACTGGCCATACAACAAACAAGTAGTATGATAGAACTACCCACAAACATACCCCCAACCAGGTAGGTATCAAGGTCAATATAATGCTCAACCTCATTACTATAGGCCTCCTCAAAATTATCCTTATCAGGCTCAACAGAGACCTCAACCTGTTTTAGCTCAGCAGCCACCCCCACTAGCTAATGTCATCTCAGTCAAATATGCTGCTACACAAGAGAACCTCAGTAGGGCTATAGTGCCTTCTTCACCCCTGATCATAGAAAGTGATCCCAATTCTAACAGTTTCGACTCTACTCATGTAGATAGTCCACCCGCATATTACACAGAGTCACCAGAACATGTGGAAACATATCAATATGATAGTCCACCATTGGAACCCAATTGGGAGCTCGATTATGCTAATGTGATGTATACCAATCCTAATCTGTGGCCCCAATTGAGACAGCAAAGACCACAAGGCCCTAGAGGACCATGCTTTAGGTGCCAAGGAGATCATTTCATAGAGGATTGTCCACATCCTCCGATAGCAAGACAGTCACAATACTATAACATACAAGGCTTTTGTGCCAAGTGTGGTAAAGAGCATGTCATCAAAGATTGTCCCAAGAGCCCTGCTAATGCTTCAAAAGTGACACCGATCAACGTGATAGGTATTGTACACAACGCAGATTGATCCAACCCTACATACATGCCTATCCAAGCTATAACAAGAGCCCATGTGCTCTTACAGAATCAACAGCTTAATCCTGAAAAAATAGTCGGAACCAGCGAAGTTGGAGAGTCTAGTAATAAGAAGACAAAATCTTGGAAGGATTCAAGAGAAAGAATTAAGGGAAAGTGGAGTAAAAAGATAAGTTAAACCCAAGAACTAGGAATCGAGTGACGAGGACCTAGAATCCATCATCATGGAACCCTTCTATTCCACAGAAGAGGAATATCTTTATTTTGTAGAAGCCAAAACCCTTGAGGAAGAAAAATAAAGTCAAATGGAACAACTCGAGTCATCCCTACAAGATATAGAGAGCAAACAGAAGAAGAGAACGAAATCACCTAAGACAGAAGAAGAAGAACCACTCATGGAAGTACCAGGGAACTTCAAGAAGTATGAGATAGAAGATAGACGAATCATGGTACGAATGCCTAAAAGCAAAGCTGATGTTGGAGAAGTATATGATAACCGAGAGAAAACCAAAAAAATCATAGTCACCATAGAAGGAGAAGAAGAAAAATGTACATACATTGGGCATGATTTGACGAATGAAGAAGAAGAAGAGTTAATTGCCCTACTACGTGAATATAGAGATGTGTTCGCTTGGAGTTACAAAGACTTTAAAGGAGTAGACCCGGATATATGCTCCCATAGAATCCCTATGACTCCAGATGCAAAACCTACGAAACAGAAAACTATACATGTACAATGATAACTACGTTGCTAAGATTAAAGAAGAAATAGATCGTTTGATAAAAGTAGGATTCATTTACCAAATTGAGCATACCGAATGGGTATCCCCCATTGTGGTTGTGCCCAAGAAAAATGGAAAATTGCATGTGCATATTAACCTTAAAAAAGTTAATGCTGCCACGATTAGAGACAGTTATCCTCTTCCTATCACAGAACATTTATTGGAAAGAGTTGGAGGCAAGGAAGTTTATAGCTTTCTTGATGGTTTCTCAGGCTATAATCAAGTAGCCATTGCTCCAAAAGATCAACACAAGACGGCTTTTGCCATAGAATGGGGCATATTTGCATTTCATGTGATGCCAATTGGGCTAACAAATGCACCCGCCACTTTCCAGCGACTTATGTGTCATGTTTTTAAGAAATTCTTACGGAAGAATCTGGAAGTTTATGTCGATGATATATGTGCTCATTCGAATATGAGGCAGACTCATATCCCAGAACCCCAAGTATTTGACAAATGTCGAGAATATCAGGTTTGTCTGAACCCAGAAAAATGCGTTTTCATGGTCAGACAAGGCAAAATTCTAGAACACATTGTGTCAAAGAACGGAATCTCTACGGATGAAGAAAAAGTGAAAGTAATTACCGACCTACATAGACCAAGTAACATAAAAGAGGTAGAGACATTTATGGGTCATTGTGGTTATTAAAGATGATTCATACACATGTATGCAATCATAGCCAAGCCTTTGTACTCTCTTTTGACCAAGTTTGAATGGACAGATGAGTGTGAAAATTCATTCAATGAGCTTAAACAATGTTTGTGCTCAGCACCAATATTAACAACCCCAGATTGGAGCAAGCCATTCCATGTACATGTGGATGCATCCAACTATGCCATAGGATGTGTGTTGACACAACCCACCAATGAAGGAAATATAGATCTCCCCATAGCATACGCGAGCATACAGTTGAATGCAGCAGAAAGAAATTACACCACTACGGAACGAGAGGGATTAAGAATGATCTACACAATAAAGAAATTCAGGAACTATTTGTTGGCAAATAAGTTCAAATTCTTCACGGATCATAAAGCATTATTTTACTTAGTCAATAAGCCATGTAACACAGGACGATTGATACGTTGGTTTCTATTACTCATGGAGTACGACTTTGAAGTAGTAGTGAGGAAGGGAAATACACACCTCAGAGCTGACCACATCTCAAGGTTAACTTCAGGAGAAGCCCCTCAAGGAATAGCTGATGAATTACTCGATGCATATTTGTTTAACCTTGAGATAGTACCAGAATGGGCTAAGCCTATTGTCCCTATTCTCACATATGGACCCAAGAATCCTAGGATAAGGATCAAAGAAGGAGAGATTACCAAGTCACAAGGATATCAGATAATAGTAGGAAGTATATATAAACAGGAAAATCAAAAGATTCTTGCTTGTTGTGTAGATGAATCAGAACATGCAAATTGGTTGCAATTAGCACACGTAGGTGCATTAAAGCAACATCACTCAAAATATTGTACCTTATAGACTTTGCATAGACTAGGAGTATATTGGCCTTCTATGGAAACAGATGTCTACAAGTTGTGTAGAGAATGCCCTGTTTGTTGTGAAAGACCACCAATAGAACATGCTACATTATATCACATGTTTCTCACACCAGAATGGAGTGAACCTTTAGTGACATACTTGAGGACGAAAACATTCCCTCAAGGAATGATGTTAGCATGACAATGCAGTCTAGAACAGGAAGCTCAAGACTATTCACTTATTGGCGACAATCTATACAAACGAGGATGAGATGGATACCTAAGACAATGTATTCATGAGAGCGATTATTTGAGCGTACTAGAGAAAGGTGTTGCAGGAGGTCATTTTGGCCCTGATAGGATAATGAAAACCGTACTGTTTGTAGGATCATGGTGGCCCACTCTTCACATGGATGCACATACCTATGTTAAGAGATGTGATGTGTGCCAAAGAACTCAATTTCCTACTCGCAAAGATGAAATGCCACTGAAACTCATGATGGGAGGACATGCATTTTCTAAGTGGGGTATAGACTTTGTAGGACCCATTAACCCCCCTGCAAAAGCTACTCATGCTGAATACATCATAGTTGTCATGGACTATCTTACCAAATGGGTAGAGGCTAAGGCCACAAAAAAGAATGATGCACACACGACTGCAAAATTCTTATTTGAAAATGTGTTTATTAATATGAGGTAGAAGATAATCATTTACAACCATGTAAAAGATGCTCCTAGCTTGAGCATCCTTCTTCATCCAGTTCTTTAAATCTGTAAGCTCTTCCCTAGTTGGAACACTAGGATCTTCAAACTCAGGCTTTTCTTCTTCTCCTGTGATGAATGCCATCAAATCTTTGCTCATGAGGTGTGCCTCCATCCTCATGGACCAAGCTGAATAGTTCTCCCTATCTAGCTTATCAATCTACAAGCTTTCTCCCATCTTTGATCTTCTATGTCTGCAATTACTAAATTTATGGTATATAATGTACCTTTTATATGAAGCTTTAATCCTTCTTGATCCTTTCAAACTCAATCTTCACTCTTCTACAGGTTGTCTTCAAAACTTTGAACTTGTTCACCTTCAATTTGAAAAGAATTCAATATCTGCAACAGTCGGGACTTCCAATGCTCTTACTTCACTTGTATTGCACCTTTTGCTCTAATACCACTATTGGAGACCTCTAAATCTCCAAAGGCTTGATCTATACTGATTATAGAGCACCTCCATATTAGTTATAGACCAAAATTTACACAAATGTTACCATAATATATCAAGTCTTCCACTATCACTTCTTTGAATGAAAATTTTCCTTCTTCAAGAAGTCTGCTTCAAGGATTGACTTCATTACCTGCACATATCTTCAGATTTCTTCAATCTAATGATATACATACCTCCATGCTACCTTTTTGCAATCATATCAATCATTAGTCCTTCAAATGAATCATTAAAAATTTAATTTGATCATTAAGATCAAAGGTATGTTAGAAATTGTTCTCTTGAAATAGCGACTTTGACATAGTCAACTTCTGATGTTGATTTCTCACAGCACATATCCCATTTTGCTAAATGCTATTAGCCATAGCTTCCTTATCTTCCAACTTAGATTTTGAATGCTCACTCATCAAAAACTTTACACTATACACTGAGATCCAAGCAATATATTGACACGAAAAAGTGTGCGACTCTGAGAGGTCTATCTGTAGACTTTACATATACATGTTCCTATTGATCATACTCACAACATGAAAGGAATTAGACCATGAAACTTTGAACATAGCTTAATTAGCTTCTAGATTAGATGTGTACAAAAGATTTCCTAATCCACATGATCAAGCTGAGATAAATCAGAGAAAGACTTGATGATAACTTCTGAAGATGACTATCTACACATCTATCTCATTGACACTTGGCTTCTAATGACTCTCTCTCTTATTTCTTTACATCATTGACTTATATACATATCATTCTAGGCTCATCCCACAGATATTACATATTCCTTATCATCCTAAGGATCATCTATATCCATTTTACAAGAATTCTCAACTAATAATGTACATATGTGTACAAACTACATTTCTGAGATCTCTTCACTTTCTCCAATGACTCTTTGACTTCATTCTGATCCTTGACTTGCTTCAAGCTCTTTCTAATCATCAATTTGGGATTGCTTTGTTCCAACATCTATAATCCATCTGCTTATCATCATAACCAATGAACACATATTTTTCAGTTGTAGGTTCCAATTTATGCCTCAATTGAGATGGCACATATGCATAAGCCAAACATCCAAATACTTTGCAATGATCTAAGGTAGGTCTCTTACCCCACCAAGCTTCATATGGTGGCATACCCTGCAAAGCTTTACATGGTAATCTATTAACCAAGTATGTAGTTGTATTTACAGCCTCAGCCCACAAGTAATTGGGGCAATTCTTTTCTTTCATCATTGACCTTGCAAACTCAACAACGGTTATATTTCTCCATTCTGCTATACCATTTTGTCGAGGAGAGTACCTAGAAGTAACTTCCCTTTTGATACCTGCATTCCATAAGTAATCACTAAATTCATTAGAAAAATACTCTCCCCCTCCATTTGACCTTAGTCTCTTCAATTTTTGACATGTGCTTCTCTCTACATACACATGATAATGTTTAAATGTATTGAACACCTCTGATTTATCTTTGATCACATATATGGTGATCCACTTGGTAACATCATCAACATGAATCACATAATATCTTGAACCATTAATGCCAAAGTCCTTTGATGGTCCCCACACATCTATGTGTACCAATACAAGCTTCTCTGAATACATGAAACTATGCTTAGTACGTGTTGATCTACAACATTAGGTAATCCAAGCACTGAACCATTGTTAATCATATCCTTAATACCTCTTTCATTGAAATGTCCAAGCCTTTTATGCCAAAAATCTAACTCAGAGATCTTATGTCCTCCATAAGTGAACAAGGCATGACCAACATTGCCTTGAAGCTTCAATGTGAATAGCCTTCCTTCTTTCTTTCCTGAAACAATTTGTTTATACCCATTGCTAAGGTCTTCCACAAAAACTCCATCATTAGTGAACCTTACTTCATAACCTTTTTCTACAATTTTCCCTACACTTATCAGATTCTTGGGAATTGTAGGAACATACAAAACCTTACTCAAAAGAGTGCTTCCATCCTTAGCCTTCATTGATCCAATTGACTTCACATTGTGTTTTGTATTATCATCTATTTGTACCACATGATTACTTACTTTATTTTCCAAATCCGTCATCAAAGCTATGTTGCCACTCAAGTGATTGCTACACCCTGAGTCTATGTAGAAGACTCTTTGATCTTCACTTTGTCTTTCACAAGTTGCATTGATGATTAAATTTGAATCCTCCTTCTCAAGTTGCATTGATGATTAAATTTGAATCCTCCTTCTGATCTGAAGCATAATCATAATAGGTATTGTTGTAGGATTGACTTTGAAAACTTCTACCTGCATTTCTTCCAAAGTAACCTCTACTACCTCTACCTCTGAAGTTACCTCTCTGATTTCTATTACCTCTTCCTCTTGAATTAAAATTTTGACTATATCCTCCACCATTCTTATTATTATGCCAACATTCATGCGCTAAATGATTTGTCTTACCACAAATCCAGCAAGATTTGACTCCATCTTTACTGCTTCTACCTCTTCCTCTTCCTTTGCCACCACCTCTTCCTCTTAGGAAGTTAGCTTGGCTAGTTGTACCTTCTTCTTCATTCAATTGTTGCTTGCCTTTGTTAAACTTCTTCTTGTCCTTTGAATACATTGCTTGACCTGTACTCTTATCAACATCACCTTTGACATCCTGCTCAAATGTTAGCATATGTCCTAGCAATTGATTCAAATCAGGAGTGAAATGATCTACTGACAATTCAATAGACAAAATGAATGGCTTCGATTTCTCATCTCCTCTCAAACATGTGAGGATTTGCCTTACCAATTTGTCCTCTTCAATATCTTGATCAACTGCTCCTAATGCATTTGCAATGTCCTTCATCCTTGTTACATAATCAGAAATGGATTGAGAAGCCTTCTTCTTGAATGTGGTAAACTCTACCCATAAAGATGCCTTCCTTGACTCTTTAGTGTTTTTGAAATGCTCTTTCAAAGCATTCCATATGTCACTTGCACTTAAGTCCTCTAGTATGATGTAACAAGTAGTCATTGACTCCCATGTAGATAATGCTCCTTGCTTGAGCATCCTTCTTCATCCATGTCTTCAAATCTGAGAGTTCATCCCTAGTTGGAACGCTAGGATCTCTCCATTCTAGTTTTTCTTCTTCACCTATGTTGTATCCTATCAAATCTTTGCTCATAAGATGAACTTCCATCCTCATAGACCAAGCAGAATAGTTTTCTCTATCCAATTTCTCTATCTGAAGAGAATCTCCCATCCTTTCTTCACCTGTGTAATCAACTCTTCAAGCTTTGTGAATAATGAATGTACCTTTACTTCAAATGAAGTTCCTTTTGATTTTCTTCATAGCTCCAGGCTTCCTTCTCTAACTTTCACTTCAAACTTTCACCTTTTGAATCTTCAAAGGTTGATTTCTATATAGCTGCAATAGTCAGGGTCCTCCTTTCTTCAATTTTGATTATTCTTGCTCTGATACCACTGATGGAGAGTGTTAATCTCCAAACGAATAAGTTATCCTTGATGTTAGAGCAGCTCTATATCAAGAACAACTCAAAACCTCAATCAATTTGGAAGACCAATACCAGATTACCAAAATTTTGAACTAACTGTGAACAAACTCAACACACAGATCAAAGTCTGCTTCACTTTATCAACTCATAGACTAATCAAACATGTAAGGTTTCCAATGAAACTTTGTATGAGGTATCGCCTAGAGTTTGTGCACCCTCTTCAAGTTCAATCTTCTCAAAAGTTTTATTAAATCTTGAGTTTTACTCCAAACAATTCACCTATGTCTAAAACTATACTTCTGTATAGTCAACTTTGACACCTACAACTTCTAATGCATAGTTCTCTTAAGTTAGAACCCGTTTATTAAAATGCTTTTAGCCATAGGTAGCTTACCTTCCAACTTAAAGAATGAGTGATTTCTTGAAAATGCAAAAGGTAAAGGCTCTTCTAATGGATCGAAGAAGAAACCAAAGAAGAAACCAAAGAAGAAAAAGTTCACAGAAAGTTTCTTCTATTGTGAAAAGAAAGGTCATACCATGAGGGATTGCAGAAAGAAGCAAGCTGATGAATGGAATGGGACTGTAAAATCATAGTGGAAGAACAAAGAGTCTGCAAACAACACATAGTTGGAACTATGGGTAGCTATTGAAGAGGTATAATCATCTGCTCAAGCTCGTGTTGATGAACCATGGATTTTAGATAGTGGAGCTTCTCCCATATGACCAGTAAAAAGGATTGGTATAGTTCCCTAGTGCCTCTGCGAGAATCCATCAATGTAGTGGTGGGAAATGACTCCAAGTGTCTAGCGGAAGGAACTGGAACCATCTCTTTTATCACTTCTCCAGGTGTTGAGAAAAAGTTATCCAATGTTCTCTATGTATGTACACTTAAAAGAAATTTGTTGTCAGTTTCTACAATAACAGATCGTGGACTCGAAGTTCACTTCAATAAGAGTGGTGCAGATATCTGGATTCATCAGGTAATGTTGTGGGTAAAGGCATACGATGGGATAACTTTATGAGTTAAGTGCCTTAACTGTTACAGAAGATAAAGATGTAAGCAGGTTATGGCACCAACAATTTGGGCATCTTGGATTTGCAGTTATGAAGGAGAGGTGTGCCTCCATCCTCATGGACCAAGCTGAATAGTTTTCCCTATCTAGCTTATCAATCTACAAGCTTTCTCCCATCTTTGATCTTCTATGTCTGCAATTACTAAATTTATGGTATATAATGTACCTTTTATATGAGGCTTTAATCCTTCTTGATCCTTTCAAACTCAATCTTCACTCTTCTACAGGTTTTCTTCAAAACTTTGAACTTGTTCACCTTCAATTTGAAAAGAATTCAATATCTGCAATAGTCGGGACTTCCAATGCTCTTACTTCACTTGTATTGCACCTTTTGCTCTAATACCACTATTGGAGACCTCTAAATCTCCAAAGGCTTGATCTATACTGATTATAGAGCACCTCTATATCAGTTATAGACCAAAATTTACACAAATGTTACCATAATATATCAAGTCTTCCACTATCACTTCTCTGAATGAAAATTTTCCTTCTTCAAGAAGTCTGCTTCAAGGATTGACTTCATTACCTGCACATATCTTCAGATTTCTTCAATCTAATGATATACATACCTCCATGCTACCTATGTGCAATCATATCAATCATTAGTCCTTCAAATGAATCATTAAAACTTTAATTTGATCATTAAGATCAAAGGTATGTTAGAAACTATTCACTTGAAATAGCGACTTTGACATAGTCAACTTCTAAGGTTGATTTCTCACAGCACAGATCCCATTTTGCTAAATGCTTTTAGCCATAGCTTCCTTATCTTCCAACTTAGATTTTGAATGCTCATTCATCAAAAACTTTACACTATACACTGAGATTCAAGCAAAATATTGACATGAAAAAGTGTGCGACTCTGAGAGGTCTATCTGTAGACTTTACATATACATGTTCCTATTGATCATACTCACAACATGAAAGGAGTTAGACCATGAAACTTTGAACATAGCTTAATTAGCTTCTAGATTAGATGTGTACAAAAGATTTCCTGATCCACATGATCAAGCTGAGATAAATCAGAGAAAGACTTGATGATAACTTCTGAAGATGACTATCTACACATCTATCTCATTGACACTTGGCTTCTAATGACTCTCTCTCTTATTTCTTTACATCATTGACTTATATACATATGATTCTAGACTCATCCCACATCTATTACATATTCCTTATCATCCTAAGGATCATCTATATCCATTTTACAAGAATTCTCAACTAATAATGTACATATGTGTACAAACTACATTTCTGAGATCTCTTCACTTTCTCCAATGACTCTTTGACTTTATTCTGATCCTTGACTTGCTTCAAGCTCTTTATAATCATCAATTTGGGATTTCTTTGTTCCAACATCTATAATCCATTTGCTTATCATCATAACCAATGAACACATATTTTTCAGCTGTAGGTTCCAATTTATGCCTCAATTGAGATGGCACATATGCATAAGCCAAACATCCAAATACTTTGCAATGATCTAAGGTAGGTCTCTTACCCCACCAAGCTTCATATGGTGGCATACCCTGCAAAGCTTTACATGGTAATCTATTAACCAAGTATGTAGTTGTATTTACAGCCTCAACCCACAAATAATTGGGGCAATTCTTTTCTTTCATCATTGACCTTGCAAACTCAACAAGAGTTACGCTATACCATTTTGTCGAGAAGAGTACCTACAAGTAACCTTTTTCTACAATTTTCCCTACACTTATCAGATTCTTGGGAATTGTAGGAACATACAAAACCTTACTCAAAAGAGTGCTTCCATCCTTAGCCTTCATTGATCCAATTGACTTCACATTGTGTTTTGTATTATCATCTATTTGTACCACATGATTACTTACTTTATTTTCCAAATCTGTCATCAAAGCTATGTTGCCACTCAAGTGATTGCTACACCCTGAGTCTATGTAGAAGACTCTTTGATCTTCACTTTGTCTTTCACAAGTTGCATTCATGATTAAATTTGAATCCTCCTTCTGATCTGAAGCATAATCATAATAGGTATTGTTGTAGGATTGACTTTGAAAACTTCTACCTGCATTTCTTCCAAAGTAACCTCTACTACCTCTACCTCTGAAGTCAGCTCTCTGATTTCTATTACCTCTTCCTCTTGAATTAAAATTTTGACTATATCCTCCACCATTCTTATTATTATGCCAACATTCATGTGAAAAATGATTTGTCTTACCACAAATCCAGCAAGCTTTGACTCCATCTTTACTACTTCTACCTCTTCCTCTTCCTTTGCCACCACCTCTTCCTCTTAGGAAGTTAGCTTGGCTAGTTGTACCTTCTTCTTCATTCAATTGTTGCTTGCCTTTGTTAAACTTCTTCTTGTCCTTTGAATACATTGTTTGACCTGTACTCTTATCAACATCACCTTTGACATCCTACTCAAATGTTAGCATATGTCCTAGCAATTGATTCAAATCAGGAGTGAAATGATCTACTGACAATTCAGTAGACAAAATGAATGGCTTCGATTTCTCATCTCCTCTCAAACATGTGAGGATTTGCCTTACCAATTTTTCCTCTTCAATATCTTCATCAACTGCTCCTAATGCATCTGCAATGTCCTTCATCCTTGTTACATAATCAGAAATGGATTGAGAAGCCTTCTTCTTGAATGTGGTAAACTCTACCCATAAAGATACCTTCCTTGACTCTTTAGTGTTTTGGAAATGCTCTTCCAAAGCATTCCATATGTCACTTGCACTTAAGTCCTCTAATATGAGGTAGCAAGTAGTCATTGACTCCCATGTAGATAATGCTCCTTGCTTGAGCATCCTTCTTCATCCATGTCTTCAAATCTGAGAGCTCATCCCTAGTTGGAACGCTAGGATCTCTCCATTCTAGGTTTTCTTCTTCACCTGTGTTGTATCCTATCAAATCTTTGCTCATAAGATGAACTTCCATCCTCATAGACCAAGCAGAATAGTTTTCTCTATCCAATTTCTCTATCTGAAGAGAATCTCCCATCCTTTCTTCACCTATGTAATCAACTCTTCAAGCTTTGTGAATAATGAATGTACCTTTACTTCAAATGAAGTTCCTTTTGATTTTCTTCATAGCTCCAGGCCTCCTTCTCTAACTTTCACTTCAAACTTTCACCTTTTGAATCTTCAAAGGTTGATTTCTATATAGCTGTAATAGTCAGGGTCCTCCTTTCTTCAATAATGATGATTCCTACTCTGATACCACTGATGGAGAGTGTTAATCTCCAAACGAATAAGTTATCCTTGATGTTAGAGCAGCTCTATATCAAGAACAACTCAAAACCTCAATCAATTTGGAAGACCAATACCAGATTACCAAAATTTTGAACTAACTGTGAACAAACTCAACACACAGAAAGTCTGCTTCACTTTATCCACTCATAGACTAATCAAACATGTAAGGTTTCCAATGAAACTTTGTATGAGGTGTCGCCTAGTGTTTGTGCACCCTCTTCAAGTTCAATCTTCTCAAAAGGTTTATTAAATCTTGAGATTTACTCCAAACAATTCACCTATGTCTAAAACTATACTTCTGTATAATCAACTTTGACACCTGCAACTTCTAATGCATAGTTCTCTTAAGTTAGAACCTGTTTATTAAAATGTTTTTAGCCATAGGTAGCTTACCTTCCAAATTAAAGAATGAGTGCTTTCTTGCAAATGCAAAAGGTAAAGGCTCTTCTAATGGATCAAAGAAGAAACCAAAGAAGAAAAAGTTCACAGGAAGTTTCTTCTATTGTGAAAAGAAAGGTCATGCCATGAGGGATTGCAGAAAGAAGCAAGCTGATGAACGGAATGGGACTGTAAAATCATAGTGGAAGAACAAAGAGTCTGCAAACAACACAAAGTTGGAACTATGGGTAGCTATTGAAGAGGTATGATCATCTGCTCAAGCTCGTGTTGATGAACCATGGATTTTAGATAGTGGAGCTTCTCCCATATGACCAGTAAAAAGGATTGGTATAGTTCCCTAGTGCCTCTGCGAAAATCCATCAATGTAGTGGTGGGAAATGACTCCAAGTGTCTAGCGGAAGGAACTGGAACCATCTCTTTTATCACTTCTCCAGGTGTTGAGAAAAAATTATCCAATGTTCTCTATGTACCTACACTTAAAAGAAATTTGTTGTCAGTTTTTACAATAACACATCGTGGACTCGAAGTTCACTTCAATAAGAGTGGTGCACAAATCATGGACTCATCAGGTAATGTTGTGGGTAAAGGCATACAATAGGATAACTTGTATGAGTTAAGTGCCTTAACTGTTACAGAAGATAAAGATGTAAGCAGGTTATGGCACCAACAATTTGGGCATCTTGGATTTGCAGTTATGAAGGAGATGCAAAGAATAGGGATGGTTGCTCATTTGCCTGCATTTGCACAGTTGCAGGAACCTTGTGAAGCTTGTATGATGGGCAACGAACAATGAAAGGCATTTCCAAGAGAGACCAGCAATCGATCTCAAGCTCCTCTAGAGTTGGTACATGCTGATCTCTCTGGTAAAATGTCTACACATGCTTTAGGAGGATCTTTCTACTTTTTGTTGTTAGTCGACGATTATAGTAGAAAGATGTGGGTTTATTTCATTCGAGAGAAGGCTGATGCTTTTGAAATATTTAAAAAGTAGCATAAGTATGTGGAAAATGAATCAGGAAGGAAACTAAACAAATTCAGAACAGATAGAGGAGGTGAATTCTTATCAATAGAAATCAATAATTATTGTAAGGATCATGGTGTGAAAAGGCAACTTACCACAGCTCATACACCTCAACCAAATGGCATTCTTGAGTGTAGGAACAGGACAGTAGTTGAAATGGCTCGTTGTATGTTAAAGGCTCAAGACATGCCCAATTCATTCTCGGTAGAAGCAGTCAATACATCAGTCTACATCCTCAATCAAAGCTACACAAAAGCACTGAAGGGGATGACTCCTCAAGAAGCATACTCGGGTAAAAAGCCTTCAGTTTTGCATTTCAAAATTTTTGGTTGTTTCTGTTATGCACATATTCCTGATTCAACAAGATCAAAGTTGGATTCAAAAAGCAAAAAGTGTGTCTTCCTAGGATATAGTGAAGAGTCTAAAGCATACACGTTGTGGGATCCTGAGGCAAGGAAGATTTTTTTTCAGTCGATATGTGGTGTTTGATGAACGATCACACTTAGTAGAAGATGAAGGTAAATCTACTATCTCATCAAACGGAGAAATATCTCACCTTGTGCCTATCAAAAGACAGGTTAAAGTTGAGGAGGAGGAAACATTTGATGGAGAAATTTACTCAATAAAAGCCAACCAGTTGTAGCTCCACAGCATAAGCCACTACCGAAGTGGGCACAACAGCTCTTTGATGATCACAATCCACATGTAGATGTACTAGAATCATCCTGCGATGGATTACAAAGATCAAAGAGAATAGAGGAGCAAAGAAGAGCATCAGAACACATTGTTAACATGGCTCTAATGGAAGATATCATGGGCACGATAAAGGAGCCTACCACCATTGAAGAAGCCCTTGATGATCCAGGTTGGAGAGCGGCAATGCAGTGTGAGTATGATAGTATACTCAAAAATGATACATGGGATCTAGTCGACTTGCCGCCAAAGAAGAAGGTAATAGACACTAAATTGATTTGGAAAACTAAGTATAAAGCAGATGGAACATTAGAAAATTATAAGGCAAGATTAGTTGCACAGGGTTTTTCATAGATTGAAGGATTTGATGTTCAAGAAATTTTTGCACCAGCAGCACGCATGACAACTATTCAGACGATACTTGCAATAGTTGCACAAAAGGCCTGGCCTTTTTTTCAGATGGATGTCAAATCTGCATTTTTGAATGGTCACCTCAAGGAGGAGGTATATGTATCTCAACCACCAGGTTTTGAGGCCCAATTCAAAAAATAAAGTTTGCAAGTTGAAGAAAGCTTTGTATGGACTTAAGCAAGCTCCATGGGCTTGGTACCAACAGAGAGATAATTTTTTAAAAAATATGGGTTTTGAAAGAAGTACTTCTGATGTTAACTTGTATGTAACAAAAAGGGATACGAGGATAGTGCAGGAGATCATCAGGAAGTCATCAATCAAACTCGGATCAGCTTGGGAACTGAGTTTGAAATGATAGACTTAGGTCTACTCCATTTTCGTCTCGGAATTGAAGTATGGCAAAGGAAGGATCGCATTTTAATCTCACAACAAAAATATGCCAAGAAATTCTCAAGGCATTTGGAATGATGGATTGCAAACCAACTAGCACACCTATGGAGGTAAATCATAAGCTATCTATGGATGATAACATGCCTGATATAGATGCTAAGAAGTATAGGGAGCTTGTTGGAAGTCTTATTTTTCTGTGGAACACTAGACAAGACATTTGCTATGTTGTTGGAGTGTTAAGCAGGTTTTCCATCAAACCTAAGGAGATTCGCTGGAATGCTGGAATGCAAATTTTAAGGTACATTGCAGGAACCTTGGATTTTGGTATTTTTTTACCACAGGTGATACACTTCAAGGATAGTGTGATTCAAATTCGGTTGGAGATTGTGATTCTAGAAAATCAGTTTCTGGATATTGTTTCTCACTTGGTTCAGGAATATTTTCTTGGGTAAGTAGGAAACAACCAACTCTCGCACTCTCCTCCACTGAAGCAAAGTACAAAGCAACTTGTTTTGCTTCTTGTGAGGCAGTCTGGTTAAGAAGAATTCTTGTAGATCTAGGCTTTCCATCAAATATGGTGACTGTACTCAAGAGTGATAATCATAGTTGTATGGCTATTGCAATGAACCCAGTATTTCATGCTCGCACCAAGCACATAGAAGTACAATACCATTACATTTGTGAGCTAATTGAAGATGAAATTGTGGAGCTAGAATATTGCCCAACAGAGGCTAATTGTGATGACATATTCACTAAAGCACTTGGAAGAGAGCATCTCAACAGGCATCTTCAAGAGATGGGCATAGGACCGAGACCTACTTGATTTATCATCGATAAACATTCAGGGGGGGTGTTAGTATATGATAAATGTCTACCCCTCATGATTGTATGCACATTTTGTAAGGCCCCCATTATGAGGAGAAGCCAAGCGTGCATTACCCAATTGATGGGAATCCCAACTTGCATGTTAGATGAAGATCATATTGGACCATGTAAGGTATATGTAAGGAAAGGGAGTTACTAGGGTCCCCAATTGTGGGGTCGGGGACAATGGTCAGCAGCCTCGCTGGGGGGTCCAAGGGGGCCAGCGGGCCCTGTGGCTGGGTTGTCCCAAGGGGCCATCGAGCCCCCTAGTGGGGGTCCAAGGTAGCACCCCCGATGCAATGATAAAGGGAATATTCCATGGAACATTCCTTATCGGAGTCAGAAATCATTTATTTTGTTAGGTCGGTTCAATCGGCCTAAGCTGTGTATGGCAGTTATGTGGGCGGAGGCTGCCCACACTCTACCGCCCATGTATAGCCATCCGTGGAAGGCCACCCATGATCCTATATATACATGACTTCTGTAGTACTTGGGACATTGAATTAAGCCAGCATACCTCTACCTTGTATCTCCCTATCTAGAGTTGTCTAGATCACCATTTAAGCTCTAAATTGAGAGCTAGTGCACGGGTGGACAATGCCATCATCATTGTACTTGTTGTTAGTAGAAAATTATTGAGATTGTCCTGTAGCTTTTATTTTCTCTGCTACTGCTGTTGCGTTATATTGTGTAACTATTGTCTTACATGGTATCAGAGCCGTAAGGTTCGAATAGCTTGAGAAGTATCACCATTTAGCCTACTAGCAGACTAGAATATGAGTAGATTATTTGAGTGATTACATGATGGCTTCATCGTCGAACACTAGTCTTGGTGGTTCAGCTAATGTTAGTGTTGCACCTATTTGAATTCGCCCACTTGCATTCACTAAAGGGAAGCTGGATGGAACCAATTATACACTCTGGAAGTTCAAAATTTCTACAATTTTGGACTCCTATGAATTACTTCACACTCTCATGGCACCGATGGGATTGGATCCAGAGCCTATACTAGTTGAAGATCCAGTAAATTCCAGATTGATGATTCAGCCACATCCAGATTTTCTATGAGCTTGGAAGAGGTGGAATGCTGATGCATTATGTGCAATTGTCACTAGTGTAAGTGATTCTGTGCTTACTTTAGTTCAACATACTACTAAAGCACATGAGGCTTGGGGCATATTGGATCGTCAATATGAGACCAAGAACCACACTAGGATACAAAATTTACAAAATTAGTTGGCAAATGAAAAGCATTCTGATTCTAAAAAGGCTGAAGATTTTATCAAACGAATAAAACATCTTCAAGATCAATTGGCTGCAGTTGGTGTTGTTATAACACCAGAAGAGCTAGCTCCAAGGTGTGTACGTGTTCTTTCAGCAAAGTATGATGGATTAGTAATAGCCCTTAACACTCAGGTAAGACCAACTCCCCTTACATTTGAAGAGTTTTGTGCTATGCTTTTAGAAGAAGAGATGCGGCTGAAGAATCGGCAAAGTACAAGTGATGCTTCATTCTCAGCAAATGCAAAAGGTAAAGGCTCTTCTGATGGATCAAAGAAGAAACCAAAGAAGAAAAATTTCACAGGAAAATGCTTCTATTGTGAAAAGAAAGGCCATGCCATCAAGGATTGCAGAAAGAATCAAGCTGATGAACGGAATGGGACTGTAAAATCATCGTGGAAGAATAAAGAGTCTGCAAACAACACAGAACTAGAACTATGGGTAGCTATTGAAGAGGTATGATCATTTGCTCAAGCTGGTGTTGATGAACCATGGATTTTAGATAGTGGAGCTTCTTGCCATATGACCAGTAAAAAGGATTGGTATAGTTCCCTAGTCCTGTACACGAATCCGTCAATGTAGTGGTGTGAAATGACTTCGAGTGTCCAGCGCAAGGAACTCGAACCATCTCTTTTATCACTTCTCGAGGTGTTGAGAAAAAGTTATCCAATGTTCTCTATGTACCTACACTTAAAAGAAATTTATTGTTAGTTTCTGTAATAACAGATCGTGGACTCGAAGTTCACTTCAATAAGAGTGGTGCAAAAATCATGGATTCATCATGTAATGTTGTGAGTAAAGGCATATGATGGGATAACTTGTATGAGTTAAGTGCCTTAACTCCTATAGAAGATAAAGATGTAAGCAGGTTATGGCACCAACGAGTTGGGCATCTCAGATTTGCAATTTTGAAGGAGATGCAAAGAACAGGGATGGCTGCCCATTTGCCTGCATTTTCAGAGTTGCACAAACCTTCTAAAGCTTTCATGATGGCCAAGCAACAACGAAAGGCATTTTCAATAGAGACCAGCAATCAAAATCAAGCTCCTCTAGAGTTGGAACATGCTGATCTCTGTGGTAAAATGTCTACACTTGCATTAGGAGGATTTTTTTTAGAACGTAGCATAAGTATGTGGAAAATGAATCTGGATGGAAACTGAAGAAATTCCGAACAGATAGAGGAGGTGAATTCTTGTCAATAGTATTCAATAATTATTGTAAGGATCATGGTGTGAAAAGGCAACTTACCACAACTCATACACCTCAACAAAATGGCATTGTTGAGCGTAGGAATAGGACAGTAGTTGAATAGCTCATTGGATGTTAAAGACTGAAGACATGCCTGATTCATTCTGGGATGAAGTAGTCAATACAACACTCTACATCCTCAATCGAAGCTACACAAAAGCAGTGAAGGGGATACCTCCTCAAGAAGCATATTCGGGTAAAAGGCCTTGAATTTTGCATTTCAAAATTTTTGGTTGTTTCTGTTATGCACATATTCCTGATTCAACAAGATCAAAGTTGGATTCAAAAAGCAAAAAGTGTGTCTTCCTAGGATATAGTGAAGAGTCTAAAGCATACAAGTTGTGGGATCCTGAGGCAAGGAAGATTTTTGTCAGTTGAGATGTGGTGTTTGATGAATTACCACACTTAGTAGAAGATAAAGGTAAAACTACTATCTCATCAAACGGAGAAATATCTCACCTTGTGTCTATCAAAAGACAGGTTAAAGTTGAGGAGGAGGAAACATCTAATGGAGAAATTTCCTCAATAAAAAGCCAACTAGTTGTAGCTGCACAGCGTAAGCCACTACCGAAGTGGGCACAACAACTCTTTGATGATCACAATCCACATGTAGATGTACCAGAATCATCCTCCAATGGATTAAGAACATCAAAGAGAATAGAGGAGCAAAGATGAGCCTCAGAACACATTGTTAACATGGCTCTAATGGCAGATATCATGGGCTCGATAAAGGAACCTACCAACATTGAAGAAGCCCTTGATGATCCAGGTTGGAGAATAGCAATGGAGTCTGAGTATGATAGTATACTAAATAATGATACATGGCATTTAGTCGACTTGCCGCCAAAGAAGGAGGTAATAGGTACTAAATGGAGTTGGAAAACTAAGTATAAACCAAATAGAACATTAGAAAAGTATAAGGCAAGATTAGTTGCACATGTTTTTTCATAGATCGAAGGATTTGATGTTTAAGAACCTTTTGCACCAACAGCATGCATGACAACTATTCAGACAATACTTGCAGTAGTTGCACAAAAGGCCTGGCCTATTTTTTTCGATGGATGTCAAATCTGCATTTTTGAATGGTCACCTCAAGGAGGAGGTATATGTATCTCAACCACTAAGTTTTGAGGTGCCCAATTCAAAAAATAAAGTTTGCAAGTTGAAGAAAGCTTTGTATGGACTTAAGCAAGATCCACGGGCTTGGTACCAATGGATAAATATTTTTTCCAAAAAATATGGGTTCTGAAAGAAGTACTTCTGATGCTAACTTGTCTGTAACGAAAAGAGATAACAAGCTAGCTGTTGTCATTGTATATGTAGATGATTTGATCATTACAGGAGATCATCAGGAAGTCATCAATCAAACTTAGATCAGCTTGGGAACTGAGTTTGAAATGACAGACTTAGGTCTACTCCATTCTTTTCTGGGAATTGAAGTATGGCAAAGCAAGGATGGTATTTTCATCTCACAACAAAAATATGCCAAAGAAGTTCTCAAGGCATTTGGAATGATGGATTGCAAACCAACTAGCACAACTATGGAGGTAAATCATAATTGGATGATAACATGCCTGATGTACATGTTAAGAAGTATAGGAAGCTCATTGGAAGTCTTATTTTTTTGTGCAACACTAGACCAGACATTTCCTATGATGTTGGAGTGTTAAGAAAGTTTTCCAACAAACCTAAAGAGAGTCACTGGAATGCTGGAATGCAAATTCTAAGGTACATTGCAGGAACCTTGGATTTTGGTATTTTTTATACCAGAGGTGATACACTTCAAGGATATTGTGATTCAGATTGGGCTGGAGATTGTGATTCTAGAAAATCAGTTTCTGGATATTGTTTCTCACTTGGTTCAGAAATATTTTATTGGGTAAGTAGGAAGCAACCAACTCTCGCACTCTCCTCCACTGAAGCAGAGTACAAAGCAGCTTGTTTTGCTTCTTGTGAGGCAGTCTGGTTAAGAAGAATTCTTGCACATCTAGGCTTTCCATCAAATATGGCGACTGTACTTAAGTATGATAATCATAAATGTATGGCTATTGCAAAGAACCCAGTATTTCATGCTCGCACCAAGCACATACAAGTACAGTACCATTACATTCATGAGCTAATTGAAGATGAAATTGTGGAGCTAGAATATTGCCCAACAGAGGTGAATTGTGCTGACATATTCACTAAAGCACTTGGAAGAGAACAACACAACAGGCATCTTCAACATATAGCCATAGGACCGAGACCTACTTGATTTATCATCAGTAAACATTGAGGGGGATGTTACTATATGATCAATGTCTACCCCTTATGATTGTATGCACATTTTGTAAGGCCCCCATTATGAGGAGAAGCCAAGCGTGCATTACCCAATTGATGGGAATCTCAACTTCATGTTGGACGAAGTTCATATTGGACCATGTAAGGTATATGTAAGGAAAGGGAGTTACCAGGGTCTCCAATTGTGGGGTGCGGGGCAGCGGTCAGCAGCCTCGGCTGGGGGGTCCAAGGGTGCCAGCGGGCCCCCTGGATTTGGGGTCCCAGGGAGCCATCGAGCCCCCTAGTGGGGGTCCAGGGGCAGCACCGTCGGTGCGACTATAAAGGGAATATTCCATGGAATATTCCCTCTCAGAGTTAGAAATCATTTATATTTGTTACGTCGATTCAACCGGCATAAGCCCTTTGTGGCAATTATGTGGGCGGTGGCCGCCCATGCTCTACCACCCATGTATAGCCATCCACAAGAGGCCACCCATGATCCTATATATACATGACTTGCACTACCTGAGACATCGAATTGAGCCAGCATACATCTACCTTGTATCTCCCTATCTAGAGTTGTCTAGATCACCACTTTCTGCTTGAGAAGCATCACTATTTTAGCCTACTAGCAGACTAGAATATCAGTAGATTATTAGAGTGATTACATGATGGCTTCATCATCCAACACTGGACTTGGTGCTTTAGCTAATGTTAATGCTACACCTATTCGAATTCGCCCACCTGCATTCATTGAAGCAAAGCTGGATGGAACCAATTACACACTTTGGAAGTTCAAAATTTCTACAATTTTGGACTCCTATGAATTACTTGACATTGTCATGGGAGCGATGGGATTGGATACAGAGCCTATACCAGTTAACAATCCAACAATTTCAAGATTGATGATTCAGCCAGATCCAGATCTTCTACGAGTTTGGAAGAGGCAGAATGGTGATGCATTATCTAAAATTGTCACTAGTGTAAGTGATTCTATGCTTACTTTAGTTCAGCATACTACTAAAGCACATGAGGCTTGGGGCATATTGGCTCATCAATATGAGAGCAAGAACCACACTAGGATACAAAATTTAGAAAATGAGTTGGCAAATGAAAAGCATTCTGATTCTGAAAAGGCTGAAGATTTTATCAAATTGATAAAACATCTTCAAGATCAATTGGCTGCAGTTGGTGTTGTTATAACACCAGAAGAGCTAGCTCCAAGATGTGTACGTGTTCTTCTAGCAAAGTATGATGGATTAGTAACAGCCCTTAATACTCAGGTAAGACCAACTCCCCGTACATTTGAAGAGTTATGTGCTATGCTTTTAGAAGAAGAGATGCTGTTGAAGAATCGACAAAGTACAAGTGATGCTGCATTCTCAGCAAATGCAAAAGGTAAAGGCTCTTCTGATGGATCAAAGAAGAAACCAAAGAAGAAAAAGTTCAGAGGAAGCTGCGTCTATTGTGAAAAGAAAGGCCATGCCATCAAGGATTGTAGAAAGAAGCAAGCTGATGAATGGAATGGGACTCTAAAATCATTGTGGAAGAACAAAGAATCTGCAAACAACACAGAGCTGGAACTATGGGTAGCTATTGAAGAGGTATGCTCATCTGCTCAAGCTCGTGTTGATGAACCATGGATTTTAGATAGTGGAGCTTCTCGCCATATGACCAATAAAAAGGATTGGTATAGTTCCCTAGTGCCTTTGCAGGAATCCATCAATGTAGTGGTGGGAAATGACTCCAAGTGTCCAACAAAAGGAACTGGAACCATCTCTTTTATCACTTCTCTAGGTGTTGAGAAAAAGGTATCCAATGTTCTCTATGTACCTACACTTAAAAGAAATTTGTTGTCAGTTTCTGCAATAACAGATCGTGGACTCGAAGTTCACTTGAATAAGAGTGGTGCAGAAATCATGGATTCATCAGGTAATGTTGTGAGTAAAGGCATATGATGGGATAACTTGTATGAGTTAGGTGCCTAATACTGCTATAGAAGATAAAGATGTAAGCACGTTATGGCACAAACGATTTGGGCATCTCGAATTTGCAGTTTTTAAGGAGATGCAAAGAACAGGGATGGTTGCTCATTTGCCTGCATTTTCAGAGTTGCGGGAGCCTTGTGAAGCTTGCATGATGGGTAACCAACAACGAAAGGCATTTCCAAGAGAGACCAGCAATCAATCTAAAGCTCCTCTAGAGTTGGTACATGTTGATCTCTGTGGTAAAATGTCTACACTTGCTTTAGGAGGATCTTTCTACTTTTTGCTATTAGTCGACGATTATAGTAGAAAGATGTGGGTTTATTTTATTCAAGAGAAGGCTGATGCTTTTGAAAATTTTAAAACGTAGCATAAGTATGTGGAAAATGAATCAGGAAGGAAACTGAAGAAATTCAAAACAGATAGAGGAGGTGAATTCTTGTCAACAGAATTCAATAATTACTGTAAGGATCATGGTGTGAAAAGGCAACTTACCACATCTCATACACCTCAACAAAATGGCGTTGTTGAGCGTAGGAACAGGACAGTAGTTGAAATGGCTCGTTGTATGTTAAAGGCTCAAGACATGCCTGATTCATTCTGGGTAGAAGTAGTCAATACATCAGTCTACATCCTCAATCGAAGCTACACAAAAGCACTAAAGGGGATGACTCCTTAAGAAGCATATTCAGGTAAAAAGCCTTCAATTTTGCATTTCAAAATTTATTCTTGTTTTTGTTATGCACATATTCTTGATTCAACAAGATCAAAGTTGGATTCAAAAAGCCAAAAGTGTGTCTTCCTAGGATATAGTGAAGAGTCCAAAGCATAAGGCAAGATTAGTTGCACAGGGTTTTTCACAGATCAAAGGATTTGATTGTTGCAGAGCTAAAAAGAGCACGAAGCAGAGAAAAAGACGGGCCCCAAAATTTTTCCGATTTGGACATCATATTTTTGTATCATAATCATTCTTGTAATATATTTTCCGTTGTAAATGCACTAGAGGAGTCCTCTAGATGCATACCCGTAGAAGATTAGAGATTTACCCATGTAAAATAGTAGGAAATTAGTCTTTTAGTGAATAAAGTGCCGGTCTCTTGTGTGAAAGGACCATTTCTAGGGCACTAGTATATAAGTCAAATGTGATTCTTTGTAAAGAACTTTTTGCCATTGTGAAGAAGGAGCTCTACAGATTTTCGAGTTTGCCTCTTTCATGCTGACTTTGATCTTCATTTCGCTCTTGTATGTGTGTGTTATGCTTGAAATGCATGTGTAGGACTGTTGTCTACCCCTTCCCCTTGGTTTTGAGCTGCTGTAGTGCGTGTGCAAGCTAGGAGGAGTTGTGGCGCGGGTGTTGGTGACTCACGTCATTCACTGTTTTTGCCATAACTTGAAGGAGACTGGTCAGAATCGAGTGAAACCACTGCCGTTGGATGCGTCTCGTCGAGAGCTTTGAAACGAGTACGCTATTGCCTATATTCGGAGTTCTGGGCTGGGAGAAAACCTCAAAATACTAAAAACTGCTGTAAGAGGCTTGCGGCAAACACTTTCAGTATTTCAGTGAGTGTGAGAGGTAGTAGTCTTTTCTCATGCATGCTAGCTAAACCACTTCATTTTCCATCACTTGTGCACATGTCTTCATACGCTTGGTATGTCGTTCCATCAGATTGACAATTAGATGTGTGTTAAGTACCCACTATACGCACTTGTGTGGCAATTGAGGTACAGTCTCATTGGCACAAGTCCTTGAGTCTTCTTGGCTCAAGTACACACGTTTTTGACACCGTTGCCGGGGACACTCAACCAAGGTGCCTTCGATGGTTATAGATCGAGTGTGATAGAATCGTACTTGTAGAGGCAAAATTGTCCGGTGGCAAGTAGTCAGTCACTTCAACACTTGTTACTTCACATCTCCGAGGTGTGTGTGATAAGTTTTAGGTTTAGGTTTAGGAGGAGGGAAGAGAAGGAGCAGTTAGGGTTAGGTTAGAAGTAGAGGAGTAGTGAGGAGAGGAGAAGTTGGAATAGGAAAAAACCACCAAAAAATCCCAAAAAATTAGCAAAATTCAAGTTCTGTCCAAAAAAGTATAAAAACAAAAAAATTGGCTCCTTTGACACTTCACTGAAGTTTGGTATCGTCTGCTAGCAGTGACCGGTATCGCGAGTGAAGTATCGTGGATTTCAGGCTGTCAACGCTAGGGGTTGACTTCTAGGTGCAAGCAGAGCATTACATTGGTAAGATATCACCAAGAACCTTAGCTAAAAACTCACTAAACATGCACAAACACGTGATTAAACAGGTGCACAGTATCGCGGGGGGGGAAAACTGACATCATTACAGAACTTTTGTGTGATACAGAGGCCTAGGAGAGAAGAGGGGAGTAAGGAGAGCAAGGGGGTGTAAAAATTTTGAAAATATCTTGCATTTTGGCTTGAGTATCGCGATCGGTTGAGGTTTGGTATCGTGATACCAAAACTCCCTTGTATCGCGATGCTCGCCGAGTTATCGTATCGCTTGATACCGGTCTTGGTATCGCGATACCATTTTGGTATCGTGACCCCGAGTTGGTATCGCGATCGTACAATCTTCCGAGGTATCGTATCATATCGTCTACTTCTAAGGACAGTATCGTGATACTGTCATAAGTATCGTATCGACTGGTCTCATAGGTATCGTATCGCACACGTGGTATCGTATCGCACACGTGGTATCGTATCGCCTTCTCCTCGAGATCGGTATCGCGATACCACACTGATATTGTATCGGCATAAATTCCAGTATCGTATCGCCTGAAACTTTTGAGATCGTATCGTGATATTCCTAGTATCGTATCGCCGAGATTTTTCGTATCGTATCGCGCATAGCAGAGGTATCGTATCGTCTGCTTCCCAAGGTAATATCGCGATACCAGGTTAGTATCGTATCGTCTTGGTGTTTGGTATCGTATCGCGGGCAGTATCCAGTATCGTATCGTTTGGACCTCTGGTATCGTATCGTGATCAAAGCAGTATCGCCGAGAGCATTATCGTCAAGAAGTGGTATCGTCCAGATTGACCCTTTCTCTTGTCAGGCACTTTAAGTCATTAGGAGAGCTACCCAAGGAGAATCTCTGAGGCATAGCGAGAGACTTGGGGGGGTGAGTGAACTTGAGATCAGGAAGAGTGCTAAGTAGTCGAAGAAGTGTCATATCTTCGGTAGGAAGCGCTGCCCAGGCTAGTCACCACTCCATCTACTCAGAAACCTCTAGTGATTCGGAAGGGGAATTACACATGGCTTCGGAAGACATGAAAGGTCCAATGCCAAATAGGAATTTCATGTCTACTGTGGAAGGGGATTACCGTACCTCCTTACAATATGTGTCCACCAATGCCCAGGAGATCCCAATCTACCTGGATGGGTTAAACAGATCTGTTGCTAGGATGGTAACTTCCCAGAATGCCACAATTGTGCCCCGACCTGCTGTCAAGTATGAAGGAGGAGCATATGTAGATAAGATTGGTCATATCTATATTGTGACTGAATTTCCTGAGAGGATCAACGAAAGGGGAGAGTTCGTGGACCCAAACAACCCCGAAAGAACGCAACCTGAAGAGTTGGTATCTACCCCGAGGGGTAGGTCTCAAGTGTCACGGGTCTTGAGAGGAGATTTGATACCTCAAGATGATTACCTGTTGGAAGTCTATATGATCCATGGATCAGACCTGTTGCTTCAAACTGACTTACCGGTTCCACGGAGAGAAGAAAGCCCCATGACATTTTATGAGTTGAAAGACCCAGATGATGAAACTAGACTTACTTACTTGGATAAGGATCAAAGGAGATATTGGCCTGTGAGTGCCTTAGACAGGGCTCGACTAAGATACATGGGTACGCCTGTATTTCCTCAGAGAGATCAGGCAACTACTTCACAAAATCCTTTTGGGAATCAACATGAAACGGAGCAAACCACATCAGGCCAGACCAGTCAACGAAGTGTGCCCAACCATACTCATGTACAGTTTGCAACTCCAGGAGTGCACACACACAATTAGGCCCACGCAGGGATAGGAAACCAGTACCGACCACCAACAAGACCACAACCACCGGTAGGAAGACAACCGGGAGCACCGCCATTACAACCAGCTATCCCAGTCTTCCCTGTGATGCCCAGACCACCTGAACCAATGAGAAGGCTGAGACCTATCCAAGTAGCTAAATGTGTAAGAAACCATTATGATGGGCTGGGAGAGCCATATGATCATATCGCAGAATTTAAACAAGTTCTAAGAGTGGAGCAAGTAGAGGACTTCTTTGTGCAGTATGAGTCTTTTGGGCTCACCCTCACAGGGACTGCTCTAACTTGGTTCCAACCTTTAGATCCCAATCAATTTGGAAACATGGAACAATTCTTTCAAGAATTCATTGGAGAATTCACAAAGAGAGGGATTAAACACAATTCTGCATCTTTAATCCATAGCTTTAAACAAAACCCTAATGAAACCGTGAAGACCGCGGCCCGAAGATTCAATCAGTATGTGGATAGATGCCCAGTAGCTGAGAGACCCACTCAACAAAAGATGATTTCACTATTTCTAGATGGACTCACCAACGGAACCCTAAGAACACTGGTGTATGTGAAGAGATTGCAAACAGTGAGTGAGTGTCTTCAAGAGTGCATTGATTTGGAAGACAACCTTGCCGAGGATCTCAAAGGTACAACCGACCACACTAAAACAGAAGATTTAAGGAGTACTATCACGTCCAACTCCAGTAACATGGAAGAATTAGCAGAATTATTAGCAAAGAAACTAGGAGTCCAGGGACAGAGAGCTTACCAAAACCCAGCACAAAGATTGCCTGTCTACGAAGATGTAATTTATGTGGAGGAGAGCACCCCACACACTTGTGCGTTCGAGGAGGGGCCGGTGCACAACCTACGTATCCATACTACAGACAACAACAACATGGGACTTCTTCATACTGCCACATCGAGCAAAAATACACCAATCACACCACGGAAAACTGTCCCTTCAATGGGCAAGCACGGCCTATCCAACCACCTCAATACCGACCATATGGATTTCAACCAAGAGAACCTGGTAGGGAGATGCCTAGATACAATCCTTATCCAACACCAGGAGGAGCACCAAGACAATATGAGCAAGCACCGTACCCACCACCACAACCAGTACTGGGACCCCAGCTATCACAACCTCAATAAGTAGTACCAGTGAAGTATGCTCAACCAGAAGAAAACTTAGAGAGAGCCATAGTACCAGCATCAATAATGACCAATGTGGAATCAACCAACCTAGGGTATGAACCTCCACTAGGGGAGTACTATCCATATGAAGCCAACATGATGGAATATGAACCAACATATGACACGGCTTATTATGGTTATGAGGGCTATGATCAGACATATGGAGCAGAAACCACCACCTTAATGTATACGGCTCCTAAAGGACAACAACCCATGAGACCTCTTGTTAGACCACTGGTGCAGAGAGGACCATGCTATAGATGCGGAGGGGATCACTTCATTAGGGAATGCCCTCGACCTTATAATCCACCACCACCCAGAGTTTGGGAAGGGTATTGCAGTGATTGTGGAAAGGAACATCTTTTTAGAGATTGCCCTAAGAACCCAGCCAAATCCCAAGACACTGCACCAATCAATGTGATTGAGGTCATTGAAGGATCCGGAAGTGATAAGGAGTACACGGTGCCACTAAAGGCCATTACAAGAGCCCAAACGAAACAACAAAAAGAACAGCACTCGGAAGAGAAACAAAAAAGCAACAAAAAAATAAGCCCTTCAATTCAGATAGTGGAAGATTCTGAGGACCCATGTGAAAACCCCCGGAACACGAAAGCTCAGAAATGGAAGGAAAGACGAGAGAAACTCAAGGACAAATGGGCAAAAAACAAGACTATAAACAATAAAAAGCAGACCAAAAACCCGAATAAACACACGGAACAAGGGAATCCTAAGGAGACCCCTGAACTACCCGAACCTAGCTCAGATAGGGAGAAGCCAGGATCAATTCTAGCAGACCCAAAGCCAGACGACTTAGACATGTGGTTGAAAGCCTACCAAGCTAGAATTAAGATGGGCCCAAGCGTTGAACAACATGAAAAAATCTACCCTAAAGGGGAATTAGAAAAAGAAAGACTGACCATATGCAGGAAACTCATAGAAGTAGCACAAGCAACCCTAGAAAAGCCTATCCCAATTCTACGAGAGACCAGGATTGCACATAGTCTGTATGAAGAATGCTTAAAGTCCAATAACAAAGAACCTAGGAAAGAATATGACCAAAGCGGCCAAACAACAACCCAAGAGGACTCGATGTCAATAATCCCAGATCTAGAGGCAGATTGGCCAAAAGACTTATGGAACAGAATACGAGAGGAGCAATGGAAGAAGAATGGAGATAATACACCTCCTTTTGAAGAAATAGATGGGGAAGATTGTCAACTTCACCCCAACTTGAAGGAAGTGTACGAAGAAGTATCAAGACTTGACAGAGGAAGAGAGGAAACCATAAGCATTTCAACGTTGCCTAATTACATGGGAGAATACGAAGGGAAGTCAGTAATAATCCGAGCACCCACAGTGCATGGAAAGGGAAAGGAAAAGGTAGAAGAGAGTTCACACAATCTAACAGAATTAAAGAAAACAAAAGTACAATGCAAATTGACGGTGGAAGAATTGCTCCGACTTAAACCACAATTATGGAAGCAAATGGCAAACCAACTAGAATCACAGCCAGAGATTGGAGGACCGACAGAAAAGGAGAAGGAAAATAACTCCACAATACAAGTTCCGGTGGACAAAGTGGGAGAGTTTAGTGAAGGGGATGAGGGTAACACTTGTCTACCAGTCACACACAATGGGTACATGACCAAGGCTATTCTAGATACGGGAGCTGGGGTAGGAATTGCCACTAAGGAAATCTGGGAAAAATGGGGAAAACCTGCCTTACGACCCACACGCATGAAACTCCAATTAGCAGATGGTCATGTAGAAAAACCCTTAGGAATATTGGAAAGGATCAAACTAACCACTTGCGGTGTAGAATTCGAACACACCCTAGCCATCTGTAAATTCGAGAAAGCAAACAACTACGAGATGATATTAGGACGACCCTTCATGAGACAAATGCGGGTAGTACAGGATTGGGGAAGAGATTCGTTATACCTGCAACATCAGGGAAACACCACCAAAATAAATTTGCACACATTTGCTTATCGAGATGTCCCTCCCCTACAATGGAATCCAGTACACCGAGAAGAAGATGACTTGTCCATTCAGAGTGCTGGATCAAGTGATCAATCTTGGATGCATGAAGATGCCCAGTTGTGGATGTGTAAGGAATCCAAGAGAGAAGAGAGCAAAAGGCAACCATGGCCGATAGGACATCCTAACTATAGATCCGTAGAGGACCCCACTTACACACCTCAGATTTTCTCTGATGAGATCTTTGAGCCACATGGATGGATGGAAATATTGGCAACCCTAGATGTATGTGTAAACGAGGAAGTCTTGACGATGAATGAATGCATAGATGAGGAAGGCTATGATGTGAACTTCTATATGGTTGTCCTGCAAGAAGTAGAAGAAGGGGAAATCCTGGAAAAAGAATGGAGAGAGGAATATGAAAGCATAGAAATGGAACCAGAATTTGATTAAGAAGAAAGCTGCTTAAATACTATTCAGAACCAGAAGGAACAGCAACCAACAAAGATCTTAGCAATTGAAACTGCTACTGCAATACACAGGCAGGAGGAGAACAGGAGTAAGGTAGG
Organism: Ceratopteris richardii; assembly: GCA_020310875.1. Classification (NCBI taxonomy): domain Eukaryota; kingdom Viridiplantae; phylum Streptophyta; class Polypodiopsida; order Polypodiales; family Pteridaceae; genus Ceratopteris; species Ceratopteris richardii. Next base: position 8,681,843 of record CM035433.1, on the reverse strand, counting down.
GCCGGACCCAGATCTTTTTGAAGTTCCTGAACACTTTAAAAAATACGAAGTGGAGGAAAGAAAAGTGGCTATTCAAATGCCTCGACGAGAGGCACGAGACGGGGAAGCGTATGACAACAAGGAACAAACGAAAAAAATTGTTGTGACAGTTGAGGAAGGAGAAGAAAGATGCACATATATTGGTAAATATGTGTCTGAAGAAGAGGAAGAGGAACTCATATACCTTATTCGGGAGTACCGAGATGTATTCGCATGGACCTATAAGGATCTCAAAGGGGTAGAACCCACTATTTGTTTCCATCGAATACCAATGACAGCAGATGCAAAACCCTCCAAACAACATCCTTATACATACAATGAAGTCTACGTAGCAAAGATTAAGGAAGAAATAGACAAACTACTAGCAGCAGGATTCATATACGAGATAGAACATACCGAGTGGGTATCGCCACTAGTAGTAGTGCCTAAGAAAAATGGAAAATTGAGAGTGTGCATAAATTTGAAGAAGGTGAATGCAGCCACTATACGTGACAGCTACCCACTACCTATCACGGACCATTTATTAGAGAGAGTAGCAGGTAAGGAGGTCTATAGCTTCCTAGATGGATTCTCCGGATACAACCAGGTAGCTATTGCGACTGAGGATCAACATAAGACAGCATTCGCCACTGAATGGGGAGTGTATGCATTCAGAGTGATGCCCTTTGGACTCACTAATGCTCCAGCCACCTTCCAGAGATTGATGTGTCATGTTTTCAAGGAATTCCTGAAAAAAAGCATGGAAGTATATGTAGATGACCTTTGTACGTACTCCAATCGAAGACCCGATCACATTCCCAAGTTGAGGAAGATATTCAACAAATGTAGACAGTACTGAGTCTGCTTAAACCCCGAGAAATGTGTCTTCATGGTAAGGCAAGGGAAAATTCTAGGACACATAGTTTCGAGAAATGGAATATCAACGGATGAGGACAAGATTAAAGTCATCTTAGACTTACCAAGACCCAAGAATGCAAAGGAAGTGCAAGCTTTTATGGGACATTGTGGATACTACCGTAGGTTCATTCACATGTATGCCATAATAGCAAAACCCTTGTATGGTCTCTTGACTCAATTTACTTGGACAGAAGAGTGCGAGAAGGCATTCACCGAGTTGAAAAAGAGACTTAGCACTGCCCCAATTCTGAAATCACCCAATTGGAGCAAGCCTTTTCATATTCATGTTGACGCTTCTAACTATGCCATTGGATGCATCTTAGCCCAGCCAGCTGATGAAGGCAAGCTGGATCATCCAATTGCTTATGCGAGTAGACAACTGAATTAAGCAGAAAGAAATTATACCACTACGGAACGAGAAGGCTTAGGAATGGTATACGCAGTGAAGAAATTCAGACATTATCTTTTAGCCAACAAGTTCAAATTCTTCATAGACCATCAAGCTTTGTTGTACTTAGTCAATAAGCATTGTAACACGGGAAGGTTGGTACGATGGTTTCTACTACTAATGGAGTTCGATTTTCAAGTAATAGTGAAAAAGGGGAACACACATGTGAGAGCAGACCACCTTTCTAGGCTAACACACGGAGAGCCACCAAGTGGAGTGCCCGACGATCTACCAGATGCTTATTTGTTCAATCTAGAAGTTTGCCCAAAGTGGGCAGAGAAATTGATCCCTATACTCACCCATGGCCCTCAACACTCAATCAATAGGAATAGCAAGAAAGAAATTCTTCAATCGAGGAACTTACACATTGTGTCAGGTAGTGTATACTACAAGGAACCCAACGGAGTGTTACTCAGATGTGTTGATGAGGATGAACAAACGCAACTAATTGAGCAAGCACATGTGAACAAATGGAGAACACACCAAGGGACTCATGGAACCATCCGAGAACTGAAAAGATTAGGAGTGCATTGGCCTGACATGCCCAAGAATGTTCACGACCACGTAAGTAATTGTGCAGAATGCCGAGAGACGGTTCCCGAAGATCATATGTCTCTACCTTTTTCGACCATAGCACCCAATTGGAGTACAACTCTAGTGAAATTCTTAAAAACTCAAGAACATGAGTTAGGAACCAACTTAGCAAGAAAGCGATCCTTAGAGGAAATGAGCAAGGACTACATTCTCATAGGAAAACAATTGTTCAAACGAGGGAAAGATAACCAACTCAGATTATGTGTGCATGAAGGAGAATATCTACCCATATTAGAAATGGCACATGCAGGTGCTGCAGGAGGTCATTTTTCGGCTGAAAGAACTGTTAAAATGATTCTCTTTGCGGGCTTGTGGTGGCCAACTCTACATATGGATGCGGGAACGTATGTACGAAGTTGTGAGACTTTTCAGAGAACTAAATACCCAATTCAGAGAGATGACATGCCATTAAGACCCATGATATGCGCGAGAGCCTTCACAAAATGGGGTATAGACTTCATTGGACCTATCAGTCCACCTGCCAAAGGATCACATGCGGAGTACATCATAGTAGCCACTGACTACTTAACTAAATGGGTAGAAGCGAAAGCCACTAGAAAGAATGATGCTCAAACTACCGCAAAATTTCTCTTTGAGCATATCTTCACCCGCTTTGGTTTGCCCATTGAGATTGTTAGCGATCGGGGAACGCACTTCCTCAATGAGGTAATCGAGTCATTAATGAACGAGTTCTTAGTGATTCATAAAAAATCAACACCATACCATCCCCAAGCCAATGGACAAGCTGAGAGCTCTAACAAAGTACTGTGCACGGTGTTGACTAAGCTTGTCAATAATGGAAGGTCTGATTGGGACAAACAATTGCATCATGCAATTTGGGCATTCCGAGTTGCATATAAAACGGCCATTGGAACTACACCTTTCAATTTAGTGTATGGGCAAAATGCAATTTTGCCAATTGACTTCTTAGTGCTAACATTGAAAGTGGCCCAGCAATATGAATGGAACGGACATGAATTATCCCAACAACTAGATCAAATTGAGAAGTTACATGAGACTAGATTGCGAGCAGTAGCAGGCATTTATGCTGCTAAACGGAGACAAAAGGCATATTATGATGCACATATAAAAGACAAGGGACTTAAAGAAGGAGATTTAGTCCTAGTGTACACCTTGAAACAACATGCCAAGAAGTTACAAAAATGCGGATATGGACCTTTGATCATAAATCGAATCTCTACTGGTGGTGCAGTCAATCTCGCCACATTAGACGGAGACATTCTTCCCAACTACATCAGTGGATGTAGAGTAAGACGATTCATGGAGCCCTTGACTGATCAAATGCTAGCACGATTGGTAGGTGCTCAAAATAGGAAAAAGGAAGAAGAGCGAATTAGAGAGGAAGCTCGACAAGAAGCACTAGAACGCATTAGGAAACGGAAAGAGTGGATCAGGCAAAGAGATGAACGCTATCTCCAAGGAGAAGAGCCCATCCCTATGGCAAATTACCAAGTCGATAATCATGACACAACGGGTATGTGTAAAACGCAACCTTACCTAAACCTAGGGATTGGCAAGACAGAGTACAAATTGATAGATGCATTGATAGACTCAGGAGCAGGACTTAGCTGCATGCGAAATAGAATAGCAAAAGAGCTGCAATTAGATTTGAATCCCACAAAAGCCCGATTAATAGGAATTGGAGGTCACACCCTAGAATGTATTGGAACCACGAATGTATCCCTCCACCTAGGAAATTCCTCAATGGAACAAAGAGTTCTAGTGTGCGAGGATGAAGATTTGATAGAAGACTTCATCCTAGGACACGACTGGATCATTGAGACACAGGCGTGTATCCATCTAGCTCAAGGCTATATTTCGGCTAAGATAGGGCATAAGGAAATTTTCAGCTTACTTGAAGAGAAACCATGTATTCAAACAAATATAATACCAAGTTCAGAGGAAGTTCAGAGAACGACATTAGAAAGTATCAACAATGCTCACAATTCAGAAACCAAACGCATAGAAGCTGAAACCTCAATCCTAGCGACGTCAGCAATAGAGTCGAAGTCATTCAATGCAGTTGTGGAGAAGCCAACCATTAAGGAGACTTGCTCTCCTACACCTGCTCAAAACATCAAAAGATTGCACTACTGGAAACCAACAAGCAGATACCCATATCAAGGCCCACCCAAATATAAGTGGGTACGCAAGGATCAAAAGCAGAGTCTAGAAACGTCCGCACCCACTCTTAAGAAGGAAACAGGAATCACTAAACCAGCTTCACAGAAGTACATACAAGAAGAATCAGTGCAAGTATGGATCCCTAAGACTTTGCTCGAAGCTCAAAGATTGCGACTTCAGATATGGATTCCCAAAAAGCTCACACAAGCAGCTAAACAGGCGTTAAAGACAAAAGAAGAGGTACTACATCAGACAAGGCGAAAGACAACAACACATAAGAGTCATCCAGGAAACTGGAAAAGCAAGGCCAACTTCACTCGAACCATGGAGGAAGCAAACAGAACACAAGGAGCTGTAAGCATCAAGGAAACGAAACGACCTCCCTTAGTGTTCACGAAAGGGATCTGGAAACCAAAGCAACCACGAGGAGCGGAGGATCGAAGAGATAAAGCTTTCCATTGCACTCATGAAGTTTTTAATGCACCTCAAGTAAGCATGATAGGGCCACAATACCAGGCCAAGCATTCGGCACAAGATGTACCTTGTCAAACTAGTGGTGCACATTCTCCAAACAAGAGTAGATCTTAGCTTCATTTTAAATAGGAATGGACCTACTATGTATATAAATAAATGCTTCGGCTACTCTGACTTTTATTTTCTTTCAGCAACAAAAACCAAATTGAAAAAATGTATGGTAAGAGATCTCACTCATGGATTAATGGGGAGACGGAGTGACGACGACAATAATCACTTCAATGCACTACATCATTGTATACAGTTATGTGACGCTAATGCACTTTTACGTACAAGTGCAGATGGCTTCTGAAGATTCTGAAGCAACCGTACAAGAGGAAGTGATGGATTTTCCTCCCCAGAGTATCACAAAGGCCAAGGGACACTGGTTCCGCGAAGACCAGCCTGCAGGGGACTACCTGTTCCTTGCAACAATTAAAATCATGGACACAGATCATCTGTTTCCAATAATGTCCCAGGATTTTCGAGTGCAACATACACTTCCTTCTGTTGAAGAAACCATGAAGAAAGCAAGCATACATAAATATTTTGAATCGCCAATCTATAAGCCTGATTTTCAAAGATGCACTCAAGTCATGAATACACTACAGCCAGCACTACATGATCCTTTGGTGCCGGAAGCTAGAGTAATGGATAAAGCAGGCGAATGGGTGATTATTCAATTCACACATGAGTTAATCAAGGAAGCCTTTGGATGGGAGAAGGATGGGGTCACAATAGTGAAAGAAGAAAGTAAAGGTGCAAAGACCCGAACCTTCGTCGACATCAACCGTGTGGACATAGAGGATGAGGTCCGACTGATCCACCAACACTTTTGTTTCCTGAATATGCACCGATACACGGCTCCACAAAAGATCATTGTGCAATTATTGTCCCATGCCATCAAGCAAATTGGGAATCAAATCAATTTGACTCCATATGTTCAAGAGAGATTGTTCGAGGCCAAGAAGCAATGGAAGAATAAAAAGTTCCTAAATGGCAGTGTGGCACTAACCATCCTGATCTATCATGCCTTAGGAATAAGGGAACATTTACAAGAGATGCCATCATCAACCGTCCTGGCTCAATATGCCAAAGTTGCGACCGTTCCTAAGAAAAAGAAAGGAGCAAACATTGTGGAAGTGGCAGAAACTAGCTCTCAACCTAGAATGAGAGGAACCAAAAGACTCCGGGAAGCCAAGCTACATGATGAAGACACACCAACTACCAAGAGGATCCACGTACTCCCCAAAACTACTATTGAAGGAAGGAAAGAAATAACGGCAAAAGACTTGACAGATGCTCTGGAAGAGACCCATCGATATACAGAAGGACAAGTCAACTTACCAGTCCAGGGTCATCATTATCAGCAGTCAGAACAAGCAAGGGAAACAAAGAGCAAACTCACAAAAGTACATAGATATCGGGAAATAGGGCTAGATAACTCTAGTTCTGGATCAGACGGCCAAGAGGAGCCCAATACCTCGTTATTGGATGTGGATATTGAAAGCGAATCAAAAGATGACGGCCAATGGGAGGAATTAAATGAAGTGAATTATAACGAAGAACAAAAAGACCTCAAGCAGGAGAATCACACAACGAAGGTTGATCAAAGTACCAGGAGCAAGGAAGCAAAAATGGAAGGTCACCATACTTTAAAACTTAATGAAAGTTCCAACATCCAAATCAAGGAGGCCACACCACCCCGAAAAATACGCATGAAGATCCCAAAGAAGGAATGTCAGGAAACACAAAAGGAAGACGAAGAACCCTTTACACCCATAAGGGTTGTGGCAGAACCGTCTCCCATGGATGTTACATTTCAAGGGAGTGCCACTAAGGTTATTGATGTGGATGAAGACGAAGCAGAACCGCAAGTGCACTTACAAATCAGACAAAAAAACCACACAATGAAACGATCCATAGCAAAAAAGGAAAAGATGTACAAACAAAAGAAACCACAGATATACCAAAGACATGGCTGAATGTGGATATAGCTCAACTCAAACCTGTGGTGCAAGATATGATTCGCACAGCACTAGACACACAGCAATTAATGCTGGATGCTGATGAAGATTATGACCAAGCCATGCAGGACAAAATCGAACTTCAAAAATGGGGTAAGAATCTCTCTACTGAGCTAGAGATAGTAAAAGAACAGGTAGTAGAAAAAGAAACTGAACTGAAAGAAATCAAAAATAAATATAGCATGCTAGAGACAGAAAATGAGCAATTAAAAGAACAACTACAAAAAGTCACCAAAAAACTACAAGCAAATGAGGCTGAAAAGGCCCGCATGACATCAAGAAGCAAAATTCTGGAATCACAGATTAAAGGGTACATGGATGAAGCAGAGGCGTTAAGACGACGGAACAAAGAGCTTATGGCCGCTCTTTTAAGTGATCAAGCAGTCGAAGTGCAAGCCCAAACGGAAAGAGACATCAAAGGATTAGAAGAGAACGTGATTATGTATGAAGATGAGCTCAAGAAGGAGCAAGATACAATTGCCGAATGGGAGAAAAGGTACATGGATGACACGGCTGCCTTGAGAGCCAAATGGAAGAAAGCTGAGAATGACTATCTACGACAATGTAAGATACAGATCAGATGGACATTGTAGTACAAGAACTTTTGAAACACAAAGATATGATTGCCAAGGCCACTGAAGAACTCAAACAGAAGAATGAATGTATTAAGGAACTTCAGGAACGGCTAGAACAAAAAGGAAAAGAGGGGACACCAGTTTCCAACTTCTGCAGAGGCTACTGTGGAGACTGAGGTATGTCCTCTATCTTTCCCCTCATATCATTCACCGGTAAAGGAGGAAAAGGAGGTTCACATTGAACCTAACACACGGGAAATTGCAGAACTGAGCAGACCAGAAAGGGCACTACTGGTGTCCCAACTTACGGCAGAATTTGAAGATCAGATCATCAAGATCATGAAAGAAGCTCAAATAGAAAATAAACAACTAGAACAAATTTTGAAGCCCTTTAATGTACCATACGGACTACTTAAAGAACAAACTCGATATTATATAAAGTCTGCAACGAATAAAGATCCGGACCACAACCTTCAATTCAAGCATGACACTTTCAATTACACTCAAGAGGAGTTCGAGAAGGCGGATCCGATATGGCGACGAAAGATTTTGGAGAAACATCCAACGTTGCGGGTACAGTGGGAAGCATCACCATATGCACTTCAAGTCAATCCATCTTTTTGGTCCTGTACCCCGTAGACGATCTTGGACGCAATTTTGGGAAGGACAGCGCCAAGGCAATATCAATAATCAGTGGCTCAACTACCCTTTACTACCTAGTCCGCCACATAATTATCTACCAACCGAAAAATAGATGGTAAAGACAATGGAATTTTGGATTTCCAGATACGCTTCAGTTCCGGACTTGGCAGTCAAAATGACCAATAAAATTTTCAGCATGCTACTCACAGTGCTTAAAGTTTTCCAACACGCGAAATATACTTTTTTGAATTTCATTGGAATTACGCAAGGTTCAGAAGCCTTAATTTTTGATTTATCTACTATTCCCAGCCGACTAACTATTATGGCATATTATTCTCGCCTCATGTTTTTGCCATCGACATATATGCAGACTTTTGAAGAAGCATTCTTTACAGGCTTCTTTGAAATTGATTCAGAGATTTTTGTTAAAATGACTTCCAATTTGAATGCAAGACTGGTGGCCTATGAAACAAGTTTCTTTGCTGATCATCGACAGACACCAGAAGACGGAGTAAAATCTCAGCAATGGAAGGAATTCATGCTGTGTCACGCGAATTTGCTAAATCAAAGAGAGCAACAAGCCATACAAACATACACACGTCACCACAAAAAGCCTGTCGAGGACGACAGAGTTCAGGAGGAGGGACGTGTGGAAGGGGAATCAAGCAAAAAAAGAAGAAGAAGAAGATCAAAGTAAAAAACAACTCAATAAAGAATGAAACAATGATATTTGAAGACATATCTCTGCAAGAAGCCCCGCAGGGGTGCATCACTCATCTCTGCACAGAGCCCCGCAGGGGCACACACACCAAGGAAAAGCAAACAGGCTCAAAGCAATACAACAGGGTCAGATGTGTGCAACCAGGACAAATCAGAGGACCAAAAGTTAGAAAGGGGTAGAGGCCGAAAAGTTCAAGAGGGTGACTAAGAACAGCACATTCCTAGTCACTGGTGGCGTGCGTGGCAACCCAAATCAACAGGCAAGACAAATGCAGCAGGCTCTAGTGTAGTAGAGCTTGAATCAAGAACAGGCCATCAAAGCTGCATGTCTGTTTAACTACAGACAAAACTGACCAAGGGTAGCGTGCGGAGAAAAGAAGTAATCAGCCGACGAAAAGCTAAAGCCTGTCAAGGGACGACAGAGACGAAGAGGGGGAGAGTATTGCAGAGCTAAAAAGAGCACGAAGCAGAGAAAAAGACGGGCCCCAAAATTTTTCCGATTTGGACATCATATTTTTGTATCATAATCATTCTTGTAATATATTTTCCGTTGTAAATGCACTAGAGGAGTCCTCTAGATGCATACCCGCAGAAGATTAGAGATTTACCCATGTAAAATAGTAGGAAATTAGTCTTTTAGTGAATAAAGTGCCAATCTCTTGTGTGAAAGGACCATTTCTAGGGCACTAGTATATAAGTCAAATGTGACTCTTTGTAAAGAACTTTTTGCCATTGTGAAGAAGGAGCTCTACAGATTTTCGAGTTTGCCTCTTTCATGCTGATTTTGATCTTCATTTCGCTCTTGTATGTGTGTGTTATGCTTGAAATGCATGTGTAGGACTGTTGTCTACCCCTTCCCCTTGGTTTTGAGCTGCTGTAGTGCGTGTGAAAGCTAGGAGGAGTTGTGGCGCGGTGTTGGTGACTCACGTCATTCACTGTTTTTGCCATAACTTGAAGCAGACTGATCAGAATCGAGTGAAACCACTGCCGTTGGATGCGTCTCGTCAAGAGCTTCGAAACGAGTACCCGATTGCCTATATTCGGAGTTCTGGGTTGGGAGAAAACCTCAAAATACTAAAAACTGCTGTAAGAGGCTTGCGGCAAACACTTTCAGTATTTCAGTGAGTGTGAGAGGTAGTAGTCTTTTCTCATGCATGCTAGCTAAACCACTTCATTTTCCATCACTTGTGCACATGTCTTCATACGCTTGGTATGTCGTTCCATCGGATTGACAATTAGATGTGTGTTAAGTACCCACTATACGCACTTGTGTGGCAATTGAGGTACAGTCTCATTGGCACAAGTCCTTGAGTCTTCTTGGCTCAAGTAGAAGGATTTGATGTTCAAGAAACATTTGCACCAACAACATGCATGACAACTATTCGGAAGATACTTGTAGTAGCTGCACAAAAGGCCTGGCCTATTTTTCAGATGGATGTCAAATCTGCATCTTGGAATGGTCACCTCAAGGAGGAGGTATATGTATCTCAACGACTAGGTTTTGAGGTGCCCAATTCAGAAAATAAAGTTTGCAAGTTGAAGAAAGCTTTGTATGGACTTAAGAAAGCTCCAAGGGCTTGGTACCAATGGATAGATAAATTTTCAAAAATATGGGTTTTGAAATAAGTACTTCTGATGCTAACTTGTATGTAATGAAAAGGGATAGCAAGCTAGTTGTTGTCATTGTATATGTAGATGATTTGATCATTAGAGGAGATCATCAGGAAGTCATCAATCAAACTCGGATCAGCTTGGGAACTGAGTTTGAAATGAAAAACTTAGGTCTACTCCATTTTTGTCTGGGAATTGAAGTATGGCAAAGGAAGGATGGCATTTTCATCTCACAACAAAAATATGCCAAAGAAATTCTCAAGGCATTTGGAATGATGGATTGCAAACCAACAAGCACACCTATGGAGGTAAATCGTAAGCTATCTATGGATGATAACGTGCCTAATGTAGATGCTAAGAAGTATAGGAAGCTTGTTGGAAGTCTTATTTTTCTCTGCAACACTAGACCAGACATTTGATATGTTGTTAGAGTGTTAAGCAGGCTTTCCAACAAACCTAAGGAGAGTCACTAGAATGTTGGAATGCAAATTCTAAGGTACATTGTAGGAACCTTGGATTTTGGTATTTTTTATACCACACATGATACACTTCAAGGATTTGTGATTCAGATTGGATTGGAGTTTGTGACTCTAGAAATCAGTTTTCGGATATTGTTTCTCACTTGGTTCTGGAATATTTTCTTGGGTAAGTAGGAAGCAACCAACTCTCGCACTCTCCTCCACTAAGGCAGAGTACAAAGCAGCTTGTTTCGCTTCTTGTGAGCCAGTCTGGTTAAGAAGAATTCTTGCAGATCTAGGTTTTCCATCAAATATGGCGATTGTACTCAAGTGTGATAATCAAAGTTGTATGGCTATTGCAAAGAACCCAGCATTTCATGCTCACATCAAGCACAAAGAAGTACAGTACCATTACATTCGTGAGCTAATTGAAGATGAAATTGTGGAGCTAGAACATTGCCCAATAGAGGCGAATTGTGCTGACATATTCACTAAAGCACTTGGAAGAGAGCAGCTCAAGAGGCATCTTCAACAGATGGGCATAGGACCTAGACCTACTTGATTCATCATCGGTAAACATTGAGGGGGGGTTTTAATATATGATCAATGTCTACCCCTCATGATTGTATGCACATTTTGTAAGGCCGCCATTATGAGGAGAAGCCAGGCGTGCATTACCCAATTCATGGGAATCCGAGCTTGCATGTTGGATGAAGGTCATATTGGACCATGTAAGGTATATGTAAGGAAAGGGAGTTACCAGGGTCCCTAGTTGTGGGGTCCGAGGCAGCGGACAACAGCCTTGGCTAGGGGGGTCCCAGGGGGCCAGTGAGCCCCCTAGCTGGGGAGTCCCAAGGGGCCATGGAGCCCCCTGGTGGGGATCCGGGGGCAGCACCCCCGGATGGAATATTCCCTATCAAAGTCAAAAATCATTTATATTTGTTAGGTCGGTTCAATCGGCCTAAGCCGTGTATGACAATTATGCAGGCAGTGGCCGCCCATGCTCTACCACCCATGTATAGCCATCCACGGAAGGCCACCCATGATCCTATATATACATGACTTCTACACTATCTGAGACATCGAATTGAGCCAGCATACCTCTACTTTGTATCTCCCTATCTAGAGTTGTCTAGATCACCATTTAAGCGCTAACTTGAGCGCGCATGGGTGGACAATGCCATCATCTTTGTACTTCTTGTTAGTAGAAAATTGATGAGATTCTCATATATCTATTATCTTCTCTGCTACTGGTCCTGTGTTATATTGCGTAACTATTGTCTTACATGGTATCAAAGCCGTAAGGTTTGAATATCTTGAGAAGTATCACTATTTTAGCCTACTAACAAACTATAATATCAATAGATTATTCGAGTGATTACATGATGGCTTCATCGTCAAACACTGGTCTTGGTGCTTCAACTAATGTTAATGCTGCACCTATTCGAATTCGACCACCTGAATTCACTGAAGGGAAGCTGGATGGAACTAATTATACACTCTGGAAGTTCAAAATTTCTGCAATTATGGACTCCTATGAATTACTTGACACTGTCATGAGACCGATGGGATTGGATCCAGAGCCTATACTAGTTGAAGATCCAACAAATTCAAGATTGATGATTCAGCCACGTCCAGATCTTCTACGAGCTTCGAAGAGGCGGAATGTTGATGCATTATGTGCAATTGTCACTAGTGTAAGTGATTCTGTGCTTACTTTAGTTCAACATACTACTAAAGCACAGGAGGCTTGGGGCATATTGGCTCATCAATATGAGAGCAAGAACCACACTAGGATAGAGAATTTAGAAAATGAGTTGGCAAATGAAAAGCATTCTGATTCTGAAAAGGCTCAAGATTTTATCAAACGGATAAAACATCTTCAAGATCAATTGGATGTTGTTGGTGTTGTTATAACACCAGAAGAGCTAGCTCAAAGGTGTGTACATGTTCTTCTAGCAAAGTATGATGGATTAGTAACAACCCTTAACACTCACGTAAAACCAACTCCCCTTACATATGAAGAGTTTTGTGCTATGCTTTTAGAAGAAGAGATGCAGTTGAAAAATCAGCAAAGTACAAGTAATGTTGCATTCTCAGCAAATGCAAAAGGTAAAGGCTCTTTTGATGCATCAAAGAAGAAACCAAAGAAGAAAAAGTTCACAGGAAGTTGCTTCTATTGTGAAAAGAAAGGTCATGCTATCAAGGATTGCAGAAAGAAGCAAGCTGATGAATGGAATGGGACTGTAAAATCATCATGGAAGAACAAAGAGTCTGCAAACAACATAGAGCTGGAACTATGGGTAGCTATTGAAGAGGTATGCTCATCTGCTCAAGCTCGTGTTGATGAACCATGGATTTTAGATAGTGGAGCTTCTCCCCATATGACCAGTAAAATGGATTGGTATAGTTCCCTAGGGCCTTTGGAGGAATCCATCAATGTAGTGGTGGGAAATGACTCCAAGTGTCGAGTGGAAGGAACTAGAACCATCTCTTTTATCACTTCTCTAGGTGTTCAAAAAACGTTATCCAATGTTCTCTATGTATACCTACAATTAAAAGAAATTTCTTGTCAGTTTCTACAATAATAGATCATGGACTCGAAGTCCACTTCAATAAAAGTGGTGCAGAAATCATGGATTCATCAGGTAATGTTGTGGGTAAAGGCATACGACAAAATAACTTGTATGAGTTAAGTGCCTTAACTGATGCAGAAGATAAAGATGTAAGCATGTTATGGCACCAATGATTTGGGCATCTCGGATTTGCAATTTTTAAGGAGATGCAAAGAACAGGGATGGTTGCTCATTTGCCTGCATTTTCAGAGTTGCATGAACCTTGTGAATCTTGTATGATGGGCAAGCAACAACAAAAGCCATTTCCAAGAGAGACGAGTAATCGATCTCAAGCTCCTCTAGAGTTGGTACATGCTGATCTCTGTGGTAAAATGTCCACACATACTTTAGGAGGATCTTTCTACTTTTTGTTGTTAGTCGACGGTTATAGTAGAAAGATGTGGGTTTATTTCATTTGAGAGAAGGCTGATGCTTTTGAAAAATTTAAAATGTAGCATAAGTATGTGGAAAATGAATCTGGAAGGAAAGTGAAGAAATTCAGAATAGATAGAGGAGGTGAATTCTTGTCAATAGAATTCAATAATTATTGTAAGGATCATGGTGTGAAAAGGCAACTTATCACAGCTCATACACCTCAACAAAATGGCATTGTTGAGCGTAGGAACAGGACAGTAGTTGAAATGGCTGGTTGTATGCTAAAGGCTCAAGACATGCCTGATTCATTCTGGGTAGAAGCAGTCAATACAGAAGTCTACATCCTCAATCAAAGCTAGACAAAAGCACTAAAGGGGATGACTCCTCAAGAAGCATATTCGGGTAAAAAGCCTTCAATTTTGTATTTCAAAATTTTTGGTTGCTTTTGTTATGCACATATTCCTGATTCAACAAGATCAAAGTTGGATTCAAAAATCAAAAACTCTGTCTTCCTAGGATATAGTGAATGGTCTAAAGCATACAGGTTGTGGGATCTTGAGGCAAGGAAGATTTTTCTCAGCCAAGATGTGGTGTTTGATGAACTACTACACTTAGTAGAAATAAAGGTAAATCTAATATCTCATCAAACAGAGAAATATCTCACCTTGTGCCTATCAAAAGACAGGTTAAAGTTGAGGAGGAGGAAACATCTGATGGAGAAATTTCCTAAAAAAAAGCCAACCACTTGTAGCTCCACAGCGTAAGCCACTACCGAGGTGGGCACAATTGCTCTTTGATGATCACAATCCACATGTAGATGTACCAGAATCATCCTCCGACGGATTACGAAGATCAAAGAGAATAAAGGAGCAAAGAAGACCCTCAGAACACATTGTTAACATGGCTCTAATGGCAGATATCATGGGCGCGATAAAGGACCTACCACCATTGAAGAAGCCCTTGATGATCCAGTTTGGACAGTAGCAATGCATTCTGACTAGGATAGTATACTCAAAAATGATACATGGGATCTAGTCAAATTTCCGCCAAAGAAGAAGGTAATAGGTACTAAATGGATTTGGAAAACTAAGTATAAAGCAGATGGAACATTAGAAAACTATAAGGCAAGATTAGTTGCACAGGGTTTTTCACAGATCAAAGGATTTGATGTTCAAGAAACTTTTTCACCAACAGCACGCATGACAACTAGTCGGGCGATACTTGCAGAAGCTACACAAAAGGCCTGGCCTATTTTTCAGATGGATGTCAAATCTGCATTTTCGAATGGTCACCTCAAGGAGGAGGTATATGTATCTCAACCACCAGGTTTTGAGGTGCCCAATTCAGAAAATAAAGTTTGCAGGTTGAAGAAAGCTTTGTATGGACTTAACCAAGGTCCATGCTTGGTACCAACGGATAGATCAGTTTTTCAAACATATGGGTTCTGAAAGAGGTACTTCTGATGCTAACTTGTATGTAACGAAAAGGGATAGCAAGCTGGTTGTTTTCATTGTATATGTAGATGATTTGATCATTAGAGGAGATCATAAGGAAGTCATCAATCAAACTCGGATCAGCTTGGGAATTGAGTTTGAAATGACAGACTTAGGTCTACTCCTGTTTTGTCTAGGAATTGAAGTATGGCAAAGGAAGAATGACATTTTCATCTCACAACAAAAATATGCCAAAGAAATTCTCAAGGCATTTGGAATGATGGATTGAAAACCAACTAGCACACCTATGGAGGTAAATCATAAGCTATCTATGGATAATAACATGCCTGATGTAGATGCTAAGAAGTATAGGAGGCCCGTTGGAAGTCTTATTTTTCTATGCAACACTAGACCAGACATTTGCTATGCTGTTGGAGTGTTAAGTTGGTTTTCCAACAAACCTAAGGAGAGTCACTAGAATGCTGGAATGCAAATTCTAAGGTACATTGCAGGAACCTTGGATTTTAATATTCTTTGTACCACACGTGATACACTTCAAGGAATTTGTGATTCAGATTAGGCTAGAGATTGTGATTCTAGAAAATCAGTTTTTGGATATTATTTCTCACTTTGTTCAGGAATATTTTCTTGGGTAAGTAGGAAGCAACCAACTCTCGCACTCTCCTCCACTAAAGGAGAGTACAAAGTAGCTTGTTTTGCTTCTTGTGAGACAGTCTGGTTAAGAAGAATTCTTGTAGATCTAGGCTTTCCATCAAGTATGGCGATTGTACTGAAGTGTGATAATCAAAGTTATATGGCTATTGCAAAGAACCCAGTATTTCATGCTCGCACCATGCACATAGAAGTACAGTACCATTACATTCACGAGCTAATTGAAGATGAAATTGTGGACCTAGAATATTGCTTAACAGAGGCGAATTGTGCTGACATATTCACTAAAGCACTTGGAAGAGAGCAGCTCAACAGGCATCTTCAACAGATGGGCATAGGAGTGAGACCTTCTTGATTTATCATCGATAAACATTCAGGGGGGGTGTTAGTATATGATCAATGTCTACCCCTCATGATTGTATGCACATTTTGTAAGGCCCCCATTATGAGGAGAAGCCAAGCGTGCATTATCGAATTGATGGGAATCCCAACTTGCATGTTGGATGAAGGTCATATTGGACCATGTAACGTATATGTAAGGAAAGGGAGTTACTAGGGTCCCCAATTGTGGGGTCCGGGGTAGCGGTCAGCAGGCTGGGCTGGGGGATCCAAGGTTGCTAGTGGGCCCCCTTGCTGGGGGGTCCTAGGGGGCCACCGAGCCCCCTGGTGGGGATCTAGGGGCGGCACCCGTCGATGCGACGGTAAAGGGAATATTCCATGGAATATTCTCTATTGGAGTCAAAAATCATTTATATTTGATAGGTCGGTTCAACCGGCCTAAGCCGTGTATGGCAATTATGCAGGGGGTGGCCGCCCACACTCTACCGCCCTTGTATAGCCATCCAGGGAAGGCCACCCATGATCCTATATATACATGACTTCTGCAGTACCTGAGACATCGAATTGAGCCAGTATACCTCTACCTTGTATCTCCCTATCTAGAGTTGTCTGGATCACCATTTAAGCTCTAACTTAAAGAGCGCATGGGTGGACAACGCCATCATCTTTGTACTTCTTGTTAGTAGAAAATTGCTGAGATTCTCCTATATCGGCTATCTTCCTTGCTACTGCTCCTGTGTTACATTGCATAACTATTGTCTTACATGGTACCAGAGCCGTAAGGTTCGAATAGCTTGAGAAGTATCACTATTTTAGCCTACTAGGAGACTAGAATATCAGTAGATTATTTGAGTGATTACATGATGGCTTCATCGTTGAACACTGGTCTTGGTGCTTCAGTGAATGCTGATGCTGCACCTATTCGAATTCGCCCACCTGCATTCATTGAAGCGAAGCTGGATGGAACCCATTATACACTCTTGAAGTTCAAAACCTTTGCAATTTTGGACTCCTATGAATTACTTGACACTGTCATGGGACCGATGGGATTGGATCCAGAGCCTATACTAGTTGAAGATCTAGCAAATTCAAGATTGATGATTCTGCCAGATCCCGATCTTCTACGAGCTTGGAAGAGGCAGCATGCATATGCATTATGTGCAATTGTCGCTAGTGTAAGTGATTGTGTGCTTACTTTAGTTCAACATACTACTAAAGCACATGAGGCTTGGTGCATATTGGCTCATCAATATGAGACCAAGAACCACACTAGGATACAGAATTTAGAAAATTAGTTGGCAAATGAAAAGCATTCTGATTCTGAAAAAGGTTGAAGATTTTATCAAACCGATAAAACATCTTCAAGATCAATAAGCTGCAGTTAGAGTTGTTATAACACCAGAAGAGCTAGCTCCAAGGTGTGTACATGCTCTTCTAGCAAAGTATGATGGATTAGTAACAACCCTTAACACTCAGGTAAGAATTTGAAGAATTTTGTGTGATGCTTTTAGAAGAAGAGATGTAGTTGAAGAATCGGCAAAGTACAAGTGATACTGCATTCTCAGCCGATGCAAATAGTAAAGGCTCTTTTGATGGATCAAAGAAGAAACCAAAGAAGAAAAAGATCATAGGAAGTTTCTTCTATTGTGAAAAGAAAGGCCATGCCATCAAAGATTGCAGAAAGAAGCAAGCTGATGAACGGAATGGGACTGTAAAATCATCGTGGAAGAACAAAGAGTCTGCAAACAACATAGAGCTAGAATTATGGGTAGCTATTGAAGAGGTATGCTCATCTGCTCAAGCTCGTGTTGATGAACCATGGATTTTAGATAGTGGAGCTTCTCGCCATATGACCACTAAAAAGGATTGGTATAGTTCCCTAGTGCCTCTGCAAGAATCCATCAATGTAGTGGTGGGAAATGACTCCAAGTGTTGAGCAGAAGGAACTGGAACCATCTCTTTTATCACTTCTCCAGATGTTGAGAAAAAATTATCCAATGTTCTTTATGTACCTACACTTAAAAGAAATTTGTTGTCAGTTTCTGCAATAACAGATCATGGACTCGAAGTTCACTTCAATAAGAGTGGTGCAGAAATCATGGATTCATCAGGTAATGCTGTGGGTAAATGCATACGATGGGATAACTTGTATGAGTTAAGTGCCTTAAGTGTTATAGAAGATAAAGATGTAAGCAGGTTATGGCACCAATGATTTGGGCATCTCAGATTTGCAGATTTGAAGGAGATGCAAAGAACACGGATGGTTGCTTATTTGCCTGCATTTTTCAGAGTTGCAGGAACCTTGTGAAGCTTGTATGATAGGCAAGCAACAACAAAAGGCATTTTCCAAGAGAGACCAGCAATCGATCTCAAGCTCCTCTAGAGTTGGTACATGCTGATCTCTATGGTAAAATGTCTACACTTGCTTTAGGAGGATCTTTCTACTTTTTGCTGTTAGTCGACGATTATAGTAGAAAGATGTCGGTTTATTTCATTCGAGAGAAGGCTGATGCTTTTGAAAAATTTAAAACGTAGCATTAGTATGTGGAAAATGAATCAAGATGGAAACTGAAGAAATTCAGAACAGATAGAGGAGGTGAATTCTTATCAACAAAATTCAATAATTACTATAAGGATCATAGTATGAAAAGGCAACTTACCATAGCTCATACACCTCAACAAAATGGCGTTGTTGAGTGTAGGAACAAGATAGTAGTGGAAATGGCTCGTTGTATGTTAAAGTCTCAAGACATGCCTGATTCATTGCGGGTAGAAACAGTCAATACAACAGTCTACATCCTCAATCAAAGCTACACAAAAGCACTGAAAGGGATGACTCCTCAAGAATCATATTCGGGTAAAAAGCCTTCAGTTTTGCATTTTAGAATTTTTGGTTGTTTCTGTTATGCACATATTCCTAATTCAACAAGATCAAAATTGGATTCAAAAAGCCAAAAGTGTGTCTTCCTAGGATATAGTGAAGAGTCTAAAGCATATAGGTTGCGGGATCCTGAGGCAAGGAAGATTTTTGTCAGCTGAGATGTGGTGTTTGATGAACGATCACACTTAGTAGAAGATAAAGGTAAATCTACTATCTCATCAAACGGAGAAATGTCTTACCTTGTGCCTATCAAAAGACAGGTTGAAGTTGAGGAGGAGGAAACATCTGATGGAGAAATTTCCTCAATAAAAAGCCAACTAGTTGTAGCTGCACCACGTAAGCCACTACCACAATGGGCATAATAACTCTTTGATGATCACGATCCACATGTAGATGTACCAGAATCATCCTCCAATGGATTACGAACATCAAAGAGAATAGAGGAGCAAAGAAGAGCCTCAGAACACATTGTTAACATGGCTTTAATGATAGATATCATGGGCTCGATAAAGGAACCTACCACCATTGAGGAAGCCCTTGATGATCCAGGTTGAAGAGCGACAATGGAGTCTGAGTATGATAGTATACTAAAAAATGATACATGGGATCTAGTCGACTTGCCGCCAAGGAAGAAGGTAATAAGTACTAAATGGATTTGGAAAACTAAGTATAAAGCAGATAGAACATTAGAAAAGTATAAGGCAAGATTAGTTGCACAGGGTTTTTCACAGATCGAAGGATTTGATGTTCAAGAAACTTTTGCACCAATAGCACGCATGACAACTATTCGGATGATACTTGTAGTAGCTGCACAAAAGGCCTGGCATATTTTTCAGATGGATGTCAAATCTGCATTTTTGAATGGTCACCTCAAGGAGGAGGTATATGTATCTCAACCACCAGGTTTTGAGGTGCCCAATTTGGAAAATAAAGTTTTTAGGTTGAAGAAAGCTTTGTATGGACATTATGAGGAGAAGCCAAGCATGCATTACCTAATTGATGGGAATCCCAACTTGCATGTTGGATGAAGGTCATATTGGACCATGTAAGGTATATGTAAGGAAAGGGATTTACGAGGGTCACCAATTGTGGGGTCCGGGGCAGCGGTCAACATCCCCGAATCGGGGGTCTAAGGGGGTCAGTTGGCCCCCTGGCTGGGGGGTCCGAGGGGGCCACCAAGCCCCCTGGTGGGGGTCTGGGGGTAGCACCTCCGGTGCGACGGTAAAGGGAATATTGCATGGAATATTCCCTATCGGAGTCAAAAATCATTTATATTCGTTAGGTCATTGCAACCGGCCTAAGCCGTGTATGGAAATTATGTGGGTGGTGGTTTCCCATGCTCTACCACCTATGTATAGCCATCCACGGAAGGCCACCCATGATCCTATATATACATGACTTCTGTCATGGACAAAGGAAACCATCCTGAACCTTAGATTGCATGTGAACCTTGTATCTCATGATTGGTTTTGAGTTAAGAGAAACCAATGCTTCCATTGCATCCGAAATGTGCCAAAACCCTAAGATCGACTATCTACTTGCCTGATTCAGATATCCAGAGCTCATGTTTCAAATTGATGACATCATCGATGACATCATCAATTCGTAACCGCCTTTAATGAACCACCCTTGAAAACCAATATAAGGAGGGTTTGGCCACATTCATAATCAGTCTTGCCAAAATGTCAGGGGAGCACTAGATTGTGCTCTCTGACTACAATAGACAAGATTTCTGAAATATACTTTTGATTATAAGAATACCCACGTAGGGAAAATAGCACAGAAATATGTAGCTGATACAAGAAGTCCCACAAATCGGGACAGTAGGTGTAGATAACTCAGCTAGAGATGATACAGGAGATCCCACAACCCGGAATCGTAAGTATGGAACAAGATCTCTGGATTCCAAGAACTCCCCTCTGGTAGATGGACTAGATACAAGAAGGAACTCAACAAGATCTCGTACTATGAGATTACAAGAGGACAAGACTAGATGTCCAAGATACAAGACTAGACAGGACTGGAACAAGGAACAAGACAAGAACAAGAACTGGAACTTAGAGAGTACTTACTTGGTGGTCATTGACTCCTTGAGCTCCCAAGACTAGTATTGGCAAGACTGATTATGAATGTGGCCAACCCCTCCTTATATAGGTTTTCAAGGGTGAATGTCAGGGGAGCACTAGATTGTGCTCTCTGACTACAATAGACAAGATTTTTGAAATATACAAGAATACACATGTAGGGAAAATAGCACAGAAATATGTAGCTGATACAAGAAGTCCCACAACCCGGGACCGTAGATGTAGATAACTCAACTAGAGATGATACAGGAGATCCCACAACCCGGAATCGTAAGTATGGTCATGTTATCTGGTCTCGGCTTCGTTGGATTTCTCTTATGGAATTCTTGAACCTTGATTGGTGCTCTCTGAAGGTTTTTTACAGGTTCCCAAGTACGATCACTGATGTCATACCCTTTCCAATGAATAAGGTATTCCAATCTTCCTCGAGATATTTTGGAATCTAGGACATGCTCGACTTCAAATTCTTTATGATCATCAATCTCAATAGGTGGTGAAGGACTAGGTCTCTCCCCCCTCAATGGTGAAATCTGATATGGTTCCAACATGGATACATGGAAAACTGGATGTATTCTCATAGTACTTGGTAGCTAGAGCTTGAAGGTGACTGGATTAATCTTGACCAAGATGGTAAATGGACCAAATCTTTGATGATCTAACTTTTCACAAGGTCTTGAGGTTTGCAAATTGTTTCTGAGTAACCATACTTTATCCCCAATTTGATACGATGGATTCTGAACACAATGTTTATCTGCATAGTACTTATATTGTTCTTGAGCTTTATGGATCTCCTCCTTGAGTTCTTTGTGAATGTCCATCAGGTACTGGGCCTTGTCTCTAGCAGCTGGGTTCTTGACATGATTTGAGAGTTGTATATCCATCCTTGGATGTTGTCCATAATTTGCAAAGAAGGGAGTCTGGTTGGTAGATGCATGAACACTATTGTTATAAGCAAACTCTGCAAAGGGTAAAAGCTCAAACCAATCATTTTGATGATAGTTGCTAGTGCGACGGCTATATTGCTCCAAGACTTGATTCACCCGTTCTGTTTGTCCATCAGTCTATGGATGATTTGCTGTAGATAGTTTAACTTGAACACAAAGGAGCTTGCAAAGACTGTTCCAAAAGCTGGATATGAATTGTGGACCTCGATCACTGACAATGTCATCAGGCAATCCATGAAGCCTAAATATATACCTGAGAAAAAGTCTAGCAATGGCTGCACCTGTGATTGCCTTGGTAGTTGGAATCAAGTGTGCCATCTTTGTAAATCTATCCACAATAACAAGAATGGCATCATACTTATCTGACTTTGGTAGATCTGTGATGAAATCCATAGACAATGAAGCCCATGGCCTTTCTGGAATAGGTAAAGGTTGCAAGAGGCCATGAGGTTTATGTCGGGGTACCTTAGATCTATTGCAAGTATCAGAAGTTCAAATTTATTTTTTGACTTCCTTCCACATTTGAGGCCACCAAAAGTCCCTTGATATGAGTTCTATTATTTTATTCACTCCAAAATGTCCTGCTGCAAGTTGTCATGGCGTAGTAGTAACCCATCCTTTTCCTAAAATTTGTTTACTTCTTGGAATTTTCCTTCTTGAGCTTTCTGCTTAATGTTACAAAACAATTCATCCTGTGGTAGATTCTCACGGATCAACTGATTCAAGGCTGAATCTTCATTATGGCTTGAAGAGATAACTGCTAACTGGAGATGATCAGGCTTGAGTAATACACTCTCTTTTTGATCAAAGGCCTCTTCACCCTTCTTTGGTGCAAGGTAAGATCTTCTGGACAGGGCATTTGACTGACGTTGTTGACATCATGGACGGTATGTGATGACAAAGTCGAATCTGGATAAAAAGTTACTCCATCGAGATTGCCTTCTATTAAGAATCCAGGTGGTCATAAAATACTCTAGGTTCTTGTGATTTGAATACAGAGTGACTTTATGAGCTGCTCCTTCTAGATGGTGACGCCATGTATCAAATGCGTCTACTATGGCAAGAAGTTCTTTATCATGAATTTCATAATTAATTTCTGGAGGGGAAAACTTCCTTGAATGATATGCATCTGGATGTAGGCGTCCATCAGAATTGGAGCGGTAGTAAATGCTGATCTCAAGATCTGAAAGGCCTTGTCTGCTTCTTCGGTCCATGAGAATTTGGAGTTCCCTCTAAGCTTGGTAAGAGGTGTCACTATCTTGGAGTAATCTCTGATGAATATCCTGTAGAAATTCGCAAACCCCAACAAACATTGTACATCTCGAACACATGAAGGTGGTTGCCAATCAAGGATTGTCTCAATCTTCTTAGGATCCATAAAAATTCATTTATCTGATACAATGTACCCTAAAAATTCCACTTCTGTCTTATGGAAAGAGCACTTCTCCAATTTTGCATATAATCCTTTTTCTCTTAGTTTCTCTAGGACTATCTTTAGATGGCATTCATGGTCCTCTAGATTTTTGAAAAATATCAAGATATCATTAAGGTATATTACAACAAAATCATCTAAATATTCTCGAAAGATATCATTCATCATATGTTGGAAGACAGCTGGAGCATTTGTGAGACCAAATGGCAAAACTACATATTCAAAATGGCCATACCTTGTCCGAAATGTTGTCTTCCATTCGTCTCCTTCTCTGATCCTGACAAGGTTGTAAGCTCCTCGAAGGTCAATCTTCGTGAAGAATTTTGCTTTTCCAAGGCGTTCCAAGAGCTCGGATATGAGTGGTAGAGGGTATCTATTCTTTATAGTGATTTTATTCAATCCACGATAGTCTACACACATCCGGAGAGTCCCATCCTTCTTCTTTAAAAATAAAATAGGAGCTCCTCTTGGAGACTTTGAGTGTTTGATAAACCCCTTCGCTAGATTCTCATCAATGTTCTTGCGTAGTTCTGTAAGTTTGTCTGAGGATAGTCTGTAGATTGGTCCAAAGGGCGGTTGTGCTTCCTCTTGAGGTTCTATGGCACAATCATAGGGTCTATGCTCTGGAAGGATGTCTGCATTCTTCTTTTCAAAAACATCTTCAAAGCCTTTGTACGATTGGGTAGCTACACTGGATCATCCTTCTTGGATTCTTGCGCTAGTGTGGCATAGATCATATATGTCGGTTCCTTCCTTACTGCATGTATGAAGGCTTTGGCTTCGACATATGTTGGGTTCTTCTGGATATCTCGAGGGGTGATTTTATTATTCTCCCAATTAATTTATGGATTATGTTTCTTTAACCATGGCATTCTGATGATAAGCATATTTATTGGACTCGATATTATTGAAACATATGTGTGAATCATGGTCACCAAGGTGTACTCTTAGTGGTATGGTTTCCATGGTTATATTCCCCGATGCTAGAGGCCGTCCATCTACTACTTCAGCTACTACTGGTCTATTCTTCCGAAGTGCTGGAATTCCATGTTTCTTAATGAGTCCTTCATCAATGAAACATGAGGACGCTCCTGAATCTACCAGAGCTATAAGGGAAAGGGTCTTCTTAGACATGATTAACTTGACAGGGGCAAGACATGTTTCTACGGGTGTGGATGGAATTATGAGACCCTTTCTTATATCATGGTCCAGTTGTATGGTCTCTTTTACAACTGGACTTCCTCGTTTCCCTGCTCTACAAGGGTGGCTTCGACTTTGGAGTTCGCTCTCTTGTTGGGACAATTAACTGCAATGTGGCCAGGGTTTCCACAATATAGACATAACTTGTTATCCATCCTTCTTTGTTTCTCTTGTGGTGTTAGAGGCTGGAACCTAGTTACATCTATTTGCATACGTTCGGGCATAGACTCATCTCTAGGACTACTTTTTCTTGTTTCCTTTCAAAAAGGCGGTTATCACATTGAATGGCTTGGTTGATGTATTCATTCAATGTCTTCACCTCTGGCATCGTGAGGAGAAGGTCCTTCACATCATCCCTTAAGCCCCATCTAAATTGGCTTATGAAATAATCTTCATGCCAAGTGAGATCACATATCAACTGCCTAAACTCTTATGCGTAGGTAGAGGCAGGGCGGTTCATGAAAGGCGGTTATGAATCAATGAGCTATATATAGAGGCATTTGGTTGGGAGGAGATTCATCTATCTAGCTTGTGGTGGTCGTTATCATTAGGTTGTTGCATAGAGAAAGTGCTTCAATACCCTGTTGAAACAAGTTCTTTGAGAAGTTAAAGTCCTGGGGCATCTAGACTTTGACTCATAGCAAGTTTGCATATTTTCAAAGTTTGAATTGGTTGAACAGAATTTTAGTTCTTTCTTTCCGCTTTCCGAATCTTTAAGATTTGACTCAGATATGGTATCTGATTCTTTTCACAAAAGTCAAGGGTTAGCCGCATAGAACCAGGTTACTAAATTAAACATCCTAGATAGATGTTCTATACAAGAACCTTTTCAAACATTGAAAGATGATAAGCCCAAGATTGACTTATTCATTTAAGTTTGCTTCAAATTATAGCATAAATAATACAACGTTTTCTTTAGCGCAAGGAGTCTAGTATACTCTAGAGTAGAGAAGTTAGGAATTGCTCATCAGATTGACAATTCCCTAGAACTTTTAGCTCAAGTCTTTGAGAAAAGAGTCCTAAGTTGGATAATTTTCATTTGAATTTGAATTGGTCAAGTTTTAGTATGGTTGAATCAAAGAAAATGGTAAACTTTCTCCTATAGTTTACATAGGATTTTTAAACTCATGAGGACAAAGTAGTCCTCCAATTGGGTGATAAAATCAAGTAGTTGTTGGATAGGTATTAACCATTGTAAAAACATCCAAGTTAGATGTTTGGGACAACCAAACTTCAAGTGTTTCAAATCAAATTCAAAGTGAACCAAGAGTTCTCAAAGTTTTGCAAGGGATAAGAATCCCGCCTTCATTACTAAGTTTATGCACCAATTATGCTCAGAAATAAACTAGTAATTTGAATCCACCCAGCTCACATGTTTGTGCCTAGATCGCACATAGAGAAACTATAAAATGGCCAAGGATATTTTTAGATCCACCCTTATCATTCATTCACTTTATTATACTTTATCAAACTGCAAAGCGAGATAGTATTTTGAATCATTCTGACAGGGATGCCACCATAGAGATGAGACATGTTCTTCCAGTTCTAGAACATGACCATGTTCTTCCAGTTTTAGAACATGAGGCTCGGGGGTTTCCTACAATAGATATATAGCTCTATTTTCGAGGACAAAATTATTTTCCAAGGGGGAAGAATGTAATAAAGTAAGTTTATGATCTAGGGATTTGGCCGGTTCAGACAGATCTAAAATCAGACACCGTTTGGTCATCCGTGTATATGAGCAAAGATCTCAAGTTTAGACTTACCAGGAGGTCTTGTGCTCTTGTGAACAAGTGATCCACTTAGCTTAGTGGTTAAGTCTCAAGGATGTGAAGGAGGAGGTCTTGGGTTCAATCCCCATGGGGGACATGGGGAGAGTATTTTGCCCAAAGAGATCTAGAGCCTTCTAGAAGCATCCACTTGAGTTAACTCGAGTTGATTGGGACACTTGGTGTATAGCCATCCACGGAAGGCCACCCATGATCCTATATATACATGACTTCTGTCATGGACAAAGGAAACCATCCTGAACCTTAGATTGCATGTGAACCTTGTATCTCATGATTGGTTTTGAATTAAGAGAAACCAATGCTTCCATTGCGTCCGGAACGTGCCAAAACCCTAAGATCGACTATCTACTTGCCTGATTCAGATATCCAGAGCTCATGTTTCAAATTGATGACATCATCGATGACATCATCAATTCGTAACCGCCTTAATGAACCGCCCTTGAAAACCAATATAAAGAGGGTTTGGCCACATTCATAATCAGTCTTGCCAAAATGTCAGGGGAGCACTAGATTGTGCTCTCTGACTACAATAGACAAGATTTCTGAAATTTACTTTTGATTATAAGAATACCCACGTAGGAAAAATAGCACAAAAATATGTAGCTGATACAAGAAGTCCCACAAACCGGAACAGTAGGTGTAGATAACTCAGCTAGAGATGATACAGGAGATCCCACAACCCGGAATCGTAAGTATGGAACAAGATCTCTGGATTACAAGAACTCCCCTCTGGTAGATGGACTAGATACAAGAAGGAACTCAAGAAGATCTCGTACTACGAGATTACAAGAGGACAAGACTAGATGTCCAAGATACAAGACTAGACAAGACTGGAACAAGGAAAAAGACAAGAACAGGAACTGGAACTTAGAGAGTACTTACTTGGTGGTCATTGACTCCTTGAGCTCCCAAGACTAGTATTGGCAAGACTGATTATGAATGTGGCCAACCGCTCCTTATATGGGTTTTCAAGGGTCAATGTCAGGGGAGCACTAGATTGTGCTCTCTGACTACAATAGACAAGATTTTTGAAATATACTTCTGATTACAAGAATACACATGTAGGGAAAATAGCACAGAAATATGTAGCTGATACAGGAAGTCCCACAACCCGAGACCGTAGATGTAGATAACTCAACTAGAGATGATACAGGAGATCCCACAACCCGGAATCGTAAGTATGGTCATGTTATCTGGTCTCGGCTTCGTTGGATTTCTCTTATGGAATTCTTGAACCTTGATTGGTGCTCTCTGAAGGTTTTTTACAGGTTCCCAAATACGATCACTGATGTCATACCCTTTCCAATGAATAAGGTATTCCAATCTTCCTCGAGATATTTTGGAATCTAGGACATGCTCGACTTCAAATTCTTTATGATCATCAATCTTGATAGGTGGTGAAGGACTAGGTCTCTCCCCCCTCAATGGTGAAATCTGATATGGTTCCAACATGGATACATGGAAAACTGGATGTATTCTCATAGTACTTGGTAGCTGGAGCTTGAAGGTGACTGGATTAATCTTGACCAAGATGGTAAATGGACCAAATCTTTGATGATCTAACTTTTCACAAGGTCTTGAGGTTTGCAAATTGTTTCTGAGTAACCATACTTTATCCCCAATTTGATATGATGGATTCTGAACACAATGTTTATCTGCATAGTACTTATATTGTTCTTGAGCTTTATGGATCTCTTCCTTGAGTTCTTTGTGAATGTCCATCAGGTACTGGGCCTTGTCTCTAGCAGCTGGGTTCTTGACATGATTTGAGAGTTGTATATCCATCCTTGGATGTTGTCCATAATTTGCAAAGAAGGGAGTCTGCTTGGTAGATGCATGAACACTATTGTTATAAGCAAACTCTGCAAAGGGTAAAAGCTCAAACCAATCATTTTGATGATAGTTGCCCAAAGAGATCTAGAGCCTTCTAGAAGCATCCACTTGAGTTAACTTGAGTTGATTGGGACACTTGGTGCATATGTAGTTACATGGCTGACACATGGATGGTTAGTATCAACCTGCCCAAGAAGGCAATCCCCTGGAGCGACCTATATATAGAGGCATTTGGTTGGGAGGAGAGTCATCTCTCTAGCTTGTGGTGGTCGTAATCATTAGGTTGTTGCAGTAGCATTGGTGTCATGAGCATAAGTTTATAGAATCAAGTCTTCATATTCTCCTAGAATAGCGATGCCCCTAAAGTTTCCCCTCAAGTAATCTTTATGAATTATCTAGCCCAAAGAATCAACTTAAATGGCATAGAGAAGCAAGGCCAATGAGCAACCCTATCTAATATATTTCCTCAAGATTATGGGTTCAATAAGAGCCCTGTTGATTGCCACCTTGCTTGATGCATTTGTGAATAGGCACTACACAAGCAAATGAAAAAAGGCCAAAAATTTTAGTCATGTAAGGCGTGGAGAATGAACTCCCAAGAGATTCTATCATATGCTTTATCGAAGTCAATTTTGAAAAATACAAAACATGGTCTTCAACGCAAGTAAGTTGTATTCCTTCCCACAATGATATAAGAGTGTTCATGATGTATCTATGCTCATGCATGATAATGAACTACAAATGTGGGTTGATTTTGTTGGAGAGGAATTTAGTAAAGACTTTGTAGATTGTCTTTAGACAGGTTATTGATCTCCAATTATTAATAGAATTCCGGTTTCCCTTCTTGTGTATCAGTTTAATGATACCTTGACTGAAAAATTTAGGAAGACCTTTGCTTCCATATGAATTGCTCCAAATTTTGTGTATTAAGGGAACAAGCTCAAGAGAAGAAAGAACTTAGCATGGCATTCGTCCAAACCAGGGGCCTTACTAGGTTTCAATTAAGGAATGGAAGCAAGGATCTCAATGACTTTGAATGGTTTGTCAAGAGTCTTTTGAAGTTTGGACTTGATAGTTTTTCATCTATACAAGGCAACTTTAGCAGAGGCAACCCACCTTGAATGGTCATTGTGGGGCTGTTTGACTAAACAAATCTTGAAAATACCCATGTATAAGTGTCCTTTTCCTTGTTTTGTCATGGCGATAAAGTTCTACCAACAGAGTTGGGGGTGTATTCTCTAGCTTTCTTCTGTCTAATTAGTAAAAAAGTTATTTTGTTGGATTTTTGGAATTATGGGCTATGTTCTTCGATTCAATGACTTTGTAGGTTTTGATTCTGTTTCTTAAAATGATCATCTCTTTAACTATATTATCTTCTATAGCCTTGAGCCAAATGGTATGAGTAAGGTGGGCTCCATGATTCATATATTCTCTAATCTGTCTTTTGGTTTCCCCCAACAAGCTTTGATAATCTCTAACAATCTTGAACCATTTTTGCCTACCAAGGGACTGCACCCTATTGGTTCTCGTAATTATCCCATTAATTTTGGTTCATAGATAATCAATATTTAAAAGGGAACATGTTATGAGAAGAAAGATCTTCCTACCATAGAACAAAGACTAACTCCTCAAATGTTAAGGCATTTGGATTGCCTTTCATCATCAAATGAGGAGTAGAAGCAAAACCTTGATATGAATAAGGAAGACCATTCAGAACAATCTACACAAGTTAACTGTTAGGTAAGACTTCATCAGTAGAAATCAATTCTTCCTTCAGATTTTTTATCTCTGTCAAAAACTCTCCATGGAATCTTCTTCACTCGTGTGCTCACTCTCCAACTCTTTTCATAGGTGAGCAACACAAGCCTCATTCCTTTCCTGGTATAAAGTGGTAAGTGTATCCCAAGCATCCTTAGCTCTTCTGCAAGAGTAAATGTGAAGAATAATGGCACGTTTGACAAACACGGTTATCAATGCATGTGCCTGAGCATCTTTTCACTCCCAAAAAATTTTCTCTACAGTAGGTGCAGCACGAACCACAACATGAATAGGAACATGAAGAATATTGTCATCTTCAATGCTATCTGCATCACCTTCAACAACTATGTTTGCAGGTGTAATAGGATATTTTTCAACACCATGTACAACATTCCACATTCCTTTTGCAAAAAACTATGACACATCATTTAAGCCCATAATGGGTAATTGGTGTCATCCAACTTATGCTCAACAGGCACCATGTGGAATACATCATTGCTTTCACCCACGGCCACTGACAAAAATACCCTAATGTAGAAAAATGATTGTATCTGAAAAAGTTGAACAAAACTACCCTGACGAGTTTTGCACAATGATTGTATCTCCTAATCACCCTAAGTATGCTCACCAAATTTTGTGCGATTCTAGGACTGGGACTTGAGGGGTGTCGACAATGCCCTAGATGAAGCGGCGACCTACTTTGATACCAATTGTTGGAGTTCAAGGTGTGCGGCAGCACGCAAACAACACAAGGAAGAAGAAGAAGAAGAAGCAGAAGAAGAAGCTTGAAACACAAAACACAATACTGAATGTATTACCACTAGAATGTACAAAGATAAGTGACATGTTAGGGCTTTAGGCGTATAAACAATCCGGGGGAAAGTGTCTCGGTGGTACTAGTGTGTTCACACACATCACTACCAAAATATATCAACAAATATTTCTTAGTTAATGAGAAGATAAAAGGTAAATGGAGCCCTTGTAATAGTAAAGGAGAAATCTACTAATCTTGTACAGCCAAAGAAATAAGAAAAAGATGTAGATTTGATTCAAAAGAGGCAACTTAAGGTTTCAATGAAAAAGATAAGCTAAAGGTAAACTGAATTTCTTGCCCTTAAAATATACTCCAAACGTTTCAGAATATTGTTTTCCTCTTTTGTAGTTTTCCTCTTTTGAACAAGTGCATCATGATGCACATCTTTATAATATTCATCATGATCTATGTGCTCTACAAATATTTTAGGTTAAAAATTCATCTTATTAAGTGCTACATTCCATTTTCGAATCTATAAAGACGTAAGAGATTTCATAAAACCATGACAGCTCATTTACGTCTCCTTAGTAGAAACGAATAGTTTCATCAACATCTTCCATAAAAGTAGCATATAGATAACCATAATGGATTAATGTTTTGGATCATGCAAATCATAAAATTTTATATTATATTTATATGGAACAGAATTACTTCTAGTCTTTTTGGTAGCTACTCTTTCTCACTAATTCATTTTCTTCACAAAAAACGTATGACTGAACCATGCCAAGCATTATAGCGACTGAAAGGCCATAACCATCTAGTGGGACACTTGTGAGATACTTATCTTGTACATATAATGGACTCAAGATAGGAACTATGAGATAATGCCTAAATCTCAACCAAGACCTTCATACTTCTTGTGGTCTAAACTCTAGATGGATAACGATTTGCACAAAGAAACACTTGAAAGATAATACATCTCCCAGAGCATCATTGATAATACACTTGAAATAATACATCATTGATAAGTGGGGCTCCTTGCCATCTCCCAAAACATGGATATCCTTGTTACCGTATAGTGCTATCTCTTGAACACTACTTCAAGAATTGGAAAGCTTCTTGGTTTCATGTTGATATTAGGTCCTTTTCCCTCCCATTAGGTCAACAAG
Source organism: Ceratopteris richardii (assembly GCA_020310875.1). Taxonomy (NCBI): domain Eukaryota; kingdom Viridiplantae; phylum Streptophyta; class Polypodiopsida; order Polypodiales; family Pteridaceae; genus Ceratopteris; species Ceratopteris richardii. Next base: position 8,649,895 of record CM035433.1, on the reverse strand, counting down.
AGAGCCCTCTTGCCTTGAGTCGTGCTTTCTATATCGACTTCTCTCCTTCTAAATGTTGGATCTTGGATGTCAAGTGGACCCATTCCATCCTTCATAATGCCGAGATTGATATTTAAAATATCTACAGATTGAGAAGAGAGAAATTTTACAAAAGGGTCGCAAGACTTGAGATGGAAGTAAATAAAGGTAACAATTGCCTCCAAAAATGCCTTCTCAAGGTCAGGAGTAACCTTGGATAGGAAGAATAAATCATGAGGAAAAGACTCCATATTTTTTACTTTAAAGCTTAATGGGTAGGCAAACCCAAGAAACCGACGGAAGAAATGTTTATAATTCTTAAGAAAAAGCAAAGCAAAGGAAGTATGATTATCAACAATGTTATCAAATGCTCTTCAGACAAGGGCAATTGCATGTTGATTTTCAATCACTTGAATTAGTTGTTTGGTATGTCTACTCCTCTTTCTTCTTGGAAGCAATTGATTCTTAGCCCAAAGCTAAGAGCCCTAGGCTCGATGGGCTCATTGACAGATTCTACAAGATGTTTAACGACATGTTGGTGGTCTCTCTTTGCCTTTTTTGGCAAAAATCTCTTACCTTTGGTGCTTTACCAAGGTTTTGAATGAAGACGTGATCAAGATTATCCACAAGAAACATTGTAAGAACAAAATAAAAATTGCCATACTTTATGATGCTTTACATCACCAAGGTTTTGGAGAACCACGTTGGGGGTCATTTTTTATATTGGCTCTATGAAGATTAGAAGGGATTCATCAAAGGGAAATTCATCCTCCAAGCTACAATTCATATTTGGGAAGGTATTGATTATATGAAGGAGTCAGTCCAACACATGCTCTTCCTTAATATAGATCTTGACAAAGCTTATGATAAGGTAGAATGGGATTTCATTTTGAATCCCTCAAGGATATTGGTTGTGGCCCCATATTACGAAAATGTTTTCTATGATCTTGGGTAATGCATCAACTTATACAAACATTAATGACCACCTCTCCCTGGCTATCTACCTAAAGCGCTCTATTACGCAAGGTTGTTTGCTTCCCCTTTACTATTTTTCATCACCACCAATGTTCTTGATTGCCTAACATAACCAAGTGCAATTGGGTATTATTCATGGTCTTTCCCTCCCTAATATCCATGACTCAATGGCTCTAAGGATTTTTTTAGTGACACCAATGTGTTTTTACAAAACAATTTTGGATGTGCCTTCTAGTTCTAGAAATATCTCGACATTTTCTCTGAAGCCATTGGACTAAGAATAAACCACTGTAAAATTGCATGGTTTCTATTGGGCATTCCAATGGTTTTTGAAGTCTCGTTGGGATGACATTGGGATTAGGTGCTCGCTAAGCTTGATTGCAAGCTTTCCTACTAAAAACAGATGTAGTTGAACTTGGCGAGGAGGGTGATGGTGATCAATAGTTTCCTTATTTCCTTCATCATCTAATTCTTGGCATGTTGGGGGTAGAGTGACAAGGAAATGTCAAAGTTGGAAAGAATTTGTGGAAACTTCCTCTAGATAGGAGATCACAATAGAAGAGGTGTGAAAAAGATCAAGTGGGAGATTTGTGTCAATCAGAATGACTCTGATGGCTTGGGAATTTTGAATGTGGAAGATTTGGCCAACCAGTAGTTGCCAAATGGATGATTAAAGTTTGGAGTAAGGACAAATCTTCATGGGCCAAGTTGGTGTTCAAAAATTGTGATATCCCTTCTCTGGCTTGTCTCTCTAGGTGGAGAGTTTGGCTTAATCACTCTCTTATTCTCTCCATTCTTGGTGACTCCTAAAGGCTCGGATCTCATGTGATCCTTATGAATAGGGTGGAATAAAATTTATCCCTTATATACCATCATCCTTGATTGGAAATGGGCTACCGAGATCAGATAGCATGACTCCATTTGGCCCCCTTTAGCTAGTATCAGGAGAGTTGATTCTAAGCACCTTTAGAGATCTAAGAGACTCTAGAACAAAGGATTTTTGCATGTGAAAGCACCTATGGACCAAGATATAAGAAATTGGATTCGATTTGAGGATATTGATATGTTCCATAAAGTTATCATTGGATATTGATGCCTTTTAAGGCATAGAATCAACGCTTGGAATGAAACCCAAGCTTGCCTCCTTCTTGGCAATGAACTTCCATCTTAAGAGGGATTGAGGTTGCATAATGGAAATAGAATGGAGAATGCACTTAGAATCAAAAGGAGCCTAAAATTTCATGCCATGCTTAACAAGAAGTGGTGTTTAACCTAGTAGTGAATGAGATGTGAACTCAAGTTCAAGGACCTTTGGTACCACTTCTTGAGAACCAAAAAGCATTGCTTATATGACAAATTCTCCAGAGGGGGATTTGGACCAACGTGAGCAAATTGAGTTTGTGGTGTACTTCCATGGTGTAAGCATTTCACTTGAGGAAGAGAAGATTTGGGTCACATCTTCTTTCCTTGTCGTAAGAGCCTTTGGATTTGGCATTGCCTCAACAATCTCCTCTTGCTTTGGTTTCAAGTTAATTGGAAGCATGTCTTCCTTGGGGAAGCAATGGATTGTTTGTTTGCTCTATCGAGTGCAATGAGGGGCAACGCGCTATGCAAGAGTTGGATGGAAAGATTTGTGGTCAACTTCGCCAAGACTCCTAAAAAATGCTTGATCGAGAAATCACTAGCTTGTCTTGGTAGAAGGATCCATGATTGCAAAGAATCCCCCCCCTTTAATACCACAATGAGAAGAAGGTTTTTCTATTCATAGTTCTTGGTCAATTCTCTGCGAGATTAATGCACGGCTCTTGAGTTCTATCAAAGTCATTCGAGTGAATTTGAATTCTTGATTTTTGTGTTGCGTCTTCTATTGGATATGACTTCTATATTCCAAGGCATGTGATCACATGTTTTGCAGAGGTCCCATTTGTAATACTATAGCTGAAAGCGAAACTTGTATTTTTGTTATAGTACAAAATTATATGTGAAAAGTAGATGAAGAAAGAGAAAAAGAAAGAAATTAAGAGATAGAGAGAGGGAGAGAGAAAGAGTGTGTGTGTGTGTTTGAGAGTGTGTGTGTGTGTGTGTGAAAGAGAGAGAGAGAGAGAGAGAGAGAGAGAGAGAGAGAGAGAGAAAGAGAATGAGGGGGGACAGAGAGAGAGAGATTCGTAAGGTTTATTTGTGTTTTTTTATTTTTTATTTTTTTTATTTTAGTCTATTAATGTTTATCTATTATTTAGCTTATATCTTGAAAATGATTTTTTGTTATTTATGATTTATCTATTTATTTAGTTGAAAACCAAAACATAAATTAAAAAATAATGTAAAGAAATTAGAAAATTAAAAATTTTAAAATATAAATTAAAATAAATAAATATGTTAAATAAGAAATAAGAAAATGAAATATAACAAAATAAAGAAGTAAGAAGAAAATAATAGAAATCAATAAATTAGAAATAGAAATTAGTTAAAAGGAACCAGTGATTTAAGAATGTAAAAATAAGATAATTGTAAAAAGAAAATTAGGAAAATAAAAATAAAAAATAGTAAAAACAAAAAAATTAAAGCAATAAGAAATAAAAAGAAAATAAATGAAAAATAAGAAAAATGAAAGAAATCTAGAGAATCGATTAAATAAAATTAATATGAGAATAAGATTAAATAAATAATAATAATAAAATGTATAATATAGACATGAGTGCATTTGTTTTTTGTATTTCAATGTTTGAACAGATTTTGTGTGAGTTTTTCTTCTAATGTCTTCTTTTTCGAGAATATTCAAGAGAATTTGAAGAGTAGAAAGCAATTGAGATTGATCTAAGCTGATTTTTCTCTAGAGAAGCTATCTATTTTTAGTTGTTTTTTAGGCTTACTTTTGTATTGGAAATGAATCATGACTACGTATCACATAAACATAAGCATGATGAAACTTGTAATTCTTGTACAGTCTACCCACCACGTACTTGGAAGCCTAGATACTCCATGTGTGCCCCCTCCACATTTCACCATTTTGTTACCTCCTATAGTTGTATCTGACAATGAAAGTTCTTCCATAAAGAAAGAAAAGACTAGTACTTAGTTAAATGTGGTTGTTAATGGAGAGTGTTAATCTCCAAAAGAATAAGTTATCCTTGATGTTAGAGCACCTCTATGTCAAGAACAACTCAAAACCTCAATCAATTTGGAAGACCAGTACCAGGTTACCAAAATTTTGAACTAACTATGAACAAACTCAACACACAAAAAGTCTGCTTCACTTTATCCACTCATAGACTGATCAAACATGTAAAGTTTCCAATGAAACTTTGTATGACCTAGTGTTTTTGCACCCTATCCAAGTTAAATATTCTCAAAAGGTTTAGTAAATCTTGAGATCTACTCCAAACAATTAACCTATGTCTAAAACTATACAATATAGTCGACTTTGACACCTCCAACATCTAATGCATACTTCTCTTAAATTAGAATCCATTTATTCAAATGCTTTTAACTATAGGTAGCTTACCTTCTAAATTAAAGAATGAGTGCTTGTTTGCTCAAAAATTTACATTGTGGAAGGAGAACAGACCAAAATATTACCATCGAATTTGCACCTCCTGCAGTCTTTTCTTCTTCACATTTACACATGTAGATGTTCCTACTCTCAATTCTCACCGCCTGATCACAATTAGGATCTGAAAATTTGTATAGAGGTCACTCAATGATAGACTTAGACTTGTACAAAATCATTTCACAAAAGAATAAACACAGAAGGATCACCGAGCAAAATATCGGGTGCAATTTTTTTGTTCTATTCAGGAAAACATCACATCTGTTTGATGAGAGATATACTCTTCACCTCTAACGTGTCTAATGACTCTTACAACTTGTCATTCATCATCTCTCATACATGCCCTGACTTTTTACTTGTATATATAGGCATATATGTCCAAACTCTTAACCATAACAAGGTATAAGTGTGTTAATTACAAGTCTAGTGTACATGTATATACAAGACTTCATTCTCTAATCATGCACTAACTTCAAGCTTCACATATTGGTCTTTGCTTCACCATTTGACTTCAAACCTTTTTCTAAAACATCAATTGATGGTTGTCATGCACCAAAAGCTCCCCCTCAATCATCAATTGTGGTTTTCTCCATCTTCTTTATACCTGCCATGTCTTTGAATCTTTGTAGCTTTGGTCCATCCAAGCTTTTGGTTAACATGTCTGCAATCTGATCTTTTGTTGAAGTATGTATGACTTCAATATCCTTATCAATCACCTTCTCTCTCAAGAAGTGATACTGAATCTCAATGTGTTTAGTCCTGGCATGAAAAATAGGGTTAGCAGCTAGATACAATGAACTCATATTATCTCCATGAATAGTGGGTGTACACTGAATGATGTCAAAACTCTTCATGAGAGTCCTCAAGCATATGACCTCCTTTGCAGCTTCAACCATACCTTTATACTCTGCTTCTGTGGAGACAAAGCAACTGTATGTTGCTTCTTAGAACACCAAGAGATTAACTTATCTCCCACATAACATAAGTACCCATAGGTTGATCTCCTATCATCAGGATTATCTGCCCAATTTGTATCACCATATATCTTAATGTTTGTATCTGATGTGAAACCATAATACAAAACCTTCTTTGAGTGTACCCTAAATGTATCTTAACACTCTTTGTCCTTCAACCCAATGTTCTTTCCTAGGACAATGCATGAATTGAGACAACACTTCAACTGCATATGGCAAATCAGGCCTAGTTAATGTAGCATAGATTAGACTATCAAGAAGACTTTGATATAGCTTCATATCCTTGAACTCTTCTCCTCCATATTTGCTCGATTTGTGATTCACCTCCATTGGATTAGGTGCTACCATGCAATCTTCCATTTTAAACTTGATTAGCAAGTTCTTCAAATACCTTTCTTGAGTTACATATACTCCATGTTGGGTATATGAAATATCCATGCCCAAGAAATATGACAAGTCTCCCAAGTCACTAATCTTGAACTCTTTCTCCATTTGCTTCTTAAGACCTTGTATGCCCTTCTCATCTGTACTTGTAAGAATTATCTCATCAACATATATGTGCATGTAAATGAACCCATCATCACTTGCTTTAACAAGCAAGCTACTATCTAATTTAGACACTTGGACACCAAGTTCCTTCAAGAACTTCACAAGTCTATAATTCCATGCCCTTGGGGCCAGCTTCAAACCATAAAAAGCTCTCTTGAGCTTGCATACATACTCTGGATACTTTTTATCTTTGAACCCTTGTGGTTGCTCCATGAAAACATCATATGAAATCTAACCATTTAGAAAATCATTCTTCACATCAATTGACATATTTTCCAACCTTTACATGCAACAATAGCTATGAGAGTCCTTATAGTTGTCATCTTTGCCATAGGATTATAAGTCTCATCATAATCTATACCAGATGTCGTAGCATACCCTTTCACAACAAGTCTAGCTTTATATCTAGACATGCTCCCATCTGCATACATGTTCCTCTAGCACAATGGTAAGTACCATGTTAAGAAGCTCCACCTCCTTAATGTCAATCCGCGGAAGAGATAGGAGTGATATGAAGATCGTGAATGTGAGATGTAGTGAGAGTGACGGTGAGAAGCATGGAGATGCACACACACATACACACACACACATGTAAGTGATGTTGGAGATAGACGTCTGCGGAAGCACGCAAACAACACAAGGAAGAAGAAGAAGCTTGGAGCACAAACACACAATACTGAATGTATTACTAGAGAATGTACAAAGATAAGTAGCCCATTAGGGCAATAGGCGTATATACAAGCTGGGGGAAAAAAACCTCCTAAATAGGGAAAAAGTGCCCCGGCTGTCCTAGAGTGTTCACACACATCACTACCTAAATATATCAACAAATCCCCCTTGGGAGTGATGCGGTGAACAAGGAGGTGGCACTCATGTATAAGGAAGTGCCAAGCTATGTGGAAATCACTCCACAAAAGGAAGTAAGCCCAAAGCTTTGCGAAAAGCTTCAAACTTCTCCCTAGGCAGAGCCTTCGTGAAAAGGTCTACAATGTTCTCCTGCGTGGGAACATATGCCAAGCTGATCTCCCCAGCAGAGAACCTCTCCCTGACATAGTGATAATGCACCTCAATGTGCTTAGTGCGAGCATGGAACACAAGGTTCCTCGCAACTGCCAATGCACTCTGACTGTCAGTGAAGATGGTGGTGGCAAAAGATTGGCCAACACCCAAATCAGCCATAAGGCGTCTGAGCCACACACACTCAACAGTCGCTGTGAAAGCTACCCTATACTCAGCCTCACAACTGGAAGTGGCCATAGTAGGCTGCTTCTTGCTCAACCAAGATATACATGAGCTACCAAGCATGAAGCAAAAACCACTGGTGGACACACGAGTGTCATAGCAACCAGCCCAATCTGAGTCAGAAAAAGCATGCAAATCTGGCAGTAGTGATCCCCCCTTGGGATAAAACAACCCAAGTAGCCGAGTACCACTCAAGTAGCGAAAGATGCGCTTAACCGCTTTCCAATGCGTGACTCCTGGGCAATGCATAAACCTGCTCATCTATGAGACAGCAAACTGAATATCTGGTCGAGTAATGCATAAGTAAATCAAGCATCCAATAGCATGCTGATAGAGAACAACATCAAATGCATCTCCAGCATCATGAAGACTCAAACGTAAACCTGTCTCCATAGGAGTGGCAATAGGCTTACAGTCTTCAAGGCCAAAACACTGCAATAATGTGTCAATATATTTCGTTTGACACAAAGCCATTCCACCATCAACGTGCATAAACTGAATGCCCAAATAGTGATGCAAATGCCCCAAATCAGACATCTCAAATGAGGCATGCAAATCAGCCTTAAAATCAGCAATATGTGTCTCAATAGGACCAGTGAGCAGCATGTCATCAACATAGACAACAATGATCAGAAGCACATCATTAGCACGTTTAACATATAAGGTGCTTTCAGTTGGACTGTTCTCAAAACCATGTGCAATCAGATAGGCATGTATCTTCTCATACCAAGCACGTGGTGCTTGCTTTAAACCATATAATGCCTTCTTTAACCTGCAAACCTGGTTTTCATGCCCTTTCTGCACAAAACCACGGGGCTGAAAAACATACACTTCTATGCTGTTTTAATGTCCAACTGATGTACATTCCAACCATGATGGGCTGCAAGTGCACAAATGCTCCGAACAGTAGTCATACGGCATGTAGGTGCAAAGGTCTCATCAAAATCAATGCCTCTTTCCTGTGCATAACCCTTTGCAACAAGCCTAGCCTTATACCTGTCAACTATACCATCAGGTTTATGCTTCAGCTTGTATACCCACTTAGTGCCAATGGCCTTCTTGCCAGGAGGCAAGTCAGATAAAGACCATGTACCATTCTTCATTATAGCATCATATTCAGATTGCATAGCAGCCATCCAATTTTCTGAATTTTGTGCTTCATCAAAAGAAACAGGCTCATTCTCATCACAGAGACTAGATGCAGCCATAGCATAGCAATCTGATGCAAAGGAGGCACTATGAGAGCCTGAACGAGTACGATATGACAAAGGTGCATCTAATTTGCTGTCACGCAAAGTCTGCACCAACCATTTTGGCATAGTTTTTGCCTGCTCAATATCAGCTCTCTCATCAACAAGTGCATCATGTAAATCTGCATCAGAAATGGAATGATCTGCATCATCATATGAAACCTGCAAAGGTTGAGAAGTTGCCTCATTAGGACCAGCACTAGACTGTCCACCTGTAAAAAGAGGCATCAAAGTATCATACATGTCTTTGGAGCTAACAGATGTCTCCTTAGTACATGAAAGCAATGGCTGAATAGCATCTTCCACAAAGACAACATCACGGCTAACCAGAATGCATTTAGTCTGTGGATGATACAGACGATAGCCTTTACTTTCAGAACTGTACCCAACAAAAATACATTTTACTGCCTTATCATCCAATTTTCTGCGATGTTGTTCAGGCACTAATGCATATGCCAAACAACCTAAAACACGCAGATGAGCACCATATGGCTTGCGATCATGCCAAGCCTCATATGGAGTGATAGACTGCAACGCTTTAGTGGGACACCTGTTCAGTACATATGTTGCACACATGACAGCCTCAAGCCAGAAACTATGTGGTAAAGCCTGACTTTTGACCATGCACCTCACCATCTCCATGAGTGACCTGTTCTTTCTTTCAGCAAATCCATTCTGTTGAGGTGTATACGGCACTGTACACTGGTGTTTTATCCCATGTTTAGCCAGAAATGCATTAAAATCTGAAGACATATATTCCCCCCCTCGATCAGAACGGAGGGTGCCCATTTTACATGCTGATAGATTTTCAGCCAAAACCAAAAACTGTTTGAAGCACATGAACACTTTGGACTTTGCTTTGAGTGGATATACCCATGCATGCCTGGAAAAATCATCAATGAAAGTCACGAAGTAAAGGTAATTTCCAAAAGAGGGTGTCTGCATAGGACCACAGACATCACTATGTACAAGCTGCAATTTCTGCGTAGCCCGAACTGAACCATCTTTTGGAAAGGAAGAACGCTGCATTTTGCCCAAAATACAGCCTTCACAAACATGTTTTCCAGGTGCCTCAAGTTTGGGCAAAGAGGACACCATTTCTGATTTCTGCAGGCATAGCAAACTAGAAAAATTCAGATGACCAAAGCATGCATGCCAAAGCTTTGCATCTGACATAGCCTGAGAATCATGAACTGCACATGCCGAATCATTCACAGATCTTTCATAGTCTATGAGCTTATATAGCCCACGACATAAAATGCCAGAAGCAATAATCACATCGCCATTTGAGAGATCATGGACTGTACACCTGTCATCAACAAATTTCACAACCAAGCCAATCTTGGCTAATGCAAAAACTGATAATAGGTTCTTTTTGATCCCTGGCACAAATAAAGCATCTGACAAAGTGAAAGAACTACCATCAGCAGTAGTCAGAATGATCTTACCAACTCCCATAACAGGATAAGAGGAGTTATTGGCGCATGTGACAGTATTCCTTGTAGGGGCAGGCTCGAGTGAAGAGAAGAAACTGCGCTGCGAGGTAATATGTTTGGTCGCCCCACTGTCAAAGTACCAAACATCTGAGTCTACTGCAGACATGCACTGATCATGAGAAGATGGGTCAAAACTGCAGACAGTAGTGAACGCCCATTCTTCTTCCTGCACAAGATTTGCAGACTCTGTCTTTGGTGTAGAGGCCTCTGCAACAACCATTCCAGCCTCTTTCTTCTTTGCCTCTTTAGCAGCCAGTTTTGGACAGTTCTTTATGATATGATCATTTCCTTTACAGTACTTGCAAAACAATTTCTGCTTTTTTTATTTCTTCTCATCTTTATCCTGGTTCTTTGATTGTGCAGCATTTGCTGATTTCTGCTTACTAGTAGAAGAGCTCCATTTTCCTTTGCCCTTCTGACTAGCCAAGAAAGCTTGATCTGCAACACGCATAATGGACCTGTTCTGCCTGGACTGATCTTCCTGCAACAGAACAGAGACTAATTCCTCAAATGACAAGGCATTCAGATTGCCTTTCATCATCAACCGAAGAGTAGAGGCAAAACTCTGATATGAATCAGGAAGACCATTCAGAGCGGTCTGCACAAGTGAGCTATCTGGTATAACCTCATCAGCAGAAATCAATTGTTCCTTCAGGTCTTTGATCTTTGTGAGAAAACTGTCCATAGAATCACCTTCATTCATGTGCTCACTCTCCAACTGTTTTCGGAGGTAAGCAACACGAGCCTCATTCCTAGCCTGGTACAAAGTGGTAAGTATATCCCAAGCATCCTTTGCTATTCTGCAAGAGCGAATGTGAGGAATAATGGCACGTTTGACAGACAAAGCTATCAATGCATGTGCCTGGGCATCTCTGCCATCCCAACGAATCTGCTCTGCAGTAGGTGCAACAGAAACAACAGCACAAACAGGAATCTGTGCAATATCATCTTCGACACCATCTTCATCAGCTCTAGCATCTCTAGCACCTGTATTTGTAGTACCTGTAGTCATAGGTGTAACATGACGTCTTTCAATACCCTGCACAATGTTCCACAGTCCTTTTGCAACCAGTATATGTCGCATCATATAAGCCCATAATGGGTAGTTGGTACCATCCAACTTATCCTCAATAGCCAACATACGGAATACATCACTGCTTTCAGCCATGGCCGGTGACTAAAGAACCTTGATGCAAAAAATTGATTGTATCTCAAAAAGTTGAACAGAACAACCCAGACGAGTTCTGCTAGACCTGTAGCAGACTTTGAGACGCTTAAACTGGCGAACAGAAACTGGTATATACCTTTGGCACAAAAGGACGAAATAGCCTGCACAAGCGCTACGATAGTGCGTTCGGAGGCCGAAACGAGCTCATATTGCGATTTCGGCACCACATAGCGAAGCTGTTTTGATCTCGGAAACACCCTGAGTATGCTCACCAAATTTCGTGCAAATCTGAGACTAGAAAGGGAGAAGTGTCGACGGCGCCCTAGAAGAAGCGAGGACCTGCTCTGATACCAATTGTTAGAGATAGACGTCTGCGGAAGCACGCAAACAGCACAAGGAAGAAGAAGAGGCTTGGAGCACAAACACACAATACTGAATGTATTACTAGAGAATGTACAAAGATAAGTAGCCCATTAGGGCAATAGGCATATATACAAGCCGGGGGAAAAAACCTCCTAAAGAGGGAAAAAAGTGCCCCGGCAGTCCTAGAGTGTTCACACACATCACTACCTAAATATATCAACAAGTGACAAACAAGACACAATGGAAGATAGGAAATAGACTCTATTACTAAAGATTTCAATTACAAGCTCAAAATAGCTCTAAGATCTTCTCTATTCATACAAGCTAACCTCAAAAATGAGCTCCCTAGCTCTCTTTATAGTTTTTTTACTAGTTTTGACCGGTTTCACATCTAGTGACCGGTATAGTTAAAAAATAGGTTCTAGGTGCTATTTGAAGGTTTAAATGAGGTCTAAAAATAACCAAAATTGGGAGGCTCATTCTACCTAAGCTCCTCAAGCTTGAGAACTCCTCGGCTTGCACAAAATGGATCTATGAATTACAAAAATGGTTGTTCTATGCTACATATGGTACAAGAGTGATGAAAATCATTGTTGAGAGTTTTGAAAAGTATTATAAAACATAATTGTTTGAAAAATAATCAACTTGCTCCCCACTACTTTGTTGTGATCTGCCTTCACATACTTCCTCATTGTCTATGCCTCTGGCTACTACCAACCCCCCCTCCCTCTCGCTTCTATCATCCTCGACAGAACCTTGTTGCGGGGTCCGTCGGATATAGTTTTGTAGGAGGTCATGAGCGAGGGTGTGTTCGGAAATGCGAATACCTCTTGCAAGATCTACTTCGAGTTTTTCCCAATCTATGGGTTGAGGTTCATCTGATGGCGTGAGTCTGTAGTGTGTGGAGTACACCAGTTGTTCACAGGCAGATAATTGGAGTAGGTGTGTGGGCCTGCTGATGAACACCTCTAAATGGGATTCCCAAAAACCGGTAGTAAACATTTCTTCGAATGTCATTTTATAGCATGTCGGTAAATATGTGATGCGTCAGTGCCAGGCATAACACACCTGGAGCGATGGTGTCGTGCTCATATCATAGGCTAAATCCTGATTACCATGCTCAAAGCCCGGGGTGTTAACATGCGATGCCTTGACACGATGGAAGCCCTTGAATACTATCTACATCATGTCAAATATTTTGACCGTCATATGGGTAGCTACATCGTCCATGCGGCATAAGCGGGGGAGCCAGTGGTGAATAGTTGCCATCATATATCCTATAGTGGGCGATCCAGTGGGTGGAGTGAAATACGGGTAATTGAGCCAGTCCTGGAACTGCTTGTTGTTCTGTACTTTGATTGCAAAGGCTTTCCAGGAGTGGCATCTTGGTATCGGTCCCCAACATGGGTTATACTTTAAATGTAGATGTGCCTTGACCCATGTGCTCATCATTTCTGGATATTGCTGTAATAAACCCTGGTGCTAAGTTGGTTGAAATATTTCTCCGCTCTGCACATCTGGCGGCAAGGCATCAGGCTCAAACTGAGTTGCATGTGAGGGTTTCTTCCATGTCTCCTTTTTTATCGCCAATTGGTATTCTACCATTAACATAAAATATGGCTTATATTGCAGCTCATGCCCAGATATATACCTGCGAGGGGCCAAGTGAGCGAAATAAGGGGATTGTAAAATTCTTTCTTCTATCATAGCCATTGCGTGTAATTGAGCCTCCATGCGTGTTGAGTGGGTCTTCCCCAGTTCTTCTACAGTCTCCATCCATGCGGGGGTAGGGAGTTCAAAGGTGCTGTGGCCTTCAGTCGTGACACGTCCGCCTGGGATGGGTTGGGGTTTGTAGGCTTCTTCATATGTTTCCTCCACTAGGATAGATACAATTTCTTCCTTCGTTGGGCACGTACAGCGTGGAGTTCTTCAATGCTGGTGGTACTTGCTGTTCAAGTGCTCTCAATTGTGGCATTTTTTGGTCTTCCTTGAGCTTCTGATATGCCTCATTCATACTGTCATAATCTTCGAGTAGTCTGACATGGTCTTCTAATAGTATCTTCATAGATTCAGAGGGGGAAGCTTTGAAATAGCTGGGACTGAGAGGTTCGTCTGGTTGATCTAAAGCAGCTTCAAGATTCACTCTATTATGTTCCTACACGCGTTGATTATCTTTTTTGGTTGCTGCTAGGTGGCGTCTTAGTAGTCCCATGTTTCGAGTGAGCATCGCATTTTGAATGGTTTGAGCCCTTAACAAATTGTCGATATCTGTAATGGGCTCTTTTGTCTTCTGTTCACTTCCTAGTTCAAGTGTATGGTAGGCCTGGCGTAGCTCTTGGTAGCGTGTGTTGAGGGAGGTATTCTCGATGATTAAAGAATTTAGCTTCGACTGTAAGTCATTCATTGTCTACTATAGTGTCTCGTAACTGGTGCCTAGAGATGCGAATTCATCTCTCACTTGTGTCATACATGCAAACATTCGACGGAATGCGGTGTCAATGGTGTGTGATAATATTAACGGCGGAGTGAGTGAAGATGTTGTGGGTGTGGGTGTTGATGCAAGGGGAAGGGGAAATAGGGATCGGAAAGTGGATGTAGTGGTGAGTGTGGAGAAATGTGATGTGCTTAAATGTGGTGGTGAAATGGATGAGGTGAGTGGTGGTGCAGTGGGTGGCGATATGTCCATGTCACTAGACGTTGTGTTGAGTGCAGTGACCATGAAGTGTGGAGTGATAGTGGGTGCTTGAGCAGGTGTGAATACAAGATTTACAAAGGTTGCCGAATAATTTACAGATAGGGTTTCACGTATTGCTTGGTGGAGAGGAGAGAGAGGAAATACAGTGGGTCAGGGAGGTGAGAGGGGGTGCTCTAGCCTAACTATAATGAATGGTCTCCTATCCACTATGCTAGGATGAGTAATTGAATTTGCTTGACACATGGCATGGGGTATCTAGGTGTTGTTTCCAGGTGGTTATAATGTTCTCTCCCTAGTCCTTGTTTTCTTAGCTTCATGCGCTTAATGCGTTCTATAGCTTCTTTTTGAGCTTAAACGTGTATTCTCTTTTCTTCCTCCTTACACTTCTTTGCCAACATGAGTCTTCTAAGCATATCCTCTATAAGAGGTTCCTGATAAAGCTTAACTCTACAACCACTAATGTAATTAGGCATTATCTCTCCTTTTAGGGTGGCTAATTGTACTGCTCCACTTGTCGAGGGTCTGTTAATGATCATAGGTCCACAACTTCACTTTTCTAGTTTCTGTGCATGCTGTTTCAACATATACACTAGGACTAAATCTCCTTCTTTTAAGCCTTTATCTTTCACATGTGCATCGAAAAAGGCTTTTTGTCGCTTCTTTGTTGCATATATACCTACTCCTGCTTTCAACTTGGTTTCTCCTAATCGTTCCAAGTCAATTATTCTTGATGATAATTCATGGCCGGTCCACTGATGTTCTTGTGCAACCTTAAGGGTCGGTATCAAGAAGTCCAAAGGAAGCATAGCATTCTTACCAAAAACCATCTGAAAGGGTGTTGCATTGAGTATGGTCTTGTAGGCCACTCGATATGCCCAAACAACATGGTATAACTGTTTGTCCCAATCTAAACGTTTGTTGTTCACGAGTTTCGTCAGTACATTACAAAGGATTTTATTAGTACTTTCTGCTTGACCATTGGGCTGAGGATGATATGGTGTGGATTTCTTGTGAATCACCATTTTAGAAAGTGCAACAGATGTGTGGAATGCCTTGCAAGAGCATTTCCAAAATATAACCAAGTCAAGGAAGTCTTCATTATGGGCTGAATTCACAACCTTCAAGAAGAAGAGCTCACAATCAATTTACGATTATGTGGCAAGGATGAAGGATATTGCAGATAGCTTGGGAGCAGTAGATGAAGATATTGAAGAGGATAAGTTAGTAAGACAAATACTTACAAGTCTAAGAGGAGATGAGAAATGGAAGCCTTTCATATTGTCCATAGAATTGTCATTAGATCATTTTACTCCTGATCTTAATCAATTGCTAGGACACATGCTAACTTTTGATCAGGACATTAAGGGAGATAATGATAGGAGTGCAAGTCAAGCTATGTACTCCAAGGACAAGAAAAAGAATGGCAAAGGAAAGCAGTCAACTGATGATGAAGGATCTTCAAGCCAAGCTAATTTCACAAAAGGAAAGATGAATTTCAGAGGTAAAGGAAGAGGAGGTAAGAACAAAGATAATACTAAAGCTTGTTGGATTTGTGGCAGAACAAATCATTTGGTGGAAGCCATAATCAGAGTTTGAATCAAAGACGTAGAGGAGGCAGAAATCAAAGACGTAACTTCAGAGGAAGAGGTGGTAGGACATCATATGCTAGAGGAGGTGGAAGAAGCTTTCAATCTCAGTCCTACAATAATAACTATTATAATTATGCATCAGATCAGAAGGATGACATGACTCTCATCTTGAATGCAACACATGAAGCAGTAGGAGAAGATCAAAGGGTATTCTATATTGACTCAGGATGTAGCAATCATCTGAGTGGCAACATATCATTGATGACTGACATGGAAGCAAAGATGAATGGACATACAGTACAAACAAGAGATAACACCAAGCATAAAGTTGAAAGCATTGGATCAATAAAGACAAAGAGTGGAAGCACACTCTTAAGCAAGGTACTTTATGTTCCTACTTTTCCTAAAAACTTGATAAGTGTAGGACAAATTGTGGAGAAGGGATATGAAGTCAGATTCACAAATGATGGTGTTTATGTGCAAGATCCAAATCAGGGATATAGAAGCATCATTACACGTCAAAAAGAAGGAAGACTTTTTACTCTCAAGGTCCAAGGTAATGTGGGACATGCATTGTTTACTTATGGAAGTCAAAAGATGTCTGAGCTAGATCTATGGCATAAAAGGCTAGGTCATTTTAATGAGAGAGCCATAAAGGAAATGTCAAAGAATGATGTGGTGCTTGGATTGCCAAATGTTGAAGGTCAACACATGGTGTACAAGTGTGAAGCTTGTCAATTAGGTAAAGCACACAAAAGGTCATACAATAAATCAGGATATGAGTACTCAAACATGCTTGAGTTGGTTCATATAGATGTGTGGGGTCCTTCAAGGGACTATAGCATAAATGGATCCAAGTATTATGTGTTGTTTGTTGATGATGCAACAAGGTGGATTACACTTTATGTAATCAAGGAAAAATCTGAAGTGTTCAAGACATTCAAGCATTATCATGCTTATGCAGAAAGGATTACAGGACAAAAGCTCAAGAGGTTGAGATCAGATGGAGGGGGAGAGTATTTTCTAAAGAGTTTGATGATTTTGTGGAATGCAGGTATAAAAAGAGAAGTAACTTGCAAGTACTCCCCTCAACAAAATGGAGTTGCAGAAAGAAGAAATAGAACTCTTGTAGAGTTTGCAAGATCAATGATGAAAGAGAAGAATTGCCCAAACTACTTATGGGCAGAAGATATCAACACTACAATATACCTTGTGAATAGGTTACCCTGCAAAGTTTTGGATGGTAGAACACCTTATGAAGCATGGTGGTGTAAGAAACCTACTCTTGATCATTGTAAAGTATTTGGATGTTTGGCATATGCTTATGTTCCTTCACAATTAAGACATATGCTAGAACCCAAAGCAGAGAAGTATGTGTTTATTGGGTATGATAATAGAAATATGGGTTACAGATTGTGGAGTCCATCTACAAAGTAATTTCTTGTTACAAAAGATGTTACGTTTGATGAGAAAAGCACATGGTATACAGGGTCAACAAATGAGTATGCAGATGTTGAAGAAATAAAAAGGAAAGGGAAGACTAAAGTAAAGGTGTATGAAGAAGATATTGATGATGATGATTGTAAAAGTAAATTGTAGGGCAATGTTGAAGATGGCCCAAGATTTGATCCAGAATCAAATGTGGCTGAGACTTCAAGAAGTGCAGAGGTCAGAAGATCTTTGAGAGAAAGAAAAGAACCTATCAGGTATAGCTATGATACATCTTTCTTGACAACCAAAGATTATGCTTACATTGTGAAGATAGAAGAAGATCCAACCACATATGAAGAAGCTAAAGGTAAACAAAATTGGGAGAACGCAATGCAAGAAGAGTATGATGCTCTACTTGAAAATGAAACATGGGAATTGGTGCCAAGACCAAAGAACCAAAAGGTGATTGGATGTAAGTGGGTGTACAAAACAAAAAGTTTTGCAAATGGTGAGGTGTCTAGATACAAAGCTAGACTTGTGGTTAAAGGTTATGCCCAAACTTATGGGGTAGATTATGATGAAACCTTTAGTCTAGTTGCTAAGATGTCTACAATTAGATCTCTAATTGCTATTGCTGCTTGTAAAGGATGGAAGTTGTCACAATTAGATGTGAAGAATGCATTTCTGAATGGATATATTGCATATGAAGTGTACATGGAACAACCAGAGGGTTTCATGGATTCAATTGGATCAGATTATGTGTGTAAGCTCAAGAGAGCTTTGTATGGTTTGAAGCAGGCTCCAAGAGCATGGAATTACAAGCTTGTCAAGTTCTTGAATGAATGTGGATATCAAGCTTCAAAGGCAGATAGTAGCTTGCTAGTGAAGGCAAGTGAAGATGGGTTTATATACATGTGTATTTATGTTGATGATATTATTGTCACAAGTAGAGATGCTCAAGGAATCAAAAAGCTTAAGAAACAAATAGAGAAGGAGTTTAAGATAAGTGATTTGGGAAACTTATCTTATTTCTTAGGAATGTAGATTGTGTATACTCAACATGGAGTATATGTTACACAAGAGAGATACTTGAAGAAATCTTCTCGTCAAGTTCAACATGGAAGATTGCAAGCCTTCAATCACACCATTGGAGGAAAATCATAAATTGAGCAGATATGGAGGGGAAGAATTTAATGACATGAAGAAATATCAGAGTTTGGTAGGTAGTTTGATCTATGCTACCTTGACCAGACCAGACCTATCATATGTAGTGGGTGTGTTATCACAATTTATGCATTGTCCAAAGAAGAGTCATTGGATTGCAGCTCAAAGGCTACTCAAATATATCAAGGGAACCCTAAGTGAAGGTTTGTATTATGGTTTTACTTCTGACACAAGAATCAAAGTGTTTAGTGATGCAGATTGGGCAGGTGATTCAGATGATAGAAGGTCTACTCATGGTTATCTCTGTTACATTAGAGATAAGTTAGTTTCTTGGTGCGCAAAGAGGCAACGTACAGTAGCTTTGTCATCCACAGAAGCTGAGTATAAAGGAATGGTAGAGGCTGCAAAGTAAGTAGTATGGTTAAAGACCTTATTGAAGAGTTTTGGAAGTGATAAGAGTACTCCAATTATTTTTGGAGACAACATGAGTTCATTATATTTGGCAACTAATCCTGTTTTTCATGCCAGGACCAAACACATAGAGATAAGTATCATTTCTTAGAGAAAAGGTACTTGATAAAGAGATTGAAGTATTGTATACTCCAACAAAAGGGCAAGTTGCAGATATGTTGACAAAAAGCTTAGATGGACCTAAGCTACAGAAGTTCAAAGAGATGGAAGGAATAAAGAAGAATGGAATAATGACAATTAGTGATTGAGGGGGAGCTGTTGGAACAAAGAAATCCCAAATTGATGATTATAAAGAGCCTGAAGCAAGTCAAGGATCAGAATGAAGTCAAAGAGTCATTGGAGAAAGTGAAGACATCTCAAAAAAGTAGTTTGTACACATATGTACATTATTAGTTGAGAATTCTTATAAAATGGATTTAGATGATGCTTAGGATGATAAGGAATATGTAATAGATGTGGGATGAGTCTAGAATCATATGTATATAAGTCAATGATGTAAAGAAATAAGAGAGAGAGTCATTAGAAGCCAAGTGTCAATGAGATAAATGTGTAGAGAGTCATCTTCATAAGTTAGCATCGAGTGTTTATCTGATTTCTCTTAGCCTGATCACGTGGATTAGGAAATCTTTTGTACACATCTAATTTAGAAGCTAATGAAGCTATGTTCAAAGTTTCATGGTCTAATTCCTTTCATGTTGTGAGTATCATCAATAGGAACATGTATATGTAAAGTCTGCAGATAGACCTCTTAGAGTCGCACACTTTTTCATGTCACTATTTTGCTTGGATCTCAGTGTATAGTGTAAAGTTTTTGATGACTAAGCATTCAGAATCTAAGTTGGAAGATAAGGAAGCTTTGGCTAAAAGCATTTAGCAAAATGGGATTTGTGCTGTGAGAAATCAACCTTAGAAGTTGACTATGTCAAAGTTGCTGTTTTAGGAGAACAATTTCTGACATACCTTTGATCTTAATGATCAAATCAAAGTTTTAATGATTCATTTGAAGGACTAATGGTTGATATTGTGCAAAGGTAGCATGGAGGTATGTATATCATTAGATTGAAGAAATCTGAAGATATGTGCAGGTAATGAAGTCAATCCTTGAAGCAGACTTCTTGAAGAAGGAAAATTTTCATTCAAAGAAGTGATAGTGGAAGACTTGATAAATTATGGTAACATTTGTGTAAAGTTTGTTCTATAACTGATATAGAGGTGCTCTTAAATCAGTATAGATCAAGTCTTTCGAGATTTAGAGGTCTCCAACAATAGATTGTGGAGTCCATCCACAAAGCAATTCCTTGTGTCAAAGGATGTTACATTTGATGAGCAAACTACTTGGTATGCAGGTACAATTAATATTCACACAGGTGATGAAGAAAATTTGAATCAGAAGAAAGGTAAATCAAAGGTTCAAATATTTGATGAAGAAGAGAATAATGAAGCACAAGTTGAAGTTGAAGAAGTGCCAAGGTTTGATCCAGAATGTGATGAACCAAAAACTTCAAGAAGTGGTGATCTCAAAAGGTCATCAAGGCACAAATGTCAACCTACAAGATATAGCTATGATACTTCATTTCTGACTAGTAAAGATTATGCTTATATGGTGAAAGGAGAGGAAGACCCTTCTACATATGAAGAGGCAAAAGGTAAGGAAAATTGGGAGAAAGCTATGGAGGAAGAATATGATGCTTTAATGGAGAATGAAACATCACATTTGGTTCCAAAACCAAATAGTAAGAAGATCATTGGATGCAAATGGGTCTATAAGACAAAGAGGTATTGTTGGCAATAGTCAAAGGCATAGATGAGGAGGAAGTATGTGAAGGTAAATCACAACGAAGTAGTGGGGAGCCAAGCGGATTATTTTTCAAACAATTATGTTTTATAATACTTTTCAAAACTCTCAACAGTGATTTTCATCACTCTTGTACCATATGTAACATAGAATAACCACTTTTGTAATTCATAGCTCCATTTTGTGCAATCCGAGGAGTCCTCAAGCTTGAGGAGCTTAGGTAGAACGAGCCTACCAATATTAGTTATTTTTAGACCTCGTTTAGACCTTCAAATAGCACCTAGAACCTATTTTTTAACTATTCGGTCACTAGATGTGAAACCGATCAAAACTAGTCAAACAACTATAAAGAGAGCTAGAGAGATTATTTTTGAGGTTAGCTTGTATGAGTAGAGAAGAGCTTAGAGCTATTTTGAGCTTGTAATTGAAATCTTTAGTAATAGAGTCTATTTCCTATCTTCCATTGTGTCTTGTTTGTCTCTTACATGTGTGTATGCATCTCCATGCTTCTCACCTTCACCCTCACTACATCTCACATTCACGATCTTCATATCACTCCTATCTCTTCCGCGGGTTGACATTAAGGAGGTGGAGCTTCTTAACGTGGTACTTACCATTGTGTTGGAGCAACACCAAATTTGGCACCATTGCCGGGGATCGAGTCTAGGACGAATGTGTGATGTAATAGTATAGCAAGAAGTGGTGTTGGAATGTAAAAATGTCAATTTTTGTTGTTGTTTTTAATTAGTTTTTTGTGTTTTTCATCTCCTCTACACTCCTCCTTCACCACCGCATCATCTTCTCCCACTCTGAAAAAATAAAAAAATTCACCATATCCACCCATCCTCGTCACTTCCCCTCATTTGTGCATGAGAGAGAGAGAGAGAGATTTTGTGCTTGCTGTGCTGTATGTGTTTTTGAGTTTTCTTGCAGGTATAGTGCTCTAGAGCAGCAGGAAAGCTTCCAAAAGGTAAGAAATTCAATTTTTGTCAGAATTTGCCATTGGGGTTGGACCATCGTGATGGTTTGACAAAGTCGGCATTTTTTGTAAACGACCACACCACGTTGCACACACACGAATCCACAATTGCATTCTCAAAATCATCATTTTGGTGGACCATCGCGATAGGCTCATGCCACCGCGATTGTGTCACACCATCAGGATTCGCTCACACCATCACGACGGTTCACTTGAACCATCGTGATGGTCACTAACCATCGAGACGATCCCATCGACCCCATGCCATCACGATTGGCCCACGCCATTGCGACGATCCTCTGCCATGTGTCAAGATATACCATCGCGACGATACCAGGTACGCCATCGTGATGCTTCAAAGTTGGACCATCACGATTGGCTCAAGCGATCGTGCCTCGTGACCATCATGACAGGCTCACGCCATCGTAAGAGGTGCGTTGATCGTTGACCATCACGATGGGCTCATGCCATCATGATTGTTCACTAGCCAAACCATCATGACGCTTCACTTAGACCATCGCGATTGTTGGAAACAATGTCATATTGTGCATATCCCAATTGGTCAAAATATATTCTAGTTTCTAGCATGTATAAAACTCAAGGCTAGTGACACCGATCAACGTGATAGGTATTGTACACAATGCAGATGGATCCAACCCTACATACATGCCTATCCAAGCTATAACAAGAGCCCATGTGCTCTTACAGAATCAACAACTTAATCCTGAAAAAATAGCCGGAACCAGCGAAGTTGGACAGTCTAGTAAGACAAAATCTTGGAAGGATTCAAGAGAAAGAATTAAGGGAAAGTGGAGTAAAAAGATAACTCAGTTGGAAGGAAGTTTAAAGGAGTCTAGAGCCAAAATCCTAGAATTGACTTCTCAAGAATCTAATCAAGAGAGCCTGACACAGAAATCAGGATCAGTTTTAGCTGAACCCATACCAAAAAACTTAGACATGATGTTTTGTGCATATCATGCTAGACTAAAAGAAGGACCCCATATAGCTGAAATGAGTAAGAATTACCCACGAGCAGATCTAGAAATTGAGAGGACTAAACTTTGCATGAAGATGGTAGAATTAGCACAAACTATGTTTGAAGCCTCTCGATATCTTAATTGGAACAACATGGCAAAACCTAAATTACATTTTCAAGGGCTAGTAGAGAGGTTAGAATACTTGGTCAACAGTAATGAGAAAAAGAATCTGCATAAGAACCCGAACGACTTTGAGACCCAAGAAAACAATGCACCATCCCTGTCTCAAGTACCAAATACAAAGGCTGAAGACAACCTATCTTCCATACATAAATATTCACATGAATTTCTAAGAGAAATCCATGAAGAGAAATGGAGAAAAGAACAAGAAACCTATCCTCCTATTCAAGAAATAGATGATTTGCAAGAACAATTTCCCCAAGACATCCCCTCTATCTACGATGATGTAGAGGAAGAACAACTGAGTGAACACACAGATTTTGAATCCAATTCTTTGCAAGAATTACCTGAGTTCACAAGACCTTGGGAAGACAAGTCTATTAGCAGGAGAGCACCCATGATACTAGTGAGGAATGAAGAACCAGTAATTCCTAGAAACACGGAAGTAATCAAGAATGCTAAAGTTCAATGCCATCTCACTCTAGAGGAATTGTTGAACGTTAAACTGAAATTGTGGAAGCACGTAGCAAATCAATTTCTTGAGATGGCTACTACTCACTCTCAGATAGGATCATAGAAGAAGGTACCAGAGATACCCGTAGAAAGAATCGAAGATGTAAGCGAGGGAGAGGAAGGTAACACCTATCTGCCAATAACCCATCAAGGCTACACTAGCAAAGCCATCTTAGATTCAGGAGCCGGAGTAGCCATCTCTACGACCGCTTTATGGAAACGTTGGGGTAAGCCAACATTAAGACCCACCAGGATGAAGCTACAAATGGATGACAAACATATAGAAAAACCATTAGGCTTACTAGAAGTCATATCTCTCACCACTTGTGGTGTAGACTTTGAGCATACTTTTGCCATTTGTGATTTTGGGAAAAATCATGCTTACGAGATGATTTTAGGATGACCATTCATGCATCAGTTGCAAATCGTATAAGATTGGGGAACTAATTCGTTGTACTTGCAACATTTAGGAGTGACTACCAAAGTCAATCTTAAAGACTATTCCCATCGAGATGTACCCCCAATACAATGGAATACCATCCATAGGACACAAGAAGAAATAGAATCGGTACACTCATTGGAATCAGACCCCTCATGGTTGCACGAGGATACTCATCTATGGATGTGTAGTAGCCAATCAAGAGGAAGAATTGTTAGAAGCTAGGACTTTAGGTTCAGAACAACATCCACGAACCCTTCAAGACCCAGCTTACGCACCTATAGTATTTCCAGATGAGGAATTTGAGCCTCATGGTTGGGTAGAAGTCTTAGCCACGATGGACATAGTGGTGAACGAAGAACAATGGGCCCCTCAATGTGATGAAGACGGGTATGAAATTTCCATTTTCATGATTGAACGTGTTGAGGACGACTTTATCCTAGAAGAATGCACAAAAGTAACCCAAGAACTAGGAATCAAGTGACGAGGACCTAGAATCCATCATCATGGAACCCTTCTATTCCACAGAAGAGGAATATCTTTATTTTGTAGAAGCCAAAACCCTTGAGGAAGAAAAATAAAGTCAAATGGAACAACTCGAGTCATCCCTACAAGATATAGAGAGCAAACAGAAGAAGAGAAAGAAATCACCTAAGACAGAAGAAGAAGAACCACTCATGGAAGTACTAGGGAACTTCAAGAAGTATGAGATAGAAGATAGAAGAATCATGGTACGAATGCCTAAAAGCAAAGCTGATGTTGGAGAAGTATATGATAACCGAGAGAAAACCAAAAAAATCATAGTCACCATAGAAGGAGAAGAAGAAAAATGTACATACATTGGGCATGATTTGACGAATGAAGAAGAAGAAGAGTTAATTGCCCTACTACGTGAATATAGAGATGTGTTCGCTTGGAGTTACAAAGACTTTAAAGGAGTAGACCCGGATATATGCTCCCATAGAATCCCTATGACTCCAGATGCAAAACCTACGAAACAGAAAACTATACATGTACAATGATAACTACGCTACTAAGATTAAAGAAGAAATAGATCGTTTGATAGAAGTAGGATTCATTTACCAAACTGAGCATACCGAATGGGTATCCCCCATTGTGGTTGTGCCCAAGAAAAAATGGAAAATTGCATGTGCGTATTGACCTTAAAAAAGTTAATGCTGCCACGATTAGAGACAGTTATCCTCTTCCTATCACAGAACATTTATTGGAAAGAGTTGGAGGCAAGGAAGTTTATAGCTTTCTTGATGGTTTCTCAGGCTATAATCAAGTAGCCATTGCTCCAAAAGATCAACACAAGACGGCTTTTGCCATAGAATGGGGCATATTTGCATTTCATGTAATGCCAGTTGGGCTAACAAATGCACCCGCCACTTTCCAGCGACTTATGTGTCATGTTTTTAAGAAATTCTTACGCAAGAATTTGGAAGTTTATGTCGATGATATATGTGCTCATTCGAATATGAGGCAGACTCATATCCCAGAACTAAGGCAAGTATTTGACAAATGTCGAGAATATCAGGTTTGTCTGAACCCAGAAAAATGTGTTTTCATGGTCAGACAAGGCAAAATTCTAGGACACATTGTGTCAAAGAACGGAATCTCTACGGATGAAGAAAAAGTGAAAGTAATTACTGACCTACCTAGACCAAGTAACATAAAAGAGGTAGAGGCATTTATGGGTCATTGTGGTTATTAAAAACGATTCATACACATGTATGTAATCATAGCCAAGCCTTTGTACTCTCTTTTGACCAAGTTTGAATGGACAGATGAGTGTGAAAATTCATTCAATGAGTTTAAACAATGTTTGTGCTCAGCACCAATATTAACAACCCCAGATTGGAGCAAGCCATTCCATGTACATGTGGATGCATCCAACTATGCCATAGGATGTGTGTTGACACAACCCACCAATGAAGGAAATATAGATC
Organism: Ceratopteris richardii; assembly: GCA_020310875.1. NCBI lineage: Eukaryota > Viridiplantae > Streptophyta > Polypodiopsida > Polypodiales > Pteridaceae > Ceratopteris > Ceratopteris richardii. The sequence continues at coordinate 8,624,128 of CM035433.1, read as the reverse complement.
TCCCCATAGCATAGGCGAGCATACAGTTGAATGCAATAGAAAGAAATTACACCACTACGCAACGAGAGGGATTAAGAATGATCTACACAATAAAGAAATTCAGGAACTATTTGTTGGCAAATAAGTTCAAATTCTTCACGGATCATAAAGCATTATTGTACTTAGTCAATAAGCCATGTAACACAGGACGATTGATACGTTGGTTTCTATTACTCATGGAGTACGACTTTGAAGTAGTAGTGAGGAAGGGAAATACACACCTCAGAGCTGACCACATCTCAAGGTTAACTTCAGGAGAAGCCCCTCAAGGAATAGCTGATGAATTACCCGATGCATATTTGTTTAACCTTGAGATAGTACCAGAATGGGCTAAGCCTATTGTCCCTATTCTCACATGTGGACCCAAGAATCCTAGGATAAGGATCAAAGAAGGAGAGATTACCAAGTCACAAGGATATCAGATAATAGTAGGAAGTATATATAAACAGGAAAATCAAAAGATTCTTGCTTGTTGTGTAGATGAATCAGAACATGCGAATTGGTTGCAATTAGCACACGTAGGTGCATTAAAGCAACATCACTCAAAATATTGTACCTTGTAGAATCTGCATAGACTAGGAGTATATTGGCCTTCTATGGAAACAGATGTCTACAAGTTGTGTAGAGAATGCCCTGTTTGTTGTGAAAGACCACCAATAGAACATGCTACGTTATATCACATGTCTCTCACACCAGAATGGAGTGAACCTTTAGTGACATACTTGAGGACGAAAACATTCCCTCAAGGAATTACGTTAGCATGACAACGCAATCTAGAACAGGAAGCTCAAGACTATTGACTTATTGGTGACAATCTATACAAACGAGGATGAGATGGATACCTAAGACAATGTATTCATGAGAGCGATTATTTGAGGGTACTAGAGACTGCACACCAAGGTGTTGCAGGAGGTCATTTTGGCCCTGATAGGATAATGAAAACCGTACTGTTTGTAGGATCATGGTGGCCCCACTCTTCACATGGATGCACATACCTATGTTAAGAGATGTGATGTGTGCCAAAGAACTCAATTTCCTACTCGCAGAGATGAAATGCCACTGAAACTCATGATGGGAGGACGTGCATTTTCTAAGTGGGGTATAGACTTTGTAGGACCCATTAACCCCCCTGCAAAAGGTACTCATGCTGAATACATCATAGTTGTCATGGACTATCTTACCAAATGGGTAGAGGCTAAGGCCACAAAAAAGAATGATGCACACACGACTGCAAAATTTTTATTTGAAAATGTGAAGATATGGATTGCCTATAGAGTTAGTGAGCGATCGAGGAACTCACTTTCTAAACCAAGTCATTGAATATTTGTTACAGGATTTTATGGTGATTCATAAGAAATCTGCACCATATCATCCTCAGCCCAATGGTCAAGCAAAAAGTACTAATAAAATCCTTTGTAATGTACCGACGAAACTCGTGAACAACAAACGTTCAGATTGGGACAAACAGTTATACCATGTTGTTTGGGCATATCGAGTGGCCTACAAGACCATACTCAATGCATCGCCCTTTCAGATGGTTTTTGGTAAGAATGCTATGCTTCCTTTGGACTTCTTGATACCGACCCTTAAGGTTGCACAAGAACATGAGTGGACCGGCCATGAATTATCATCAAGAATAATGGACTTGGAACGATAGGAGAAACCAAGTTGAAAGCAGCAGCAGGTATATATGCAACAAAGAAGCGACAAAAAGCCTATTTCGATGCACATGTGAAAGATAAAGGCTTAAAAGAAGGAGATTTATTCCTAGTGTATATGTTGAAACAGCATGCACAGAAAATAGAAAAGCGAAGTTATGGACCTATGATCATTAACAGACCCTCGGCAAGTGGAGCAATACAATTAGCCACCCTAAAAGGAGAGATAACGCCTAATTACATTAGTGGCTGTAGAGTTAAGCTTTATCAGGAACCTCTTATAGAGGATATGCTTAGAAGACTCATGTTGGCAAAGAAGTGTAAGGAGGAAGAAAAGAGAATACGTGCTTAAGCTCAAAAAGAAGCTATGGAACACATTAAGCACATGAAGCTAAGAAAACAAGGACTAGGGAGAGAACATTATAACCACCTGGAAACAACACCCAGATACCCCATGGCCATGTGTCAAGCAAATTCAATTACTCATCCTAGCATAGTGGATAGGAGACCATTCATTATAGTTAGGCTAGAGCACCCCGTCTCACCTCCCTGACCCACTATATTTCCTCTCTCCCCTCTCCACCAAGCAATACGCGAAACCCTATCTGTAAATTATTCGGCAACCTTTGTAAATCTTGTATTCACACCTGCTCAAGCACCCACTATCACTCCACACTTCATTGTTGGTGCAGACCAATCACCAATTGAAGTTTTGAAGCAAAGAAGATGGATACATTCACAGAGTGAAAGACATGTACACATATGTACATTAGTTAAGACATAGGTTACTTATATTTATGCTTTGATATAAGTCTGTACATAATTGCCTATATATACTTTTGAAAAATGTCGGGGCAAGGAGAGAAGACAAGGAGAGACAATAGGAGATCATAAGATTTGTGTATTGAGAAGTAGAAAATGTCATTAGACATGTGTGAAGTGAGTTGAACTCTCCATCCTCACTCAGTTGTAATTTCTGAGAAATAGAAGGAAAAATTGCGCCCGATGTTTCTGTGTTTTCTCCCTGTGTGGTAGATCTTTTGTGAATTCCTTTTGGAGATATCTAAGTCCATAGTTAATCAATCTATGGCTAGAGTTTGAGAGTCTAATTGTGATCAGGCTAAGAGAATTGTGTGTAGGAACATTTACATGTGAGAAAGTACTCACTGGTTCCTGAAACAGGCGCAAATTTCGATCTTAATCATTTGATCATTTCTCACTCCACAGTTTAAAGTTTTGTGCAAGTAAGCACTTAATCTTTAAGTTGAAAGGTAAGCTACTCGTGGCTAGAAGCATTTGCTTAAACGGGTTCTATACTGAGAGAATTAAAGTTAAGAAGTTAGGGGTGTCCAAATCGACTTCTCAAAAGTGCAGATTTAGACATAGCTGACTTGGTAAGTAGATTTCTCAAGATCTACTGAACCTTTTGAAGTAATTCGACTTGGAGAAGGTGCGCAATCTTTAGGCGACACCTTGTGCAAAGTTTCATAAAAAACTTTACACATTTACTCAGTCAATGAGCAAGATCTATGGAGCAGACTTTCTGAGGAAATTCCTTCTTCACAGTTTAGTCAAGAAATTGATATTTGGTCATTGATAGTTTAAATTGGTGAAGGTTTTGACTTACTCTTGATATAGAGGTGTTCTAAATTCAAGAGTAGGTTGTTTTTTTGGACATTAACACTCTCCATCAGTGGTATCAGAGCAGGAGACATCAGAATCAAGGAAAGGAGGATCTCGACTGCTGCAGATTCAAGAAATTCAACAACTGAAGAACTAGAAGGTGAAAGCTTGAAGGCAAAGCTTGAGGAAGAGACCATACGACATCAAGAAAGACAAAAGGACTCTAATTTGAAGTAAAGGTACATATATTGTTCATAAAGCTTGAAGATTTCAATACACAGGTGGACACAAGATGGGAGATTCTCTACAGATAGAGAAATTGGATAGGGAAAACTATCCTGCATGGTCAATGAGGATGGAAGCTCATCTTATGAGCAAAGATTTAATAGCTTATATCACAGGAGAAGAAGAGAAGCCACAGTTCAGAGATCATAGTGTTCCAACTAGGGAAGAGTTAGCAGATTTGAAAAATTGGATGAAGAAAGATGCTCAAGCTAGGAGCATTATATATATGGCTATCAATGATTACTTGTTACCTCATATTTGAGGTCTTGAAAGTGCAACTGATATTTGGAATGCTTTGGAGGAGCATTTCCAGAATACTACTAAGTCAAGGAAGGCATCCTTATGGGCAGAGTTTACCACCTCTAAGAAGAAGGCTTCTCAATCCATTTCAGACTATGTGACAAGAATGAAAGATATTGCAGATGCTTTAGGAGCTGTTGATGAAGACATTGAGGAGGATAAATTGGTAAGGCAAATTCTTACAGGTTTAAGAGGTGATGACAAATGGAAGCCATTCATTTTGTCTACAGAATTATCACTTGATCATTTCACTCCTGATTTAAATCAGTTGCTAGGTCATATGCTAACATTTGAGCAGGATGTTAAAGGAGATGGTGACAAAAGTACAGGTCATGCAATGTACTCAAAGGACAAGAAGAAAGCTAACAAAGGAAAGCAACAATCAGGTGAAGATGAAGGCACAACTAGTCAAGCCAACTTCCTGAGAGGTAGAGGAGGTGGCAAAGGTAGAGGAAGAGGCAGAAACAACAAAGATGGAGGCAAAGCTTGTTGGATTTGTGGTAAGACAAATCATTTAGCTAATGATTGTTGGCATAATAATCAGAGTAATGGTGGATATAATCAGAATTATAATTCAAGAGGAAGAGGTGGCAGAAATCAAAGAGGTAATTTTAGAGGCAGAGGTAGTAGGGGTTACTTTGGAAGAAATGCAGGTAGAGGTTTCCAAAGTCAACAATATAACAACACCTACTACAATTATGCTTCAGATCAAAAGGAAGATTCAACATTGATAATGAATGCAACTTGTGAAAGGCAGAGTGAAGATCAAAGAGTCTTCTACATTGATTCAGGGTGTAGCAATCACCTGAGTGGTAATATAGCCTTGATGACTGATTTGGAGAATAAGGTATCTAATCATGTTGTTCAAATAGGTGACAACACAAAGCACAATGTGAAGTCAATTGCATCAGTGAAGGCCAAGGATGGTAGCACCTTATTGAGTAAGGTCTTGTATGTTCCTACAATTCCTAAGAATTTGATAAGTGTAGGACAAATTGTGGAAAAAGGTTATGAAGTAAGGTTCACTAATGAAGGAGTGTTTGTGGAAGACCCTAGCAATGGGTATAAACAAATTGTTTGAGGGAAGAAAGAAGGAAGATTGTTCACATTGAAGATTCAAGGTAATATTGGTCATGCCATGTTCACATATGGAGGACATAAGATCTCTGAGTTAGATCTTTGGCATAAAAGGCTTGGACATTTCAATGAAAGAGGTATTAAAGACATGATTAACAATGGTTCAGTGCTTGGTTTGCCTAATGTTGCAGGTCAACATATGACATACAGATGTGAAGCATGTCAATTAGGTAAGGCTCATAAGCATTCTTATTCCAAGCATGGTTTTATGTACTCAGAGAAGCTTGAGTTGGTACATACAGATGTGTGGGGACCATCAAAGGATTTCAGTATAAATGGGTCAAGGTATTATGTGATTTATGTTGATGATGCTACTAGATGGATCACTATTTATGTGATCAAAGATAAGTCAGAAGTGTTTAATACATTTAAACACTATCATGCATATGCAGAAAGAATTACAGGTCATAAGTTGAAAAGACTAAGGTCAGATGGAGGGGGAGAGTATTTCTCTAATGAATTCAGTAATTACTTGTGGGATGCAGGTATAAAAAGGGAAGTTACTTGCAGGTACTCTCCTCAACAAAATGGTGTAGCAGAAAGGAGAAATAGAACTCTTGTTGAGTTTGCAAGGTCCATGATGAAAGAAAAAAATTGCCCTAATTATTTGTGGGCTGAGGCTGTAAATACAGCTACTTATTTGGTCAATAGGTTACCATGTAAAGCTTTCCAGGGAATGACACCTTATGAGGCATGGTGGGGTAAGAGACCTACACTAGACCATTGCAAAGTATTTGGATGTTTGGCCTATGCATATGTGCCATCACAATTAAGGCACAAATTGGAACCTAAAGCTGAAAAATATGTGTTTATTGGTTATGATGATAAGCAGATGGGATACAGGTTGTGGAATCCATCCACAAAACATTTTCTTGTATCAAAAGATGTTACATTTGATGAGCAAGGTACTTGGTATGCAGGTACTATCAATATTAATACAGATGATGAAGAGGTTGTGAGCCAAAGGAAAGGTAAGTCAAAGGTACAAATAATTGATGAAGAAGAGAATAATGAAGTGCAGGTTGAAGTGGAAGAAACACCAAGATTTGATCCTGAATATGAAGAACCAGAAACCTCAAGAAGTGGAGAATTTAGGAGGTCTACAAGGAACAAATGGCAACCTACAAGGTATAGCTATGATACTTCATTTTTGGCTACCAAAGATTATGCTTACATGATTAAAACAGATGAAGACCCTTCTACATATGAAGAGGCAAAAGGTAAAGAAAATTGGGAGAAAGCTATGCAGGAAGAATATGATGCATTATTGGAGAATCAAACATGGGATTTGGTTCCAAAGCCAAATAGTCAGAAGATCATTGGATGTAAGTGGGTTTATAAGACAAAAAGATTTGCAGATGGAAGTGTCTCTAGGTACAAAGCTAGACTTGTTGTCAAAGGGTTTGCTCAGACATATGTGTTGACTATGATGAGACTTATAGTCCTGTGGCAAAGATGACAACCATCAGGACACTTATAGCTATTGCTGCATGTAAAGGTTGGAAGTTATGTCAACTTGATGTAAAAAATGCTTTTTTGAATGGTTATATTTCAGATGATGTATTCATGGAGCAACCTCAAGGGTTCAGAGATAAAAGGTATCCAGATCATGTGTGCAAGCTCAAGAGAGCTTTGTATGGCTTGAAGCAGGCCCCAAGGGCATGGAATTATAGACTTGTAAAGTTCTTGAAAGAACTTGGATTTCAGGTGTCTAAAGCAGATAGTAGCTTGCTTGTCAAAGCAAGTGATAATGGTTTCATATACATGTGCATATATGTTGATGATATAATCCTTACAGGTACAGATGAGGAAGGAATACAAAGACTAAAGAAGCAAATGGAAAAGGAGTTCAAAATAAGTGACTCGGGAGACTTGTCATACTTCTTGGGCATGGAGATTACATATACTCAACATGGAGTATTTGTGACCCAAGAAAGGTATTTGGAGAACTTGTTAGTCAAGTTTAAAATGGATGATTGCAGGGTAGCACCTACACCAATGGAGGTGAATCACAAATTGAGTAAATTTTGAGGTGAAGAATTCAAGGACATGAGACAATATCAGAGTTTGGTTGGTAGTCTTATCTATGCTACTTTAACTAGACCTGATTTATCATATGCAGTAGGGGTTTTGTCTCAATTTATGCATTGTCCTAGGAAAGAGCATTGGATTACAGGTCAAAGAGTGTTGAGATACATTAAGGGTACACTCAAAGAAGGTTTGTATTATGGGTTCACATCAGATACAAATATCAACATCTATAGTGATGCAGATTGGGCAGGTAATCCAGATGATAGAAGATCAACCTATGGATACATGTGCTATGTGGGAGATAAGTTAACCTCTTGGTGCTCAAAGAAGCAACATACAGTTGCTTTGTCATCTACAGAAGCAGAATACAAAGGCATGGTTGAAGCTGCAAAAGAAGTGATTTGGCTTAAAACTCTCATGAAGAGTTTTCATACTATACAGAACATACCTATCATTTATGGTGATAACATGAGTTCATTATATCTAGCTGCTAATCCTGTTTTTCATGCCAGGACCAAACACATTGAGATACAGTATCACTTTCTAAGAGAGAAGGTGATGGATAAGGAGATTGAAGTCATACATACTTCAACAAAAGATCAGATAGCTGATATGCTTACAAAGAGCTTGGATGGACCAAAGCTACAAAAGTTTAAAGACATGGCAGGTATAAAGAAGATAAGAGAAACCTCAATTGATGATTGAGGGGGAGTTGTTGGTGCAGACCAATCACCAATTGAAGTTTTGAAGCAAAGAAGATGGATACATTCACAAAGTGAATGACATGTACACATATGTACATTAGTTAAGACATAGGTTACTTATATTTATGCTTTGATATAAGTCTGTACATAATTGCCTATATATACTTTTGAAAAATGTCGGGGCAAGGAGAGAAGACAAGGAGAGACAATAGGAGATCATGAGATTTGTGTATTGAGAAGTAGAAAATGTCATTAGACATATGTGAAGTGAGTTGAACTCTCCATCCTCACTCAGTTGTAATTTCTGAGAAATAGAAGGAAAAATTGCACCCGATGTTTCTGTGTTTTCTCCCTGTGTGGTAGATCTTTTGTGAATTCCTTTTGGAGATATCTAAGTCCATAGTTAATCAATCTATGGCTAGAGTTTGAGAGTCTAATTGTGATCAGGCTAAGAGAATTGTGTGTAGGAACATTTACATGTGAGAAAGTACTCACTGGTTCCTGAAACAGGCGCAAATTTTGATCTAATGATTTGATCATTTCTCACTCCACAGTTTAAATTTTTGTGCAAGTAAGCACTTAAGCTTTAAGTTGAAAGGTAAGCTACTTGTGGCTAGAAGCATTTGCTTAAACGGGTTCTATACTGAGAGAATTAAAGTTAAGAAGTTAGGGGTGTCCAAATCGACTTCTCAGAAGTGCAGATTTAGACATAGCTGACTTGGTAAGTAGATTTCTCAAGATCTACTGAACCTTTTGAAGTAATTCGACTTGGAGAAGGTGCGCAATCTTTAGGTGACACCTTGTGCAAAGTTTCATCAAAAACTTTACACATTTACTCAGTCAATGAGCAAGATCTATGCAGCAGACTTTCTGAGGAAATTCCTTCTTCACAGTTTAGTCAAGAAATTGATATTTGGTCATTGATAGTTTAAATTGGTGAAGGTTTTGACTTACTCTTGATATAGAGGTGTTCTAAATTCAAGAGTAGGTTGTTCTTTTGGAGATTAACACTCTCCATCATTCATGGTCACTGCACTCGACACAACGTCTAGTGACATGGACATATCGCCACCCACTGCACCACCACTCACCTTATCCATTTCACCACCACATTTAAGCACATCACATTTCTCCACACTCACCACTACATCCACTTTCCGATCCCTATTTCCCCTTCCCCTTGCATCAACACCCACACCCACAACATCTTCACTCACTCCGTCGTTAATATTATCACACACCATTGACACCGCATTCCGTCGAATGTTTGCATGTATGACACAAGTGAGAGATGAATTCGCATCTCTAGGTACCAGTTACGAGACACTATAGTAGACAATGAATGACTTACAGTCGTAGCTAAATTCCTTAATCATCGAGAATACCTCCCTCAACACACGCTACCAAGAGGTACGTCAGGCCTACCATGCACTTGAACTAGAAAGTGAACAGAAGACAGAAGAGCCCATTACAGATATCGACAATTTGTTAAGGGCTCAAACCATTCAAAATGCGATGCTCACTCGAAACATGGGACTACTAAGATGCCACCTAGCAGCAACCAAAGAAGATAATCAACGCTTGTAGGAACATAATAGAGAGAACCTTGAAGCTGCTTTAGATCAACCAGACGAACCTCTCAGTCCCAGCTGTTTCAAAGCTTCCCCCTCTAAATCTATGAAGATACTATTAGAAGACCATGTCAGACTACTCGAAGATTATGACAGTATGAATGAGGCATATCAGAAGCTCAAGGAAGACCAAAAAATTCCACAATTGAGAGCACTTGAACAGCAAGTACCACCAGCTGCTACGCCCACACCTATTGAAATCATTGAAGAACTCCACGCTCTACGTGCCCAAGTAATGACTCTTCAAACATAGATCAAAGCATAGGAAGAGCCACCGAGGCCAGATTCCCCACCAGAACTCCCAACGGAGGAAGAAACTGTATCTATCCCAGTGGAGGAAACATAAGAAGAAGCCTACGAACCCCAACCCATCCCAGGCGGACGCGTCACGACTGAAGGCCAGACCACCTTTGAACTCCCTACCCCCGCATGGATGGAGACTGTAGAAGAATTGGGGAAGACCCACTCAACACGCATGGAGGCTCAATTACACGCAATGGCTATGATAGAAGAACGAATTTTACAATCCCCTTATTTCGCTCACTTGGCCCCTCGTAGGTATATATCTGGGCATGAGCTTCAATATAAGCCATATTTTATGTTAATGGCAGAATACCAATTGGTGATAAAAAAGGAGACATGGAAGAAACCCTCACATGCAACTCAGTTTGAGCCTGATGCCTTGCCGCCAGATGTGCAGAACAGAGAAATATTTCAACCAACTTAGCACTAGGGTTTATTACAGCAATATCCAGAAATGATGAGCACATGGGTCAAGGCACATCTACATACCAAGATGCCACTCCTGGAAAGCCTTTGCAATCAAAGTACAGAACAACAAGCAATGCCAGGACTGGCTCAATTACCCGTATTTCACTCCACCCACTGGATCGCCCACTGTAGGATATATGATGGCAACTATTCACCACTGTCTCCCCCGCTTATGCCGCATGGACGATGTAGCTGCCTATATGACGGTCAAAATATTTGACATGATGTAGATAGTATTCAAGGGCTTCCATCGTGTCAAGGCATCGCATGTTAACACCCCGGGCTTTGAGCATGGCAATCAGGATTTAGCCTGTGATATGAGCACGACACCATCGCTCCGGGTGTGTTATGCCTGGCACTAACGCATCACATATTTACCGGCATGCTATAAAATGACATTCGAAGAAATGTTTACTACCGGTTTTTGGGAATACCATTCAGAGGTGTTCATCAGCAGGCCCACACACCTACTCCAATTATCTGCCTGTGAACAACTGGTGTACTCCACACACTACAGACTCATGCCATCAGATGAATCTCAACCCTTAGATTGGGAAAAACTCGAAGTAGATCTTGCAAGAGGTATTCGCATTTCCGAACACACCCTCGCTCATGACCTCCTACAAAACTATATCCGACGGACCCCGCATCAAGGTTCTGTCGAGGATGATAGAAGCGAGAGGGAGGGGGGGTTGGTAGTAGCCAGAGGCATAGACAATGAGGAAGAATGTGAAGGCAGATCACAACAAAGTAGTGGGGAGCAAGCTGATTATTTTTCAAACAATTATGTTTTATAATACTTTTCAAAACTCTCAACAATGATTTTCAGCACTCTTGTACCATATGTAGCATAGAACAACCATTTTTGTAATTCATAGATCCATTTTGTGCAAGCCGAGGAGTTCTCAAGCTTGAGGAGCTTAGGTAGAATGAGCCTCCCAATTTTGGTTATTTTTAGACCTCATTTAGACCTTCAAATAGCACCTAGAACCTATTTTTTAACTATACCGGTCACTAGATGTGAAACCGGTCAAAACTAGTAAAAAAACTATAAAGAGAGCTAGGGAGCTCATTTTTGAGGTTAGCTTGTATGAATAGAGAAGATCTTAGAGCTATTTTGAGCTTGTAATTGAAATATTTAGTAATAGAGTCTATTTCCTATCTTCCATTGTGTCTTGTTTGTCACTTACATGTGTGTGTGTGTGTGTATGTGTGTGTGCATCTCCATGCTTCTCACCTTCACTCTCACTACATCTCACATTCACGATCTTCATATCACTCCTATCTCTTCCGCGGATTGACATTAAGGAGGTGGAGCTTCTTAACATGGTACTTACCATTGTGCTAGAGCAACATGTATGCAGATGGAAGCATGTCTAGATATAAAGCTAGACTTGTTGTGAAAGGGTATGCTACGACATCTGGTATAGATTATGATGAGACTTATAATCCTATGGCAAAGATGAAAACTATAAGGACTCTCATAGCTATTGCTGCATGTAAAGGTTGGAAAATATGTCAATTGGATGTGAAGAATGCTTTTCTAAATGGTTAGATTTCATATGATGTTTTCATGGAGCAACCACAAGGGTTCAAAGACAAAAAGTATCCAGAGTATGTATGCAAGCTCAAGAGAGCTTCGTATGGTTTGAAGCTGCCTCCAAGGGCATGGAATTATAGACTTGTGAAGTTCTTGAAGGAACTTGGTGTCCAAGTGTCTAAATTAGATAGTAGCTTGCTTGTTAAAGCAAGTGATGATGGGTTCATTTACATGCGCATATATGTTGATGACATAATTCTTACAGGTACAGATGAGAAGGGCATACAAGGTCTTAAGAAGCAAATGGAGAAAGAGTTCAAGATTAGTGACTTGGGAGACTTATATTTCTTGGGCATGGAGATTTCATATACCCAACATGGAGTATATGTAACTCAAGAAAGGTATTTGAAGAACTTGCTAATCAAGTTTAAAATGGAAGATTGCATGGTAGCACCTAATCCAATGGAGGCGAATCACAAATTGAGCAAATATGGAGGAGAAGAGTTCAAGGATATGAAGCTATATCAAAGTCTCCTTGATAGTCTAATCTATGCTACATTAACTAGGCCTGATTTGCCATATGCAGTTGAAGTGTTGTCTCAATTCATGCATTGTCCTAGGAAAGAACATTGGGTTGAAGGACAAAGACTGTTAAGATACATTTAGGGTACACTCAAAGAAGGTTGAGCAAGAAGCAGCCTACTGTGGCCACTTCCAGTTGTGAGGCTGAGTATAGGGTAGCTTTCACACTGTTGAGTGTGTGTGGCTCAGACGCCTTATGGCTGATTTGGGTGTTGGCCAATCTTCTGCCACCACCATCTTCACTGATAGTCAGAGCGCATTGGCAGTTGCGAGGAACCTTGTGTTCCATGCTCGCACTAAGCACATTGAGGTGCATTATCACTATGTCAGGGAGAGGTTCTCTGCTGGGGAGATCAGCTTGGCATATGTGCCCACGCAGGAGAACATTGCAGACCTTTTAACAAAGGCTCTGCCTAGGGAGAAGTTTGAAGCTTTTCGCAAAGCTTTGGGCTTACTTCCTTTTGTGGAGTGATTTCCACATAGCTTGGCACTTCCTTATACATGAGTGCCAGCTCCTTGTTCACCGCATCACTCCCAGGGGGGATTTGTTGATATATTTAGGTAGTGATGTGTGTGAACACTCTAGGACCGCCGGGGCACTTTTTCCCTCTTTAGGAGGTTTTTTTCCCCCAGCTTGTATATACGCCTATTGCCCTAATGGGCTACTTATCTTTGTACATTCTCTAGTAATACATTCAGTATTGTGTGTTTGTGCTCCAATCTTCTTCTTCTTCCTTGTGTTGTTTGCGTGCTTCCGCAGACGTCTATCCCCAACATCACTTACATGTGTGTGTGTGTATGTGTGTGTGCATCTCCATGCTTCTCACCGTCACTCTCACTACATCTCACATTCACGATCTTCATATCACTCCTATCTCTTCCGCGGATTGACATTAAGAAGGTGGAGCTTCTTAACATGGTACTTACCATTGTGCTAGAGCAACATGTATGCAGATGGAAGCATGTCTAGATATGAAGCTAGACTTGTTGTGAAAGGGTATGCTACGACATCTGGTATAGATTATGATGAGACTTATAATCCTATGGCAAAGATGACAACTATAAGGACTCTCATAGCTATTGTTGCATGTAAAGGTTGGAAAATATGTCAATTGGATGTGAAGAATGATTTTCTAAATGGTTAGATTTCATATGATGTTTTCATGGAGCAACCACAAGGGTTCAAAGATAAAAAGTATCCAGAGTATGTATGCAAGCTCAAGAGAGCTTTGTATGGTTTGAAGCTGGCCCCAAGGGCATGGAATTATAGACTTGTGAAGTTCTTGAAGGAACTTGGTGTCCAAGTATCTAAATTAGATAGTAGCTTGCTTGTTAAAGCAAGTGATGATGGGTTCATTTACATGCGCATATATGTTGATGACATAATTCTTACAAGTACAGATGAGAAGGGCATACAAGGTCTTAAGAAGCAAATGGAGAAAGAGTTCAAGATTAGTGACTTGGGAGACTTATCATATTTCTTGGGCATGGATATTTCATATACCCAACATGGAATATATGTAACTCAAGAAAGGTATTTGAAGAACTTGCTAATCAAGTTTAAAATGGAAGATTGCATGGTAGCACCTAATCCAATGGAGGTGAATCACAAATCGAGCAAATATGGAGGAGAAGAGTTCAAGGATATGAAGCTATATCAAAGTCTTCTTGATAGTCTAATCTATGCTACATTAACTAGGCCTGATTCGGCATGTGCAGTTCATGATTCTCAGGCTATGTCAGATGCAAAGCTTTGGCATGCATGCTTTGGTCATCTGAATTTTTCTAGTTTGCTACGCCTGCAGAAATCAGAAATGGTGTCCTCTTTGCCCAAACTTGAGGCACCTGGAAAACATGTTTGTGAAGGCTGTATTTTGGGCAAAATGCAGCGTTCTTCCTTTCCAAAAGATGGTTCAGTTCGGGCTACGCAGAAATTGCAGCTTGTACATAGTGATGTCTGTGGTCCTATGCAGACACCCTCTTTTGGAAATTACCTTTACTTCGTGACTTTCATTGATGATTTTTCCAGGCATGCATGGGTATATCCACTCAAAGCAAAGTCCAAAGTGTTCATGTGCTTCAAACAGTTTTTGGTTTTGGCTGAAAATCTATCAGCATGTAAAATGGGCACCCTCCGTTCTGATCGAGGGGGGGAATATATGTCTTCAGATTTTAATGCATTTCTGGCTAAACATGGGATAAAACACCAGTGTACAGTGCCGTATACACCTCAACAGAATGGATTTGCTGAAAGAAAGAACAGGTCACTCATGGAGATGGTGAGGTGCATGGTCAAAAGTCAGGCTTTACCACATAGTTTCTGGCTTGAGGCTGTCATGTGTGCAACATATGTACTGAACAGGTGTCCCACTAAAGCGTTGCAGTCTATCACTCCATATGAGGCTTGGCATGATCGCAAGCCATATGGTGCTCATCTGCGTGTTTTAGGTTGTTTGGCATATGCATTAGTGCCTGAACAACATCGCAGAAAATTGGATGATAAGGCAGTAAAATGTATTTTTGTTGGGTACAGTTCTGAAAGTAAAGGCTATCGTCTGTATCATCCACAGACTAAATGCATTCTGGTTAGCCGTGATGTTGTCTTTGTGGAAGATGCTATTCAGCCATTGCTTTCATGTACTAAGGAGACATCTGTTAGCTCCAAAGACATGTATGATACTTTGATGCCTCTTTTTACAAGTGGACAGTCTAGTGCTGGTCCTAATGAGGCAACTTCTCAACCTTTGCAGGTTTCATATGATGATGCAGATCATTCCATTTCTGATGCAGATTTACATGATGCACTTGTTGATGAGAGAGCTGATATTGAGCAGGCAAAAACTATGCCAAAATGGTTGGTGCAGACTTTGCGTGACAGCAAATTAGATGCACCTTTGTCATATCGTACTCGTTCAGGCTCTCATAGTGCCTCCTTTGCATCAGATTGCTATGCTATGGCTGCATCTAGTCTCTGTGATGAGAATGAGCCTGTTTCTTTTGATGAAGCACAAAATTCAGAAAATTGGATGGCTGCTATGCAATCTGAATATGATGCTATAATGAAGAATGGTACATGGTCTTTATCTGACTTGCCTCCTGGCAAGAAGGCCATTGGCACTAAGTGGGTATACAAGCTGAAGCATAAACCTGATGGTACAGTTGACAGGTATAAGGCTAGGCTTGTTGCAAAGGGTTATGCACAGGAAAGAGGCATTGATTTTGATGAGACCTTTGCACCTACATGCCGTATGACTACTGTTCGGAGCATTTGTGCACTTGCAGCCCATCATGGTTGGAATGTACATCAGTTGGACATTAAAACAGCATAGAAGTGTATGTTTTTCAGCCCCGTGGTTTTGTGCAGAAAGGGCATGAAAACCAGGTTTGCAGGTTAAAGAAGGCATTATATGGTTTAAAGCAAGCACCACGTGCTTGGTATGAGAAGATACATGCCTATCTGATTGCACATGGTTTTGAGAACAGTCCAACTGAAAGCACCTTATATGTTAAACGTGCTAATGATGTGCTTCTGATCATTGTTGTCTATGTTGATGACATGCTGCTCACTGGTCCTATTGAGACACATATTGCTGATTTTAAGGCTGATTTGCATGCCTCATTTGAGATGTCTGATTTGGGGCATTTGCATCACTATTTGGGCATTCAGTTTATGCACGTTGATGGTGGAATGGCTTTGTGTCAAACGAAATATATTGACACATTATTGCAGTGTTTTGGCCTTGAAGACTGTAAGCCTATTGCCACTCCTATGGAGACAGGTTTACGTTTGAGTCTTCATGATGCTGGAGATGCATTTGATGTTGTTCTCTATCAGCATGCTATTGGATGCTTGATTTACTTATGCATTACTCGACCAGATATTCAGTTTGCTGTCTCATAGATGAGCAGGTTTATGCATTGCCCAGGAGTCACGCATTGGAAAGCGGTTAAGCGCATCTTTCGCTACTTGAATGGTACTCGGCTACTTGGGTTGTTTTATCCCAAGGGGGGATCACTACTGCCAGATTTGCATGCTTTTTCTGACTCAGATTGGGCTGGTTGCTATGACACTCGTGTGTCCACCAGTGGTTTTTGCTTCATGCTTGGTAGCTCATGTATATCTTGGTTGAGCAAGAAGCAGCCTACTGTGGCCACTTCCAGTTGTGAGGCTGAGTATAGGGTAGCTTTCACAGCGACTGTTGAGTGTGTGTGGCTCAGACGCCTTATGGCTGATTTGGGTGTTGGCCAATCTTTTTCCACCACCATCTTCACTGACAGTCAGAGTGCATTGGCAGTTGCGAGGAACCTTGTGTTCCATGCTCGCACTAAGCACATTGAGGTGCATTATCACTATGTCAGGGAGAGGTTCTCTGCTGGGGAGATCAGCTTGGCATATGTTCCCACGCAGGAGAACATTGTAGACCTTTTCACGAAGGCTCTGCCTAGGGAGAAGTTTGAAGCTTTTCGCAAAGCTTTGGGCTTACTTCCTTTTGTGGAGTGATTTCCACATAGCTTGGCACTTCCTTATACATGAGTGCCACCTCCTTGTTCACCGCATCACTCCCAAGGGGGATTTGTTGATATATTTAGGTAGTGATGTGTGTGAACACTCTAGGACAGCCGGGGCACTTTTTCCCTATTTAGGAGGTTTTTTTCCCCCAGCTTGTATATACGCCTATTGCCCTAATGGGCTACTTATCTTTGTACATTCTCTAGTAATACATTTAGTATTGTGTGTTTGTGCTCCAAGCTTCTTCTTCTTCCTTGTGTTGTTTGCGTGCTTCCGCAGACGTCTATCTCCAACATCACTTACATGTGTGTGTGTGTGTATGTGTGTGTGCATCTCCATGCTTCTCACCGTCACTCTCACTACATCTCACATTCACGATCTTCATATCACTCCTATCTCTTCCGCGGATTGACATTAAGGAGGTGGAGCTTCTTAACATGGTACTTACCATTGTGCTAGAGGAACATGTATGCAGATGGGAGCATGTCTAGATATAAAGCTAGACTTGTTGTGAAAGGGTATGCTACGACATCTGGTATAGATTATGATGAGACTTATAATCCTATGGCAAAGATGACAACTATAAGGACTCTCATAGCTATTGTTGCATGTAAAGGTTGGAAAATATGTCAATTGATGTGAAGAATGATTTTCTAAATGGTTAGATTTCATATGATGTTTTCATGGAGCAACCACAAGGGTTCAAAGATAAAAAGTATCCAGAGTATGTATGCAAGCTCAAGAGAGCTTTTTATGGTTTGAAGCTGGCCCCAAGGGCATGGAATTATAGACTTGTGAAGTTCTTGAAGGAACTTGGTGTCCAAGTGTCTAAATTAGATAGTAGCTTGCTTGTTAAAGCAAGTGATGATGGGTTCATTTACATGCACATATATGTTGATGAGATAATTCTTACAAGTACAGATGAGAAGGGCATACAAGGTCTTAAGAAGCAAATGGAGAAAGAGTTCAAGATTAGTGACTTGGGAGACTTGTCATATTTCTTGGGCATGGATATTTCATATACCCAACATGGAGTATATGTAACTCAAGAAAGGTATTTGAAGAACTTGCTAATCAAGTTTAAAATGGAAGATTGCATGGTAGCACCTAATCCAATGGAGGTGAATCACAAATCGAGCAAATATGGAGGAGAAGAGTTCAAGGATATGAAGCTATATCAAAGTCTTCTTGATAGTCTAATCTATGCTACATTAACTAGGCCTGATTTGCCATATGCAGTTGAAGTGTTGTCTCAATTCATGCATTGTCCTAGGAAAGAACATTGGGTTGAAGGACAAAGAGTGTTAAGATACATTTAGGGTACACTCAAAGAAGGTTTTGTATTATGGTTTCACATCAGATACAAACATTAAGATATATGGTGATACAAATTGGGCAGATAATCCTGATGATAGGAGATCAACCTATGGGTACTTATGTTATGTGGGAGATAAGTTAATCTCTTGGTGTTCTAAGAAGCAACATACAGTTGCTTTGTCTCCACAGAAGCAGAGTATAAAGGTATGGTTGAAGCTGCAAAGGAGGTCATATGCTTGAGGACTCTCATGAAGAGTTTTGACATCATTCAGTGTACACCCACTATTCATGGAGATAATATGAGTTCATTGTATCTAGCTGCTAACCCTATTTTTCATGCCAGGACTAAACACATTGAGATTCAGTATCACTTCTTGAGAGAGAAGGTGATTGATAAGGATATTGAAGTCATACATACTTCAACAAAAGATCAGATTGCAGACATGTTAACCAAAAGCTTGGATGGACCAAAGCTACAAAGATTCAAAGACATGGCAGGTATAAAGAAGATGGAGAAAACCACAATTGATGATTGAGGGGGAGCTTTTGGTGCATGACAACCATCAATTGATGTTTTAGAAAAAGGTTTGAAGTCAAATGGTGAAGCAAAGACCAATATGTGAAGCTTGAAGTTAGTGCATGATTAGAGAATGAAGTCTTGTATATACATGTACACTAGACTTGTAATTAACACACTTATACCTTGTTATGGTTAAGAGTTTGGACATATATGCCTATATATACAAGTAAAAAGTCAGGGCATGTATGAGAGATGATGAATGACAAGTTGTAAGAGTCATTAGACACGTTAGAGGTGAAGAGTATATCTCTCATCAAACAGATGTGATGTTTTCCTGAATAGAACAAAAAAATTGCACCCGATATTTTGCTCGGTGATCCTTCTGTGTTTATTCTTTTGTGAAATGATTTTGTACAAGTCTAAGTCTATCATTGAGTGACCTCTATACAAATTTTCAGATCCTAATTGTGATCAGGCGGTGAGAATTGAGAGTAGGAACATCTACATGTGTAAATGTGAAGAAGAAAAGACTGCAGGAGGTGCAAATTCGATGGTAATATTTTGGTCTGTTCTCCTTCCACAATGTAAATTTTTGAGCAAACAAGCACTCATTCTTTAATTTAGAAGGTAAGCTACCTATAGTTAAAAGCATTTGAATAAATGGATTCTAATTTAAGAGAAGTATGCATTAGATGTTGGAGGTGTCAAAGTCGACTATATTGTATAGTTTTAGACATAGGTTAATTGTTTGGAGTAGATCTCAAGATTTACTAAACCTTTTGAGAATATTTAACTTGGATAGGGTGCAAAAACACTAGGTCATACAAAGTTTCATTGGAAACTTTACATGTTTGATCAGTCTATGAGTGGATAAAGTGAAGCAGACTTTTTGTGTGTTGAGTTTGTTCATAGTTAGTTCAAAATTTTGGTAACCTGGTACTGGTCTTCCAAATTGATTGAGGTTTTGAGTTGTTCTTGACATAGAGGTGCTCTAACATCAAGGATAACTTATTCTTTTGGAGATTAACACTCTCCATTAACAACCACATTTAACTAAGTACTAGTCTTTTCTTTCTTTATGGAAGAACTTTCATTGTCAGATACAACTATAGGAGGTAACAAAATGGTGAAATGTGGAGGGGGCACACATGGAGTATCTAGGCTTCCAAGTACGTGGTGGGTAGACTGTACAAGAATTACAAGTTTCATCATGCTTATGTTTATGTGATACGTAGTCATGATTCATTTCCAATACAAAAGTAAGCCTAAAAAACAACTAAAAATAGATAGCTTCTCTAGAGAAAAATCAGCTTAGATCAATCTCAATTGCTTTCTACTCTTCAAATTCTCTTGAATATTCTCGAAAAAGAAGACATTAGAAGAAAAACTCACACAAAATCTGTTCAAACATTGAAATACAAAAAACAAATGCACTCATGTCTATATTATACATTTTATTATTATTATTTATTTAATCTTATTCTCATATTAATTTTATTTAATCGATTCTCTAGATTTCTTTCATTTTTCTTATTTTTCATTTATTTTCTTTTTATTTCTTATTGCTTTAATTTTTTTGTTTTTACTATTTTTTATTTTTATTTTCCTAATTTTCTTTTTACAATTATCTTATTTTTACATTCTTAAATCACTGGTTCCTTTTAACTAATTTCTATTTCTAATTTATTGATTTCTATTATTTTCTTCTTACTTCTTTATTTTGTTATATTTCATTTTCTTATTTCTTATTTAACATATTTATTTATTTTAATTTATATTTTAAAATTTTTAATTTTCTAATTTCTTTACATTATTTTTTAATTTATGTTTTGGTTTTCAACTAAATAAATAGATAAATCATAAATAACAAAAAATCATTTTCAAGATATAAGCTAAATAATAGATAAACATTAATAGACTAAAATAAAAAAAATAAAAAATAAAAAAACACAAATAAACCTTACGAATCTCTCTCTCTCTGTCCCCCCTCATTCTCTTTCTCTCTCTCTCTCTCTCTCTCTCTCTCTCTCTCTTTCACACACACACACACACACTCTCAAACACACACACACACTCTTTCTCTCTCCCTCTCTCTATCTCTTAATTTCTTTCTTTTTCTCTTTCTTCATCTACTTTTCACATATAATTTTGTACTATAACAAAAATACAAGTTTCGCTTTCAGCTATAGTATTACAAATGGGACCTCTGCAAAACATGTGATCACATGCCTTGGAATATAGAAGTCATATCCAATAGAAGACGCAACACAAAAATCAAGAATTCAAATTCACTCGAATGACTTTGATAGAACTCAAGAGCCGTGCATTAATCTCGCAGAGAATTGACCAAGAACTATGAATAGAAAAACCTTCTTCTCATTGTGGTATTAAAGGGGGGGGATTCTTTGCAATCATGGATCCTTCTACCAAGACAAGCTAGTGATTTCTCGATCAAGCATTTTTTAGGAGTCTTGGCGAAGTTGACCACAAATCTTTCCATCCAACTCTTGCATAGCGCGTTGCCCCTCATTGCACTCGATAGAGCAAACAAACAATCCATTGCTTCCCCAAGGAAGACATGCTTCCAATTAACTTGAAACCAAAGCAAGAGGAGATTGTTGAGGCAATGCCAAATCCAAAGGCTCTTACGACAAGGAAAGAAGATGTGACCCAAATCTTCTCTTCCTCAAGTGAAATGCTTACACCATGGAAGTACACCACAAACTCAATTTGCTCACGTTGGTCCAAATCCCCCTCTGGAGAATTTGTCATATAAGCAATGCTTTTTGGTTCTCAAGAAGTGGTACCAAAGGTCCTTGAACTTGAGTTCACATCTCATTCACTACTAGGTTAAACACCACTTCTTGTTAAGCATGGCATGAAATTTTAGGCTCCTTTTGATTCTAAGTGCATTCTCCATTCTATTTCCATTATGCAACCTCAATCCCTCTTAAGATGGAAGTTCATTGCCAAGAAGGAGGCAAGCTTGGGTTTCATTCCAAGCGTTGATTCTATGCCTTAAAAGGCATCAATATCCAATGATAACTTTATGGAACATATCAATATCCTCAAATCGAATCCAATTTCTTATATCTTGGTCCATAGGTGCTTTCACATGCAAAAATCCTTTGTTCTAGAGTCTCTTAGATCTCTAAAGGTGCTTAGAATCAACTCTCCTGATACTAGCTAAAGGGGGCCAAATGGAGTCATGCTATCTGATCTCGGTAGCCCATTTCCAATCAAGGATGATGGTATATAAGGGATAAATTTTATTCCACCCTATTCATAAGGATCACATGAGATCCGAGCCTTTAGGAGTCACCAAGAATGGAGAGAATAAGAGAGTGATTAAGCCAAACTCTCCACCTAGAGAGACAAGCCAGAGAAGGGATATCACAATTTTTGAACACCAACTTGGCCCATGAAGATTTGTCCTTACTCCAAACTTTAATCATCCATTTGGCAACTACTGGTTGGCCAAATCTTCCACATTCAAAATTCCCAAGCCATCAGAGTCATTCTGATTGACACAAATCTCCCACTTGATCTTTTTCACACCTCTTCTATTGTGATCTCCTATCTAGAGGAAGTTTCCACAAATTCTTTCCAACTTTGACATTTCCTTGTCACTCTACCCCCAACATGCCAAGAATTAGATGATGAAGGAAATAAGGAAACTATTGATCACCATCACCCTCCTCGCCAAGTTCAACTACATCTGTTTTTAGTAGGAAAGCTTGCAATCAAGCTTAGCGAGCACCTAATCCCAATGTCATCCCAACGAGACTTCAAAAACCATTGGAATGCCCAATAGAAACCATGCAATTTTACAGTGGTTTATTCTTAGTCCAATGGCTTCAGAGAAAATGTCGAGATATTTCTAGAACTAGAAGGCACATCCAAAATTGTTTTGTAAAAACACATTGGTGTCACTAAAAAAATCCTTAGAGCCATTGAGTCATGGATATTAGGGAGGGAAAGACCATGAATAATACCCAATTGCACTTGGTTATGTTAGGCAATCAAGAACATTGGTGGTGATGAAAAATAGTAAAGGGGAAGCAAACAACCTTGCGTAATAGAGCGCTTTAGGTAGATAGCCAGGGAGAGGTGGTCATTAATGTTTGTATAAGTTGATGCATTACCCAAGATCATAGAAAACATTTTCGTAATATGGGGCCACAACCAATATCCTTGAGGGATTCAAAATGAAATCCCATTCTACCTTATCATAAGCTTTGTCAAGATCTATATTAAGGAAGAGCATGTGTTGGACTGACTCCTTCATATAATCAATACCTTCCCAAATATGAATTGTAGCTTGGAGGATGAATTTCCCTTTGATGAATCCCTTCTAATCTTCATAGAGCCAATATAAAAAATGACCCCCAACGTGGTTCTCCAAAACCTTGGTGATGTAAAGCATCATAAAGTATGGCAATTTTTATTTTGTTCTTACAATGTTTCTTGTGGATAATCTTGATCACGTCTTCATTCAAAACCTTGGTAAAGCACCAAAGGTAAGAGATTTTTGCCAAAAAAGGCAAAGAGAGACCACCAACATGTCGTTAAACATCTTGTAGAATCTGTCAATGAGCCCATCGAGCCTAGGGCTCTTAGCTTTGGGCTAAGAATCAATTGCTTCCAAGAAGAAAGAGGAGTAGACATACCAAACAACTAATTCAAGTGATTGAAAATCAACATGCAATTGCCCTTGTCTGAAGAGCATTTGATAACATTGTTGATAATCATACTTCCTTTGCTTTGCTTTTTCTTAAGAATTATAAACATTTCTTCCGTCGGTTTCTTGGGTTTGCCTACCCATTAAGCTTTAAAGTAAAAAATATGGAGTCTTTTCCTCATGATTTATTCTTCCTATCCAAGGTTACTCCTGACCTTGAGAAGGCATTTTTGGAGGCAATTGTTACCTTTATTTACTTCCATCTCAAGTCTTGCGACCCTTTTGTAAAATTTCTCTCTTCTCAATCTGTAGATATTTTAAATATCAATCTCGGCATTATGAAGGATGGAATGGGTCCACTTGACATCCAAGATCCAACATTTAGAAGGAGAGAAGTCGATATAGAAAGCACGACTCAAGGCAAGAGGGCTCTCTTGTTGACCTAATGGGAGGGAAAAGGACCTAATATCAACATGAAACCAAGAAGCTTTCCAATTCTTGAAGTAGTGTTCAAGAGATAGCACTATACGGTAACAAGGATATCCATGTTTTGGGAGATGGCAAGGAGCCCCACTTATCAATGATGTATTATTTCAAGTGTATTATCAATGATGCTCTGGGAGATGTATTATCTTTCAAGTGTTTCTTTGTGCAAATCGTTATCCATCTAGAGTTTAGACCACAAGAAGTATGAAGGTCTTGGTTGAGATTTAGGCATTATCTCATAGTTCCTATCTTGAGTCCATTATATGTACAAGATAAGTATCTCACAAGTGTCCCACTAGATGGTTATGGCCTTTCAGTCGCTATAATGCTTGGCATGGTTCAGTCATACGTTTTTTGTGAAGAAAATGAATTAGTGAGAAAGAGTAGCTACCAAAAAGACTAGAAGTAATTCTGTTCCATATAAATATAATATAAAATTTTATGATTTGCATGATCCAAAACATTAATCCATTATGGTTATCTATATGCTACTTTTATGGAAGATGTTGATGAAACTATTCGTTTCTACTAAGGAGACGTAAATGAGCTGTCATGGTTTTATGAAATCTCTTACGTCTTTATAGATTCGAAAATGGAATGTAGCACTTAATAAGATGAATTTTTAACCTAAAATATTTGTAGAGCACATAGATCATGATGAATATTATAAAGATGTGCATCATGATGCACTTGTTCAAAAGAGGAAAACTACAAAAGAGGAAAACAATATTCTGAAACGTTTGGAGTATATTTTAAGGGCAAGAAATTCAGTTTACCTTTAGCTTATCTTTTTCATTGAAACCTTAAGTTGCCTCTTTTGAATCAAATCTACATCTTTTTCTTATTTCTTTGGCTGTACAAGATTAGTAGATTTCTCCTTTACTATTACAAGGGCTCCATTTACCTTTTATCTTCTCATTAACTAAGAAATATTTGTTGATATATTTTGGTAGTGATGTGTGTGAACACACTAGTACCACCGAGACACTTTCCCCCGGATTGTTTATACGCCTAAAGCCCTAACATGTCACTTATCTTTGTACATTCTAGTGGTAATACATTCAGTATTGTGTTTTGTGTTTCAAGCTTCTTCTTCTGCTTCTTCTTCTTCTTCTTCCTTGTGTTGTTTGCGTGCTGCCGCACACCTTGAACTCCAACAATTGGTATCAAAGTAGGTCGCCGCTTCATCTAGGGCATTGTCGACACCCCTCAAGTCCCAGTCCTAGAATCGCACAAAATTTGGTGAGCATACTTAGGGTGATTAGGAGATACAATCATTGTGCAAAACTCGTCAGGGTAGTTTTGTTCAACTTTTTCAGATACAATCATTTTTCTACATTAGGGTATTTTTGTCAGTGGCCGTGGGTGAAAGCAATGATGTATTCCACATGGTGCCTGTTGAGCATAAGTTGGATGACACCAATTACCCATTATGGGCTTAAATGATGTGTCATAGTTTTTTGCAAAAGGAATGTGGAATGTTGTACATGGTGTTGAAAAATATCCTATTACACCTGCAAACATAGTTGTTGAAGGTGATGCAGATAGCATTGAAGATGACAATATTCTTCATGTTCCTATTCATGTTGTGGTTCGTGCTGCACCTACTGTAGAGAAAATTTTTTGGGAGTGAAAAGATGCTCAGGCACATGCATTGATAACCGTGTTTGTCAAACGTGCCATTATTCTTCACATTTACTCTTGCAGAAGAGCTAAGGATGCTTGGGATACACTTACCACTTTATACCAGGAAAGGAATGAGGCTTGTGTTGCTCACCTATGAAAAGAGTTGGAGAGTGAGCACACGAGTGAAGAAGATTCCATGGAGAGTTTTTGACAGAGATAAAAAATCTGAAGGAAGAATTGATTTCTACTGATGAAGTCTTACCTAACAGTTAACTTGTGTAGATTGTTCTGAATGGTCTTCCTTATTCATATCAAGGTTTTGCTTCTACTCCTCATTTGATGATGAAAGGCAATCCAAATGCCTTAACATTTGAGGAGTTAGTCTTTGTTCTATGGTAGGAAGATCTTTCTTCTCATAACATGTTCCCTTTTAAATATTGATTATCTATGAACCAAAATTAATGGGATAATTACGAGAACCAATAGGGTGCAGTCCCTTGGTAGGCAAAAATGGTTCAAGATTGTTAGAGATTATCAAAGCTTGCTGGGGGAAACCAAAAGACAGATTAGAGAATATATGAATCATGGAGCCCACCTTACTCATACCATTTGGCTCAAGGCTATAGAAGATAATATAGTTAAAGAGATGATCATTTTAAGAAACAGAATCAAAACCTACAAAGTCATTGAATCGAAGAACATAGCCCATAATTCCAAAAATCCAACAAAATAACTTTTTTACTAATTAGACAGAAGAAAGCTAGAGAATACACCCCCAACTCTGTTGGTAGAACTTTATCGCCATGACAAAACAAGGAAAAGGACACTTATACATGGGTATTTTCAAGATTTGTTTAGTCAAAGAGCCCCACAATGACCATTCAAGGTGGGTTGCCTCTGCTAAAGTTGCCTTGTATAGATGAAAAACTATCAAGTCCAAACTTCAAAAGACTCTTGACAAACCATTCAAAGTCATTGAGATCCTTGCTTCCATTCCTTAATTGAAACCTAGTAAGGCCCCTGGTTTGGACGAATGCCATGCTAAGTTCTTTCTTCTCTTGAGCTTGTTCCCTTAATACACAAAATTTGGAGCAATTCATATGGAAGCAAAGGTCTTCCTAAATTTTTCAGTCAAGGTATCATTAAACTGATACACAAGAAGGGAAACCGGAATTCTATTAATAATTGGAGATCAATAACCTGTCTAAAGACAATCTACAAAGTCTTTACTAAATTCCTCTCCAACAAAATCAACCCACATTTGTAGTTCATTA
The DNA here is from genome assembly GCA_020310875.1 of Ceratopteris richardii. NCBI lineage: Eukaryota > Viridiplantae > Streptophyta > Polypodiopsida > Polypodiales > Pteridaceae > Ceratopteris > Ceratopteris richardii. The sequence continues at coordinate 8,597,413 of CM035433.1, read as the reverse complement.
TCATGCATGAGCATAGATACATCATGAACACTCTTATATCATTGTGGGAAGGAATACAACTTACTTGCGTTGAAGACCATGTTTTGTATTTTTCAAAATTGACTTCGATAAAGCATATGATAGAATCTCTTGGGAGTTCATTCTCCACGCCTTACATGACTAAAATTTTTGGCCTTTTTTCATTTGCTTGTGTAGTGCCTATTCACAAATGCATCAAGCAAGGTGGCAATCAACGGGGCTCTTATTGAACCCATAATCTTGAGGAAATATATTAGATAGGGTTGCTCATTGGCCTTGCTTCTCTATGCCATTTAAGTTGATTCTTTGGGCTAGATAATTCATAAAGATTACTTGAGGGGAAACTTTAGGGGCATCGCTATTCTAGGAGAATATGAAGACTTGATTCTATAAACTTATGCTCATGACACCAATGCTACTGCAACAACCTAATGATTACGACCACCACAAGCTAGAGAGATGACTCTCCTCCCAACCAAATGCCTCTATATATAGGTCGCTCCAGGGGATTGCCTTCTTGGGCAGGTTGATACTAACCATCCATGTGTCAGCCATGTAACTACATATGCACCAAGTGTCCCAATCAACTCAAGTTAACTCAAGTGGATGCTTCTAGAAGGCTCTAGATCTCTTTGGGCAACTATCATCAAAATGATTGGTTTGAGCTTTTACCCTTTGCAGAGTTTGCTTATAACAATAGTGTTCATGCATCTACCAAGCAGACTCCCTTCTTTGCAAATTATGGACAACATCCAAGGATGGATATACAACTCTCAAATCATGTCAAGAACCCAGCTGCTAGAGACAAGGCCCAGTACCTGATGGACATTCACAAAGAACTCAAGGAAGAGATCCATAAAGCTCAAGAACAATATAAGTACTATGCAGATAAACATTGTGTTCAGAATCCATCATATCAAATTGGGGATAAAGTATGGTTACTCAGAAACAATTTGCAAACCTCAAGACCTTGTGAAAAGTTAGATCATCAAAGATTTGGTCCATTTACCATCTTGGTCAAGATTAATCCAGTCACCTTCAAGCTCCAGCTACCAAGTACTATGAGAATACATCCAGTTTTCCATGTATCCATGTTGGAACCATATCAGATTTCACCATTGAGGGGGGAGAGACCTAGTCCTTCACCACCTATCAAGATTGATGATCATAAAGAATTTGAAGTCGAGCATGTCCTAGATTCCAAAATATCTCGAGGAAGATTGGAATACCTTATTCATTGGAAAGGGTATGACATCAGTGATCGTATTTGGGAACCTGTAAAAAACCTTCAGAGAGCACCAATCAAGGTTCAAGAATTCCATAAGAGAAATCCAACGAAGCCGAGACCAGATAACATGACCATACTTACGATTCCGGGTTGTGGGATCTCCTGTATCATCTCTAGTTGAGTTATCTACATCTACGGTCTCGGGTTGTGGGACTTCCTGTATCAGCTACATATTTCTGTGCTATTTTCCCTACATGTGTATTCTTGTAATCAGAAGTATATTTCAAAAATCTTGTCTATTGTAGTCAGAGAGCACAATCTAGTGCTCCCCTGACATTGACCCTTGAAAACCCATATAAGGAGCGGTTGGCCACATTCATAATCAGTCTTGCCAATACTAGTCTTGGGAGCTCAAGGAGTCAATGACCACCAAGTAAGTACTCTCTAAGTTCCAGTTCCTGTTCTTGTCTTTTTCCTTGTTCCAGTCTTGTCTAGTCTTGTATCTTGGACATCTAGTCTTGTCCTCTTGTAATCTCGTAGTACGAGATCTTCTTGAGTTCCTTCTTGTATCTAGTCCATCTACCAGAGGGGAGTTCTTGTAATCCAGAGATCTTGTTCCATACTTACGATTCCGGGTTGTGGGATCTCCTGTATCATCTCTAGCTGAGTTATCTACACCTACTGTTCCGGTTTGTGGGACTTCTTGTATCAGCTACATATTTTTGTGCTATTTTTCCTACGTGGGTATTCTTATAATCAAAAGTAAATTTCAGAAATCTTGTCTATTGTAGTCAGAGAGCACAATCTAGTGCTCCCCTGACATTTTGGCAAGACTGATTATGAATGTGGCCAAACCCTCTTTATATTGGTTTTCAAGGGCGGTTCATTAAGGCGGTTACGAATTGATGATGTCATCGATGATGTCATCAATTTGAAACATGAGCTCTGGATATCTGAATCAGGCAAGTAGATAGTCGATCTTAGGGTTTTGGCACGTTCCGGACGCAATGGAAGCATTGGTTTCTCTTAATTCAAAACCAATCATGAGATACAAGGTTCACATGCAATCTAAGGTTCAGGATGGTTTCCTTTGTCCATGACAGAAGTCATGTATATATAGGATCATGGGTGGCCTTCCGTGGATGGCTATACACCAAGTGTCCCAATCAACTCGAGTTAACTCAAGTGGATGCTTCTAGAAGGCTCTAGATCTCTTTGGGCAAAATACTCTCCCCATGTCCCCCATGGGGATTGAACCCAAGACCTCCTCCTTCACATCCTTGAGACTTAACCACTAAGCTAAGTGGATCACTTGTTCACAAGAGCACAAGACCTCCTGGTAAGTCTAAACTTGAGATCTTTGGTCATATACACGGATGACCAAACGGTGTCTGATTTTAGATCTGTCTGAACCGGCCAAATCCCTAGATCATAAACTTACTTTATTACATTCTTCCCCCTTGGAAAATATTTTTGTCCTCGAAAATAGAGCTATATATCTATTGTAGGAAACCCCCGAGCCTCATGTTCTAAAACTGGAAGAACATGGTCATGTTCTAGAACTGGAAGAACATGTCTCATCTCTATGGTGGCATCCCTGTCCGAATGATTCAAAATACTATCTCGCTTTGCAGTTTGATAAAGTATAATAAAGTGAATGAATGATAAGGGCGGATCTAAAAATATCCCTGGCCATTTTATAGTTTCTCTATGTGCGATCTAGGCACAAACATGTGAGCTGGGTGGATTCAAATTACTAGTTTATTTCTGAGCATAATTGGTGCATAAACTTAGTAATGAAGGCAGGATTCTTATCCCTTGCAAAACTTTGAGAACTCTTGGTTCACTTTGAATTTGATTTGAAACACTTGAAGTTTGGTTGTCCCAAACATCTAACTTGGATGTTTTTACAATGGTTAATACCTATCCAACAACTACTTGATTTTATCACCCAATTGGAGGACTACTTTGTCCTCATGAGTTTAAAAATCCTATGTAAACTATAGGAGAAAGTTTACCATTTTCTTTGATTCAACCATACTAAAACTTGACCAATTCAAATTCAAATGAAAATTATCCAACTTAGGACTCTTTTCTCAAAGACTTGAGCTAAAAGTTCTAGGGAATTGTCAATCTGATGAGCAATTCCTAACTTCTCTACTCTAGAGTATACTAGACTCTAGGAAATTATTTATGCTATAACTTGAAGCAAACTTAAATGAATAAGTCAATCTTGGGCTTATCATCTTTCAATGTTTGAAAAGGTTCTTGTATAGAACATCTATCTAGGATGTTTAATTTAGTAACCTGGTTCTATGCGGCTAACCCTCGACTTTTGTGAAAAGAATCAGATACCATATCTGAGTCAAATCCAAAAGATTCGGAAAGCGGAAAGAAAGAACTAAAATTCTGTTCAACCAATTCAAACTTTGAAAATATGCAAACTTGCTATGAGTCAAAGTCTAGATGCCCCAGGACTTTAACTTCTCAAAGAACTTGTTTCAACAGGGTATTGAAGCATTTTTTCTATGCAACAACCTAATGATTACGACCACCACAAGCTAGATAGATGAATCTCCTCCCAACCAAATGCCTCTATATATAGCTCATCGATTTATAACCGCCTTTCATGAACCGCCCTGCCTCTACCTACGCATAAGAGTTTAGGTAGTTGATATGTGATCTCACTTGGCATGAAGATTATTTCATAAGCCAATTTAGATGGGGCTTAAGGGATGATGTGAAGGACCTTCTACTCACGATGCCAGAGGTGAAGACATTGAATGAATACATCAACCAAGCCATTCAATGTGATAACCGCGTTTTTAAAAGGAAACAAGAAAAAGAAGTAGTCCTAGAGATGAGTCTATGCCCGAACCTATGCAAATAGATGTAACTAGGTTCCAGCCTCGAACACCATAAGAGAAACAAAGAAGGATGGATAACAAGTTATGTCTATATTGTGGAAACCCTGGCCACATTGCAATTAATTGTCCCAACAAGAGAACGAACTCCAAAGTCGAAGCCACCCTTGTAGAGCAGGGAAACAAGGAAGTCCAGTTGTAAAAGAGACCATACAACCGGACCATGATATAAGAAAGGGTCTCATAATTCCATCCACACCCGTAGAAACATGTCTTGCCCCTGACAAGTTAATCATGTCTAAGAAGACCCTTTCCCTTATAGCTCTAGTAGATTCAAGAGCGTCCTCATGTTTCATTGATGAAGGACTCATTAAGAAACATGGAATTCTAGCGATTCGGAAGAATAGACCAGTAGTAGCTGAAGTAGTAGATGGACGGCCTCTAGCATCGGGGAATATAACCATGGAAACCATACCACTAAGAGTACACCTTGGTGACCATGATTCACACATATGTTTCAATAATATCGAGTCCAATAAATATGCTTATCATCAGAATGCCATGGTTAAAGAAACATAATCCATAAATTAATTGGGAGAATAATAAAATCACCCCTCGAGATATCCAGAAGAACCCAACATATGTCGGAGCCAAAGCCTTCATACATGCAGTAAGGAAGGAACCGACATATATGATCTATGCCATACTAGCGCAAGAATCCAAGAAGGATGATCCAGTGCAGCTACCCAATCGTAGAAAGGCTTTGAAGATGTTTTTGAAAAGAAGAATGCAGACATCCTTCCAGAGCATAGACCCTATGATTGTGCCATAGAACCTCAAGAGGGAGCACAACCGCCCTTTGGACCAATCTACTGACTATCCTCAGACGAACTTACAGAATTACGCAAGAACATTGATGAGAATCTAGCGAAGGGGTTTATCAAACACTCAAAGTCTCCAACAGGAGGTCCTATTTTATTTTGAAAGAAGAAGGATGGGACTCTCCGGATGTGTGTAGACTATCGTGGATTGAATAAAATCACTATAAAGAATAGATACCCTCTACCACTCATATCCGAGCTCTTGGAACGCCTTGGAAAAGCAAAATTCTTCACGAAGATTGACCTTCGAGGAGCTTACAACCTTGTCAGGATCAGAGAAGGAGACGAATGGAAGACAACATTTCGGACAAGGTATGGCCATTTTGAATATGTAGTTTTGCCATTTGGTCTCACAAATGCTCCAGCTGTCTTCCAACATATGATGAATGATATCTTTCGAGAATATTTAGATGATTTTGTTGTAATATACCTTAACGATATCTTGATATTTTCCAAAAATCTGGAGGACCATGAATGCCATCTAAAGATAGTCCTAGAGAAACTAAGAGAAAAAGGATTATATGCAAAATTGGAGAAGTGCTCTTTCCATAAGACAGAAGTGGAATTTTTAGGATACATTGTATCAGATAAATGAATTTTTATGGATCCTAAGAAGATTGAGACAATCCTTGATTGGCAACCACCTTCATGTGTTCGAGATGTACAATGTTTTTTGGGGTTTGCGAATTTCTACAGGATATTCATCAGAGATTACTCCAAGATAGTGACACCTCTTACCAAGCTTAGAGGGAACTCCAAATTCTCATGGACCGAAGAAGCAGACAAGGCCTTTCAGATCTTGAAATCAGCATTTGCTACCGCTCCAATTCTGATGGACGCCTACATCCAGATGCATATCATTCAAGGAAGTTTTCCCCTCTAGAAATTAATTATGAAATTCATGATAAAGAACTTCTTGCCATAGTAGACGCATTTGATACATGGCGTCACCATCTAGAAGGAGCAGCTCATAAAGTCACTGTGTATTCAGATCACAAGAACCTAGAGTATTTTATGACCACCCGGATTCTCAATAGAAGGCAATCTCGATGGAGTAACTTTTTATCCAGATTCGACTTTGTCATCACATACCGTCCATGATGTCAACAACATCAGTCAAATGCCCTGTCCAGAAGATCTTACCTTGCACCAAAGAAGGGTGAAGAGGCCTTTGATAAAAAAGAGAGTGTATTACTCAAGCCTGAGCATCTCCAGTTAGCAGTTATCTCTTCAAGCCATAATGAAGATTCAGCCTTCAATCAGTTGATCCGTGAGAATCTACCACAGGATGAATTGTTTTGTAACATTAAGCAGAAAGCTCAAGAAGGAAAATTCCAAGAAGTAAACAAACTTTAGGAAAAGGATGGGTTACTACTACGCCATGACAACTTGCAGCAGGACATTTTGGAGTGAATAAAATAATAGAACTCATATCAAGGGACTTTTGGTGGCCTCAAATGTGGACGGAAGTCAAAGAATAAACTTGAACTTCTGATACTTGCAATAGATCTAAGGTACCCCGACATAAACCTCATGGCCTCTTGCAACCTTTACCTATTCCAGAAAGGCCATGGGCTTCATTGTCTATGGATTTCATCAGAGATCTACCAAAGTCAGATAAGTATGATGCCATTCTTGTTATTGTGGATAGATTTACAAAGATGGCACACTTGATTCCAACTACCAAGGCAATCACAGGTGCAGCCATTGCTAGACTTTTTCTCAGGTATATATTTAGGCTTCATGGATTGCCTAATGACATTGTTAGTGATCGAGGTCCACAATTCATATCCAGCTTTTGGAACAGTCTTTGCAAGCTCCTTTGTGTTCAAGTTAAACTATCTACAACAAATCATCCACAGATTGATGGACAAACAGAACGGATGAATCAAGTCTTGGAGCAATATAGCCGTCGCACTAGCAACTATCATCAAAATGATTGGTTTGAGCTTTTACCCTTTGCAGAGTTTGCTTATAACAATAGTGTTCATGCATCTACCAAGCAGACTCCCTTCTTTGCAAATTATGGACAACATCCAAGGATGGATATACAACTCTCAAATCATGTCAAGAACCCAGCTGCTAGAGACAAGGCCCAGTACCTGATGGACATTCACAAAGAACTCAAGGAAGAGATCCATAAAGCTCAAGAACAATATAAGTACTATGCAGATAAACATTGTGTTCAGAATCCATCGTATCAAATTGGGGATAAAGTATGGTTACTCAGAAACAATTTGCAAACCTCAAGACCTTGTGAAAAGTTAGATCATCAAAGATTTGGTCCATTTACCATCTTGGTCAAGATTAATCCAGTCACCTTCAAGCTCCAGCTACCAAGTACTATGAGAATACATCCAGTTTTCCATGTATCCATGTTGGAACCATATCAGATTTCACCATTGAGGGGGGAGAGACCTAGTCCTTCACCACCTATCAAGATTGATGATCATAAAGAATTTGAAGTCGAGCATGTCCTAGATTCCAAAATATCTCGAGGAAGATTGGAATACCTTATTCATTGGAAAGGGTATGACATCAGTGATCGTACTTGGGAACCTGTAAAAAACCTTCAGAGAGCACCAATCAAGGTTCAAGAATTCCATAAGAGAAATCCAACGAAGCCGAGACCAGATAACATGACCATACTTACGATTCCGGGTTGTGGGATCTCCTGTATCATCTCTAGTTGAGTTATCTACATCTACGGTCCCGGGTTGTGGGACTTCTTGTATCAGCTACATATTTCTGTGCTATTTTCCCTACAGGTGTATTCTTGTAATCAGAAGTATATTTCAAAAATCTTGTCTATTGTAGTCAGAGAGCACAATCTAGTGCTCCCCTGACATTCACCCTTGAAAACCAAATGCCTCTATATATAGCTCTCTCCAGGGGACTGCCTTCTTGGGCAAGTTGATACTAACCATCCATGTGTCAGCCATGTAACTCAATATGCACCAAGTGTCCCAATCAACTCGAGTTAACTTAAGAAAATACTCTCCCCATGTCCGCCATGGGGATCGAACCCAAGACCTCCTCCTTCACATCCTTGAGACTTAACCACTAAGCTAAGTGGATCACTTGTTCACAATAGCACAAGACCTCCTAGTAAGTCTAAACTTGAGATATTTGGTCATATACATGGATGACCAAACGATGTCCGATTTCAGATCTATCTAAACCGGCTAGATCCCTAGATCATAAACTTACTTTATTACAGCTACAACTTTCAATAAGGAAATCTATTTGAAGAACTTGTGGTCAGCTTTGGATACCTATTGCAAGGCTAATGGATCTGCCATCAATCACAACAAAACTATGATTAAATCTTTTGGGTACTCACTTCTTGAATTCATTACAAAACTTGGATGTCAAACTATTGTGGATGGAGAGATTTTTAGGCTACTTGGGATGCCTTTAGGTTTTGATGTTTCCCCCAATACTAGGTGGAACTAGATACTTGAGAAGGCTAAGAGTAAGATCAAGTTTTGGGAGCTACACAAACGAAGCTTACCTCACAAAACTTTCCTCCATAACCACTTTCTAGCTCGTGTGATCCTCTACCACTTATCTAAGTTCATCTTATGGAAGTGCGACTTGGAAAGCTCAAATATTTTCTCCTAAAATTTCTCTAGGGGGTAATGAGCAGCTGAAATGTCTTCCCAAAGTCAAATATAATACTTGCTTCCTCCTCAAAATTGATGGGCACAAGGGGCTTTTAGAAGTGGAACACATTAGTAAGAAAATTGTGGCTAAATGGATATATAGGACATTCGATTACTTTAATGTATGGGCAACTTTCCTCAAGCGTTACATACTAAGAAGCCATCCCTATGAGTACCCATCATGGTCAGGTTTTTATCTTTTCACAATATGCTTCAATAATCAAGACTTCTGATTCTAGGGACATACCTTCTTTAGACGTGCATTTGGTGTATAGCTCAAGAGGGGATCTTATTTCCTCTTGTGAATGGATGCACCAACTGATAGGAACATTTGGTACAATTCTATAAAACCTCTCTCTGACTCTTCAAAATGGGCCACAAGCTCATGAAGAAAGGTATGATACATTGAAAAGACATTATGGATAACACACTACATGTGAAAAACTAGGAGATACATCTCTCATATTAGGCCTATCTTGTTCTCTAGGAGCATCTTAATAAAAAAAAACCTCATGAACAAGATGGAAAGGGATCATAAGGAATATTGGAAGTATATCACTTCTTCCCCAATCAAATTGATGGCTAGAATGAGGATGGTTACCAAAATTTGGCAACCACAATGGTCCTGGTCACAATAGTCTTATCGATTCCATATTCTCTTATCATTGTCAGTGTGTCACAAACAGACCATGTTTGCTTGGCTCCTTTTACATCAAGGAATTTGATGTGAAAGGGGACTCAATAAACTCCCTCACGTTTTCTACCCATTTTGTAAGCAACGTGGAACCATCAAACACATGCTTGTGGACTGCAACCATGCAAAAATGTATTGAAACTAGCTCTACATCTACTGGCTTGAGCTCCCCTAGAGAAAAAATCCCATCCATTGGAAGTAAATTGTGCTAGGAGAAAGTTCCTTCATAGATGTTCTCTTTTGGACATCTATTGGACATCTATTAGAATTATACTAATGTATATTATCTGGAAGGAAAGAAACACAACGATGTTCATGGACTCGAGATGCTACCTTTTCGATCACTCAATGTCTTGATTGTGCATTTACTTGTGCATGTAAAAGAGGTAGAAGTCATGCATATTACCCTGTAGAGATTCAACAAGGTGCTAGCTTCCATTCCCTAGACAAAAAGGAGGACTGGGGCAATAGAACACTCTCAAACAAGTAGAGGGGGCATGCTCTAGTCTTTAAATTAAAATTGGAGTTTAAAGATACTTATACTAATAGTACTATGTTCTCGAATTTCTTTAGGATTTTTGTGAAGAAAAAGATTTATAATATCATGCTTTATTTTTGGGTAAATTGGTCACAAGAGAGAGTTGCAAAGGAATATATGGTTTTAACCCAGTAGTTTGGAGATCGTTTTGGATGAATTTGTCCCAAATTTCAATTATGCTAATGATTTGTGTGATGTCTCTCACTATAGTAACATTAAGCTAGTTTGATTGTCTTCTTTGGAATTTTTTTATCTTTTTCTCACCCTCTTGACCTAACTTTAAGAAACTTTTGTGTTGAAAGAAAATCTTCTCCACCCTTCTATTGTAAAAACTAAAGCCCTAATTGTATTTTTGATGTGCATATGGGTCAACTAGTCGAAAGGTTACCTTGTATTTTTCTCTGAACAATCTCTTCATGTGATTGAATGGTTTTCTTGTAATCCTTTCTTTGTATTCACAAATAAAAAAGTATCTATATATTTGGCACAAAAGAACAAAATTGCCTATAGAGCTTCTATGATAGTGCATGCAAAGGGAAAACGAGCTCAAATCAAAATTTTGACACCACATAATGAGTTTTATTTGAATTCCTAATGAGCCCATGTATGATCACCATGTTTCGTGCAATTTTTTAGACTGTGATTGGAAGGGTGTCGATGATGCCCAACAGAATGTAGAGACTTAATTTGATATTAGTGTTAGAGTTTGAGGACTATGGAAGCATGCAAATGAAATGGAGAGGAAGAAGAAGAAGCTTGGAGAACAATACTGAGTGTATTACTAAGTGAATGTATGAGGCAAGATAAGTATCTTGTTAGGGCTATAGGCATATACATAAGCAGGGGGAAAAACCTCCTGTAGAGGGAAAAAAGTACCCCAACATACTAAGCATGTTCATTCACATCACCACCAATATACATAAATAACTTCTATGATTTTTGTGAAAGGATGTGCTTAATATAAAGAATTGATTTTGATGAGACCCTTTTTTTAATGTGTTGTATGAGTATTAGTAGAATTTCTGATGTCATGATAATCAAATTCCTGGTTGTGATCAATTCACACGTGGAAAAACTGTGTTTCACATAGATAGTTTTGTGAAAAGAAAAGCTCAAGAAAACAAGGTGATCAAAGAAGGGATTTGTATCGTTTGAAGTAAGATCCAACTTTTTGGCATGTCGATATTCATATTCATGTGATCACATTATTTTCTTTTTAAATAACACTTGTAATAATCTCAATAAGCTGCAAATAATTGTTACGATAACAATTTAAATAGTGTAACACATGCAATTAAAACTTTCAGGTAATTTTGTTAATGTAAATGAAATCTCTATTGGTATGAAAATCACATGCTTGTCTCCTAGAACATGAATGTTAGGGTAGTCGAGTTGAAAGCACTTTTTATGTAATGCACTGTAAATGATGTTCTTATGATGTAAAAGAAGAACATTGCAACATTGCTTGGAAGTTTACTCTTTGAGAATTAAAAGAAGAATTGCTTCGTGTTAAAAAATATTGCACAATTGCTTGGAAGTTTACTCTTTGAGAATTAAAAGAGAAATTTCTTCGTGTTAAAAAATATTATATGGACACATTGTTGCAAGAGTTTTGCCTTAAGAATTTTATACACACTTCCACTCCCATGGAGACAAGTTTACCGATTGGCTCGTTGGATATTCATTTCATGTTTTCCTCTATCCACAAGATATGCGTTCATGCTTGGTTAATTTATGCATTACATGAACTGAAATTTAGTTTTATATCTCTTAACCAAGCAATTATGTGCATAACCATATAGATTTTCTATATAATGGCACCTAATGAATCGGTTATTTGATTCCAAAGAAGGAAACATACCATAAGATTTAAAAAAATTTCAAGAGTAAGATTGGGCTATTCTCTTGACGTGTGCAAAAGTAGTTTTTCTTCTTGAGTTGTAGCTCATGCACGTCTTGCTTGAGCAGAAAGTAGCCATGTGAGGTTGGGCAATATAGGAGCCTTCCTTTCTCTAACTTTACATATGAATGTAACTCAAATGCGCTATACTTTTCGTCACTACACATCTTTGAACATCACCATGTACTCTTAGATTTTCTTTTTTCTTTGCTGTACTGCTATTTGTTTAGTCAATTATAGCCAATGCAAAATCCGGGGGTGTGAACTCTTGAGGCTTTCCCTGATTAGGCGCTAATTCTATCTTTATGGTCGAGATGTACCCTGGCTCTTATTTTAGCAAGATACGAAGTAGAACTCTGATGTGATTGGCTTGTTCCTGTTGAGTTGCAAATGTTTCATCAGCTCGCTGCAGGTGCTACACATCTTTGACCTTTTGCTATCACTTCTGTGTGCTTCTTCCGTCAGGGCTAAAGTACGAGCTTCATGAACTGTAAAGAAGCATTATCATGGTATAAAGCAATGTGACTCAACAATACGCTGTTGAGCTTCCATGTTCAAGGGCATAATCATCTCACCTCCCTTGCAAGCTCCTTCAGAAGAAGACAATACAAATGTTCCATCCTGCTGCGTGTTCTAGACGCTTCGAATCTTTTAATAGCACATCTTTGTCCTTTACCCTTCAGGGCTGAACGAGCTCAAACTATAAAAAAGGCATGACCACGGAACAAAATAAAGCGACTCAATAATGCGCTCTTGAGCTTCCATTTTCTGAAACATTTTGTCAAAAACCTGTGAGCGATTACCGCTGAGTAGGCAGTATAAGCCAACTAATCATGTACACCAGCGTTGACTAGTTAACAGTTACGTTTATCAACCTTTTGTACGCAGTCACTGGAATAGCGAAGGTCGTACAACGAAATGGGAGCACTAGTGTTCCGCCGAGAGTGGCATATTGATTGGTAAAAAGACGACGCTGCTAACATCATGAAAGGACGGAATTATATTCTAACGGCAATTGTGAACTGTGTAAGTAAGGTCACTAACAAACAAATTATCTGATGAAAGACGCTTTATAATATACCAAAAGAACAAAATCTTTAACAGGAAAGCTATATCTTAAGTGCCAGTGCTCATCACAATAATCAGGTAATAGAGGACCTTAGCAACGGGAGCTACAGTAAATAATATATTATGAGGTAAAACAAATGTGGAAAGAAAGTAGAATATGACCTTTATGCGCTTGCTTTGGAGAAGAGCATAGCAGTCTGTAAGAAGTTGTTAATAGAGAGAACTAAGCATTAGGAGTATGCGGTCAGAAATGTGGAAAGAAATTGCAGTGTGTACGTTCTCTTGGGAGAAGCGCACACCTACAACTCAAAACAACTTTATGCACCCCAAGAGAACTCTATAAAAAACAAGATAACTGAGCCCGAGGCAAATGGATCAGCATAGCTGATGCATGAGGAACCAATACCACATAGACTAGCTCATCTCTTTAGCCATAAAATAGTGCAAGCAATCAGATATTTTATGTCAAGGCATTTTACTTAGTAGGATATGATAGTCCACATAGTCTTTTGTTGAGACGTAGATGCTCGAATTTTCAAGTTCTATAGAGCTTCTCCCTTGATGCATGTCGGTGGAAACAACATAATCAAATACGTGACTGATCACATGTAATAACTTTTGAAGCACCAAGGTTCCATCAAATCAGGCATCAAACTTGTCGGGACCTTAATGTCATGTTGGACTTTGAGGTGTGTGGAAGCATGTGAGTAGCACAAGAAAGAAGAAGAAGAAGAAGCTTGGAGCACAAGACACAATACTGAATGTATTACCAAGAGAATGTACAAAGAGTTCCTTGCAACTGCCAATGCGCTTTGAATGTCAATGAAGATGGTGGTGCCAGAAGACTAACCAATACCCAAATAAGCCAAAAGTCCTTTTAGCCACACACACTCAACAATCGCTTTGAAAGCTGCCCTATACTCAGCTTCACAACTACAAGTGGCCACATTACGTTGCTTCTTGCTCAACCAAGATGTGCATTTGCTACCAATCATGAAGCAAAAACCACTGGTGGACACACGAATGTTATAGCAACCACCCAATGAGAGTCAGAAAAAGCATGTAAATCTGGCAATAATGATCCCCCCTTGGGATAGAATAATCCAAGGAGTCGGATACCACTCAAGTAATGAAAGATGTGCTTAACCACATGCCAATGCTTGACACCTAGGCAATGTATAAACCTTCTCATATGAGAGGCAACAAATTGAATATCGTGCGGAGTTATGCATAAGTAAATCAAGCATCCAACAACCCAATGATAGAGAATAACATCAAATGCATCTCTAGCATCATGAAGACTCAACCATAAACCTGTTTCCATAGGAGTTGCAATCGGTTTGCAGTCTTCAAGAACAAAGTGTTGCAATAATGTGTCAATATATTTTCTTTGACACAAAGATATTTTGCCATCAACTTGCATAAACTCAATGCCCAAACATTAATGATGTAGATGCCCCAAATCTGAATTCTCAAAAGAGACATGCAAATCAGCCTTAAAATCAGCAATATGCTTCTCATCTGGTTGAGTGAGCAACATGTCATCAACATACATAGCAATGATCGAAAGTACATCATTTGCATGCTTAACGTAAAAGGTGCTCTCAATTGGACTATTCTCAAAACCATGTGCAATCAAGTAGGCATGTATCTTTTCATACCAAGCACATGGTGCTTGTTTCAAATGATATAATGCCTTTTTCAACTTGCATACTTTGTTTTCATGCCCTTTTTGCACAAAACCACAAGGCTAAAACACATACACTTCTTCATGTAAGTCACCATTCAAAAATGCATTTTTAATGCCAAATGATGTACATTCCAACCATGATGAGCTGCAAGTGCACATACACTATGAACGTGGTCATTCGACAAGTGGGTGCAAAGGTCTCATTAAAATCAATGCCTCCCTCTTGAGCATAAACTTTTGCAACAAGCCTAGCTTTATACTTGTCAATTGTATGATGAGGTTTATGTTTAAGCTTGTATACCCATTGAGAACCAATGGCCTTTTTTCTAGGAGGCAATAACGTAAAGGCAAGGTACCATTCTTCATAATATCATCATATTTTTACTGCATAGCACCCATCCAATTTTTTGAATTTTGTGCTTGATCAAAAGAAACATGCTCATTCTAATCACAAAGATGAGAGGCAACCATAACATAGCAGTCTGATGTAAAATAAGCATTATGAGAGCCTGAATGAGTATGATATGACATAGGTACATCTAATTTTCTATCTCGCAAAGTTTGCACCAGCCATTTTGGCATAGTTTTTTCCTCCGCTATATTAGTCCTCTCATCAACAAGTGCATCATGTAAATCTACATCAGAAACGGAATGATCTGCATCATCATGTGGAACCTATAAAGGCTGAGAAACTACCTCCTTTGGACTAGCACTTGACTATCCTCCTGTAAAAGAGGTAGCAAAGTGTCATACACATGAGCTAACAAATGTCTCCTTGGCACATGAAAGTAATGGTTGAATTGCACCTTCCCCAAAAACAACATCACGGCCGACCAATATGCATTTAGCCTATACATAATATAGATGAAAGCTCTAGAACTGTACCCAACAAAAATACATTTCAATGATTTATCATCCAATTTTCTATGTTGTTGCTCATGCACTAATGCATATGCCAGACAATCGAAGACATGCAAATGAGCAACAGATGGCTTGCAAAGCCTCATATGGAGTGATGGATTACAGTGCTTTAGTGGGACACTTGTTAAATACATATGCTCCACACATAATAGCCTCAAACCAAAAGCTATGTGGTAAAGCTTGACTTTTGACCATACACTTTGCCATCTCCATGGGTGACATGTTCTTTCTTTCAACAAATCCATTTTGTTGAGGTGTACATGACAATGTACAATGATATTTTATCCCACTTTTAGCCACATAATGATTAAAATCAGAAGACATATATTCCACCCTGTATCAAAAAAGAGGGTGCCCATTTTACATGCTGACAGATTTTAAGACACAACCAAAAATAGTTTGAAGCACATAAAAACTTCGGACTTTTCTTTCAATGGATACACCCATGCATGCCTAGAGAATTCATCAATAAACTTCACGAACTAAAGGTAGTTCCCAAAAGAAGGCACCTATACAAGACCACATACATCACTGTGAACAAGTTGCAATTCCTAAGTAGCTCGAAGTGGTCCATCTTTTGGGAAGGAGGAACACTACATTTTTCACAAAATACATCCTTCACAAACATCATTACAAGGTGCCTCAAGTTTGGACAGAGAGGACACCATTCTAGATTTCTACATGCATAGAAAACTAGGATAATCCAGATGACCAAAGCATGCATGCTAAAGCTTTCCATGTAACATAGCCTAAGAATCTTGAACTCCACATGCTTAATCATTCATAGATTTTGCACACTCTTTGAGCTTATACAACCCATAACACAAAATGCCAAAATCAATAATCACATCCCCATTTGAAAGATCATGAGCTATACATCTGTTATCAATGAATTTGACAACCAAGCCAATCATGGCTAATGGTCAAATTGATGACATATTTTTCTTGTTCCCTGATACATACAAAGACTCTGACTACTACCATCGATAGTAGTCAAAATGATCTTACTGTCTCCCATTACATGATAAGAGGAGTTGTTAGCACATGTGAGAGTATTCCCTATAGGGACATGCTCAAGTGAATTGAGAAAATTGTGCTACAAGTTAATATGTTTGGTTGCCCCAATATCAAAGTACTGGCAAACATCTGAGTCTACTGCTCATGAGAAGATGGGTCATAATTGCATACACTAGTAAACACCCCTTCTTCATTCTACACAATATTAGAAAAAAATATTTTTGGTGTAGAGGACTCTACAAGAACCATTCCAGCCTCTTTTTTCTTAGCCTCTTTTGTAGCCAGTTTTGGACAACTCTTTATGACATGATCATTTCCTTTAAAATATTTGCAAAACCATTTTCACTTTTCTATTTTCTTTGCATCTCTCTCTTCCTTCTTAGACTATGTAGCATTAGCAAATTTTTTCTTGCTAGTAGATGAGCTCCATTTTCCCTTGCCCTTTTGATTAACTAAGAAATCTTGATATGCAACATGCATGATCAACCTGTTCTGCCTAGATTGATCTTCTTGTGACAAAATAGAGACTAAATCCTCAAATGTTAAGACATTTGGATTTCGTTTCATCGTCAGAGAAGAAGCAAAACTATGATATGAATCGAGAAGACCATTAAGAACAGTCTACACAAGTGAGATATCTATAAGAATTCATGAGCAAAAACCAATAGTTGAGAGAGAGAGAGAGAGAGAGAGAGAGAGAGAGAGAGAGAGAGAGAGAGAGAGAGAGAGAGAGAGAGAGACCATATGAAAATAGACAACGCATTGCATCTTAAATTTCTAAAAAAAAAGGGATGATAATGTACGTGCATGATTATATATAAGCCACTAGTAGTTCCACTAGTTATTGTGTTTTCTCACCACATCTTAATTTTGTATGAAAGATGCAGATCCATATTTGGGTCAGTATTCCTTTTGACAAAGATTATGAGGTCTTGGATCCATAGTTTGGACCACGATAGGAACCTCTTAGGGTTCCATTTCATGAGACTAAGTAAATCTAGCTAATCTACTTAAGTTTAGTTTATACCAAAATATTTGCAAAATCTTCCCATTAGTTGTGAGTTATTTTGTTAATAGATTTAATTACATGACGAGTTTCATTTATTTTCAGGTCTTTCCCTTTGAGATTTGGGCATAGTCACATTGTCTATGAAGAATTGGGATACTGTTGTTTGCTTGGTTGAGTTTTCTTATTATAGTTATCAACATGAGTTTGCACACATCTTGCATTTTGAGTTTTCTAATGGATGTATTTTACAGATCACATCTATTATGGTTTTTTTGGTCAATTTCCTAGACCTCTATATTTAGTATTATTTTCTCGCTTTTATCTTGAATATGTTATGAAAAAAAAATTGTGGAAGCTCCACGAGTGCTCATAATTTTAGATGAGCACAATGTTATTTCTTACTCTGGTTGAGTCTATGATCCTTTTTAGTTACCATCACATGAGAAGCTGCCAATTGCATTCTTCTTGAGACAATGGCTAGATGATAAGGCCACTCCAAGTGACAAGTTATCAAATTTAGGTAGTGGTGAAGGTCTATGCAGAAGGATTCCAAAGATATTCGGAGTACTTATGGTGTGCAGTAAGGAGTGATTAGGTCTTAGATGGATTCCTAGAGTATGCTCAAGGCAAGGAATCCTATTTATTGGTCTAAATGCTGAAAGAAAAGATCCTATTTGTCTACTCTATTATAAAGAATCTCATATTTCAAATAACCAACATAGTCCACTCATATTAGATAAGAACAAATGTTTTGATTACTGAGTTTTGGTAGCTCCTTCTATATCATTGAGGACACTAATCTCTAAAGGGAGAGAGTCTTATATTCAAGGGATATACATGCTTGGAGGAATGAGAGGTTCTTTGCTTGGGGGATAGCCAAGACAAACATCTAGAGAACCTTGTGTGAGGTAGAATTTTGTGATGGATAGATAAATAGAGAGACCTTGCATGTGTATATTTATGTATGGTTGTATGTGTGTACATGTGTATGCATGCATGCATGTATGTATTTAGTGTGTATGAATGTATGTAGGTTTTTATGTATGTATGTATGTTTGCATGCATGCATGCATTTATGTATGTCTATATGTATGCATGCATGTATATGCATACATAGGTATGTACATCCTATAGACGGTACACACGCAGAAGCAAAATGAAAAGAAGGGTGTACTCACAAAAGGAAGAGTGTGAGAGACTCAAAGTGAGTAGACCAAGAAACGGGTAAACTCACATGGATTAGAAATGAGCTTGCCAAGAGCATGGAGTAAGCTCATCAAGCTTCTAACCAAGTAGAAATGGGGGGAGAGGTCCTCCTTATATAGATTTGGGAGGGGCTCTCCAAAGTACATCTCATGTGGGATAATTCCCCTCAAAGGAGAATGAATACAATGGTAGAAGCAAATGGCAAGGTACCCAAATACAAAAGAGATACAATAAAAAATCAAAATAAATTGGAAATGGAGCGCCTTGTGGATACAAAATGAAGATGCAATCATGCAGATACAAATGTAGATGAGGTAAGAGCAATCGTGTCATCAACACCCCCTGTGCAAATCTATTTCGGAGCAATTGAATGCTGCAAAGGTCCACCAAGCGCAGGAGCAAGATTGGAGGTAGAACCTTCACGAGCATGTCTACTAGGTTCTCTCGAGAGGTGCACTGCTCTAGAGTAATCTCCTGAGAGATGAGCTTCTTGTGGATCATATGGTACTAGATCTCCATGTGCTTTGTCTGAGTGAGGAACACTGGATTCTTGGAGATGGCCAAGGCTGACTGGCTATCTGTGTGGATGCATGTCAGAGTAACCTACAAAATGCCAATTTTAGATAATAAACATCGAAGCTAGATGGCCTCATATGCTATGAAGCTGGATGCTGAGTACTCACATGCTATTAAGCTGGATGCTCAGATGGCCTCACATGCTATGAAGCTCGATAATAGAGCAACTATAGGCTCCTTCTTACTTGCCTATGAGATAGGTCTTGAGCCAAGCAAGAATATGTACCCAAAAGTGGACCGTTGAGAATTATGATCACTAGCTCAATTTGAATTTGAATATTTTGCGAGTTTGGTGCCCCCTCTGTACCAAAGACCATGATGTTGGGTGAGGGCAAGATAGCTGAGTAGTCTCTCAACAACATCCCAATGAATCTGACAAGGCTGATGTGAAAACTGACCAAGAATTCCAATTGCATAGGCAATATCAGGTCTAGTGTTGGAAAGCTAGAGTAATGAGCCAACAAGTTGCCAATAAGTATGCACATCCACAAGTGATGATGAATCCTCTAGTGTGAGCTTCATGTTTGGATCAAATGGTGTAGATACTGAGAGACACTGTTCCATGTTATATCTAGAAAGAAGATCAAAGTAGTACTTCTTTTGTGATAGGAATATGCGGCATGGCTTCTTTGAAATCCTTTATCTTCAAAGAACTTGTGAATCTTCTCATACCAGTCCCTAGGAGCTTGCTTAAGTACATAAAATTCTTTGTGAAGAAAAATGGAAAATTATATAGTGGCACGCTCTGAGTGATAGAGTGAGTATCTCTCTCTTTTTCTCTCTCTATCTACTACCAAATTCAGTCAAACCAATGCACCAAGAAGAAATGTAGAGCTCTCTCTACGATTAGGTGTAGGTGTTTATGAACTTATGAGCTATAGAAGCTACTCTGTACACATAAGTGCTTATGATCTGCTACAAAATCTAGTAATTGCAATGCTCTCTCTTTTTGTTTCGTGCGTGGATTGATTTGAGCAAGAGATTGCCATGGACATACTAGGATAGAACAATATTGTGCAAGAGGGATTCTCTGTCTCTCTCTCTCTCTCTCTTTTTCCCTCTCTCTCTCTCTCTCTTTTTCCCTCTCTCTCTCTCTCTTTTTCCCTCTCTCTCTTTCTTCGTGAAAGATGGCACAAATCTTTTGGTTTCCCTATGTTATCGAGAAGAGGTAGAGTGGTGTAGGGCAGAGAAGGGTTGTTAGCGATCTGAGGCATGGAAGGTCGTGGTAGGGAGATTATGGCATGCCCTCTGCCTCTCTCCTTTCTCTCTCATAGAGAGGATAGATGTCCTCTGATTGTCACTAACTGAGTTCCTTTGTCGACAATAGGGTGATTTTTCCTTGACCCTACTGAAGTGTATCAAAATTGGTCCTTGTATTTTTGTTGTCAACACACAGGGCTCCAGGTAAGTGAGCCACTGTAGAGTCTAAGAGCGAGAGTGATATGGAAACAGTAGGAGGAACAGAAGGGAATGCTGCAAGAGACCTTGTCAAAGGCTCGGGTTCTTATGGATGATTGATGTTGCTCTGATTCAATTGAAGCAAAAGCCTATAGATGCTCCTACCGGTTCTAGTGGATGCTCCTTCTCTGATTGCGAGAGAGGCTCTGCAACAATGATGTGCTGTTTAAGAAAGAGAATGAGGTTGAATGAGATCTCTGTGGAGTTTACGTGAGTGGATAGTGCAAGATGGATCCTAGAACATATCACAAAACGTATTGTGGATCATCATTTGTGTTACTAGTAGATCGGGCTTGGCATTGCTATACCAAGATGGCTCTAATATCTCATTCAAAGGTTAGAAGCTCTCTAATGCATGAGCAGATAGACAAAATGATTTGATCAAATAGTAGAGAGGGAAGGTGTGCTTTTTGCCATCAGATTATGGTGCTTTTTGTTTGCAACTATACACAAACAATAGCTAGAGAGCAACAGTGTCCAAGAGGAAGAGTTGTGGTACCTCAACAACATAAGCAAGGCACCTCTTCACAATACCATGCCATGTGGACAGAGTTGATGCATAAAAGTAATGTAGTGAAAACGAATTGTACACACAATCTAATGAAGCTCATATATCACGGAAAATCCACAACACATGAAGTGGAGAAAAGTTTATTATCACATATGGAAAAAAATCGTAAAAGAATTGGACACAACTGTTTATAAACACTCCAACATGAACTGTTATGAACTATCAATTCGTGAGCATGATCACAAAAGAGGTGGGAGGGAAGGAAAGTGGGGTAAAAGAGAAGGATGGGAGGTTGGGAAAAAGGAAAAATGGGACCCCAAAGAGTGTAAAAATGATGGAAAAGGAGGCTTCTGTCAATAACGAGAAGGCCACACCACCAACACTCAAGTAGCATCACCATCAAAATGACCACCAAACACACCACTAAGAACTCCACCTAGCGCTGTGGAGGTGATCGCAATCTGGGTGGATCGGGCCCGGTTGTGGCACACACATGGTGTATGAAGCTAATGAATGTTGGAAGGTTTAAGGACGTAAAAGCGAAATTAATGTGGAGTATGGAGAAGAGAGAGATGTTGAAATGATTATGGGAATGGGAATGTAGGAGTGCAAGTTAGATTGATGAACATGAATGATAACAATGAAAGAGAACCATACACACGAATCAAATTTGGAAGGAAGAATGGTCGATTGAAGGAGCTTCTTAAACACTTCCTAATTCTAATCCATATGCATAGTCTTCTTTGGATGATATGAATGCATGACGAGAATAGATGGAATCCTTACACATAAATCAGTTTCGAAAGGAAGAATGGTCCAATATTGGAGCTTCTTATACACTTTCAGAAACTAATCAATATGTATGGGTATGTATGGATTATATGCATGCAAGTGAATTATGATGATAGAGTTTAATCACAAGCTCAATGAAACATTCTCACTGGTTCAACGCAATACTGCGGAGCCTTCTCACACATAGAAGAAAATAGAAGACATGTAAAACTAATTAAGAGCCTGAGAGACAAGAGACAAGTGACAAGTGACATGAATTAAAAGGATTTAAATTAAGATACATGTATAAGATCGTCGTGATACGTCAAGCCAAGCAGTCTACTGATCAAAGGCGGTTCCGACCCTCAAACCATGACAGTTCAACCGAATGTCACACGTAAGAAGGTGAGTTCCACTTCATTGACCCTATGTATGTCTAGGCTCGTAACGTCTAACTAAAGAAGTCTAAGACTCATTAAAACCAGCTCTAACTCACTCACACGCTCCATTGAGGGTGAGTCAAGATAGAGATGCTGGTTTCAAGAGCCTATCCTAGATTGGAGTTCTAACTTAAATTTGAAACTAGGTACTATACTCATACTAGCCCACCTTGGATACTCACTCGCTCAATCGAGGGTGATCGTCTCAAGGAAACCGTAAGCTAGCAAGAGCCCTATGGATGCCTAACAATGATGCTGTAGGAGTTTGGAGGGGGGTTTATATAGTTTTTTGAATGAATTTGGGCCCTTGGATCTAGAGAAATCAACTCTCAACTCTAGGATCACTACTTTCAATTACAACTATTTGATTAATCAAATCAATGGCTTGGAATTGTTCTTTCTATCAAATCTAGTGTAAAGGAGTGAAATTTAGGCGCCTTCATTCTCCACCATTGGATCTGGAGATGATCTGGACTGTCGGATCAGTGCTGACATCAATTCGGATAAGATAAGCCACTATTTTTGGAGAAACTTTGCATTATTGATCTTTAACTGTCAAAAAAGTCTTCTTTGATGAAAAAACTCGTGGATCCTCCTTCCTTTATGCTTTAGTGCATCTCCACCCTTGAATATGAGCTCATCTTGACCGTACAACATGGTTCAATCATATTTTGCCATGTGGTAGCCCTTCAAGCCTTCAATTTTCTTATTCTAGAAAACTGCGGTGACCTTGAAAACTAGATTTTGTGCTCTTTGACCCTTCAAATATCCTTTGATGAAGATAAAAGTTTGTAGGACTATGTTTTGAAAGGCCTCCTTTAGGAATATGCAAAAAAAAACTCTCATCTGAATCTTCCTTGTACAAGTTCGACTACATTTGGAAGCTTGCAAGGTAGCATTCAGGTGTCTAGGAAGCTCTGATAGCCTTGAAACTTTGTACAAATATGTAGCTACATATGGTCTTTATACATGCCAAACCATATGGCTAACAAAAATTCCTATACAAAACTTTCTAGGGTCTAAGTGGAAAAATTACATTTTTTACAAAATGCACATGGCATATCAATGTGCTAGAAAATCCATTTTCATGTGAAATTGGGCTATAGACTGCCTTTGATAGGCTTTACAAGTATATGATTTTTCATGTGATTTGGAGACATTGAAATTTTTGCCCTAATTTCCAAACTTTGACCAACTTTGACTGCTACCATGGATTTGCTCGATTTCTTCCAAAGTTTGCATGTGAACTCCCTCTGACATCCTTGATGCATCTTGGACTTCTCAGGGAATTTTGGCTACCTTCATCGAATGTGTTTCCTGTGGGCCTTCATGAGTGAGAGAGGAGAGAAAATCTCGACGACATTCGCCCCCATTAAACCTGCGATTCCTCCGGAAGCGCCACTTTAGTATCTGTGAAAAAAAAAAGTTCCAGGCATCAAAATTTTTTAACATATATGGAAGGAAAAATTGATCATATGCATGAATGAGTAGGCAACGTGACATGAAGCAATATTTACATGAAAGAAAGAATTCAAACATGCAACATGAATATGCATGAACAAATAGGCAACATATATGCAAATGAACAAGCAACATTGACAACAAGAAAGAAAACAAACAAGCATCAGTATGAAGTGGAAGTGGATGTATTGAGTCGTTTTAAGCATCAGTTCCTCTCATCTTGAAGAAAAATTTGTACCTTTTTCATAAAGCAATCTACCTTAAATACGAATATAAACAAAGATTTAGGATTTTCAGGAGACATCTTTCATCTTTGCTTATTGTAGATCAACTCCTTTCCTACATAAATATGAATATGCTCTTTCTCTAATAACATGCAAGGAAATCTAACTAAACTCCACTAATGCATAAATCTGCCTATATAACCCGTGATTTATTCTACTATGCCTCTTTATCCTCCTTTGGCTTGCTCTTTTTTTCTTTTTTTTTTTGATGATGATGATGATGATGATTCGAAAACTTTATGGTTACGATCACTTTTTTGGGGTGGAAGAAAGTGTAAACTTCCTGGTAACATGTAGCATTTTTTTTTTGATGATGGGGAAAAATTAAACCTCGATACAAGGTACAACCGTTTTTGATGACGGAGAACAGTCGTTTAAACTCGGATACAAGTGTTGTGAGATGGACTAAGGATGTAGAAACATGCAATAGTAGGAGCTAGGATTTCAATAATTATGCTTTCGATATAGGATACATATGCATGTTTATATATGAAAGTCATGTCACCAAAATAAACCTTCAAATCTACATGGCCTATCTTTCCACAATCCTAGATTATAATCAATTTCTTAGTAGATAAGTTACTACTTAAGATATAATTTTACACAAGTAGAGAAATCATCATTTGCCCTTTTTTTGACTCAAGTAATGTGGATATGCAATGCAATGCAAAGACTGAAAACAATCATGCATGAAACAAGAATGGAAAAAAAGTAGAATGAACTTGAAAAAAAACAAAGCAACATGAGCTTGAAATGATATTTTTATATGTTTTTTTATATTTTCTTCCCTTTTTTATTTTTATTAATTTTTTATTTTTATTTTTATAACATGGATACTCCTGTTTATGAATCGGCCTCATTGTTGTCATCTTCTTCAATGTCCTCATCCAAAATGTACTCATCATTATCACGTTTCTTGACTAGCTTTATCCTTTTACCTGCAATCAAAGTTTTTAGTGCAACACCATTTAATTCACAAAGAGCATACGTACCATTGTTGTTGACTTTTGATACAATGTATGGCCCAAACCACCGTTGAGTGAGCTTTTTGCATGCATCATATTGAGAGTCAAATGTACTATCATAAATGAGCACCCAATCTCCTACTTCAATAGGCTTAGGACACAATCGATGAGTTTAATCAAAATAATGCTTGTTCTTCATTCTAGATTCTCTTAATTGAAACATCATCAAGTCTTAATTTACCTTGTTCTAGCTGTTTAATGTGCAAACTCAAAAAATCATCAGTAGACATGTTTTCAGACCAAGGCAAATTTGACCATGCAAAAATATGAGAGTGAATTGGAAACAATGGTTTTTGACAATACATGAGTTCAATAGGCATATACCCAGTAGTGTGTGTGCATGTCATTCTATCTGCCCAAAGTGCAAAAGGTAAGAATCTAGGCCATTGTTTCATGTCACCGTTACATGCTTTAGATATGGCTTTCACAATAGGTGGATGCCCTCTCTCTATTTTACCATTGGCCTCTGGATTATATGCAGTAGTAAGAGATAAAAGAATACCGTGATGTTCAAAGAACTCTTTAGCTTCTCTCACATTTAACTCTCCACGATCAGCAACTACTTTCTCTATGTACCCAAAGCGACTTATGACATCTTCAAGCAAGAATTTGCAAACATTGGATGTGGTCTTAGATTGTAGTGCACGTCCCTCTACATGATTAGTTAAGTCTTCTATTGCAAGTACAATGTAACACATTTTGTCAATACCTTTAGGCATAGTTACAAGATCTACTACCCACTTGTAGTGAATACAGGGTGGATCAGTAGGATGCAACAGATCTCTATGTTTGACTGAAGAATGAAGTTGGCAAGTAGAAAATGTAGAAACATAGCTACTAATGTCAACATACATCCTAGGCCAATAATAGGCACTTCTAATTTTTTCATATGTTCCAAAAAATCCTTTATGACCTGCCCATAACCTCTCATGCATCTCCTTCATGACTTGCAATTGAAGACCTCTCTTTCCTAGGACTCGTTGTGGATTCCTAACCTTACCCTTAGCATGTCTCCAAAGATAACCGTTACATAGGAAAAACTTATAAGCTCATTTCCTAATGTTACGGAATCTATTTGTAGTCTAGCTAGGTAATGGTTGTAGTGTACTCAGATACTTTCCTATGTCTCTCCATTCATCTTCGTACTGAGACTCATGAAATTGATCATACTCCTATATATGTGGAACATAATCAATTAAGTTCACATTCTTTATTAGATCACTTTCAAGGTCATCAAATCTAGCTCTTGATAACATATCAGCAACTGCATTTGACTTACCTGAAATATGAACTAACTCAGGATTTATGAACTTAATATATGAGATCCATCTAAGCATGGCTATATCAGGAGATGAACAATTCGCTATCATTCCAATGAGAGGCAAACAATCAGTTTCAACTTTGACATTTGCACCAATGAAATATTCTTTGTCTGTTTTCAAAGCTGTTACCATACCCCATAGTTCTCGTTTGATCTGTGGATATTTTCGTTGTGTTTCATGTAAAATTTTGGCACCAAACCTAATTGCATATCTATTCCCTTTACTATCATCTTGACTTATGACCCAACCTATACCAATAGGACTAGTATCAACAGTCAATATAATATGTTTGTTAGCAGAATAGTCTACACGCTTAAGGATTGGAGCTTCAAGCAATAATTTCTTCAATTTACGCATAGCTTGAGTGTGTTTGTCAGTCCAAATAAATTTTTGTTTCTTCCTCAACAAGTCATAAAGACAATCAGCAACATGAGCAAAGTGTGGGATCCAAATAACATAAAAGATGCAAGCACCAAGAAATCTACATACCTCACTCACGGTGTTACATGTTTTAGAAATCTTACTAATGGCATCAACTTTTTGTGGGTATGGCTTTCGACCATAATGGCCACATAAATGTCCAACAATAAGCACCTCGTTGACACCAAAAACAGATTTCTCTATGGAAAATGTGAGACCTACCTCTTCAAATCATTGAAATATTCTTCACAATCAGAGATATGGGCAAGAACAAATTTACGACATCCAGATGAATCTAAAGTAATGTCCTTTGCACGTTCCTCACTCCCTTTAATTGGAATATCATCAATGAATGGCATGGTTATATGAGGGATAAAATCACGTAAGACCATATTCATAGCACTCATCATATGAGCCACATAATTAGTCGCTCCTTGAGGTAAAGTACACATTCTCACTAAGCCTAAAGGAGTTTTCATTGTGGTTATGTCACGACTATCAATTGCTAATTGGAATTGGTCATATCCCGAATATAAATCACCCATTGAATAGATAGAATGTCCTGAAAATGATTCAGCAAATTCATCTACAATGGGTCGTGTTCCTACATTCCTTATGGTGACTTTATTAACAAGTTGGAGATCTTGAATAAAACGTAGTTTTCCATTCTTTTTAGGCACAGTGAACCATCTGTTTCAGTAAGGTGCAAAAGATGGCTCTGAAATTCTCATGTTTATCTTCTCCTTAAGTAGTTTCATTAGCTGAGGTAAGTGAGCCTTTGGAACTGGTATATGATGAAGATTCCATGGAATATGTGGAATAGTAAAGACTATCATGGGTGCAACTAGCTTAGGATCTAAACAACCAATCTCATGAGGATACATAGTAAAGGCTTTTCCATGGCTACATATGACTCTCTCAAATTTATCTCTCTCTCATGGGTGCAACTAGCTTAGGATCTACACAACCAATCTCATGAGGATACATAGTAAAGGCTTTTCCATGGCTACATATGACTCTCTCAAATTTATCTCTCTCTGCTGGCAAAAGAAAGTCATCATCTCTACCAATTTTCACCTGTTTGATTGTCTCATCCGTGAATGTATGTCCTATGTTTTTCTTATCCCGAAGAGTTGGATCATTTTTCACATCAATAATTTTTTCATTACTTCCTTGAGGTAATGGTTGAGCTATGGGTTTGATTTTTTTGTCTACAGTTTTGTACTTTGTTTCAACTAAGGCATCATGTGTTTGGTTAAATTTTGAGCACTTGTCAACATTGAGAGCATACTCTTGGATTAGAGCATACTCATCAAGGGAAGAAACAAGAATAATATGGGAATTAGAATTTTGTTGAAGACATAACTCTAACTCCTCCAGAGTAGAGAAACAATGAGATGTTTCAATCACATGCTCAATGTTCTCATCATGTTCCATGATTTTGTTGTTTTTATAATTTTTTTGGGTTTTTTGGATAAAAAACTTGGACAATTGACTCTTATGAAGAAAATCTAATCTAGAATGTGGAAAACAAAGTGACAAACTATTGTACAGGTTGGTTGGCTGCGAGATGTCAAACCAATATCCACTGTTGTCCCGCTCAACAATGGATTCTATCCGAAATTTTGATCATATGTAGCTCCAAACATGAATCGAGGTGCACAATCACTACGAGCATGCTCATGACCTTGAGTAACAATAGGTTTCTTTCTAACTGACAATCGATTCCTAGGATGATTCACTCCTACTGTCATGACTTGAAGTGATTGCATTCCATCCTTAGACTTAAATCTAGCATAGGTAGACCCATCATCCATGGCTTTAGTTTCCATACGACTCTCACAAATAAAGGGTTGACCTAAGAGAACTTCATAGGAGCAATTATCTTGAATAAAAAAGTGAAACTCTTTTGTGATTCTTGCTATGGATATGGGCACACTAGCACAAGCTCCATACAGGGTACCTACACCATTATCTGCAGTTCTCATATGCCATCCACAATCTTTATCTATGGGCCATCGAAACTTATCATAGACTTCTCTTGAAATCACATTGATTTTGGAGGCGGAATCTACTAATGCATTTACAGTGATAGTGTTCTTATCATTTCCTATTTTAACATGCATCTCCGATGTACCTCTAGACCAAAATTTTCTTTTAAAGTGACTTTCAGGATTGTTTTCATGATTTTCATGGTCAAGTTGAATAGGTCCTAAGAAATTTTTATTAACATTTACTTCATCATCATCAAAGTCCTCTTCATCAGATTCATCAAAGTTTAAGGCTTCATTCATAGCTTGATCTTGATCTAGAGAATCTTGCATCTCAGTATCTAGATTAAGCGGAAACCTCTTCCTTTTAATTAGGCCCATAAAGTTATCTTTAAAAATAGGCTTTGCAATAGAGAAAACTTGTTCTAAAGAAATAGTCACTTGACTCTTAAGCAAAATGTCATTTAAAATCTCCATAGGATTTATTTTTCTCTCAATTTCTGAAATCAAGATGGCTTTAGGTTTTCTCTTTGGTTTCTTTTGTTTTTGCTCAGGATCTTGCTTTTGTTCATTTTCTCGTGTTTGGACTTCAGTTTGTTTTGATTGTTCTTGTTTATCTAAAGGCTTTGGTTCTGTTTTTCTTTGCTTTGTGTTCTTCCCTTTTTGTTTCTCCTCTTGTTTTTGTTCATTGGGTTGTGATTCTTGTTTTTTATCTTTAGATTGTGATGTTTCTCCCTACTCTATGATTGTTTCTATTCCCTCTGAGGTTTGTTTTTGCATCACTCTTCTTTCACTAGGCTCAACTTCATCTCTTTTTCGTTTTTCTTCTACATTGGATATGTGAGAAATAAGAGATTGATCTTCTATTGGTGATTCCCAAGTTGTTATTCTCCTAATCTCATCTCGTGCTCTTACTAAAGCCTCTATGGAAAAATCACCTTACTTTGTGGGTTTACTTGATTCCACTTGTTGTTCATCAAGAGCTTCTAGTTTCACTCCTCTAGTTCCTACATCCGTTATGGTTATATTTTCATAGTGTTTTTTCATTCCTCCCTTACCATAATTTCCTTGCAAAGGTAGCATAGATCGATAGTCACAGATTTTCTTGTCTATGTCTATTACTAGTCGTTGCTCCTTAGCAGCCTTCAATAGTTCACAATCTCTCAAAAAGTGCTCTAACGAATCACACCAAGGACACCTACGAGGGCCACACACAAAACCATTTTGATTTTGAGGATTTTGATTAACTTGTGGTGGGAAATTTTGAAATTGAGGATTTTGTTGATAAGGTATTGCTTGAATAGGATAATTAGGATTTTGATAAGGCAATTTATGTATTTGAGGAGCTTGGGGAGCAACATGTGGTACTTGAGGTGCAAGAGGAGCTTCCATAGTATACGGTTGATGATTTTGAAAATTTTGATTTTGAGGATTTTGAAAAGCTATTTGAGAAGCTTGAGGATACATGTTTTGATACATTTGAGGATTTTGCACATGAGGATGAGGATTTTGCATTGCAGGATTATGCATTGGAGGAACTTGATATGCTTGAGTAGGAGCTACTTGTGGATTTTGATTGGTAGCTATAACATGTTGATTAGGCTCTTGAAAAGACATTGGGTTCATTTGATTTTGGAAAGTTTTGGTGTAATTAGATTGTAAAGCATCTATAGTCTTGGCCAAATTGGATTGTGTAGCAATAAGACTTTCCATTTTCTTAGTGAGAATTTCCACTTGAGATTGTTCAACTACACTTTTATTCGGCTCTACTTTAAAACCTTGAGTAGGCTCCATCATTTGAGGAATAAGAGTGGAGTCAAAAAGCATAGCATGGGATTGTTCTCTAACTTGCTCCTTAGTTTGTGGAAGGCTAGCTTGAGGAACACTAGTTTGCTCATAAAGCATGGATTGTCTTTGATGTCTATGGGCTACAGCCTCTACTAGTTTATGCACTTTTTGCCAATTGTCAGTAAGACCATAGCGCTTATCTGGCTCTTCTAATCGCCGTTCAACTTCCCTACGAGTTTCAGGATGAAGAAGCTTAAGAAAATTGATCACAAGATCAGGTTCCAAAGTTATCTTATCCTCATCAGGAAGTTGTTCATAGCGTCTAATATACTCATTTTGTAAGTGAGTAATAGAGCTACTAGGCTTTGGTGAATTGACCCATCGTAAGAATCCATCCCGATTGTGTTGGCTATAATCTTCAGATAGAATTCTTTGAGCATCTCCTTTCTAAAATCACTCCAAGGAAGACTATCATATTGAGTGACATGGTGTATGATAGAGCTATCAACAATTCGTTCAAAGAATGATATCAAACGATCTTCGGGAAGACCAAAAATCATAGCTTGCTCTTCAAACAAATCTAAGTAGCTTGTGATGTTGATGCCATTGAATTTTCCCTTCTCTCTCAATATAGAAGAGACTATTCTTTGGCCTTGTTTCTCAACAATAAGGGATTTGAATCCTTCCTCCATCTTATGTGAATAAGCAAGTGATGCACGATGTTCTAGATCTCTCACAAATGCGTTTACTTCATGACGAAGATGTGCACGATACTGTGAGAAATCCAGTGCAACACTCAAGACTGATGATGATGATATGATGAGGATGATATGATATGATATGGATCACAACCTCCCAACAAGATCAGAAGCAAATGCCACGAAGCAATTCACGTCGGGTTCAAATGTGGAGGTGATCGCAATCCGGGTGGATCAGGTCCGGTTGTGGCACACATGGGTGTATGAAGCTAATGAGTGTTGGAAGGTTTAAGGACGTAAAAGCAAAATTAATGTGGAGTATGGAGAAGAGAGAGATGTTGAAATGATTATGGGAATGGGAATGTAGGAGTGCAAGTTAGATTGATGAACATGAATGATAAGAATGAAAGAGAACCATACACACGAATCAAATTTGGAAGGAAGAATGGTCCATTGAAGGAGCTTCTTAAACACTTCCTAATTCTAATCCATATGCATAGTCTTCTTTGGATGATATGTATGCATGACGAGAATAGATGGAATCCTTACACATAAATCAGTTTTGAAAGGAAGAATGGTCCAATATTGGAGCTTCTTATACACTTTCTTCTTCAATATGTATGGATATGTATGGATTATATGCGTGCAAGTGAATTATGATGATAGAGTTTAATCACAAGCTCAATGAAACATCCTCACTGGTTCAACGCCATACTGCAGAGCCTTCTCACACATAGAAGAAAATAGAAGACATGTAAAAATACTTAAGAGCCTGAGAGACAAGAGACAAGTGACAAGTGACATGAATTAAAAGGATTTGAATTAAGATACATGTATAAGATTGTCGTGATATGTCAAGCTAAGCAGTCTACTGATCAAAGGCAGTTCCGACCCTCAAACCATGACAGTTCAACCGAATGTCACACGTAAGAAGGTGCGTTCCACTTCATTGACCCTATGTATGTCTAGGCTCGTAACGTCTAACTAAAGAAGTCTAAGACTCATTAAAACCAGCTCTAACTCACTCACACGCTCCACCGAGGTGAGTCAAGATAGAGATGCTAGTTTCAAGAGCCTATCCTAGATTGGAGTTCTAACTTAAATTTGAAACTAGGTACTATACTCATACTAGCCTACCTTAGATCCTCACTCGCTCAACAGAGGGTGATCGTCTCAAGGAAACCGTAAGCTAGCAAGAGCCCTATGGATGCATAACAATGATGCTCTAGGAGTTTGGAGGGGGGTTTATATAGTTTTTTGATTGATTTTGGGCCCTTGGATCTAGAGAAATTAACTCTCAACTCTAGGATCACTACTTTCGATTACAACCATTTGATTAATCAAATCAATGGCTTGGAATTGTTCTTTCTATCAAATCTAGTGTAAAGGAGTGAAATTTAGGCGCCTTCATTCTCCACCATTGGATATGGGGATGATCTGCACCATCGGATCAGTGCTGACATCAATTCGGATAAGATAAGCCACTATTTTTGGAGAAACTTTGCATTATTGATCTTTAACTGTCAAAAAAGTCTTCTTTGATGAAAAAACTCGTGGATCCTCCTTCCTTTATGCTTTAGTGCATCTCCATCCTTGAATATGAGCTCATCTTGACCATAGTACATGGTCCAATCATATTTTGCCATGTGGCAGTCCTTCAAGCCTTCAATTTTCTTATTCTAGAAAACTGCGGTGACCTTGAAAACTGGATTTTGTGCTCTTTGACCCTTCAAATATCCTTTGAAGAAGATAAAAGTTTGTAGGACTATGTTTTGAAAGGCCTCCTTTAGGAATATGCAAAAAAAACTCCCATCTGAATCTTCCTTGTACAAGTTTGACTACATTTGGAAGCTGGCAAGGTGGCATTAAGGTGTCTAGGAAGCTCTGATAGCCTTAAAACTTTGTACAAATATGTAGCCACATATGCTCTTTATACATGCCAAACCATATGGCTGACAAAAATTCCTATACAAAATTTTCTAGGGTCTAAGTGGAAAAATTACATTTTTTACAAAATGCACATGGCATATCAATGTGCTAGAAAACTCATTTTCATGTGAAATTTGGGCTATAGACTGCCTTTGATAGGCTTTACAAGTATATGAATTTTCATGTGATTTGGAGACATTGAAATTTTTGCCCTAATTTCCAAACTTTGACCAGCTTTGACTGCTACCCTGGATTTGCTCGATTTCTTCCAAAGTTTGCATGTGAACTCAGTTTGACATCCATGATGCATCTTGGACTTCTCAGGGAATTTTGGCTACCTTCATCGAATGTGTTTCCTGTAGGCCTTCATGAGTGAGAGAGGAGAGAAAATCTCGACGATAGCGCTCTGATACCATGTAGAGAGTACACACACGGAAGCAAAATGAAAAGAAGAGTGTACTCACAAAAGAAAAAGTGTGAGAAATTGAAAGCGAGTAGACCAAGAAATGGGTAAACTCACATGGATTAGAAATGAGCTTGCCAAGAGCATGGAGTAGGCTCCTCAAGCTTCTAACCAAGTAGAAATGGGGGGAGAGGACCTCCTTATATAGATTTCACTACAACATATGAGGGGCATACCGACATTGTCCATACCGACGGTCACACCTCAACATCGATATGACCATTGAAAATGCTTGAAAAACCATGGAGGAAATATCGACGGTCATTTAATCATCAGTATACTCATTGAAAATCAGTGGTCAGTATGCGCATCGAAAATGTGTGGGATGATGGGGGAAGTATCTCAACCCCTAAGCAACGATGAAGCGCGAATGACCTCCACAGGTATCCTTCTTTGACCTCTGCACACCAAAAATGCTCTTACTCAGAGCTTATGCAGAGAACTCCAGTGAGCTTTTGTAGACCTGTAGTAGACACCAAGGGCTTTCCAACAAAACAAATTTCACTTGAAATGGATGCTTACACAAAGAGAAACAATGTCTACAACATGAGCTAGTTGAATGCTCACAACTGCTAGTCAAGCAGAGACCTCACTTCACTCCAGCAAACTTTTCTCAGAGATTATACAGAGAATGAATCTCAAACTTATGTCAACTTTAGAGGACTCTAATAGCTACCCAATGACACCAAAATCATAGCAAATGGATACATAGAGAAGGAGAACCAGCCCTTACAACAGAGAGCAAAATATTTCCAACAGAGCCTACACAAAGAGAGAGATATCAATCACACAACTTCACTAAAATGAATGTTGCTCCCAGCTTACTCAGAGAATGCTCCAGAGAATTGGTAAGCACAAAATAGACTCTTATAGCTATCCAATGAGACAAGAATTACATCAAATGGATACCATATGAGGGAGAACCAATGCTAACAACTCAGGGGTAGAGAGTTGCAACACTGCCTGCGCACACACATAGATATGCCTACTAAAAGAAAACAAACAAGCAAGCAAGGGGGTTGCTTAAGCAAGGGGCTTGCTTATCACAACTCCAGCACTTAGTGCTCACTTTACATGAGCTAAAACTCCAAGAAGATGGCCCAAAAGAAGTCGGGATACATGCTCCTTTTATAGTGAGAGGTGTGCCCCTAAAATCTAGGAACTACCTTTCCAAATCAGCCTCCTAACTTGGAGGAATTAGTTGAGATGACTTGGGGAGTGGTTGAGTGACTTTTCTTGATGGAATCTCGTGGCTTTTGGCTTCCTTTGATTGCTCCACATGTCCATAAAAGATTCCTCACGAATTTTTAGCTTGAAGCTTGACTTTTAACACTCCCCCTCAAGCTTCAATTCTTCATCCTCATCCAAGCTCCTTCATGTTGATGCATTGCTTGAATTTTGAAATCTTCATCCCATCCAAAGCCTTTGTAAACATGTCCGCAACTTGGTCCTTAGTACCAATATGATGTACTGAAACTTCCTTGGATATCACCTTTTCCCTTATGAAGTGATAGTGCACTTCAATATGCTTGGTTCTAGCATGATAGACAGGGTTCGATGCTAGATGAATGCTACTCATGTTGTCACAAAACATTGGATATGTGTCAACCTGCAAATTAAGCTCCATAAATAACTTCTTAATCCACATTAGCTCACATGTGACTTGAGCCAAAGCTCTATACTCAGCCTCGGTGGAAGATAATGCCACCGTGGGTTGCTTCTTTGAAATCCATGAGATGATCTTGCTACCTAGCATGACTAGGTAACCACTTGTACTCCTTCTATCTTCCTTCGAACCGGCCCAATCGGCATCGGAATAAGCTTTGACCTGCATATCATCATCAAATGAGTAGAACAATCCTTCATTTATAGTGGCTTTGAGATATCGCAACATTCTTCTTGCAGCTTGCAAGTGTGTAGTCCTTGGACTATGCATAAATTGTGATAACACTCCAACTCCATATGCTATGTCAGGCCTGGTTATTGTGGCATAATTGAAAGAGCCTACAATAGATCGATACAAAGTTACATCCTCTAATGGCTCTCCATCAATGGAGCTTAGCTTTACATTAACTTCCATGGGATTTGAAATAGGCTTGCAATGTAGCATCCCAAACCTCTCAAGTAGGTCTAGAATATACTTCCTTTGTATGAGCATAATACCTTCTTCTTTGTATACAACTTCAATGCCAAGAAAATACCTAAGATCTCCAAGATCAGAGATCCTAAACTCCTTTCCAAGCTTTGCCTTGATCTCCTCAATGCCCTTTGTATCATTACCTGTAATGATAAGATCATCTACATACACACACATGTAGACCACAAGTTCTCCTCTTTGTTTGATGAAGAGAGATGGATCCGCCTTGCATTGATTGTAACCACATTTGATCAAATAGTCCACCAATCTTTGGTTCCAAGCCCTTGGAGCTTGCTTTAGGCCATAAAGTGCCTTCTTCAACCTACAAACATGATGTGGAAACTCTTTATGAACAAAACCTAGTGGTTGCTCCATGTATACCTCTTCTTCCAAGTCTCCATTGAGAAAGGCATTCTTGATATCCAATTGGAAGAGCTTCCATCCTTTGCTAGCAGCCATTGCAATGAGTGTCCTAATGGTGCTCATCTTTGCCACGGGGCTGAATGTCTCTTCAAAGTCCACTCCATAGGTTTGTGCAAAACCCTTAGCCACCAATCTTGCTTTGAACCTAGAAATAGATCCATCTGAATTCCTCTTTACTTTATACACCCACTTATTACCTATTACCTTCATGTTCTCCTTCTTGGGCACTAGAGTCCATGTTTGATTTTCCTCAAGTGCGTCGATCTCTTCTTGCATTGCCTCTTTCCATTCGGTGTACCTGCTTGCATCTTCATAGCAATCGGGCTCATGATCTTCTACTACTTTGTTCATATATGCATAATGTGTTGCCATGTATGAATCATAAGTAAACCTTTGAGTTGGATACTTAACTCTAGAAGACTTCCTTTCTTCACCTTTTGGAGGAATAAACCTCCTTTGCCTTGGGAACTTGATCTCTTTCTTTGACGTGGCTTCTTTCTCCATCATGTGTCCTTCATCATCTTCAACTTCATTACCTTCTTCATCCAACTCCACCAATGTTGCTTTGCCTTTGTTGATTGATTGTGCTTCATAGCTTGATGAAGATCTCCCCCTCCATGGTGAGTTCATGCTTGAACTATCTTCATTGATGGAACACCTTGGGCCGCTTAGCTCTAGGTCGATTTGTTCTTCATCATGTCCATGCTTTTCTTCTTCATAGTCCTGCATACAATCATACTTCTTATACCAAGGGAGTAGCTCATCAAATGCTATATCCCTTGATATCCTCAAGTCCTTTGTATTTGGGTTGAAGCACCTGTAACCTTTATGATCATTTGAATATCCTAGAAACACACACTTTTCTGCCTTTGGTTGTAGCTTGTGCCTCAATTCACTTGGCACATGTACATAACAAGTACATCCAAATATCTTCAAGTGGGAAAGATCAGGTTTCTTACCATAATAGGCTTGATATGGTGTCAAGCCATGGATCCCTGAGGTAGGAGCCCTATTCATTAGATACACGGCGGTATTTGCTGCATCACTCCAAAACATGTTAGGTACATTCATCTCATTAAGCATTGCTCTAGCGATCTCGGCAATGTATCTATTCTTTCTCTCTGCTACTCCATTTTGTTGGGGTGTGTACCTGCATGTTACTTGCCTCTTGATGCCTTGATCCATTAAAAAATCAGAAAACTCATTTGAGAAATATTCTCCCCCTCCATCGGACCTTAGCTTCTTGATATATGTACCTGTTTCCTTCTCTACCATTGCCTTGAATGCTTTGAAACATGTAAACACATCTGATTTGTTTTTGATGAAATAAACCCAAACCATCCTTGTGCAATCATCTATAAAAGTGACAAAGTACTTGTTACCTCCAATGGATTGCTCTTTCGTTGGCCCCCACACATCTGTATGTATCAACTCCAATGGATGTTGGCTTATGTAGCCACTCTTCTTGAATGGAAGTCTCGCTTGCTTCCCTACTTGACAAGATTCACATAAATGCTTCATACCTTGTCCTTGGAAGTTGGGAAGACCTTCAACCAGCCTCTTGAATTGCATTTCCTTCATTCTTTGTATGTTGATGTGACCTATCCTCTTGTGCCACAAGTCCAACTCCGAAATCCTCTTGTTTCCATATGTGAAGTAGACATGTTGAGTAGAATGAGAATTTACCTCCAAAGTGAAGAGTCTCCCTTGCTTCTTTCCTCTTGCTATGACCTTGTAACCTTGCTTAGGGTTCTCCACAAAGCATCCACCTTTGTTGAACCTTACTTGATAGCCTCTTTCAACCATTTGCCCAACGGACACCAAGTTCTTTGTGATGGTAGGTACATGCAAGACATCCTTGAGACATCTTCCTTCCTCCTTGTCATCCAAAGCTACATCTCCAACATGGGAGATCTCATGGGCTGTATCATCACCTGTTTCTACATGTCCTTTACCTTTGGGAACATGTAGATTAGTAAACCAAGAAGCATTGCAACTCATATGGTTGCTACATCCACTATCAATATACCAAGTGTTATCTACTTTGCTTGAATTCCCATTCATGTGCATCATCAAGAGATTGTCATTTTCTGAACTTGTAGAAGCATAATTACCTTGGCCTTTGTATGAAGAACCTTGATTATAGTTCCTTTGGTTTCCTCCTTGGTAGCAATCTCTAGCATAGTGGCCAAACTTGCCACATATGTAACATCCTTCGCCATCTTGATTCCTGTTTTGTTGATGTCGTCCTCCTCTTCCTCTTGATCTTCCTCTCCCTCTTTGTGATGAGGTGCCTTGGTCATGTCCTTGATTTCTTGAGTGGCCTTGCCTTCCTCCAAACCTTCCTTTGCCCCTTCCTTGTCCTTGTCTTCCTTTGCCCCTTTGATTACCTGCATAGAAAACTTGTGCATCTTTGCTTTTAGTTGAACTTCCACCTATGTTCATTTCTTCGGTGACCATGAGAGCAACCAAATGCTCAAAATCGGGAAGATTATCCCTTACATAAACTGAAGTGGTAAAGGGTTTCCACTTCTCATCATCTCTCAAACCATTGAGAGTATAAGCCACAAGATCGTCATCGTCTACGTGGCTTCCAATGGATCCCAATGCATCTGATAACTCCTTGACCTTAAGTATGTAGTCATTTATGCTACTCCCTGAGCTCTTCCTAAGGTTGTTGAGCTCATTCTTGAGTTGGATCTTCCTTGCTTTGGTGCTTGTTGAATAAAGCCTTTCAAGTGTCTCCCATACCTTCATGCTTGAATCCAGGTCTTGGATATGGCCGATCATGCTATTGCTAATGTGTTGGGAAAGAATAAAGATAACCCTCTTGTCTCTTTCATTCCATTCCCTAAAGGCCCTTCTCTGGTCATTGGTTGGATTCTCATCCAACCTAGGTCTTGGTTCACTTCCACTAATCAACCCCCAAAGGCCCTTGCCCATAAGATAGTTGGAGACCCTAAATCTCCATGGTTGATAGTTACCTTTGTCTAGCTTTTCAATTTGAGTGTTGAAGTCTCCCATATCTAGTCTTTGATACTTGACCTAGCCCTTGGCTAATGCTCCAATGTGTGTAAAATGAAAATGAGGCTCTGAGGTTACCTCAATCCAAAGCTTTCCTTAGATGGACACCTTGTGCTCTTGCAAATTTGAGTAGAATAGCTCCCCCTTGATGTGAGCTACCTCCAAGAAGCTTTTGTTGATGCAACTCTTCAACCACCAACTCCAAGAGGTCTTCTTGCTTGTATGTGATACCTCCAAGATGCCCAAATGCTCTGATACCACTGATGGGGGAAGTATCTCAACCCCTAAGCAACGATGAAGCGCGAATGACCTCCACAGGTATCCTTCTTTGACCTCTGCACACCAAAAATGCTCTTACTCAGAGCTTATGCAGAGAACTCCAGTGAGCTTTTGTAGACCTGTAGTAGACACCAAGGGCTTTCCAACAAAACAAATTTCACTTGAAATGGATGCTTACACAAAGAGAAACAATGTCTACAACATGAGCTAGTTGAATGCTCACAACTGCTAGTCAAGCAGAGACCTCACTTCACTCCAGCAAACTTTTCTCAGAGATTATACAGAGAATGAATCTCAAACTTATGTCAACTTTAGAGGACTCTAATAGCTACCCAATGACACCAAAATCATAGCAAATGGATACATAGAGAAGGAGAACCAGCCCTTACAACAGAGAGCAAAATATTTCCAACAGAGCCTACACAAAGAGAGAGATATCAATCACACAACTTCACTAAAATGAATGTTGCTCCCAGCTTACTCAGAGAATGCTCCAGAGAATTGGTAAGCACAAAATAGACTCTTATAGCTATCCAATGAGACAAGAATTACATCAAATGGATACCATATGAGGGAGAACCAATGCTAACAACTCAGGGGTAGAGAGTTGCAACACTGCCTGCGCACACACATAGATATGCCTACTAAAAGAAAACAAACAAGCAAGCAAGGGGGTTGCTTAAGCAAGGGGCTTGCTTATCACAACTCCAGCACTTAGTGCTCACTTTACATGAGCTAAAACTCCAAGAAGATGGCCCAAAAGAAGTCGGGATACATGCTCCTTTTATAGTGAGAGGTGTGCCCCTAAAATCTAGGAACTACCTTTCCAAATCAGCCTCCTAACTTGGAGGAATTAGTTGAGATGACTTGGGGAGTGGTTGAGTGACTTTTCTTGATGGAATCTCGTGGCTTTTGGCTTCCTTTGATTGCTCCACATGTCCATAAAAGATTCCTCACGAATTTTTAGCTTGAAGCTTGACTTTTAACATGGGACGGTATGAGCGTTGGTAATTTCTTGGACATTACTGATGCTCATACCAATGGTCATACGGATGGTCATACTGACACAATGTTTTAACTCGACCTCAGAGCAAAAATGTAATATTTGCTCGCATTTTGAACTGAAGCCTGCTACTGTCCACTGTTTGCGCACGAACTACATTCTGAGCATATTGTGTACAGGCATCTCTCTCCCTCTCTCTCTCTCTCTTTCTCTACACAAACCTGTCTCTTTCTCTAGATCTGAAATTTTGGTAAGTATGGCACATACTCTAGCACCCTTTCTATTTCTTTGTGTTTTCCCT
Organism: Ceratopteris richardii; assembly: GCA_020310875.1. Lineage (NCBI taxonomy): Eukaryota > Viridiplantae > Streptophyta > Polypodiopsida > Polypodiales > Pteridaceae > Ceratopteris > Ceratopteris richardii. The sequence goes on along the minus strand of CM035433.1, from coordinate 8,556,410 downwards.
TTTCTAATTTCACTTCTCCTTAGTTTTGTAGGAGCTTTTTGGCGTCAATTCTTTGGAGTTCGATGAAGGACAATATTAAGTGGACTTTGATGACAATGAATCAAAGAATTGCATTGATGTAAGTGATTGTTTTATTTTCAACTGGCATAGAATGAGAAAGAGAGAGAGAGGGAGATGATTTAAAGAGAGAGAAAGAGAGAGATCTAGAGAAACATAGAGAGAGAGAGAGAGAGAGAGAGAGAGAGAGAGAGATGAAAGAGAGATAGAGAGATATGAAAAAGAAAGAGAATGAGAGAGATGCATACACACATACACACACTGATGCATACACATACTCACATACATATTACGTAGACACTCACATACATAGTACATATGCACTCACATACATATTACATACATACATGCATATAA
>CM035433.1:8493496-8550996 GCA_020310875.1 Ceratopteris richardii | reverse complement strand
CAAAACCAAAAACTGTTTGAAGCACATGAACACTTCGGACTTTGCCTTCAATGGATATACCCATGCCTGCCTGAAAAAATCATGAATGAAAGTCACGAAGTAAAGATAATTTCCAAAAGAAGGTGTCTACATAGGACCACATACATCACTATGTACAAGTTGCAATTTCTGAGTAGCCTAAACTGAACCATCTTTTGGAAATGAGGAGCGCTGCATTTTGCCCAAAATATAGCCTTTACAAACATGTTTTCTAGGTGGCTCAAGTTTGGGCAAGGAGGATACCATTTCGGATTTCTGCAAGCGTAGCAAGCTAGCAAAATTCAGATGACCAAAGCATGCATGCAAAATCTTTGCATCTGACATAGCCTAAGAATCATGTACTGCACATGCCGAATCATTCATAGATCTTTCATAGTCTATGAGCTTATATAGTCCACGACATAAAATGCCAGAAGCAATAATCACATCGCCATTTGGCATCATGAACTATACACCTGTCATCAACAAATTTCACAACCAAGCCAATCTTGGCTAATGCAGAAACTGATAACATGTTCTTCTTGATCCTTGGCACAAATAAAGCATCTCGCAAAGTGAAAGAACTACTATCAATAGTAGTCAAAATGATCTTACCAACTCCCATAACAAGATAAGAGGCATAGGGTCTATTTGAAGGATGCATAAACACATTTTCCTTCTTGGGTTATTTGTAGAGGAAAGCTTAAAATAGTGAGCATATATCTCTAATAAGGCCTAACGGAGGGGAATCTATCTTCCAAAGATGCATTGGGGTGTTGTATCATCCCTCGTCATGCAATCTGATATGTGGTTAAAATAGGAACCTTGGGAATCAGGTGTGTGTACCCACTCCTAAGGAAGAGCACATGTGGACTCACACATGGGTGCCATGTGGCACGCATGTGAGAGGTCACTTTATTAGTCACAATATGGAAAGACGAATTCATATCTCTCTATGCAACTCCAAATTTATAGTTGTTAACATCTTCGTCTTCATTTATTTGTGTGCCCAAATTCACCCAAAATGGAGAGGCCCATTGGGAGTCTTTGACATTGGTATCCGAGTCAGACAACCACACAAATAGTGACTAGAGTCTACACACACACAGATACATGAGAGTGAATTCTTGTTGCAAAGAGAGAGTCTACACACACACACACACACACACACGAGTGAATTCTTGTTGCAAGAGAGAGGCAAAGGACAATGTTCTTGTTGCAAGAGAGAGGCAAAGGACAATGTAACAAATGGCCAAGCGCCCTTCTCTTTATACCCGAGAAAAATGGTGAGGAGCCCGTATGTGGGATAAAGGTCTTGACAATGGGCTGCTCACATCAATGGGGAGAAATGTACATGCCAATTCCACTTTGAAGGAGGTAATTTGTGAGGTTTTTTTCAAGAATTTTCTTGCAATTCGATCTCAAATAAAAGGGATCATAGATAAGCTTGAGCTTTAAAAAAGTGTGCATACATGTATTTTGGGATGTGGAGTTCAAAGGGGGACCAAAAAACCATTCAAAAAAGTTTGTTAGAGTGAGTTTTTGAGCATGTAAAGTGACCCTCCTACCATCCTTCTCATTTTACACATCTACATCTACACCCTTGACTTTGTCGAGCCCTAGCTTTGTGCTCCTAGGTCACATTGAAGCAATCTCGGTCTTGATTGAAAGCTTATCTTCTAACCTTTGATGAAAACAAATTTTACATAAGTTATAGGAGACCAAGAAGGTTCAAAAATCTCTAGATAACTTCAATAGGAACTTACAGACACTTTTGGGCCTTGTTTTGGAGTATTTGGTTTCCAAATTCACTTTTCTGACTTGTATTGGAATCATAGAATTTGTATACATGTGCAAGAATACTTTTTCATGACTTTCAAGGAATCAAGTGAACCTAAAAATTGTTCAATTTTGCTTCATTCTAGCCTTTTGGGTGATTAGAAGCTATTTTTGGAGTCATTTTGATTGGTTTTTGGTGCCAAGCCCCTCCTCAGTGATGGGGGATGATTCTAACACCCCAATGCAACAAACAAAGATGGCTGCCCTCCACTAGGTCCACAAGCAGTGATATATGCTCACATTTTTGAACTTTTCTATGGATCTGTATATATAATGAAAACGAAACTTTGTAGACTTACAGTTAACTATAAGAGCTATGCACCAAGTGTTAAACCATCCCAAATTGATATTCCAGATGGGAGAACCATCCTCTACATAACAAGCTACATGTTTGCAACACTCTCTGCCTATGTGCAAAGATATACCTTCACAAAGTTGGCAATTCCTCGCAACTCACTCAGTCAAAGAACTTAAAACTCTGGCAAACTTTAGGAGACTATATGAGAGACCAAATGAAGTTTGAACTTTAGGAGACTATATGAGAGAGCAAACAATGCTCTACAATTTGGTACAATCAGATTTGGAAAAGCCTAACTACATCTCTAGATAGAGAGGAGCAAAATCATGAGAAAATGAGTTTCGCAAGCAAGGGGGCTACTTGCTAGAGTTCATGACCACTAAACTAAGTGGGAAACTCCTGGAATGCATACAACTCAAGAAAAAAAGGTGACATGGTGCTTATATAGAGTTTTACTTTTCCTACAATCTACCTAACCACCCACCAATTAGTGTAGGTGCACTTTTTGGTGGGTGATTGATGCGATTTGAATTTTTTCGAGTTTGGTGGAGCTTTTAACTTGATTCCACGACTTTGGGTTCTTGTTTTCGATTGGACCACTTAAAAAACTCATGGTTGAGCCCTTTTGCATAATTGAGACTTGATTTTCAACAATCCCCCTCAAGTCTCAATGTGTAGGTCCTTCATTGCAATGCATGCCTTGAAGTGTTGTATTAGCAAACAAGAGAGAACAAATTGTTGACCTATACATGGTCACATACTTTAGTTCTTCACCTTTATGAGTACTTAATTTAACATTTACTTCTAATGGATTTGAAATGGACTTGCAATCACACAAGGCAAACTTCTTCAAAAGATCTAGAATGTATTTCCTTTGCATCAAACATATACCTTCCTCTTCATATAGTAATTCAATCTCAAAGAAGTACCTTAAAATCCCTAAGTCAGAGATTTTAAACTCACATCTAGGCTTCCTTTATTTCCCTTATGTTGGCTTCATCATCCCGTGTAATGATCAAATCATCAATGTATATAGAAATGAAAATGATTTTGCTACCTTCCTTCTTCACAAAGAGTGATGGGTCTGCATGACTTTGTTTTTATCCACATTTTAAGTAGTCCACAAGTTTTTGGTTTCAAACCCTTAGGGCTTGCTTGAGTCCATAAAGAGCCTTCTTAATCTTGCATACATGATGTGGAAACCTCTCATCTTCAAAGCCTTGGGGCTACTCCATGAAGACTACCTCTACAAGCTCTCCATTTAGGAAAGCATTCTTCACATCCAATTGGTATATCTTCCAACCTTTGAGGCTGAAATTGCAATCAAACTTCTTATGGTGGACATCTTAGCTACTGTACTGAATGTTTCCTCAAATTATATGCCATAGGTTTGAGCGAAACCTTTGGCAACCAACCTTTCTTTATACCTAGAGATGCTCCCATATGCATACCTGTGTACCTTGTAGACCCATTTGTTGCCAATGACTTTCATGTCCTTTGTTCTTGGCACCAATGAGCAAGTATCATTTTCTTCAAGTTCTTTGACTTCATCCTCCATGGCTTCAATCCATTCCCTATTCTTATTTTCTTCTCCATAAAATTTAGGTTCTTCACAAGCTATAACTTGACTCATGTAGGCATAGCGTCTTTCAATGAATGAATCATACGTTATCGTTTGAACAAGGTATTTAACCCTATTGGATGACCTTACCTCACGATTAGGTGGTATGAATCTCCTCCTCCCTAGAGTTTCTAATTTCTCCATATCTTTGTCACTTGTAGATTCCATGTCTACCCATTGATGGTCTTCATCATTTGCCTTTTCCTTTCCTTTACTACTTCTTTCATTTGAATGAGCTTCATTCCTTGTTCTTCCATGCCAAGCTGATGTAGTACTCTCCTCTGATGGTGTGCTTGAAGTGGTTGGAGCACTCATCTCCATGCTTTGTTGTTGCTCTTTGAACTTCTTCTTGAATTCATATGCATTATCAACCTATAACACATCTTTGCTACCATACCAATGCAACAAATCATCAAATATTACATCCCCAGACACCTCAAGCTCTTTGATGCAAGGATTATAGCATCTAAAACCCTTTTTCTCTAAATAAGATCCAAGAAATATACACCTATCTACCTTTCGATCTAACTTGTGTCTCAATTCTTGAGGTATATGAACATAACACACACAATGAAATACTTTGAGATGTGAAAGGTTGGGTTTCTTACCACACCAAGCTTCATGAGGTTTAAATCCATGTATGCCTGATGTTGGACACCTGTTCATAATGTATATGGTTGTACTTGTTGCATCAACCCAATAAGATTTAGAAAGATTCATTTCATTCAACAAAGCTCTAGCGACTCTTGCTATGTATCTATTCTTCCTCTCTGCCATGCCATTTTTTTGAGGACTATACCTGCAAGTGAATTGCCTTTTGATGCCATGGTCATGTATAAAATCCAAAAATTCATTTGAAAAATACTCTCCCCCTCCATCCGATCTGAGAGTCTTTATATAGTTCCCTATTTCCTTCTCCATTGGGTCTTTGAACCTTTTGAACTCGTAAAACACCTCTGACTTTGACTTCATGCGATACATCCAAACAAACCTTGAGTGATCATCTATGAATGTAATAAAATATCTATTACCTCCATGAATGGCTCCCTTGTAGGTCCCCATACATCTGTGTATATGAGATTCAACACTTCATTGCTCACATCTGCTCCATTCTTGAAAGGCAGTCTGCTTTGTTTCCCGAATCAACAAGCATGGCACAAATGTTGCATATTATTAGATTTAAGATCAAGTAGACCACTCATCAAGCCCTTCCTTTGCATTTCCTTCATCCCTTGTAAGTTTATGTGCCCAATTCTCTAATGCCATAAGTCAATATCTGCAATCTCTTTATTTCCAATTGACAAGTAGAAATGTGAGGGATTGGTGGCTTTAGCTCCATGGTGAATAGTCTTCTTTGCTTCTTTCCTTTTGCTATGAGTTTTTAGTCCTGCATGGGGTCTTCAACAAAACATCCTTGATCATTGAACCTCACCCCATAACCTCTTTCAACCACTTGGCTTACTGAAACCAAATTCTTGGTGATGGTTGGCACATGCAACACATCCTTGAACACCTTGGAGCTTTGAGATCCATTCAATGCAACATCTCCCACATGTGTAATCTTGTGCTCAATTTCATCCCCTATCCCTACATTTCCTTGAGTGATGGGTGAGTGTAAATTAAAGAAAACATCTTTATTGCACCTCATATGGTTGCTACAACCACCATCAATGTACCATGTAAAATCTGAATTGACTCTTTCACTTGACCCATACATCATAAGAAAGTTCTCATTTTCTAAATTTTCTCAAGTACTAGCATAATTACGTTGGTTCCTTTTGTATCCTTGATTGCCTCCTCCTTCAATCTCTTGCATAATGACCCAGTTTTCCACAATTGTAGCATTCTCCATTGGTTGCTTCTCTTCCATGTGATCTTCCTCCTCTTCCTCTACTCCTTCATCTTCCTCTTGATCCATAGCTTTGGTTTGAGCCTTCTTGGTTTCTTGAGCTTGAGTTTGACCTTCCTCTCCCTCTTCCTTGGGAGTTTTGTCCACCTCTTTTGCCTTTGCCTCTACCTGCATAGAAAACTTGGGCTTGGCTACCCTTTGATTGTGAACCTCCTTGGTTTATCTCCTCGGTCACCATGCATGTGACTAGTTGATCAAATTTTGGTAGATAATCCCTCACATAAACTGATGTGGTGAATGCTTTCCACATTTCATCCTCTTCCAACCCAATGAGAGTGTGCACGACAAGATGCGCGTCCTTGATTGGGCTCCCAATCGAGCCTAGGGCATCTTTGAGCTCATTAATATTCAAAATGTAATGATTTATGTTAGTACTTGGTGCTTTACTAAGACTATTTAGTTCCTTCTTGAGCTGAATCTTACTTGCCTTGGTTGATGAAGAGTACAATCTCTCCAAGGTCTCCCAAACCTTCTTGGATGTGTCCAAGTTTTGTATATGCCCTATCATGCTATGGGGATAGAATGAATATGACTCTTGTATCCCTTTCTATCCATTCATTAAGTGCCTTGACCTTCCCTTGAAGTGGTGGATCATGTAGATGAGGCATTCGCTCCATGCTGCTCACTAATCCCCACACTTCTTTGCCCATAAGGTAGTTGCTAACTCTAAATTTCCATGGTTGATAATTGCCTTTCTCTAACTTCTCTATTTGTGCATTATACTCAGCCATACTGAGCTCTAAGATGGTCCTCTAGCTTCTCCTCAAATGTTTGTATGCTTTAGAAGGTGTGGATATTATTGTTTGTTAGCTTCTCCCTTGCTAACCTTTGACTAGTTGAGATCTCAATCGACGTAGCCCCCTTTTGATATCTTCTTGCTTTGATAAGTCCTCCTTGTGTTTCCACGAGTTGTCTTGATCCCTTTGAGTCTTCAAATATGATGCCCACTGATGTCTCCAAGCCTCCAAAATGGCTCTGATACCACTGATGGGGAATGATTCTAACACCCCAATGCAACAATTGAAGATGGCTTCCCTCCAATAGTTCACAAGCAATGATATATGCTCACTATTATGAATTTTTCTATGCACTTGTAAGGGTACTAAACATGAAACTTTGCAAACATATAGTAGACTATAAGAGATGCCCAAAAAGATTAAAATAATCCAAAATGGATATCCCAGCTCGGAGAACCATCCTGTGCAAAAAAGGCTACTTGTTTGCAACACTCTCTGCCTATGTGTCGAGATATACCTTCATAAAGTTGACAATCTCTCACAAATCACTCAGTAAAAGAGCTCAAAACTTTGGAAAACTTCACGACACTATATAAAGGATCAAATGAAGCTTGAAATTAATGAAAATAAGTACAATGAAAGCAAACAATGCTCTGCAGTCTAGTACAATCAGATTCAAAAAAGCCTAACTACACCTCTACATAGAGAGGAGAAAAATCATGAGAAAATGAGGTAAGCAAGCAAAGGGGCTACTTGATGGAGTTTATAGCTTCAGTAAGCTAAGTGGGAAACTCGTGGAATGCATAAAACTCGAGAAACAAAGGTGACATGGTGCTTACATAGAGTTTTACTTTTCCTACAATCTACCTAACCACCCACCAATCAATGTAGGTGAACTTTTTGGTGGGTGATTGATGAGATTTGAATTTGATTGAATTTGATGGAGCTTCTAACTTGATTTGATGACTATGCATCCTCCTTTTTGATTGATCCACTTTTAAAACTCGTGGTTGAGTCCTTTTGCATGATTGAGACTTGATTTTCAACACTCAGACCAACGAGACATTTTGAGTTTTTGTTTGGACATGGTGGGGAGTCCAAATGAGAGCTTCATCACACTAGGATCACTTCAATACTGCTTGGAATAGCTTGGATAGTGTCAAGGAAGTGGAGTTGTGATATTTCTCTCTTTCTTCTCTGTTACGATTTCCTTTTTGCTACCACCTAATCGCGAATCCTCACACACAAAGAGTGCTTCAGTTTCACCACCCAACCACGCCTGAGCGTCTGATCACGTGAGTCACCTTCTTGCGACTCCAATTCTTTTGATATTCTACCAAGGATTGCCATGTGGAATCCTTCTCATACCCAATGATTATTATATGACATTTCCTTCCCCTTGAAAGCATTTTCATCCTTGAAAATGTAAATGAAATGTCCATAATGGTAGAAGAAAAGTGCTCGGACTCCCCTAAACCCCATGTTCTCTATGTACATTGTCATCTCTATGTGTTGTTTCCCCATATCCTTCCCTTTAAGAAGCCTCATATGAGATCATCTCAAAGGTGGGAAACCGTCTGAGTGGTGCCCACTATCTCCCATGTACACTCCACTTTCCAAACTATCACTCCCATGACATACAACATCATCCAAATGACCTAAGTCCATATGATGTATCCTCTATGGAGTAATAATATGAAAAGCAAGTGAAAATTGTCAAGCTCATAAGCTTGACCATACCGTAATGGAGATAATAAACCATAGAATCCTTTGAAGTATAGAACAAAGTTCCATAACAAGTGACTTCAAACCCATCTAAGAGTAAATAATAGATTTCCCTCATAACACTCCAAGTCTTCCTAACCTTGAGTGTGCTCACAAGTAATAGTTTCCTCTAAACTACCTTGTGACTATGCAATTCCCTCACCTAGCTCATATATAAGGATTTCTTGATAGTAAAATGCAATCTCTACATTTCACTGACCAAGAAATCTTTGGTTTGTCATCCGTTTCCTTTGGACTTAGTTCTATTGGAAGAGCATCTATTGGCACTAGTGCAAACTCAAAAATTTCTCTTCCTTGTAGTTTGCCATATGAATGCAGAAAGCATTCCCTTTGAGATTCAGATAATACCTAAGTACTCATCCTCGTAACTGATGTTTACTCATCATAATCATGATGTAATACCAACTAAGAGTTTGGTACCCTAATAGGTTAGATATATTTGTATCTGCTATAAACCCTAAAGAGAAGATTCATAACTCTACTCCTAGTCTAACTAATGTGAATAACTAGATCATCTCATCTAGTCAAGAACCATCACTAGAAATAGCATAACTGCTTCTCTCTAAAGTCTACAAGTGAGACTCAATCTAACCATCATGATTAACTGATCTCCCTCTTGTCTTTGATAGAAGAGTGCCACTTCTCTGTAGACAACCTAAAAGTGAGAAAGTGAAACTCTCTCTCTCTATTCAATCTCTTCTAAGGAAAAGAGCTCCAGCAGTGGAACCTATTCCACTTTCCCTTTCCCTTTGAAAGAGATTCTGTTGAATCCATTTACTCTGCTCCTAACTGAGAACATGTACATAAGTTCTCCATGTTTTCCTTCAAAACTAGTGGAGAAAGAGACTCCCATGTGAAGGAAAATTACATTGAAAAGTAGAGCAAATGAATTTCTTCTGAAATAAAGACTAAGAGATGTTTCCCAAACACCTCTTCTGTCTAAAGGAAAACATAGTCTATTCTTTTCTCTCAAAGAGTAGGAGCTAAAGTGAGACCACTGAACTAAAATGAGATCTCTCATGGATCTCTGAGCTAATTCCCACTTTCTCCTTTCTCTAAAAGAGAAACTCATGAATTTATTTAGTCCTCTCTTCCGTAACTAATGCATAATCCCTCATTACATATATTCCTATGAAGATGGAGAACAGATCTCCCCTAAGTAATGAAGGTGTATATAGTGAAGAGTGGAGAAAATAAATTCCTAATAAAGGTCTAAGCCCTCTGTTATAATGGTCAGCAATGATATGACATGATACCATAAACACATGTGTACCATACTAAAAAATTTATCTCTGCCAACCATCCTCTATGCATGGATCTATACGATCCAATCAAACTCATGGAATTATCCTTCCTAAGAACTTGAAAATGAGTATGTGATACCAATGGTGATAAAATCACCCATCACATTCTCTACTGGAAGAATAGGTCTTCCCTAATCTATGAAGGATAATTCCTAATCCTAAGGAGATGTCTACTAAGAGCTCTCCTTTGATCTAGTGAGACATGACGCCATGAATGATGAGTCCTTTTCTCCCTGGCCATAGAAGAAGAGTGCTCAAAGGGAAGTCATTTCCACCGTCCCATACCAATATGCAAGTTGACTCTAATGAATTCCATATCCTAAAATCTGTGGACTCAAATGAGTCCCATATCCTTGAACTAGTATAGTTTGGTTCTAGTCAATATGTGACAATGGATATCCCTTTGTGTTCCAAACTAACTTGTTCCTAGGTACCAAGACAAGGTCTAAGTACCTCTCTGTAGATCCCAACATACATATATGTATTGGGTACCCCAGCTAAGGGATCTATGATCTAAGTCATAGAGCTAGTGCCATACCTATGGCCTTCCTAATCATCACTCAAATCACATAGCACCCGTCGATGCTCTCTCATGAAACCCATCTCTGTGATCCCATCTAATTGGTTTCCTTAGTAGTGTAGCAGAAATGCTTCACTACTTGGTCAAGCGATGTGCATGAGTGAAACTAGTCACATATTGGGTATTCCTAATAATGCCCCATAGTCTCCTAATCATACTGTGAGACTCTTGTGAAGATAAGTAAATCTTCACTTGTTTGGAGAGTATCATATATATATATATCTCCCGTACCTATATGCAACTTCCTAAAAGCTATAGGATTACTTGTGCATATTACTAATGGTGAAGGTGTAGCTCCTTCCCTTAGCAATCCTATGGTCTAAATCCATAAGGATTATGTGTAGGGATCCTATTTCTACTGAAGTTGCCTTACGTTTACTACTATGATGGTACTAAGTCCATCAAATACATGCTTACAAGCATGCTTAAGTCTTATTGATGTTTGCAAAAAGGAATGTTATCATGCCATAACATTATTAGCTAAAGGCAAGTGCGTATATAAAACCATGTGGTAGGAAACATTTTGACAACATTTCCCCAGGAAATGGAATCCCAAAAAAATTTAACCATAAGCTCAGTGGCACATAGGCCACCCAACAACATAGGCTTGACAGGCCCATGGCATGCATGCCATAAACTCATATATGGACTCCATAACCTTCAAAACATAAAAACAAATGCTAGCAACAATTCTCTATGTTGCATAACCATGTAGTTTCTGCAATCCTCCTTCCTGCAAACAATCAAAAAGTGTACTTCTCGCCTATTGATCCATACTTTTAGAATTTAAACAATGATCAACATTTGATGTATGCAATCCAATCTATGAATGTACATACAAAACATGCCATAAGATAAAGTAAAATGCCTGAAGCATAAAACATACATCCCTGAATGGTTTGGTTTTGGAATTGCATGCATTTAATCCTTCTGGACGAGCTTTGAGACCTCTGCACCTTCCTCCTCAGGTCCTAACATAAACTTTGAAGTGTCGAAAAACATCGGAGCACCCCCCAAAACATAAAGCATAGTCAGATGACTACTAAAATAATGCAATTTCACAAAAAAATGCATTTGGAAGGTAGTTGGCAAAAACTATTCAGACCTTGCAGACCTATTCAGACCTGCAAAAATACATAGTTTCCAAAATTTCTTTTAACAGAAGGAAATAAGACCTTGTGCTCTTCAATATGAGCCATAACACGTCCAATTTGGAGTTTTCTAGACCAAGATATGGCCATTCCAAGCGGGACATGCCAAACTAGTGGACTGTTGGAAGGGCTGGAAAAAGTGTGAAAATGTGATTTTTGGGGTGCTCAAAAGCATTCTTCCATCAAGCAAATCCTAAAATTCTCTCCATAACCTCAGAGAGTGGTATATGAAGATGATTGGTCCTATTTTCACCTTTCCAAATCCTCCCTTCGTGCATGCTAATTCGCTCCCAAAAAGAGGCCTAAATCAAGATTTTTACTTTCTTGAAAAAAGATTTATGGGAGATTTTAGTAAGCCTCTAATCCACCCTAAATGTGGATTTTTCTTGGATTTTCTTGTTCTCCATGGTAATACATACACCACACCTCATGTATGTATGCACTAATCCATGGGAAACCTCTTAAATGGTCCCTTTTCTTACTCCCAAACATGGAGTTGGGCTAAAAATAACACCTGAATTTTTGTCCAAAAAGTGCGGGAAGGGGGTTTTTGAGGAGGTAAAGTTCCTCATTAACTTATCCTTTTGATGAATCTACTGATTCTGCTATGAATTCTATACACCATACTCTCACTATATATACTTTTTTCCCATCCATCCATAGCTATTGCACCTCTTTTTCCCTCTTCCAAAATGGGAATTTTTTAGATTTAGGTGCTGAAATTTTTTGTCAAACTATGATGGAAGGGGGTTTTGTGGAGCTTCAAACTCCCATCAAACTGAGGTATCCTTTGGATTTCTTAATCTTGTATGGAAGTCAATACACTAGACTATAGGTGTGCATGATTTTTCCTACCAAATTAAGAAAAATCCGACTTCATTTTCCTTGCCCAAAATGGCTATTAGTAAAAAATAGCTCCTGAAATTCATGTGAAAATCATGAAAATAGGCTATTTTGAAGGCACCTAAAGCTTACACTTTCTTGTAATTTGAGGGAGTGGTTGACTTTAGATGAGATTATACATCTCATACTCTCCATACATGTAACTTCCCTCCAAAAGTTTGGCCTTCAAACCCTTCCTTGCCCTTCTCTCAAAGTGAAATTTTATCTTTTAATTTCTAGAAATTGCAAAAATTTCATACCTGTGTAAAAACTAAGGAGCTTGAATTCCCTCCAATACTCTCAAACTCTTGGATGGTTCTACCAAGAAGAGCTCCTTCTCCACTTCGGGCAAGCCGATGGGCACGAATTCCTCTATGTCACTTGGAGAGAATGCCTTCACAATATAGACAAGATAATCCTTCTTCAATTGTACATAGTTGAGGAAGATACCATTGTTCTCTTTTGAACCAAGAAGGACCTTGTGGAAGGATTTCTATGCCTCTGATTTGCTTTGTAGGTGCAAATTGATGGCCGCCTCCCTCTAAATCATGGTCATATACTACTATGCCATAACTAGTACATGTACTAGGTGTTGGCTTCTTGGATAGAGTGGGTGCCTCTCATGGATGTGGTGTGGGTTCAAATCCCCAGTCCTGCAGCGTGTTCGTGAGGCTCCATAATGTCTAAAGTTGGCTCTAATATCAGTATTATGATCTCCTTTTTGCTACCACCTAATCGTGAATCCTCACACACAGAGAGTGCTTTAGTTTCACTGCCCAACCACGTCCGAGCATCTGCTCGCGTGAGTCACCTTCTTGTGACTCCAATTCTTTTGATATTCTACCAAGGATTGCCATGTGGAATCCTTCTCATACCCAATGATTATTATATGACATTCTCATATAAAGTTTACTTCCATCTTTATTTAGACTCTCTAGTTAGATGCTTGGGGGAGTTAAAAATGGAAGCAAAGGGTCAAGGACAAATAGAACATATTTTCCCACCTAAAGATCAAACTTTAGAGGGCAAGATCAAAGGATGGAAGAGGCCAACAAAGAAGAGTATTCCAACACTAAGCTCTTGGATGAGTTTGTGACTCACAAACAATTCAATGAGCTCAAAGAGCAAATTCTTAGGATAGAGATGATTATTGGTAGCATGACCTCTTGCATAGAGAAACTAAAGAATAAAAAATCTCCTTAGAAACACAAGTCAACTCTTCCCTAGCTAGGAAGGAAAGAGAAATTCCTACTCTTCATACATCTGAGATGACTAAGAAGGAGATTCTCAATCTTGGAAAACATAAGGGAGAGAGCTATAGGGAGACTCCCCTCCTAAAGGAACTCTAACCACCAACCTTCATGGGGGATGAACAACGGAGAAACAAGGATGCAGTCTACACGTTTTTTGCAAAAATGGAATGACTCCCATCAATTAAAGGGCACCTCACATGACTATAATCTGTGATAGGATGAGGAATGAGGAAGAGAGGAATTGGGATGAGTGGGATATGATCACACAAAGGGGTAGGTCATTGTCACTCTACATATCCCACTATAGAGCGATCATTTTGGAACTTTAAGGACTTGATGTTTTTAAGAAAACTAGGGGGTTGGTGAGATTAGATAAGGCCATAAAGAGAGAAGTAAGCAGGGATGCTTGTAAACAATCTGAGGAGGAAATCAAATATATACAGAGGTATGAGGCCCATAACTATCCTCAATATACTCCTGTGGAGATGGATCAGCCCAATCAAACCTTTTAGTACCACTAAATTCAAGAAAAAAATATTTATGAGTAAAAACAAACTTTTCATTAAAAAAAGATCACAAGGGCCCAAGTTACCTACTAAACAATACGAGAGGGACAAGGGGAAAAAATTGTGATTTGGGTGCTTGACTCCTAATCATGCAGAATGGAGCTATCTGCTTTGTAAGGGGGGAAGATAAGAAAGGTGGACTAGGGACTAGTTTGACCCTTAACAAGTGCAAAAAGGTGTCACACCTTGTGCATACACTTCCAATACATGGAAGCTTTAGTTCCAAGGAGGTGTAAGCGATGCATGAGGACATATAGCATACATGTTGTTTAATTCAATCATTGTGGGCACTATAGTTTGGACCACATGGACTGGTTAAGCTTCATGGTGGAGTTTATGGGATGAGGGTGAGAGTCATGATAGATGAATCCACCACACATAATTTCATAAAATATGATCTTGTCAAGAAATAAAAAATCCCTCAACAATTGAGTTCACATAAATACATGGGATCTATGATTTAGGGTAATGATAAAATGATATGGGATACTATGATAACCAATTTGGAAGTCCAGCTATATGGATACACAGATCATGTGGGCTTCCAAATAATCAATATGGAGAGGACATACCTTGTCTTAAGGAGAGAGTGGCTTTGGGGATTGGGAGACACATTTAAAGGTAGTTATCAAAACAAAACTCTTGAATTTGTGAAAAATGGAAGTAAATTTTGTATTCAGGGAGGGATATATGTACCTAGAGCACCTCCCATCTCATCTTTAGATTTACATAGTTTGTTTCATTCTAAGCATGTGCAATATATTTTTTTATTCTGTATTCACGATTTTCAACAATGTATAGGCATCTCATGTGATGATTATTTTCATGAAAGTGATGTAAATAAGGACAAGAAATTCCATTATTCATTTTTTCAAGAGTGTGTAGTTAAAAGTTTTAAGGATTTAGTGTTTGAGTTTAAAAATGTTTTTTTTTATAGTGACTTACCTAGAGGGCTACCACTTGAGAGAGGGAACATTGAGCATGCCATTGAGGTAGTTACTGACACCAAACCTAGTTGTAAGCCACCTTATATGATTAGTATATCCCAACATGAGGAGATGGAGAAGAAACTTCAAGACTATATAGATAAAGGATTCATTAGACCTAGTAAATCACCTTGGGAATTACCAATGGTTTTACTAAAAAAGAAAGATGGATCTATACGAATTTGCATAGATTATAGGGCATTGAATAATGTAACTAAAATAAATAGGCTTCTAGTGCTTAGGTTTGAAGAGTTATTTGATTAGTTACATCAAGCTACATACCTCACCAGGCTTGATCATAGGTTAGGATATCATCAAATTAGAATTAGAGTAGAGGATGTCCCCAAACTTGCTTTTAGAACTAGAGATGGACACTATGAGTTTATGGTGATGCCTTTTGGTACCACCAATGGTACGACCACTTTCATGAAGCTCATGAATAACATTCTACGACCATATCTAGGGCATTTTGTAGTAGCTTTCTTAGATGATATCCTAATCTATAGTAGATCAAAACAACAACATTTGGAACACTTGAGGAGAGTACTCCAAGTGCTATGCGAAACTTCACTCTTTGCTAAGGAATCAAAGTGTGAATTTTTCAAAACAGAGGTTAGATACCTTGGGCATGTAGTTTTCGAAGACGAAATGCAGATGGATTGTGATAAAGTAGGAGCTAATATGGAATGGCCACATCCTAGGAACCTAGAAGAGCTACATATCTTTGTAGGTTTATCATGTTTCTATCAATGATTCATTAAGAATTATGGCAAAATTGCTATCTGATTATGGAACAACTTAAAGGACAAGGGAAAACTTTTCATTTGGGAGACAAATAGAAGCAAAATATGGAAAAGTTGAAGGTAGAAATTGTTACAAATCCACTTTTACACATAAGAGATCCCAATAAACTCTTTGTGATTGAGATTGACATGAGTGATTTTCCTATAGGAGAAAGTTTAGTTTAGAATGGTCAACCGATGGATTTTGAGAGAGAAAACTAAAAACTACTCAAAAGAATTACTTTGTCTATGAAAATGCGTTTTGTGCAATTGTTCATGACGTGAAGAAGTGGTGTCATTATTTATATGGTGCCAAAGTTACAATAGTGTTTGATCAAGAGGGAATTAAGTGTCTCTCTAATCAAATAGACCTTAAAGGTCATAAGGCCTATTAGGCCTAGACCCTTCAAGAGTTTGATTATGAGCTTAGCTATAGGGAGGGAGAGTTTAATGTGGTGGATGACTTGTTTAGCCACATGCATATGATCCATGGACTAATTTCTTTTAAGATCATTAATGAGCTAGTTGAGTCCATTCGAAGGAAATGTAGATGTGATCTTGTATATAAACACATTTGGGAAGCCATAGAGAAATGGTGGCTTGATGCATGAGTTCCATGATGGATATTTGTTATGCAAAGGTAAGGTGTGTGTCCTAAGAGATGTTGAGATGAGACGACACATAATGTATGAGTGTCATGACACATCTAGTGCAGGACATCCAAGAGTAAACAAGACTTATGTTCTTATTAAGAGACAATTGTATTGGCCTAGACTTCATAATGACATCCTAGAGCATGTTCTAAAATGTAGTAAATGCCAAGTCAATAAAGCTGAGAGGTTGAGGATTGGAGGACTCCTCCACCCATTGGATATTCCCAATGGGAAGTGGGAGAGTATCTTGATGGATTTTATAGTGGGGTTAACCAAGACACAGAGGGCACGATTACATCTAGGTAATAGGTTAACCAAAATGGATAGTTTTATTCTGACATGCAGTACAATGAAGACACCTAAGTTAGCTAGGTTTTTTGTTGAGAACCTATACTAGTTATATGGTCTTCCTTTGGAAATCGTTTCCAAATAAAGATAGGAAGTTCACTAGCCACTTTTGGAGAGAACTCTTCAAGAGGCTAGATACTAAACTTACGATGAGTACGGCCGAGCATCCACAAATGGGTGGGCAAACATAGAGGGTTCAACAATCCTAGAAGATATTCTTTCCGCATATGTGAATGAAACACAAAATAATTGTGACGACTACTTACATATGCTAGAATTTGCATATAATAGTGAGAAGCACTCTTCCATTGGGTAGAGTCCATTTATGCTTATGTACAGGTTTTCGCCAAGAGCTCCTTATGCACTAGGATTTCAAGATAAGAAAATCCAAGTTGCAAATAAATTCTTGGAAGAGATGAACGATATGATTAGGATTTCTAAGGACAACATTAGGAGAGGGATATTTCTAATGGACTCTTCCATTGGGTAGAGTCCATTTATGCTTATGTACATGTTTTCGCCAAGAGCTCCTTATGCACTATGATTTCAAGATAAGACAATCCAAGTTGCAAATGAATTCTTGGAAGAGATGAACGATATGATTAGGATTTCTAAGGACAACATTAGGAGAGGGAGATTTTAAGTGAGTTTTTAGGATCCTTTCCAAGGCTTTATTGATTATTTTCATTAACATGTATTGTTTATGTTCTCTATCAATACAATATCTTTTTATCAATAAGCCGATCCTTATCTTGAATGGCACTCATACCTATGTTTTTACGTGATAAAGTGAGAAATTGATATAAATAATCCATAAATTAATGATAATTGCAAAAGACCTTTGAAAGTTTTCTTCCGGGGAAAAAGTGAGCGAATCAATTAGATTAGGATTATAATTCTCTGATTGGATGTGTCCACATGTTTATGAAAGCATTGTGTTATGATCAAATAACTTTAAATTGAAATTGTTCAGAGGAACCAAAGGACAGTATAGGTCTATTAGTTGCTACAATCTTGTAATTTTATACTCAGCCTTGTTTCTATGCAGATTAAGTTGTTTATTCTTATTGGATATAAGGCTATCCTGAAATTATTTATTTATACATAATTTAGGAATCCACATATTTCATGCACTTGTGGCTTATCAAAATCCCTAAGTATCCCAACGAAAGTTTCATAAATAATGTCAATATACATATTTGCATACAACTCTCTGAATATGCCTATTATATTAATGCTTATCTGAATCATCTTTGTCTAAGAACACCTTAAGTTCTTGAGTATCCACTATAATTCTCTACTTGGTACACATTGTTTTGCATATCAAGCGTCCTACTAAGATAAAGAAAGTATTTTTTTTGTTTCTCTTTTTAGTACACCAAAGAGGTTTCCATTCTCATATGTGCTTTTGCTAAGGGTTGCTTGAACTGATAGTATATCAAAAACTGAAAAGCATATCAAAAGATGAGAAGCATTTTGCTCATTCCACATCAATGACATCTCATATACATCATTGAATTGATATGTCGCAGTTTCCTAAGACATGTAAGTCTAACAGATAAGGTTACTCACAAGATCTGTATGGATTCATTCCAAGGATGTGCATTGCCACAATCTATCTCTATTTTGTACAATAATCATATTTACGTTGTTTTCCTTTTCTTTCCATAAATTTGTATTTGAATCTACGTTTCCTATTTTGTTCAACTATTTATTGCAAAAGTTTTGGCTCCATATTTTGTTTTATATAGTTGAGAGACTCTTTCGAAATGTTTCTCAAAATTATCTTACACTTCCAAAACCTTGCGAACTTTTAGATCCAAATGGAAGAGCAAAAAATAAAAAAGAAATTAGGGGGGCTTATAAAAACAAATTCTTCAAGCTTTTGGAGATTCATATCGAAGCAAAAGTTGATTTACGTTACCGTTATGAATTTTTTTGTTAATATGCTGATGAATAGTAGAAAAACCATAATCAAGCATGAGCATTTTCTTTTGTAATCATTGCAAAGCAAGAGTAACAAAGGTTTTCCGTTTCTTTTACACATTGAAATCAAGTTCAAACATTTTGATCAATATTAAACTTTTTAGGTTGAGAAAAACGCATGATAAAAGGAACTACTCGTATAAGAGATCAAATGTTTTATGCAATTCCATAACGTGGTCAAGAGAGAAGCAATAAAAATTGATATCATGAATGTCAAAAGCGACATGAAATAAATAATAAATTGAAAGCAACATGGAATGTTTCAAGTATTCTATAAAATTGCCACCATCAGGATTGTGTTCTGAAAAGAGAGAATGCTATGGTGTTTAAATGTAAAAAGATAATTAATAAGAGTTCTATTACAATTGATTAAAACTCTTTTTTATCTTGTTCAATTTACTAGAGCTCTTTTCGAGTAAATTCCACAACTCTCTGCTTCCGTCACATGACTCTTTTTAGAATAATATGCAGTGCTTATATCATTTTTGCACATAAACTATTAGAATAATATAACCGATGATTAGAACATTCCAAGATTCTATAACATAATGACCATTATTATCAACAAGTTTCATGTCGTCTTTTTATGTTGTTATCCTTCAATCTCACGTATCTCCATTTGGGTTGATGTGACTTATCGTTTAGGCTGTTCGGACAGGTGTGCCCAAGCTAATAATTTTCGCGAATAGCCTTTGAATATCATTTGGATATTGTGCTTAAGCATTGTGGCCCTATTAAATGATTTGTTTTCGACTCGAGAACTCATGGTATTATAGAAAGAATGAAGAAGTTCTTGTTGATTATTTTGGTAGTGATGTCTGTGAACACACTTAGGACCATCCGCACACGTTTTTCCCTCTTTAATAGGCTTTTCCCTCTCAACTTGTATATATTCCTATAACCCTAACAGGTTACTTTTCTTATACATTCACTTCGTAATTTAATTCATTCAATTGTGTTGTGATCCAAGATTCTTCTTCTTCCTTGTGCTATTCATGTGCTTCCGAGAACATCAAACTCCAACAATTTGTATCAAAGCAAGTCACTCTTTCATCTAGGGCATTGTCAACACCCCTTCGATCACAGTCTCACAATCACACGAAAATTGGTGAGCATACTCAGGGTGATGTGAATTGTTTTCGGCCTCTAAACATGCTATCATAGTGCAAGAAATTTTGTCCTTTTGTGCCAAACATAGATATAGGTTTTGGTTCATGAATACAAGCACCTCGCAGTCTGCTATAGGTTTAGCAACACTCGACATGGTAGTTCTGTTCAACTTATTGAGTTACATTCATTTTTTTGCATCTAGGTATTTGGTCAGTGGCCATGGCTAAAAGAAATAATGTATTTGGTATGTTGGTTGTTGAGAACAAGTTGGATGGTGCTAATTACCCATTATGGGAGCATATGATGCATCATGTATTGGTAGCAAAATGCTCTAAAATATTGTGTAGGGTATTGAAAAATATCCTACTACACTTGTAAATACAATTATTGAAGGTGATGTAGATGGCATTGATGTAGATGACATTATTGAAGGTGATGTCTTTGTTGGGATGGTAAAGATGCACAGGCACATGCATTGGTAGCTTTGTTTATCTGACATTATTTTTCACAATCATTCTTTCAAGATAGCAAAGGATGCTTGGGATACACTTACAACAATATACTAGGGAAGAAATGAGGCCCGTGTTTCTCATCTCAGAAAACTATTGGAGAGTGAGCACATGAATGAAGGAGATTCCTTGCATAATTTTTTGAAAAAGATCAAAGATTTGAAGGAGCGGCTGATTTCTCCTCATGGAGTTTTACAAGATAGTTAAGTTGTCCAGATTGTTCTTAATAGTCTTTTGGGTTCATATTAGAGTTTTGCAGCTACTATTCGATTGATGTAAAGACAATTCAAATGCCTTAACATTTGAGGAGTTAGTCTCCATTTTGTTGCAAGAAGATGATGCCAGGTAGAACATGTCTATTATGCATGCTATAGATCAAGATTTATTATCTACTGCGAAGGGCAAAGGAAAATGGAGCTCATCTACTACTAAGCACAAATTTGCTAGTGCTGCACATGTGAAGAAGGAAGAAAAAGATGAGATGAAAATAGAAAAGCATGAACAGTTTTGCAAATACTATAAAGGAAATGATCATGTCATAAAGAGTTGTCCAAAACTGGTTGCAAAAGATGCAAAGAAGAAAGAGGCTAGAATGCTTGTTGTAGAGGCCTCTACACCTAAAATACAATCCACTAATCTTGTGCAGAATGAAGAATGGGTGTTTACTACTATTTGCAGCTATGAACCATCTTCTCATGAGTAGTGCATGTCTGTAGTAGACTACGATGTTTGGTACTTTGATAGTGGGACAACCAAGCATATACCCACACATCAGAGTTTCTTCAGCTCACTTGAGCTTGTTCCTATAGGGAATACTATCACATGTGCTAACAACTCCTCTTATCCTATAATGGAAGTTTTGGTAAGATCATTCTAACTATTGATGATGGTAGTTATTTCAGATTGTCAAATGCTTTGTTTGTGCCAAGGATCAAGAAAGATCTATGGTTAGTTTCGACATTGGCCAAGATCAGCTTCATTGTTAAATTTGTTGATGATAGATGTATAGTTCATGATCCTTTAAATTGCAATTTATTATTGCTTCTAGAATTTTATGTTAATGGCTATATCATCTCAGAGACTATGCAAAATCTATAAATGATTGAGCATGTGCAGTACATGATTCTTAAGCTATCTCAAATGCAAAGCTTTGGCATGCACACCTTTGTTCATCTAAATTATGCTAGCTTGCTATGAATCTAGAAATCTGAAATGGTGTCCTCTCTACTCAAGCTTAAAGAACCTTGTAAACATGTTTGTGAAGGCTATATCTTGGGAAAAATGCAATGTTCTTCCTTCCCTAAAGATTGTTCAATTCGAGCTGCGCATAAATTGTAGCTTGTTCATAGTGATGTTTGTGGTCCTATGCAGACACCTTCATTTGGGAACTACCTTTATGTCATGACTTTTATTGATGATTATTCTAGGGATACATGGGTATTTCAATTGGAAGCAAAGTTTGAAGTGATTATGTGCTTCAAACCGTTTCTTGTTATGGTTGAAAATATGTCAGCATGTAAATTGGGCACCCTCCATTCTGGTCGAAGGGGGGAATGCATGTCTTTTGATTTTAATGCACTTCTGGCTGAATGTGGGATAAAACATGAGTGTACAATGCCATATAAACTTCAATATAATGGAGTTGTTCAAAGAAAGAACAAACCTCTCATGGGGATGGGGAGGTCTATGTTCAAAAGTCACACTTTACCACATAGCTTCTGGCATGAGGCTATTATGTGTGCAACATATGTACTTAATAGATGTCTCACCAAATCACTATAATCTATCACTCCATATGAGGCTTGACATGGTTGCAAGCCATCTATTTCCTGTTTGCATGTCTTTGGTTGTCTCCCATGTGCATTAGTGCCTAAACAACAATGTAAGAAATTCAATGATAAAGCAATGAAATGTATTTTTGTTGGGTTCAATTTTGAAAGAAATTTGCGGATGGATCCTTCCGTTACTTTATGTCTTCGGTCTTTACTTCAACACTTGTCTTCACTTCATAAATCCAACACTAATCTCCAAATCACATAGCAACCTGGAGGGAAGGTCCACAAGAAAGATCCACGAGTGGGGTAATAATTTGCTTTGGGTCTTCAAATTCTTTTTCTTCACTTCATATAATCCTCAAACATCAATACCTGGAAAGAAGATCCACACAAGAGATCCACGGGGTGTATTCTATACTTCGTGTCTTCAGTAACTTTTCTCTTCACTTCACATAATCTCCAAAATCATCAATCCGCCCAACCTAGAGGGAAGATCCGCAAGAAACTTCCACGGGGGTGAAAAAGTCATTGGTATATTTGACGGATTTAAGAAAAACACATTGGAGGCAAGATCCCCAAGGAACATCCATGGGGAGCACTCTTTACTTCCGTCTTCAATCACTTTCTTCACTTCATATAATCTCCAAAATCATCAACTGGCACATTGTGGAAAGAAGAACCACAGAAATGTCCACCGGTGAGATACTCTTTACTTTGGGTCTTCAAACTCTTTTTCTTTACTTCTTATACTATTCTTCAAATCATGAGAAACCGCCTAGACCTGGAAAGAAGAACCATAGAAATGTCCATAGGGGGGAGGGGGTAAAATCATGTTAGTACATTAAAAATCATGATTAAAACATATTATGCTTTGGAACTCACATACAAATATATAGAGTAAAGTGTCTGTGAATAAAAACACATGCACGAAGTTTTTAATCTTACACACAAACTCATACTCTGCAATTGCTTTCCGTTCTTCCCTCTCTTTTTTTTCCTGCTTTCTTCTTCTTTCTTTCTTCCTATCTCTTCTTCTCTTTTCTTTCTTTTCTTCTTTTCCCTCAACTTTTCTACCCTCCATTCCTTCTCTTTCTCTTTTTTCTTCCTTTCTATTTCTTTTCTCTCCTTTCTCTTTTTCCTTTTCATCTATCTTTCTTTCTTTCTTTCTTTATCTTCTTTCTTTTCTTTATTTTTCTTTCTTTATTCTTTTCTTTCTCTTCTTTTCCTATTTTTCTTCTCTTCTCTTTCTTATTTTTCTTTCTTTGTTCTTTTCTTTCTCTTCTTTTCCTATTTTTCTTCTCTTCTCTTTCTTATTTTTCTTTCTTTGTATTCTCTTTATTTCATTATTTCTTCTTTTCCTTTTCTTTCTCTTAATTTCTTTATTTCATTCTTTCTTTCATTTTTGATTTCGCTACATCTCTCTCTCTCTCTCTGTCTCTCTCTCTCTCTCTCTCCCCTCCACCTTTTCCTCCACAGCGTGCAAGCCTTCGAAATCTCCTGTGCATTCGGGATCCATTGTAGGTCCTCTCTCTCTCTCTCTCTCCTCCGTCTTCTGAACGTGCATGCCTCCATCAGCACAATCGAGCGAGCATCTCTCCCTCTCGATGTTGCTGACACTAGCCACTTCTAAATCTTTCTCTATCCGGCTATGGCGTCGACTTCCTCTCTGCCACACATCGGCCATCTCTGCACCGACTATAGGACACAACGTGACAATCCATTTGCTACTGCTAGAAGATATGTTAACTTCCTAGACATGAAAGGGAACTCAACTCTCCTCCATCTGCAAAACTCATAATCAAAAGCATATGACGCTTGGTTGGCAGGTTTGATGCTAAGTACGAAAAGCCATGGTTCTGCCACCTAGTGCAACAACATCTACTTGTTTTGATGTTTGCAATGAGACTAATGAAAACATGTGCAATTCCCATGCATCGAAAAGCAATCAGATGCTCTGCATCAAACATTTCATTGAAAAGGAGGTTAACAAGGAGGGTCCACGAGCCTATGCCAATTGTTGATCACATGGAACCTTTCTCCATGGCTGCGCATTGTCCCCATGAGACTCTCTCTTTTATCATCATGCAAACTTATCAACATGAACAAGAAAAAACATAAATAAGAAAACGGTAAGAAGATTACTTGGAGAGGCATTCCACAGAAGAAACCCACAGGGAGAACAAATGAAGCTTGGCCCCCTATTTATGGGTTCCCTCCCTAGGACATCCTTCTAGATTCTTCTAACCTCCTCTCAGAATTTCTATTTTTGGATGGTCTTTTAATTTTTTCTTGACTAAGGTGTTTGGTTTCACATTGGATGTTCATAAACTAATTATTTTTAAGGGTTTGACCTAGGGTAAATGCCAATTCTAAGGGTCCAAGTTAGGGTTTTTGGTCTGGGACATTAGGGTTTTGCCCACAATCAAGTCAAGCATGTCAATGCAATGGTCTATTTACACTTAGGACCTAAACTCCAAGGGTTTCTAAGGGTCTAGGTTCGGTTTTTCATGGGGTAAACTCGCATTTTCAGGGGGATTTGAAGGGTCAAACCTAGGTTTTTCAAGGGTTTGAAGATAGCATCACGAGCTATTTATAAATATACAAACCTAATCTACAAAAATCACATGGTTCTACATCTCACAGTCAATTAAACCAACCAAAACATCCATAGTTCTCAACTCTTTCTCGGTCAAAACATCACACCATAATCGAAAAATCAATGAACTTTGAAAAAAGATCATGCACACTTCCCTAAGGGATTTCATCCTGACATTCACCCCCACTAAACCTGCACATCGTCTTGATGGGTGAACCTGCAAAATCCAACAGAATCGTATCAGGATTCTTTTCAAACTCTTTATACTTTTTATGTTTTTCTTTTCAAAAATCAACACATAATCTCATGCACTCCATGTAACTTATAAAAATTAGTACAATTTTTAGAAAACTAAGTAGATACAAGCTTCACAAACATCTTACTATGTTCCTGTTTCTGCAATCTGACAAGTAACCGTATGAATAAACTGTTGGCTTTCTAGATCTTCTGCTTGTTTAACTAGTTCAAATCCAGCAACTCATCCTAAGTACTAGCATACTAAGTTTCTACTAACTCAGTTTGTAGAATATACCCTGAATACTCTATTTATCTCCTACCATCCAACTCTCCATCAGATCTTTTTCTTTTTCTTTTACTTTTTCATTTTTCTTTTTCTCTTTCTTTCCCTTTTCTTTTATTTTTCACTTCATCTCAGCTTATCATTTTTCTTTTTATCTTTATTTTCACAAATCGGCCTATGTTGAAATCGGGTGCGACTCATGGACTTGTCCGCCCGACCAAGTTTACCCCACCTGTCTGCCAACCCGACATAGCGCATGACATGCACACCATGAGTCCTACATGAAATCGACGTGAGCTTGTGGCTCTGACCACCTGGCAAGAGTAGCTCCACCCACCTACCGACCCATGTAAGCACATGACAATAGATAGTTCAGGCCTATGAAGAAACTAGTGTCATCTCATGGCCTTGATCACCCGGCAAAGGTAGTTTCACCCACCTACACGCCCATCGTAGTGCACTAACAACATGCACACACATATAAGCTGGCTTGAGTATGAATGTTTTTCATAAATCATGATCCATATGGAGGTAAGATCTCGAAAGAAATAAATAGTAGGACCCAAAGAATCCAACTCACTAAGCATTCAAACCAATCAGTATATACATGCACTCAATTTAAGCATACCATCACATTCCCAAGCTTTCATGCCCAAAAGTCTCTAGTCTGCTAACTGATTCCATTCATATAATTTTTAATCGTTCATTCTTCCGCAAAAACCATAATAGATATTTGGTATCTTCATGCTACATGATTTTCTTAAATACATACATATCTTTACCATACACAATAATGCAATGGAAATGCTATATCAGAAAGAAAACAGAATTCAAATCAGAAACATTTCACCTGATCATATTAGTCCATCTTCATCATTTCATATCTATCATTCTTCATCAGCATCAACATTAGTATCATCAGCATCCTCCAGCATCAACATCATCATCAATCAACAATAATCATCATCATCATAAATCATCAATAACTAATCATTCATCATAATCATTATCCACTATCATTCATCAATATCATAATCATTCCTCATCAATCAATAAATCTTGATCATTCACATATATTTTCATTATGGTTTTTCTTCAATCATCATCCGAGATTTGCAGATATGTCTTGAAAAGTTAGATTTCTACTTCTCTTATACTTTTTCAAACTCTTAGAAGTCTTTGAAGTTGTCTTTTCCTTCCCCTCAATTTGCGTAATAATATCTTCAAGCAATACTTTTTCTGCTTTGTTAACTCCTTTATGAGTTTTTATTTCTTCTTGAGTTCCTTCTTTACTCTTTTCTTGTTCAATCTGTTTGTCAAAGTTTAATTGAGATTGCAATTTGGTAACTTTCTCTTGATCAAAAAGATCCTCATTAGTCAAAAGTTTTGGATCAAATGAAACATGTACATCCTGGTCTCTCTTTGATTTCTGTTGAATTTCTCTATCACATTCTCTTTTATGATCTATCCCCATTTGTTCTCTCAATATCTGCTGAATATTTTGTTTTTGAACCTTAATCTGTATACTTTTGGTTTCTTCAATAGATTTCTCTTGACTCTCAATAGATAGCATACTTGTTTGTTCATTAGATTTACTATTCTCAAGTCTTTTTGGTTTCCACATCTTTTGAATGGACTTTAATCTAGTCTTGGTCTCTTCAAAATACTCCTTCATTCCACCTTTTCCTACATTCAAATGCAAAGGTATCTCCTCTTGATATTTACAAATTTTTTCTTCATGCTCACTTACACGTCTATGTCAGCATGCACTCTCATAGGCTAGACAATCCCAAAACATATGTCCAAACTAATCGCACCAAAAACATCGTATAGGCCTCTTCTCAGCCCAACTTGATTTCCTAGATATCACTCTAGGCGTGGATCTCGTAAGAACTAATGACTGTTTGTGTGCAGATATGCCTTGGACTTTTACCTCATGTTCATTATCACATTTCAATGTTAGTAGATTCTTAACTTGTTTGGTCAACAACTCAATCTTATGTGTCAATTCAAAAATCTCAGAATCCATTTCCTTCTTTACATCTTTAATACTTATGACTATTAACTGAATATTGTCAGATATTGCGTTTATCGTTTGCATCAAAGTCACAACAATACCAAACTTTGATTTTATAGACTCACTCCTGTTAATTTCCATTTCCCTAAATCGCTCCTCGTATTTCCTAAACTCTTCTTCGATCATTTTATTCATTCTAATCTCTTCTTTTTATATCAAAGCTGAGAAGTAGATTCTTGGATTATGCACCCAACACACAGATGCCGCTCGCCGGTGTCGGGAAGGAGTCAAGTGATGGGAAGAGCTGGTGCGGGGTTGGATCAAGCCCTTGTGTGCACCGTTCCCACGTTCGGCGAGCGGCATCTACGTGCTGGGCACCTCGCCCTCTCTCTAGTATGGCGATCATCATAGGCCCCTACCCCTCGGAACAGACGAGTGAATGTGCATATGCATAGGCATCGGGAAGGAAAAAAAATCCAGATGCAGAGCTACGCTAAGAAATGGTGATTTTTTGAGGAGATATTGCATATGCTATATGATTAAAGTTAACATGCTAGTTTTTCCTATATAAAGTAGTTTATAATGTTTATATAATTATTTTGATTCATAATACATACATTATAATTGAGGAAACCTAATTTTTTAGGAAGAATTTTTATTTACGATAGTGAGGATTATGGCCATTCAATGAATTATTGAGATTTTTAGTGGTATGTGAGGTACATAAAAAATTATTGGTTCAAAGACATGTAGCATATCTTTACGCTACTATATGATGTTTTTTGAATTAAAACACAAACCATTTTAGTGTTTTTATAAATCAATATCGTATAGAAGGTTGCTAAAGTGTATAACTATATAACAAGCACCCTATATTGTACTAATTTTTATTATAAAAATGATTTTTCTAGTTCCCAAGGATTGTCGTAAATGATTATATGACAATAAATTAACATTAGAAAAATGATTCCAATAGGAGGAAAATTATTTTTATGGAGATATTTCTTTCTTCTCATATATAAGTATACAGAAAAATAGTTTTTCTCAACCATATTCAATCATTTCTATATTTTGAGTTATCAAAAAAGGTTATTTTTTAAAGTATATATTTTTTATAGAGCATCTAGGTATTGATCTTTATGGCGCTTTAAGGTTTTTGCAAAAATTTTTTTGATTAGTATGTGTGATTTTTTTTATTTATTGAAAAAACAACACTATTGTGTCCTGTTTTGGTACAACACTAGTGTTATGTCTTCAGTGTTTACTTCAACACATGTCTTTACTTCATAAATCTAGTAGTAACCTCCAAATCACATAGCAACCTGGAGGGAAGGTCCACAAGGAAGATCCATGAGTGGGGTAATACTTTGCTTCGGGTCTTCAAATTCTTTTCTGTACTTCATATAATCCTCCAACATCAATACCTGGAAAGAAGATCCACACAAGAGATCCAGGGGGCGTATTATATACTTCAGGTCTTCAGTAACTTTTCTCTTCACTTGATATAATCTCCAAAATCATCAATCCCCCCAACCTAGAGGGAACATCTGCAAGGAACATCCACCGGTGTGGAGGTGATCGCAATCCGGGTGGATCGGGTCCAGTCGTGGCACACACAGGGTGTATGAAGCTAATGAATGTTGGAAGGTTTAAAGATGTGAAGGTGAAATTAATGTTGAGTATGGAGAAGAGAGAGATGTTGAAATAATTATGGGAATGGGAATGTAGGAGTGCAAGTTAGATTTATGAACATGAATGATAAGAATGAAAGAGAACCATACATACAAATGAAATTTGGGAGGAAGAATGGTCCATTGAAGGAGCTTCTTAAACACTTCCTAATTCCAATCCATATGCAAAGTCTTCTTTGGATGATATGTATGCATGATGAGAATAGATGGAATCCTTTCACATAAATCAGTTTCGAAAGGAAGAATGGTCCAATATTGGAGCTTCTTATACACTTTCAGAAACTAATAAATATGTATGGATTTGTATGGATTATATGCATGCAAGTGAATTATGATGATGGATTTTACTCACAAGCTCAAAGAAACATCCTCACTGGTTCAACGCAATACTGCGGAGCCTTCTCACACATAGAAGAAATAGAAGACATGTAAAAATACTTAAGAGACTGAGAGAGGAGACAAGAGACAAGTGACAAGTGACATGAATTAAAAGGATTTGAATTAAGTTACATGTAAAATATCGTCGTGGTACGTCATGCTAAGCAGTCTACTGATCAAAGGTGGTTCCGACCCTCAAACCATGACAGTTCAACCGAATGTCACACGTAAGAAGGTGAGTTCCACTCCAGTGACCCTATGTCTGTCTAGGCTCGTAACGTCTAACTAAAGAAGTCTAAGACTCATTAAAATCAGCTCTAACTCACTCACACGCTCCACCGATGGTGAGTCAAGATAGAGATGCTGGTTTCAAGAGCCTATCCTAGATTGGAGTTCTAACTTAAATTTGAAACTAGGTTCTATACTCATACTAGCTCACCTTGGATCCTCACTCGCTCAACCGAGGGTGATCGTCTCAAGGAAACCGTAAGCTAGCATGAGCCCTATGGATGCCTAACAATGATGCTCTAGGAGTTTGGGGGGGGGGTTTATATAGTTTTTTGAATGAATTTGGGCCCTTGGATCTAGAGAAATCAACTCTCAACTCTAGGATCACTACTTTCGATTACAACCATTTGATTAATCAAATCAATGGCCTGGAATTGTTCTTTCTATCAAATCTAGTGTAAAGGAGTGAAATTTAGGCGCCCTCATTCTCCACCATTGGATCTGGGGATGATCTGGACCGTCAGATCAGTGCTGACATCAATTCGGATAAGATAAGCCACTATTTTTGGAGAAATGCTGCATTATTGATCTTTGATTGTAAAAAAGGTCTTCTTTTATGGAAAAAATTCGTGGATCCTCCTTCCTTTATGCTTTAGTGCATCTCCACCCTTGAATATGAGCTCATCTTGACCGTACAACATGGTTCAATCATATTCTGCCATGTGGCAGCCCTTCAAGCCTTCAATTTTCTTATACTAGAAAACTGCGGTGACCTTGAAAACTGGACTTTGTGCTCTTTGACCCTCCAAAAAGTCTTTGATGAAGATGAAACATTGTAGGACTATGTTTCCAAAGATCTCCTTCAGGAATATGCAGAAAAAACTCCCATCTGAATCTAACTTGTACAAGTTTGACTACATTTGGAAGCTTGCAAGGTGGCATTAAGGTGTCTAGGAAGCTCGGATAGCCTTGAAACTTTATACAATATGTAGCCACATATGGTCTTTATACATGCCAAACTATATGGCTAACATAAATTTCTATACAAGAATTTGTAGGGTCAAACTAGAAAAATTACATTTTTACAAAATGAACATAGCATATCAATGTGCTACCAAATCCATTTTCTGCTGAAATTTGGGCTATAGACTGCCTTTGACAATCTTTACAAGTATATGGATTTTCATCTAATTTGGTGACAATGAATTTTTTGCCCTAATTTCCCAACTTTGACCAGCTTTGACCGCTACGATGGACTTTCTTGATTTCTTTGAAACTTTGTATGTGACCTTCCTTTGACATCCTTGATGCATCCTAGACTTCTCGGGGAATTCCGGCTACCTTCACCAAATATGTTTTTTGTAGGCCTTCATAAGTGAGAGAGGAGAGAAAATCTCGATGACATTCGCCCCCACTAAACCTGCGATTCCTCCGGAAGCGCCACTCTAGCATCTGTGAAAAACAAAATGTTCTGGGCATCAAATTCTTTTATAGGCAACATAAGAAACATGGAAGGAAAATTGATTATATGCATGAATCAGTAGGTAACGTGACATGAAGCAAAATTTGCATGAAAGAAAGAATTGAAACAGGCAACATGAATATGCATGAACAAATAGGCAACATATATGCAAGTGAACAAGCAACATTGGCAACAAGAAAGAAAAAAAAGAAGCATCAATATGAAGTGGAAGTGGATGTATTGAGTCGTTTTAAGCATCAGTTCCTCTCATCTTGAAGAAAATTTTGTACTTTTTTCATAAAGCAATCTACCTTAAATATGATTATAAACAAAGATTTAGGATTTTCAAGAGACATCTTTCATCTTTAGCTTATTTTAGATCAACTCCTTTCCTACATAAATATGAATATGCTCTTTCTCTAATAACATGCAAGGAAATCTAACTAAACTCCACTAATGCATAAATCTGCCTATATAGCCCGTGATTTATTCTACTATGCCTCTTTATCCTCCTTTGGCTTGCCTCTTTTTTTTTTTTTTTAAATTTTTTATAATGATGATGATTCGGCAACTTTATGGTTACGATCACTTTTTTGGGGTGGAAGAAAGTGTAAACTTCTTGGTAACATGTAGCTTTTTTTTTTTTTTTTTTTTTTGGACGAGGAAAAATTAAACCCCGATACAAGGTACAACCATTTTTGATGACGGAGAACAGTCGTTTAAACTCCGATACAAGTGCTGTGAGATGGACTAAGGATGTAGAAACATGCAATAGCAGGAGATAGGATTTCAACAATTATGCTTTCGATACAGGATACATATGCATGTTTATATATGAAAGTCTTGTCACCAAAATAAACCTCCAAATCTACATGCCCTATCTTTCCACAATCCTAGATTATAATCAATTTCTTAGTAGATAAGTTACTACTTAAGATACAATTTTACACAAGTAGAGAAATCATCATTTGCCCTTTTTTGACTCAAGTGATGTGGATATGCAATGCAATGCAAAGACTGAAAAAACATGCATGAAACAAGCATGGAAAAAAAATAGAATGAACTTGAAAAAAAACAAAGCAACATGAACTTGAAAATTAATGTTTTTTTTTTTTTTTTTTTTAATTTTTCCTGTTTATGAATCGGCCTCATTGTTGTCATCTTCTTCAATGTCCTCATCCAAAATGTACTCATCATTATCACGCTTCTTGAATAACTTTATCCTTTTACCTGCAATCAAAGTTTTTAGTGCAACACCATTTAATTCACAAAGAGCATACGTACCATTGTTGTTGACTTTTGATACAATGTATGGCCCAAACCACCGTTGAGTGAGCTTTTTGCGTGCATCATATTGAGAGTCAAATGTACTATCATAAATGAGCACCCAATCTCCTACTTCAATTGGCTTAGGACGCAATCGATGAGTTTTATCAAAATAATGCTTGTTCTTCATTCTAGATTCTCTTAATTTTTCAACAACATCATCAAGTCTTAATTTACCTTCTTCTAACTGTTTAATACGCAAACTCAAAAAATCATCAGTAGACATGTTTTCAGACCAAGGCAAATTTGACCATGCAGAAATATGAGACTGAATTGGAAACAATGGTTTTTGACAGTACATGAGTTCACCAGGCATATATCCAGTAGTACGTGTGCATGTCATTCTATCTGCCCAAAGTGCAAAAGGTAAGAATTTAGGCCATTGTTTGATGTCACCATTACATGCTTTAGATATGGCTTTCACAATAGGTGGATGCCCTCTCTCTATTTTACCATTGGCCTCTGGGTTATATGCAGTAGTGAGAGACAAACGAATACCGTGATGCTCAAAGAACTCTTTAGCTTCTCTCGCATTTAACTCTGCACGATCGGCAACTACTTTCTCTATGTACCCAAAGCGACTTATGACATCTTCAAGCAAGAATTTGCAAACATTGTAAGTGGTCTTAGATCGTAGTGCACGTCCCTCTACATGATTAGTTAAGTCTTCTCTTGCAAGTACAATGTAACGCATTTTGTCGATACCTTTAGGCATAGTTACAAGATCTACTACCCACTTGTAGTGAATACAAGGTGGATAAGTAGGATGCAACGGATCTCTATGTTTGACTGATGAATGAAGTTGACAAGTAGAACATGTAGAAACATAGCTACTAATGTCAACATACATCCTAGGCCAATAATAGGTACTTCTAATTTTTTCATATGTTCCAAAAAATCCTTTATGACCGGCCCATAATGTCTCATGCATTTCCTTCATTACTTGCAATTGAAGACCTCGTTTTCCCAGGACTCGTTGTGGATTCTTAACCTTATCCTTAGCATGTCTCCAAAGATAACCATTACATAGGAAAAAGTTATAAGCTCGTTTCCTAATGTTACGGAATCTATTCGTAGTCCAGCTAGGTAATGGTTGTAGTGTACTGAGATACTTTCCTATGTCTCTCCATTCATCTTCGTACTCAGACTCATGAAATTTCTCATACTCATATATATGTGGAACATAGTCAACTAAATTCACATTCTTTATTAGATCACTTTCAAGATCATCATCAAATCTAGCTCTCGATAACATATCAGCAACTGAGTTTGACTTACCTGAAATATGAACTAACTCAGGATTTATGAACTTAATATATGAGATCCATCTAAGCATGGCTATATCAGGAGATGAACAATTGGCTATCATTCCAATGAGAGGCAAACAATCAGTCTCAACTTTGACATTTGCACCAATGAAATATTCTTTGTCTGTTTTCAAAGCTGTTACCATACCCCATAGTTCTCGTTTGATTTGTGGATATTTTCGTTGTGTTTCATGTAGAATTCTGGCACCAAACCTAATTGCATATCTATTCCCTTCACTATCATCTTGACTTATGACCCAACCTATACCAATAGGACTAGTATCAACAGTCAATATAATAGGTTTGTTAGCAGAATAGTCTACACGCTTAAGGATGGGAGCTTTAAGCAATAATTTCTTCAATTTACGCATAGCTTGAGTGTGTTTGTCAGTCCAAATAAATTTTCGTTTCTTCCTCAACAAGTCATAAAGACAATCAGCAACATGAGCAAAGTGTGGGATCCAAATAACATAAAAGATACAAGCACCAAGAAATCTACGTACTTCACTCACGTTGTTACATGTTTCAGAAATCTTGCTAATGGCATCAACTTTTTGTGGGTATGGCTTTCGACCATAATGGCCACATAAATGTCCAACAATAAGTACCTCGTTGACACCAAAAACAGATTTCTCTATGGAAAATGTGAGACCTACCTCTTCAAATCGTTGAAATATTCTTTCACAATCAGAGATATGGTCAAGAACAAATTTACGACATCCCGATGAATCTAAAGTAATGTCCTTTACACGTTCCTCACTCCCTTTAATTGGAATATCATCAATGAATGGCATAGTTATATGAGGGATAAAGTCATGTAAGACCATATTCATAGCACTCATCATATGAGCCACATAATTAGTCGCTCCTTGAGGTAAAGTACACATTCGCACTAAGCCTAAAGGAGTTTTCATTGTGGTTATGTCACGACTATCAATTGCTAATTGAAATTGGTCATATCCAAAATATAGATCACCCATTGAATAGATAGAATGTCCTGAAAATGATTCAGCAAACTCATCTACAATGGGTCCTGTTCCTACATTCCTTATGGTGACTTTATTGACGGGTTGGAGATCTTGAATAAAACGTAGTTTCCCATTCTTTTTAGGCACAGTGAACCATCTGTTTGAGTAAGGTGCAAAAGATGGCTCTAAAATTCTCATGTTTATCTTCTCCTTAAGTAGTTTCATTAGCTCAGGTAAGTGAGCCTTTGGAACAAGTATAGGACGAAGATTCCATGGAATATGTGGAATAGTAAAGATTATCATGGGTGCAACTAGCTTAGGATCTACACAACCAATCTCATGAGGATACATAGTAAAGGCTTTTCCATGGCTACGTATGACTCTCAAATTTATCTCTCTCTGCTGGCAAAAGAAAGTCATCATCTCTACCAATTTTCACCTGTTTGATTGTCTCATCCGTGAATGTATGTCCTATGTTTTTCTTATCCCGAAGAGTTGGATCATTTTTCACATCAATAATTTTTTCATTACTTCCTTGAGGTAATGGTTGAGCTATGGGTTTGATTTTTTTGTCTACAGTTTTGTACTTTGTTTCAACTAAGGCATCATGTGTTTGGTTAAATTTTGAGCACTTGTCAACATTGAGAGCATACTCTTGGATTAGAGCATACTCATCAAGGGAAGAAATAAGAATAATATGGGAATTAGAATTTTGTTGAAGACATAACTCTAACTCCTCAAGAGTAGAGAAACAATGAGATGTCTCAATCACATGCTCAATGTTCTCATCATGTTCCATGATTTTGTTGTTTTTATAATTTTTTTGGCTTTTTTGGATAAAAGACTTGGACAATTGACTCTTATGAAGAAAATCTAATCTAGAATGTGGAAAACAAAGTGACAAACTATTGTACATGTTGGTTGGATGCGAGATGTCAAACCAATATCCACTGTTGTCCCGCTCAACAATAGATTCTATCCGAAATTTTGATCATATGTAGCTCCAAACATGAATCGAGGTGCACAATCACTACAAGCATGCTCATGACCCTGAGTAACAATAGGTTTCTTTCTAATTGACAATCGATTCCTAGGATGATTCACTCCTACTGTCATGACTTGAAGTGATTGCATTCCATCCTTAGACTTAAATATAGCATAGGTAGACCCATCATCCATGGCTTTAGTTTCCATACGACTCTCACAAATAAAGGGTTGACCTAAGAGAACTTCATAGGAGCAATTATCTTGAATAAAAAAGTGAAACTCTTCTGTGATTCCTCCTATGGATATGGGCACACTAGCACAAGCTCCATACAGGGTACCTACACCATTATCTGCAGTTCTCATACGCCATCCACAATCTTTATCTATGGGCCATCGAAACTTATCATAGACTTCTCTTGAAATCACATTGATTTCGGAGTCGGAATCTACTAATGCATTTACAGTGATAGTGTTCTTATCATTTCCTATTTTAACATGCATCTCCGATGTACCTCTAGACCAAAATGTTCTTTTAAAGTGACTTTCAGGATTGTTTTCATGATTTTCATGGTCAGGTTGAATAGGTCCTAAGAAATTTTTATTAACATTTACTTCTTCATCATCAAAGTCCTCTTCATCAGATTCATCAAAGCTTAAGGCTTCATTCATAGCTTGATCTTGATCTAGAGAATCTTGCATCTCAATATCTAGATTAAGTGGAAACCTCTTCCTTTTAATTAGTCCGATAAAGTTATCTTTAAAAACAGGCTTTGCAATAGAGAAAACTTGTTCTAAAGACATAGTCACTTGACTCTTAAGCAAAATGTCATCTAAAATCTCCATAGGATCTATTTTTCTCTCAATTTCTGAAATCAAGATGGCTTTAGGTTTTCTCTTTGGTTTCTTTTGTTTTTGCTCAGGGTCTTGTTTTTGTTCATGTTCTCGTGTTTGGTCTTCAGTTTGTTTTGATTGTTCTTGTTTATCTAAAGGCTTTGGTTCTGTTTTTCTTTGCTTTGTCTTCTTCCCTTTTTGTTTCTCCTCTTGTTTTTGTTCATTGGGTTCTGATTCTTGTTTTTTATCTTTGGATTGTGATGTTTCTCCTTGCTCTATGATTGTTTCTATTCCCTCTAAGGTTTGTTTTCGAGTCACTCTTCTTTCACTAGGCTCAGCTTCATCTCTTTTTCGTTTTTCTTCTACATTGGATATGTGAGAAATAAGAGATTGATCTTCTATCGGTGACTCCCAAGCCGTTATTCTCCTAATCTCATCCCGTGCTCTTACTAAAGCCTCTATAGAAAAATCACCTTCCTTTGTGGGTTTACTTGATTCTACTTGTTGTTCATCAAGAGCTTCTAGTTTCACTCCTCTAGTTCCTACGTCCATTATGGTTATATTTTCATAATGTTTTTTCATTCCTCCCTTACCATAATTTCCTTGCAAAGGTAGCCTAGATCGATAGTCACATATTTTCTTGTCTATGTCTATTACTAGTCGTTGCTCCTTAGCAGCCTTCAATAATTCACAATCTCTCAAAAAGTGCTCTAACGAATCACACCAAGGACACCTACGAGGGCCACGCACAAAACCATTTTGATTTTGAGGATTTTGATTAACTTGTGGTGGGAAATTTTGAAATTGAGGATTTTGTTGATAAGGTATTGCTTGAACAGGATAATTAGGATTTTGAAAATGCAATTGATGTATTTGAGGAGCTTGGGGAGCAACATGTGGTACTTGAGGTGCAAGAGGAGCTTCCATATTATACGGTTGATGATTTTGAAAATTTTGATTTTGAGGATTTTGAAAAGCTATTTGAGAAGCTTGAGGATACATGTTTTGATACATTTGAGGATTTTGCACATGAGGATGAGGATTTTGCATTGAAGGATTATGCATTGGAGGAACTTGATATGCTTGAGTAGGAGCTATTTGTGGATTTTGATTGGTAGCTATAACATGTTGATTAGGCTCTTGAAAAGTCATTGGGTTCATTTGATTTTGGAAAGTTTTGGTGTAATTAGATTGTAAAGCATCTATAGTCTTGGCCAAACTGGATTGTGTAGCAATAAGACTTTCCATTTGCTTAGTGAGAATATCCACTTGAGATTGTTCCACTACACTTTTATTTGGCTCTACTTTAAAACCTTGATTAGGCTCCATCATTTGAGGAATAGGAGTAGAGTCAAAAAGCATAGCATGGGATTGTTCTCTAACTTGCTCCTTAGTTTGTGGAAGGCTAGCTTGAGGAAGACTAGTTTGCTCATAA
The DNA here is from genome assembly GCA_020310875.1 of Ceratopteris richardii. NCBI lineage: Eukaryota > Viridiplantae > Streptophyta > Polypodiopsida > Polypodiales > Pteridaceae > Ceratopteris > Ceratopteris richardii. The sequence goes on along the minus strand of CM035433.1, from coordinate 8,513,158 downwards.
AGCATGGATTGTCTTTGATGTCTATGGGCTACAACCTCTACTACTTTACGCACTTTTTGCCAATTGTCAGTAAGACCATAGCGCTTATCTGGTTCTTCTAATCGCCGTTCAACTTCCCTACGAGTTTCAGGATGAAGAAGCTTAAGAAAATTGATCACAAGATCAGGTTCCAAAGTTATCTTATCCTCATCAGGAAGTTGTTCATAGCGTCTAATATACTCATTTTGTAAGTGAGTAATAGAGCTACTAGGCTTTGGAGAATTGACCCATCGTAAGAATCCATCTCGATTATGTTGGCTATAATCTTCAAGATAGAATTCTTTGAGCATCTCCTTTCTAAAATCACTCCAAGGAAGACTATCATATTGAGTGACACGGTTTATGATAGAGCTATCAACAATTCGTTCAAAGAATGATATCAAAAGATCTTCGGGAAGACCAAAAATCATAGATTGCTCTTCAAACAAATCTAAGTAGCTTGTGATGTTGATGCCATTGAATTTTCCCTTCTCTCTCAACATAGAAGAGACTATTCTTTGGCCTTGTTTCTCAACAATAAGGGATTTGAATCCTTCCTCCATCTTATGTGAATAAGCAAGTGATGCACGATGCTGTAGATCTCTCACAAATGCGTTTACTTCACGACGAAGATGTGCACGATACTGTGAGAAATCCAGTGCAACACTCAAGACTGATGATGATAATATGATGAGGATGAAAAATATGAAACAAAAGATATGGATCACAACCTCCCAACAAGTTCAGAAGCAAATGCCACGAAGCGTTTCACGTCGGGTTCAAATGTGGAGGTGATCGCAATCCGGGTGGATCGGGTCCGGTCGTGGCACACACAGGGTGTATGAAGCTAATGAATGTTGGAAGGTTTAAAGATGTGAAGGTGAAATTAATGTTGAGTATGGAGAAGAGAGAGATGTTGAAATAATTATGGGAATGGGAATGTAGGAGTGCAAGTTAGATTTATGAACATGAATGATAAGAATGAAAGAGAACCATACATACAAATGAAATTTGGAAGGAAGAATGGTCCATTGAAGGAGCTTCTTAAACACTTCCTAATTCCAATCCATATGCATAGTCTTCTTTGGATGATATGTATGCATGATGAGAATAGATGGAATCCTTTCACATAAATCAGTTTCGAAAGGAAGAATGGTCCAATATTGGAGCTTCTTATACACTTTCAGAAACTAATAAATATGTATGGATTTGTATGGATTATATGCATGCAAGTGAATTATGATGATGGATTTTACTCACAAGCTCAAAGAAACATCCTCACTGGTTCAACGCAATACTGCGGAGCCTTCTCACACATAGAAGAAATAGAAGACATGTAAAAATACTTAAGAGACTGAGAGAGGAGACAAGAGACAAGTGACAAGTGACATGAATTAAAAGGATTTGAATTAAGTTACATGTAAAATATCGTCGTGGTACGTCATGCTAAGCAGTCTACTGATCAAAGGTGGTTCCGACCCTCAAACCATGACAGTTCAACCGAATGTCACACGTAAGAAGGTGAGTTCCACTCCAGTGACCCTATGTCTGTCTAGGCTCGTAACGTCTAACTAAAGAAGTCTAAGACTCATTAAAATCAGCTCTAACTCACTCACACGCTCCACCGAGGGTGAGTCAAGATAGAGATGCTGGTTTCAAGAGCCTATCCTAGATTGGAGTTCTAACTTAAATTTGAAACTAGGTTCTATACTCATACTAGCTCACCTTGGATCCTCACTCGCTCAACCGAGGGTGATCGTCTCAAGGAAACCGTAAGCTAGCATGAGCCCTATGGATGCCTAACAATGATGCTCTAGGAGTTTGGAGGGGGGTTTATATAGTTTTTTGAATGAATTTGGGCCCTTGGATCTAGAGAAATCAACTCTCAACTCTAGGATCACTACTTTCGATTACAACCATTTGATTAATCAAATCAATGGCTTGGAATTGTTCTTTCTATCAAATCTAGTGTAAAGGAGTGAAATTTAGGCGCCCTCATTCTCCACCATTGGATCTGGGGATGATCTGGACCGTCAGATCAGTGCTGACATCAATTCGGATAAGATAAGCCACTATTTTTGGAGAAATGCTGCATTATTGATCTTTGATTGTAAAAAAGGTCTTCTTTTATGGAAAAAATTCGTGGATCCTCCTTCCTTTATGCTTTAGTGCATCTCCACCCTTGAATATGAGCTCATCTTGACCGTACAACATGGTTCAATCATATTCTGCCATGTGGCAGCCCTTCAAGCCTTCAATTTTCTTATACTATAAAACTGCGGTGACCTTGAAAACTGGACTTTGTGCTCTTTGACCCTCCAAAAAGTCTTTGATGAAGATGAAACATTGTAGGACTATGTTTCCAAAGATCTCCTTCAGGAATATGCAGAAAAAACTCCCATCTGAATCTAACTTGTACAAGTTTGACTACATTTGGAAGCTTGCAAGGTGGCATTAAGGTGTCTAGGAAGCTCGGATAGCCTTGAAACTTTATACAAATATGTAGCCACATATGGTCTTTATACATGCCAAACCATATGGCTAACATAAATTTCTATACAAGAATTTGTAGGGTCAAACTAGAAAAATTACATTTTTACAAAATGAACATAGCATATCAATGTGCTACCAAATCCATTTTCTGCTGAAATTTGGGCTATAGACTGCCTTTGACAATCTTTACAAGTATATGGATTTTCATCTAATTTGGTGACAATGAATTTTTTGCCCTAATTTCCCAACTTTGACCAGCTTTGACCGCTACGATGGACTTTCTTGATTTCTTTGAAACTTTGTATGTGACCTTCCTTTGACATCCTTGATGCATCCTGGACTTCTCGGGGAATTCCGGCTACCTTCACCAAATATGTTTTTTGTAGGCCTTCATAAGTGAGAGAGGAGAGAAAATCTCGACGACACCGGGGTGAAAAAGTCATTGGTATATTTGAGGGATTTAAGAAAAACACACTGGAGGCAAGATCCGCAAGGAACATCCACGGGGAGTACTCTTTACTTCGGTCTTCAATCACTTTCTTCACTTCATGTAATCTCCAAAATCATCAACCGGCACAACCTGGAAAGAGGAACCATAAAAATGTCCATCGGGAAGATACTCTTTACTTCGGGTCTTCAAACTCTTTTTCTTTAATTCTTATAATATTCTTTAAATCATGAGAAACCGCGTAGACCTGGAAAGAAGAACCACAAAAATGTCCACGGGAGAGGGGGGGATAAAATCATGTTAGTACATTAAAACTCATGATAAAAACATATTATGCTTTGGAACTCACATACAAATATATAGAGTAAAGTGTCTGTGTATAAAAACACATGCATGAAGATTTTAATCTTACACACAAACTCATACTCTCCAATTGCTTTCCGTTCTTTCCTCTCTTTTTTTTTCCTTCTTTCTTCTTCTTTCTTTCTTTCTCCCATATCTTCTTCTCTTTTCTTTCTTTTCTTCTTTTCCCTCAACTTTTCTACCCTCCATTCCTTCTCTTTCTCTTTTTTCTTCCTTTTTATTTCTCTTCTCTCCTTTCTCTTTTTCCTTTTCATATATCTTTCTTTCTTTCTTTCTTTATCTTCTTATTTTTCTTTATTTTTCTTTCTTTATTCTTTTCTTTCTCTTCTTATCCTATTTTTCTTCTCTTCTCTTTCTTATTTTTCTTTCTTTGTTCTTTACTTTCTCTTCTTTTCCTATTTTTCTTTTCTTCTCTTTCTTATTTTTCTTTCTTTGTATTCTCTTTATTTCATTATTCTTCTTTTCCTTTTCTTTCTCTTATTTTTTTTATTTCATTCTTTTGTTCGTTTTTGCTTTTTCCACATCTCTCTCTCTCCCTCTCTCTCTCTCTCTCTCTCTCCTTCTCTGCCTCTCTCTCTCATCACTGCATAGTGCATCTCTCTCTCTCTCTCTCTCTCTCTCTCTCTCTCTCTCTCTCTTTCTCTCTCTCTCTCTCTCTCTCTTTCTCTCTCTCTCTCTCTGTCTCTCTCTCTCTCCCCCTCTCTCCTCTGTCTTTTGCATGTGCATGCCTCCATCAGCACCATTGAGCCAGCTTCTCTCTCTCGACGTTGCTGACACTAGCCACTCCTAAATCTTTCTCTATCCAGCTATGGTGTCGACTTCCTCTCTCCCACGCATCGCGCATCTCTGCACCAAGTATAAAAGACAATGTGACAATCCATTTGCTACTGCTAGAAAATATGTTAACTTCCTAGACATGAAAGGGAACTCAATTCTCCTCCATCTGCAAAACTCAGAATCAAAAGCATATGACCCTTGGTTGGAAGGTTCGATGCTAAGTACAAAAAGCCATGTTTTTGCCACCTAACGCAACAACATCTACTTGTTTTGATGTTTGCAATGAGACTAATGAGAACATGTGAAACTCCCATATATCAAAGAGCAATTAGATGCTCTGCATCAAACATGTCATTGAAAAGGAGGTTACCAAGGAGGGTCCACTAGCCCATGCCCAATTGTTAATCACATGACAAAAATCACATGGTTTTGCATCTCACAGTCAATTAAACCAACCAAAACATGCATAGTTTTCAACTCTTTCTCGGTCAAAACATCACACGATAATCAAAAAATCAATGAACTTTGAAAAACAATCATGCACACTTCCCTGAAGAATTTCATCCTGACAACGGGCTCATCTGAAAAAAAAATCATGGGAGAATTAATCATTCTTGAAAACGTCCTCTTGAATCACGGGCTCATCTGAAAAAGAAATCATGGGAGAAATAATCATTACTACATCTAAGGTATGTCAAAATTCACTCATAAAAATGTACCATCATGGACTTTAATTTCACAAAGCGAAATTTGTTCGTTGTTAAATCAAGACTTCAAATCAACTAGCAATCTCAAAGATTAAAAAAAGAACTTTCAAAGTAATTCATTGATGTACCTTTGTCTTCACGAATAACTATTGTGGATATTGGCATGTCATGACACATATGTAAATATATTTTGAGAAGGTTTACAAACAATGCAATGGATCATAGAAAAGATAGATTTCATACTCCATGAAGCGTGTCTCTCTCTCTCTCTCTGAGTAAAGTCTCCCGATTTCTTTTTCCTCCGTGCCATCCATCCTCCTCTCTTGTTTTGCGCTCGATTGTCACCGTTACCCTTTCTATGTGCAGCACCGCCATCGCTCTGCACCGGGTCTACAGATCACACTTCTTCTCATCTCCCTCAATTCTAAAGCCATCGTTCTCATTTTCTACCGCCGATGCCCAAGTGGTATTTTCCTTCAACTGATGCCTTTTGATTGAGCTACTGAGACATCTGTTGAATGTGCTCTCCTTTGTCACAGCTAATGTCCATGGAAACAGTTAGAATCGTAATGCCTCCAGGAAGAGATAGCTCTTGGCTGGAATCCTGTTTGAATTGACGCAAAGGATCCCTTCTGTACTTCAGACGATAGTCTGAAGTGAGATCAAACCCACAACCAAGTGATTCCATAGCTTCTAGGGCTGCAGTTTGTGCAGCTTCTCTTGTACTTGCCATGGAATAAGAAGTATATCCTATTCTGCATAACCATCAGATAAAAATTCAACAAGGTTTCTGTCTTTTGATTTTGCAAACTGTCTGAATGTCTCTTAAGAAGGACTATTCAATAGGTTCGGTTTTGAATCCGATGTTTACAATTATCAGAAGTTTGCGAGTGTCGAAAATGTGCATCTAGAACTTCTTCTTCGAGGGATAGAAGACTTGGTATTACAAGCCAATAATTTGTAGAAGCAGATGCTACGAAAACAAGCGCACAGAAGCAAGTATGTATGAATTATTAACAGAGCTTTGATCGATGGAAGCACCCATTTGGATACACCAGGGAAAAGATTGTAAAAGGAGGATGGGAAGATCAGCGGCTCTAAACATGTGCTAAGACTGTGCTGGTTCTCAACAGTATATAGGTGCAAGGCTTGGGGCCAAACACTTTGGCTTTGGGCCCTTATGGGTCATTCCTTTAACCACGTCCCTGGCTGACTAGTCACATGATAAGAAAATGGAATTACGTTCATGGCTCATAAGTAATGGCCTTCGTACAAATGCTACATAATAAAAGTGATGAGGCCTCTTGAAATGTCTTAAAGACTGCCTTCCCCGACGAATTCCGAGGATGTAGAGCTGTAACTTGGTCTTCCATATATTCAATGGATCTAAATCATTTCAAAGTAAAGTTCATTGGAGGGTTAAAACCTAAAGTCAACAGTGATGGATAAAGGATTGTATATATGATCGAAGTATAAAACTGTCTGGAAGCAATCGGAATAGATGCCTTTTGTGTATGTAATCAAAGTATAAAAATATCTAGGAAGTAAATCGTAATAGATGCCTTTCATGTGAATTGTACTCTCTCTCATCCCCGAATTTCTCCGGGTGACTCCACTTCTGCTATAGAAGCCTTGGAGATTTCCTTCGAGATGGAAGGGTGACCTCTCTCAATCTTTCCATTTTCCTCAGGGTGACTCCACTTTTGCTATAGAAGCCTTGGAGATTTCCTTCAAGATGGAAGGGTGACCTCTCTCAATCTTTCCATTTTCCTCAGGGTTATAGGCAATAGTGAGAGACAATCGAATTGCATGATGATCAAAAAACTCTTTTGCCTCTCTCGCATCTAACTCTCCCATGTCGGCAACCATTTTGTCAACATATCCAATACTCGAGATCATTTCTTCTAAAAGGAATTTGCATACATTATTAGTCCTCTTCCTGTGGAGAGCTCAAACTTTCGCATGGTTGGTCAAGTCCTCTTTGGCAAGTACATTATACATCATCTTATCTATTCACTTGGGCATGGTTACAAGGTCAACCACCCACTTGTAATGAATACAAGGAGCGTAAGTCATATGTAAAGGATCTCTATGCGTAACTCATGAATGCATATGACATGTGGTACAAGTGTCCACAAAGTCTCACACACTCACATATATCCGTGGACACTAGTAGGCTTCCCTAATCTTTTCATACATAGCATAAATCCTTTGTGACCTGCCCATAAGTTCTCTAAAGACCTCTAGTACTAAGTACCCTCTATGGACTCTTCACCTTGCCTTTGGTGTGACACCAAATAAGTCCATCCTTAAAGAAAAAGTTGTAAGATTTCTTGATGGATCTATACTTATTTGTGGACCAACCTAGGGAAGGCTTCAACATACTCAAATAATTTCCTATGTCTCTCCACTCACCATCATACTCATTCTCATGCAATTGATAATACACATATACTAGTGGATCATATCTCATCATGTGTGTTTCTCTTTCTATCTCATCATCGTCATCAGAATCATCATCAAATTTTGCTCTTGAAAGCATATCAGCCAGTGTGTTCAACTTTCTTGCTACGTGAACAAAACCCGGATTAATAGACTTTACATACAAGATCCACGTAAGCATCACAATATCTGGAGAAGAACAATTTGCTATCATACCAATCAATGGAAGATAGTCAGTCGCAACTACTACATTCGCTACAATGAAATACTCTTTATCATTCTTTAGAGCATTCACTAATCCCCATAGCTCTCTCCTTATCTGTAGATATTTTCTTTGAGTGTCATGCCAAATCTTTGTAGTGAACTGCATATCTCTACCCCTCATCATTGTCTTGTCCTATGACCCAGCCTACACCAATAGATTGGTATCAATAGTCAAAATGATAGGCTTCCAACCTAAATAATCAACACACTTTAGAATCTCGGCTTCAATTAGCAGTTGATTTAGTTTACATATCTCTCTTGATTGTTTTTCTATCCAAAAAAAAACTTCTTTCTCTTTCTTAGAAGATCATATAAAGGGTTCGCAATGTGAGGGAAGTGAGGAATCTAGATCACATAGAATGCAATGGCTCCCAAGAAACTCTTCAGCTTAGTGACATTATCACACACTTCAAAAATACTACTAATGGCCTCAACTTTCTATGGGTATGGCTTGCGGCCATAGTGTCCACACAAATGTCCTACAATGAGAACCTTGTCGACTCCAAAAACACATTTCTCTAGAGAAAATATTAGCTCCACCTCTTCAAATCTCTCAAAAAATTTCTCATAGTTAGAGATATGATCGCTAACAAACTTTCTACAATGAGAAGCATCTAAAATCTCATCTTTCACTCTTCCCTCAGATCCTTTTATTAGAATATCATCAATAAAAGGCATATTCACTAAAGCTATAAAGTCTCGTAGGACCAGATTCATGGAATTCATCATGTGAACTATAGAATTCAACGCTCCCTATGGCAATGTACACATGCTTACAAGGCCAAATTGTTATGATGTCTCTACTCTCAATAGCCAACTAAAACTCATCATACCTTGAATACAGATCACTCATGGAGTAGATGTAATACCCATCAAATGCTTCTCCAAACTTATGTACCATAGGTTTTGTCTTGAAAGTTTTTATCATAAGTTTATTTACAGGCTACAGATCCTAGATGAAACTGTTGGAATAAAGCAATCACAAATTGATGATTACAAAGAGCTTGAAGCATGTCAATGATCAGATTGAAGTTCAAGAATTTACTTGAGAAAGTGAAGAGATCTCAGAAGTTAAGTGTGTATACATATGTACATTACAGTTGGAAATTCTTGTAATTTGAGTAGAGATAATCCTTAGGATGATAAGGAGTAATGTAGTAGACACGGGATAAGTCTAGAACCATATGTATATAAGTCAATGATGTAAAGAAATACATGAGAGAGTCATTAGAAGACAAGTGTCATAGAGATAGATGTGAAGAGAGTCATCTTCAGAAAATAGCCAGGAGTATTTTCGTAGATTTCTCTCAGTCTGATCATGTGGATCAGAAATCCTTTTGTACACATCTAATCTAGAAGCTAGTAAAGCTATGTTCAAAGTTTCATGGTCTAATTCCTCTTTTGTTGTGAGTATGATCAATAGGAACATGTGTATGTAAAGTTTGTAGATGATCTCTCAGAGTCGCACACTTTTTCGTGTCAATGTTTTGCTTAGATCTCAGTGCACAGTGTAAAGTTTTTGATGAGTGAGCATTCAAAATAGAAATTAGAAGGTAAGGAAGATATGGCTAAAAGCATTTAGCAAAATGGGATCTGTGCTATGAGAAATCAATCTTAGAAGTTACCTATGTCAAAGTCGCTTGTTCAGAAAGACAGTTTCTGACATACTTTTGATATGAAGGATCAAATTAAAGTTTTAATGATCCTTTTGATGAACTAATGGTTGATATGATTGCGCAAAGGTAGTCTGAAGATATGTGTATCATTGGTTTGAAGAAATTTGAAGATATGTGCAGGAAATGAAGTCAATTTTTGAAGCAGACTTTCTGAAGAAGGAATTTCTGTACTCAGAGAAGTGTTAGTGAAAGTTTTGATGAAAGAAGATAATATTTGTGTAAATTTTGATCCATAACTGATATAGAACTGTTCTTAGATCACTATAAATCAGACCTTTGGAGATTAAGAAGTCTCCAACAGTGGTATCATAGCTGAAGGTGCAATACAAGTGAAGTAAAGAGCATTGGAAGTCCTGAGTGTTGCAGACATTGAAGCTCTTTCAAATTAAAGGAGCACAGGATCAAAGTTTGAAAGAAAACCTGAAGGAGAATCAAGTATGAGTTCAAAGGATCAAGAAGGATTGAAGCTTCATATCAAAGGTACACTTTATTATCATAAATCATAGTAATTGCAGACACAGAAGATCAAAGATGGGAGAAAGCTTGGAGATTGATAAGCTAGATAGAGAGAACTATCCATCTTGGTCCATGAGAATGGAGGCACACCTCATGAGCAAAGATTTGATGGCATTTATTACAGGAGAAGAAGAAAAGCATGAGTTTGAAGATCGTAGTGTTCCAACTAGGGAGGAACTTGCACGTTTGAAGAATTGGATGAAAGAGGATGCTCAAGCTAGGAGCATCATTTACATGGCTGTAAATGATTATCTTCTTTCTTACATCATAGGATTAGAAACTGCAACAGATGTGTGGAATGCTTTGGATGAGCATTTCCAAAATTCAACCAAGTCAAGGAAGTCTTCATTATGGGCAGAATTTACAACCTTTAAGAAGAAGAGCTCACAATCAATTTCTGATTAAATGGCAAGGATGAAGGATATTGCAGATAGCCTGGGAGCAGTAGATGAAGACATTGAAGAGGATAAGTTGGTAATGCAAATACTTACAGGTCTGAGAGGAGATGAGAAGTGGAAGCCTTTCATATTGTCCATGGAATTGTCACTAGATCACTTTACTCCTGATCTTAATCAATTGCTAGGACACATGCTAACTTTTGAGCAGGACATTAAGGGAGACAATGATAGTAGTGCAAGCCAAGCTATGTACTCCAAGGACAAGAAAAAGAATGGCAAAGGGAAGCAGTTAACTGATGATGGACCTTCAAGTCAAGCTAACTTTACAAAAGGAAGGATGAACTTCAGAGGTAAAGCATGTTGGAGATAGACGTCTGCGGAAGCACGCGAACAACACAAGGAAGAAGAAGAAGCTTGGAGCACAAACACACAATACTGAATGTATTACTAGAGAATGTACAAAAGATAAGTAGCCCATTAGAGCAATAGGCGTATATACAAGCCGGGGGAAAAAAACCTCCTAAAGAGGGAAAAAAGTGCCCCGACGGTCCTAGAGTGCTCACACACATCACTACCTAAATATATCAACAAATCCCCCCTGGGAGTGATGCGGTGAACAAGGAGCTGGCACTCATGTATAAGGAAGTGCCAAGCTATGTGGAAATCACTCCACAAAAGGAAGTAAGCCCAAAGCTTTGCGGAAAGCTTCAAACTTCTCCCTAGGCAGAGCCTTCGTGAAAAGTTTTGCAATGTTCTCCTGCGTGGGCACATATGCCAAGATGATCTCCCCAGCAGAGAACCTCTCCCTGACATAGTGATAATGCACCTCAATGTGCTTAGTGCGAGCATGGAACACAGGGTTCCTCGCAACTGCCAATGCGCTCTGACTGTCAGTGAAGATGGTGGTGGCAGAAGACTAGCCAACACCCAAATCAGCCATAAGGCGTCTGAGCCACACACACTCAACAGTCGTTGTGAAAGCTCCCCTATACTCAGCCTCACAACTAGAAGTGGCCACAGTAGGCTGCTTCTTGCTCAACCAAGATATACATGAGCTACCAAGCATGAAGCAAAAACCACTGGTGGACACACGAGTGTCATAGCAACTAGCCCAATCTGAGTCAGAAAAAGCATGCAAATCTGGCGGTAGTGATCCCCCCTTGGGATAAAACAACCCAAGTAGCCGAGTACCACTCAAGTAGCGAAAGATGCGCTTAACCGCTTTCCAATGCGTGACTCCTAAGCAATGCATAAACTTGCTCATCTGTGAGACAACAAACTAAATATCTGGCCGAGTAATGCATAAGTAAATCAAGCATCCAACAGCCTGCTGATAGAGAACAGCATCAAATGCATCTCCAGCATCATGAAGACGCAATCATAAACCTGTCTCCATAGGAGTGGCAATAGGCTTACAGTCTTCAAGGCCAAAATGGTGCAATAATGTGTCAATATATTTCGTTTGACACAAAGCCATTCCACCATCAACGTGCATAAACTGAATGCCCAAATAGTGATGCAAATGCCCCAAATCAGACATCTCAAATGAGGCATGCAAATCAGCCTTAAAATCAGCAATATGTGTCTCAATAGGACCAATGAGCAACATGTCATCAACATAGACAACAATGATCAGAAGCACATAATTAGCACGTTTAACATATAAGGTGCTTTCAGTTGGACTGTTCTCAAAACCATGTGCAATCAGATAGGCATGTATCTTCTCATACCAAGCACGTGGTGCTTGCTTTAAACCATATAATGCCTTCTTTAACCTGCAAACCTGGTTTTCATGCCCTTTCTGCACAAAGCCACGGGGCTGAAAAACATACACTTCTTCATGCAAGTCACCATTCAGAAATGTTGTTTTAATGTCCAACTGATGTACATTCCAATTATGATGGGGTGCAAGTGCACAAATGCTCGGAACAGTAGTCATACGACATGTAGGTGCAAAGCTCTCATCAAAATCAATGCCTCTTTCTTGTGCATAACCCTTTGCAACAAGCCTAGCCTTACTTGTCAACTGTACCATCAGGTTTACGCTTCAACTTGTATACCCACTTAGTGCCAATGGCCTTCTTGCCAGGAGGCAAGTCACATAAAGACCATGTACCATTCTTCATTATAGCATCATATTCAGATTGCATAGCAGCCATCCAATTTTCTGAATTTTGTGCTTCATCAAAAGAAACAGGCTCATTCTCATCACAGAGACTAGATGCAGCCATAGCATAGCAATCTGATGCAAAGGAGGCACTATGAGAGCCTGAACGAGTACGATATGACAAAGGTGCATCTAATTTGCTGTCACGCAAAGTCTGCACCAGCCATTTTGGCATAGTTTTTGCCTGATCAATATCAGCTCTCTCATCAACAAGTGCATCATGTAAATTTGCATCAGAAATGGAATGATCTACATCATCATATGAAACCTGCAAAGACTGAGAAGTTGCCTCATTAGGACTAGCACTAGCCTGTCCACCTGTAAAAAGAGGCATCAAAGTATCATACATGTCTTTGGAGCTAACAGATGTCTCCTTAGTACATGAAAGCAATGGCTGAATAGCATCTTCCACAAAGACAACTTCACGGCTAACCAGAATGCGTTTAGTCTATGGATGATACAGATGATAGCCTTTACTTTTAGAACTGTACCCAACAAAAATACATTTTACTGCCTTATCATCCAATTTTCTGCGATGTTGTTCAGGCACTAATGCATATGCCAAACAACCAAAAACACGCAGATGAGCAACAGATGGCTTGCGGTCATGCCAAGCCTCATATGGAGTGATAGACTGCAACGCTTTAGTGGGACACCTGTTCAGTACATATGCTGCACACATGACAGCCTCAAGCCTGAAGCTATGTGGTAAAGCTTGACTTTTGACCATGCACCTCACCATCTCCATGAGTGACCTGTTCTTTCGTTCAACAACTCCATTCTGTTGAGGTGTATACGGCACTGTACACTGGTGTTTTATCCCATGTTTAGCCAGAAATGCATTAAAATCTGAAGACATATATTCCCCCCCTCGATCAAAACGGAGGGTGCCCATTTTACATGCTGACAGATTTTAAGCCAAAACCAAAAACTGTTTGAAGCACATGAACACTTCGGACTTTGCTTTGAGTGGATATACCCATGCATGCCTGGAAAAATCATCAATGAAAGTCACGAAGTAAAGGTAATTTCCAAAAGAGGGTGTCTGCATAGGACCACAGACATCACTATGTACAAGCTGCAATTTCTGCGTAGCCCGAACTGAACCATCTTTTGGAAAGGAAGAACGCTGCATTTTGCCCAAAATACAGCCTTCACAAACATGTTTTCCAGGTGCCTCAAGTTTGGGCAAAGAGGACACCATTTCAGATTTCTGCAGGCGTAACAAACTAGCAAAATTCAGATGACCAAAGCGTGCATGCCAAAGCTTTGCATCTGACATAGCCTGAGAATCATGAAATGCACATGCCGAATCATTCACAGATCTTTCATAGTCTATGAGCTTATACAGCCCACGACATAAAATGCCAGAAGCAATAATCACATTGCCATTTGAGAGATCATGGACTGTACACCTGTCATCAACGAATTTCACAACCAAGCCAATCTTGGCTAATGCAGAAACTGATAACAGGTTCTTTTTGATCCCTGGCACAAATAAAGCATCTGACAAAGTGAAAGAACTACCATCAACAGTAGTCAGAATGATCTTACCAACTCCCATAACAGGATAAGAGAGTTATTGGCGCATGTGACAGTATTCCCTATAGGGGCAGGCTCGAGTGAAGAGAAGAAACTGCGCTGCGAGGTAATATGTTTGGTCGCCCCACTGTCAAAGTACCAAACATTTGAGTCTACTGCAGACATGCACTGATCATGAGAAGATGGGTCAAAACTGCAGACAGTAGTAAACGCCCATTCTTCTTCCTGCACAAGATTTGCAGACTCTGTTTTTGGTGTAGAGGCCTCTGCAACAACCATTCCAGCCTCTTTCTTCTTTGCCTCTTTAGCAACCAGTTTTGGACAGTTCTTTATAATATGATCATTTCCTTTACAGTACTTGCAGAACAATTTCTGCTTTTCTGATTTCTTCTCACCTTTATCCTGGTTCTTTGATTGTGCAGCATTTACAGATTTCTGCTTACTAGTAGAAGAGCTCCATTTTCCTTTGCCCTTCTGACTAGCCAGGAAAGCTTGATCTGCAACACGCATAATGGACCTGTTCTCCCTGGACTGATCTTCCTGCAACAGAACAGAGACTAATTCCTCAAATGACAAGGCATTCGGATTGCCTTTCATCATCAACCGAAGAGTAGAGGCAAAACTCTGATATGAATCAGGAAGAACATTCAAAACGGTCTGCACAAGTGAGCTATCTGGTATAACCTCATCAGCAGAAATCAATTGTTCCTTCAGGTCTTTGATCTTTGTAAGAAAACTGTCCATAGAATCACCTTCATTCATGTGCTCACTCTCCAACTGTTTTCAGAGGTAAGCAACACGAGCCTCATTCCTAGCCTGGTACAAAGTGGTAAGTGTATCCCAAGCATCCTTTGCTGTTCTGCAAGAGCGAATGTGAGGAATAATGGCACGTTTGACAGACAAAGCTATCAATGCATGTGCCTGGGCATCTCTGCCATCCCAATGAATCTGCTCTGCAGCAGGTGCAACATAAATAGCAGCACGAACAAGAATCTGCGGAATATCATCTTCGACACCATCTTCATCAGCTCCAACACCTGTATTTGCAGTACCTGTCATTACAGGTGTAATAGGAGACCCTGCACAATGTTCCACAATCCTTTTGCAACCAGTACATGTCGCATCATATAAGCCCATAATGGGTAGTTGGTACCATCCAACTTATCCTCAACAGCCAACATACGGAATACATCACTGCTTTCAGCCATGGCCGGTGACTAAAATACCTTGATGCAAAAAATTGACTGTATCTCAAAAAGTTGAACAGAACTGCTGAGACGAGTTCGGCTAGACCTGTAGAAGACTTCGAGACGCTTAAACTGGCGAACAGAAACTGGTATATACCTTTGGCACAAAAGGACGAAATAGCCTGCACAAGCGCTGTGATAGTGCGTTCGGAGGCCGAAACGAGCTCAGATCGCGATTTCGGCACCACATGGCGAAGCTGTTTTGATCTCGGAAACACCCTGAGTATGCTCACCAAATTTCGTGCGAATCTGAGACTGCAAACGGAGGAGTGTCGATGGTGCCCTAGAAGAAGCGACGACCTGCTCTGATACCAATTGTTGGAGATAGACGTCTGCGGAAGCACGCGAACAGCACAAGGAAGAAGAAGAAGCTTGGAGCACAAACACACAATACTGAATGTATTACTAGAGAATGTACAAAAGATAAGTAGCCCATTAGGGCAATAGGCGTATATACAAGCCGGGGGAAAAAAACCTCCTAAAGAGGGAAAAAAGTGCCCCGGCGTTCCTAGAGTGTTCACACACATCACTACCTAAATATATCAACAAAGGAAGAGGAGATAAGAACAAAGATAATACTAAAGCTTGTTGGATTTGTGGCCATCAATCATTTGGCAAATGATTGTTGGTATAACAATCAAAATGGTGGAAACAATACTCAGAGTTTTAATCAAAGCGGTAGAGGAGGCAGAAACCAAAGAGGCAACTTTAGAGGAAGAGGTGGTAGGTCACCATATGCTAGAGGAGGTGGAAGAAGCTTTCAATCTCAGTCCTACAACAACAATTATTATAATTATGCATCAGATAAGAAGGATGATATGACTCTCATCTTGAATGCAACTCATGAATCAGTAGGAGAAGATCTTGTTTTATATTGAATCAGGATGTATCAATCATCTAAGTGGCAATATATCACTAATGACTGATATGGAAGCAAAGGTGAATGGACATACAGTTCAAACAGGTGACAACACCAAGCATAAGGGGGAAAGCATTGGATCAGTGAAGACAAAGAATGGAAGTACACTCTTCAGCAAGGTACTTTATGTTCCTACTATTCCTAAAAACTTGATAAGTGTAGGGCAAATTGTGGAGAAGGGATATGAAGTCAGATTCACAAATGATGGTGTCTATGTGCAAGATCCAAATCAGGGATATAGAAACATTATTGCAGGTAAAAAGGAAGGAAGGCTGTTTACTCTCAAAGTCCAAGGTAATGTGGGACATGCTCTATTTACTTATGGAAGTCAAAAGATGTCTGATTTAGACCTATGGCATAAAAGGCTAGGTCATTTCAATGAGAGAGCCATAAAGGAAATGTCAAGGAATGATGTGGTGCTTGGTTTGCCAAAAGTTGAAGGGCAACACATGGTGTACAAGTGTGAAGCTTGGCAATTAGGTAAAGCACACAAAATTTCATACAATAAATCAGGATATAAGTATTCAAATATGCTTGAATTGATTCATACAGATGTGTGGGGTCCTTCAAGGGACTATAGCATAAATGGATCCAGATATTATGTGTTGTTTGTTGATGATGCAACCAGATGGATTACTTTATATGTAATCAAGGACAAATCAAAAGTGTTCAAGACATTCAAGCATTATCATGCTTATGCAGAAAGGATTACAGGACAAAAGCTCAAGAGGTTGAGATCAGATGGAGGGGGAGAGTATTTTTCTAAAGAGTTTGATGATTATTTGTGGAATGCAGGTATAAAAAGAGAAGTAACTTGCAGGTACTCTCCTCAACAAAATGGAATTGCAGAAAGAAGAAATAGAACTCTTGTAGAATTTGCAAGAGCAATGATGAAGGAAAAGAATTGCCCAAATTACTTATGGGAAGAAGCTATCAACACTGCAACATACCTTGTGAATAGATTACCTTGTAAAGCTTTGGATGGAAGAACTCCTTATGAAGCATGGTGGGGTAAGAGACCTACTCTTCATCATTGTAAAGTATTTGGATGTTTAGCATATGCTTATGTTCCCTCACAATTGAGACATAAGCTAGAACCCAAAGCAGAGAAGTATGTGTTTATTGGGTATGATGATAGACAGATGGGTTACAGATTGTGGAGTCCATCCACAAAGCAATTTCTTGTTACCAAAGATGTTACATTTGATGAGCAAAGCACATGGTATACAGGGTCAACAAATGATTATGCAGGTGTTGAAGAAATACAAAGGAAAGGGAAGACAAAAGTAAGTGTGTATGAAGAAGATATTGATGATGTTGATTATAAAAGTAAATTGCACGATAATGTTGAAGATGGGCCAAGATTTGATCCAGAATCAAATGTGGCTGAGACTTCAAGAAGTGCAGAGGTTAGAAGATCCTCAAGGGAAAGAAAAGAGCCTATCAGGTATAGCTATGACACATCTTTCTTAACAACCAAAGATTATGCTTATATTGTGAAGACAGAAGAGGATCCAATCACATATGAAGAAGCTAAAGATAAACATAATTGGGAGAAGGCAATGCAAGAAGAGTATGATGCTCTACTTGAAATTGAAACATGGGAGTTGGTGCCAAGACCAAAGAATCAGAAGGTCATTGGATGTAAGTGGGTGTATAAAACAAAAAGGTTTGCAGATGGTAAGGTGTCTAGATACAAGGATAGACTTGTGGTCAAAGGTTATGCTCAAAATTATGAGGTAGATGATGATGAAACCTTTAGTCCTGTTGCTAAGATGTCTACAATTAGATCATTGATTGCTTTGCTGCTTCTAAAGGATGGAAGTTATCACAATTAGATGTGAAGAATGCATTCTTGAATGGACACATTGCAGATGAAGTATATATGGAGCAACCAGAAGGTTTCATGGATTCAATTGGATCAGATTATGTGTGTAAGCTCAAGAGAGATTTGTATGGGTTGAAGCAGGCCCCAAGAGCATGGAATTATAGGCTTGTTAAGTTCTTGAATGAATGTGGATTTCAGGCATCAAAGGTAGATAGTAGCTTGCTAGTGAAGGCAAGTGAAAATGGATACATATACATGTCTATTTATGTTGATGATATTATTGTCAGAGGTACAGATGCTCAAGGAATCAATGAGCTTAAGAAACAAATAGAGAAGGAGTTTAAGATAAGTGATTTGGGAAACTTACCTTATTTCTTAGGAATGCAGATTGTATATACTCAACATGGAGTATATGTTACACAAGAGAGATACTTGAAGAATCTTCTGGTCAAGTTCAACATGGAGGATTCCAAGCCTTCAAGCACACCATTGGAGGTAAATAATAAATTGAGCAGGTATGGAGGTGAAGAATTTAATGACATGAAGAAATATCAGAGTTTGGTAGGTACTTTAATCTATGCTACCTTGACAGGGCCAGATCTATCATATGTAGTAGGTGTGTTATCACAATTTATGCATTGTCCAAAGAAGACTCATTGGATTGCAACTCAAAGCGTACTCAGATATATCAAAGGAACCCTAAGTGAAGGTGTGTATTATGGATTTACTTTTGATATAAGAATCAAAGTGTTTAGTGATGCAGATTGGGCAGGTGATTCAGATGATAGAAGGTCTACTCATGGGTATCTCTGTTATATTGGAGATAAATTAATTTCTTGGTGCTCAAAGAAGCAACATACAGTTGCTTTGTCATCTAGAGAAGCTTAATATAAAGGAATGGTAGAGGCTGCAAAAGAAGTAATATGGTTAAAGACCTTGTTGAAGAGTTTTGGAACTGATCAGAGTACTCCAATTATTTTTGGAGACAATATGAGCTCATTGTATTTGGCAGCTAACCCTGTTTTTCATGCCAGGACTAAGCATATAGAGATTCAGTATCATTTCTTGAGAGAAAAGGTACTTGATAAAGAGATTGAAGTGATATATACTCCAACGAAAGAACAAGTTGCCGATATGTTAACAAAAAGCTTGGATGGACCTAAGCTACAGAGATTCAAGGAGATGGCAGGACTGAAGAAGAATGGAATAATCACAATTAGTGATTGAGGGGGAGCTGTTGGAACAAAGCAATCAGAAATTGATGATTACAAAGAGCTTGAAGCATGTCAATGATCTGATTGAAGTTCAAGAAATTACTTGAGAAAGTCAAGAGATCTCAGAAGTTAAGTTTGTATACATATGTACATTATAGTGGGAAATTCTTGTAATTTGAGTAGAGATAGTCCTTAGGATGATAAGGAGTAATGTTATAGACGCGGGATAAGTCTAGAACCATATTTATATAAGCCAATGATGTAAAGAAATACATGAGAGAGTCATTAGAAGACAAGTGTCATAGAGATAGATGTGAAGAGAGTCATCTTCAGAAAATAGCAACGAGTATTTTCGTAGATTTCTCTCAGTCTGATCATGTGGATCAGAAATCCTTTTGTACGCATCTAATCTAGAAGCTAATAAAGCTATGTTCAAAGTTTCATGGTCTAATCCCTCTTCTGCTGTGAGTATGATCAATAGGAACATGTGTATGTAAAGTCTGCAGATGATCTCTCAAAGTCGCATACTTTTTAGTGTCAATGTTTTGCTTAGATCTCAGTGCACAGTGTAAAGTTTTTGATGAATGAGCATTCAAAATCTAAGCTAGAAAGTAAGGAAGCTATGGCAAAAAGCATTTAGCAA
>CM035433.1:8448496-8488496 GCA_020310875.1 Ceratopteris richardii | reverse complement strand
ACACACATACACATACACATACACATATACATACACACACATACACATACACATACACATACACATACACACAAATACATACACACCCAAAGACACACACATACACACATGCATATGCATACATACATACACACATGCATACACACACATACACATACACACACAACATACATATACATTCACATACACATATACACACACATACACTCACATACACATATGGATACACATGCATGCACACATATGCACACACATATACATACACATACACATATACATACACATACATGTATATACATACACACACATACACATATACACATAAATAGAGACATATATACGTACACACACATAGACATACATGCACATACACACATACATGGATACTTACACACATCCATACACATACACATACACATACACAAACACATATACACACACATACACATACATAACCAACACAAACATTCACATACACACATACACACATACACACATACACACAAACACATACACATATGCACACACGTACACACATAACCAACACAAACATTTACATACACACATATACACCCACACATACTTACACATACACTCACACACACATATTCATACATGCATATGCACACACACATGCACACACATACACATACATGCATACACACATACATATGCATACACATACACATACATGCATACACATACACATGCATACACAGACACATGCATACACACGTGCATACACATACATGCATATACACATGCATACACACATGCACACATATACCCATACATGCATACACACATACACATACACATACACATACACATACACATATACATACATGCATGCATATACACACATGTATAGACACATACACATGCACACATATACACATAAACATATATGCATATACACATACATATACATGCATACACATACACATGCATATGCACATCATACACATGCATACATGCATATACACATATACACATGCATATACACACATACATATACACATACATATACATGCATACATATAGACATACACGTGCATACACATATGCACCTGCATACACATACATGCATACACACATACACATGCATAATGCATATACATACATGTATACATAAACCCACAAATACAATTCCAAACACACATACACATGCATATACACGTGCATACATGCATATACACACATACACGTGCATACATACATACATATACATGCATACACATACACACACATACACATGCATACACATATTCACACACATACACATATATGAATACATAAATACACATATATGCATACACATACACACACATACAATTTCATACACACATACACACACATATGGATATGACTACACACATACACACACATACACATGCATGCATACAAACATGCATACATGAATATATACACACATACACACATACATATACTATCTTCAAGCCATGCATGATTCCCTTCGCTAAGACTATTTGCAACCTTTGGCTAGAGCTGACTCACACCTTTTGGGAGTAGCTAGACCGATCCAAAGAAACTTTGATGGCACATCTCGATGGCAGATTTCCTTCCTTCAGCTTTGGAAGAAAGGCCCCTTCTTTACTATTCAAGATGATACTATCCATTGGAGCAACTAGCCACCTGCTTTGCCCCCCCCCCCCCCCCCCCCCCCCCATGTTTTCTATCTTAAGAGTTAGTCTTTTTTGTAGTAGTTTTTTTAGTAGCCCTCTCTAGTGATATGTCCCCCTTCTATATGATTCATGGTTCCCACTTGGTATTGCATCCAGTTGGAAGTTTTAATTGAGTAATGAAAGGATTTATCTTTTGGGAAATAAATAGAACTCCCTTACCTAATAATACATCATCTATCAATCTTGAAGAAGAATCCTTAGTCAATGTATGTGGAGCTTCTTTATGAAATCTTTCAAGGTATTCAGTAACATAGTACGTGCACTCCTCAAGCATCCATCCATTTTCCATAGATCCTTCTAGTTTTGCTCTTTGTTGCACATAACATTTTAATATGCCCATTAATTGCTCGACCCAAAATATTCATCAAGTGCTTACAAATTTTGTAGTTTCTATTTCATCTAGAAGATGGATCAATAAAGTCCCTTGTCTATGTAGGCTATTTGCTGCATTCATCTTAGACCAAAATGGCCTATCTACATAGGTTGTGCAGCCTACCACTTGCATGTTACTATCACACTTATCAGATAATATGGAGGAGTTGCGGAGGAGCTCACGGCCACCATGATTGATACTAAAAGCTCACTATACAAGATGTCAAAGGAAATATGGTGAATCCTAGCCAAAAAAGCTTCCACCTTCCCCACGTGTTCCACTTTGGCATCCTATTCTTCTTGTTGTTATAAAAACTTTCAGCCGCTTGCATGAGAAGGGCCTCAACCTAATGAAGAAAATGATGTTATTAGAAGGAGAAGGATAGGCATTGCCTTGGGGCTACATCTTCATTGAGTGGTGTAATAGGGATTTACATCTCTACATTACTTTGAAGCTAAAACACATTCGTAGGTCTAAGTCAAATGACCATTTCACATGTACATGCTAAATATTATGAAGAAATTCACTTCCAAATGGATGATATTAAAACTCGAGTTTGAAATTGAACATGAAACTCTAAATGCTTTGCCTTATGATCTTCTTATGAAGCAAAATTGACATCTCAAATGTATGAGGATTAAAAGATATGCTAGAAAATGAAAGCATATATGCTCTTCAAAGAATAGAGCATGTCAAATCTAGGATCTTTTACACCATTTGAACATAGCACACAATGGAGAATGCACAATTGAGGACACTTTTGAAGACATGAAATAAAAATGTCCTGTGGAGAACGAGTAGGAGAATTAGTCTATTGCATTGCGTTCACACACTTAGGATTTATTTCACACATTGATTTCACACATCGATTTCACACACGTGCAAGTTCTGAGAACAAAAACCATGAACAGGAAGGATTTTTGCTTTATTTACGTGATTGCTTTATTTACACTAAATCAGGTGACATGTTCTTTAAGCGATTGATGGAAGTGATGGATGCTCAACGATCAATAGTGATACAAGCTATTTTCTATAATGCTCGTGCACTACATAATGAGCAAATGATTTTATTGCAAAGCTTGGATGGTCAGCTTTGGAAGGCATTATAGATGTGCACAAGTTTTAATTGTGGTCAACAACACTAAATAGTGACCTTGCTCCATTGAAGTTTATTAGGTCTTGATGCAGAGATGGTGACATTAACAAGAATCAATATAGAGACCATATTGGAGAGCTATACAGAATCATACAAATAACTATGTTAGATAGGAGGAGGAGATTATTTCATAGACATTTGGAGAAAGAGATAACTAGAGATCAAGGATCAGAAGTGGAAGAATTATTCATGAATTGATTTCGGGCACAGTACAGCACTGATGAACAAGTTCGGCATTATCGATTGAGCCGTAAGTTTGATCTTATTCGTCAATGAAGACACTGTGCACGTGTTCTTAAATACAAATCTGTTTCGTGACAAATTCCTGCCATCCGACTTTGTAAATCATTTGGATTTTCTTTGGTTTGATGTAAACTCCGAGTACTTATTGTTTCATGTTATTTCAAGTTCTTGCATGCATATTTTTCATATAAAAAATAATAATAAAAAAATCGTTCAATTGTTTCAAAAATACTTGCATATTTTCATTTTAAAAAACACGAAAATTCACTTTCATTCAAGTTTCTTGCATACTTCCATTTTCATACTTGCATTGAAAAAGCACATAAAAAACACAACAATATTTTCCCAAGCTTTGCATATCGTATTCCAAAAACATTAAAAAAGCTTTCCAAAAAAGAATGAGCGTACTTGTTTTGCATATTTGCACACACTGAACAAACATCACGTCAGCACAAAATAATGTAAGTGAATTTATTGCATATCAAAAAGCAAATTTGAAATTTGAAGTTGAACAAATATTAAAACAATCTCAAGACTCAAACAAGATTTGAATATCAACATAAGATGGAAGATTTCTTTTTAAAAAATAATGACTAAAAACCAAGGGCAAAAGGTAGTTGAAACCATTCTTAGGGAAAAGGGAAAATTCATAGGAGTTAATGTAAATGAATCTCTAGATGATCACAAATTGATTCCTTATTTGGAAATATTAGCAACTAGATCTATGGTTGCTAAATTTGAATCTCATGGGAACTTAGATTGGAATTAGTTTATGAAACAAATACACAAAGAATTCTACCTTGAAGACTTTGATCAACATAGTAGAGAGGGTTTTATGAGATAGGTAAACTAACCTAAACTTCAATTTTCTATTACTCAACTCCATAATAATTTCATGAAACGATTTTCCCACCTTCTATAGATGGATAAGACTTCCCTCACACTCATATTGTTATCAGTTTCCATAAAATCCTAAGTCTAGATGTGAGAATTGAAGTAGAAAAAAGACTTCAAGAATTGGGAAGAAGATATGGTTTGACTGATGATTGGGCTAGTATGATGAGAGTATTTGAAGTTGTTGCTCACATGAGACAAAGGCAACCAATACCCTATGTGAAAACACCCAATCCTCAGTCTAGTACGCCAAATTTGAATGAACCTAAGGAGATGCATGCCACTAAAAAGATTGATGTAACATCCTCCTTGAAAATGCCCATTAAGCTTCAATTAGAAATCCTGTGTATTAAGTTTGAAAATATGATGAAGACGCATAGCAACTTGACCAAAGATATCTCACCACTTCAAAATATGTTATACTCTGTTAATGATTAGGATAATACTATCAATCAACTAAATCTAACTCAAAAACTTCTCAACCCATTTTACCTCAAAAAAATTCTCAAATGATAATTCTTCAAGCACCAATTCCTAAGCGTACCCTTCAAAGGGCCTTCAATCCTAACAGGTGATGAAACCCAATTATTAGGAGATGTGTTTGGTGTGATATCATTGACCGTCTCACATATGCATTTGAGACTTTGTAAGAAGATAAAGAGCAAAGGCTTGTGATCAATATTGATTCTAGAGGTCACACTTTCCTTTAGCGTGAATTGGGGAAAAGGAGCTATGAAGAAATTATATGAGAATCTTTCAACCTTTAACTTAGGGTCCATTATTCTTAAGTTATAGAGCATGGATAATTGTGATCAAGAATATGACCAATGTAATGAGAACAAAAAATCTCCCATTGAAGCTTTAGTCAAGGAAAGAGATGAGATGTAATTATGCCAAAGACAACTTGGAATTCACTTGTTGAACAATTCTCTCGATATTCTCATATTGCCAATTTAGAGGAAAAGATATGAGAAGCATGATGAAAATGATACTGAAAGGGGAGTTCCAAGAAGATAATCAAGTGCAAAACGTAAGAAAGTCCACTTTGAATGAGGATAAGGGTCCAAATCTAATCGACAAAGAAGAAGAGAACTAAGGGAAGGTGAAAAACGTATTGTAATTGAACGGAGTCAATAAAAAAAACCAGATTAACAAACACTTGACAAACAAAATGAGGACCGAAATAAGGATAAACGAACAAAGAAACCAAAAAGAACTCCCAAAGAAATTCTAATCTCTGAAATTGAAAAGAAATTTGATTTTTTAAAAATCTAAGTTGAAGGAAAATTTTATCAAAATTATTAAAAGGAAGAGAATTCCAGTTTCTCAAGAAGTTGAGATGCAAGAATTTGGAGACTTGACTCAAGCTATTAAGGAATCTCTTGCTTTCATTATTCAAGATGATTACAACAAGGCTTGTAATATTAAAAATATATTCCTTGGTCCAATCTTTCTAGATGAAGAAACTAAGCAAAATCAAAACCATTTTAGCAAGATTTTTTGTGCTAGGGGAACACGTGAGATGAAAATTAAACTAGGAGATGAGAAGAAACCGTATTCAATTTTGGCAATCTTTGACTCACGATCAAAGGTTAATGCGATTTCAAAAGAATTGTATGACAAATTTAAATGGTCATATGATAAGAACCATTGATGGAGAATAGCAAATAATGGTTATCGTGCTTTACTAGGATCATCTGCAAATGTTTCTATGATGATAGGCAGAATAACTGACATATTTCACTTCTTCATCCAGCATAATTTTTCTTTTTGAGATATTGAGGTCATCCTTTCATATGTGCAACTAAAATGGAAACTAAAATTATAGATGATGGGTCTACATATGCTAGGTTTTGATCTAAATATAACTTGCAATCGCTCCAACTGATCACCTTCAGCCCAAAATATTTACAAAATTTAGATCAATTAAGAAAGTCTCCTATATGCTCTCTAAAGAATGTATGCAACGGTTGCATACTTCCACATGAGTATGGAGCATAATTT
The DNA here is from genome assembly GCA_020310875.1 of Ceratopteris richardii. Lineage (NCBI taxonomy): Eukaryota > Viridiplantae > Streptophyta > Polypodiopsida > Polypodiales > Pteridaceae > Ceratopteris > Ceratopteris richardii. The sequence goes on along the minus strand of CM035433.1, from coordinate 8,482,120 downwards.
GACCAAAAATCCTATTAGAATCCATAGTTGAGCAAGAAAATAGTGAACAATTGATTCATGTCTCGCAAACCCTTGTACACAATTTTGAAAGTTTTTCTACATTCTCATCAAAATTGCAAATTTTTCGTAGAAACAATTTACCCAAAAAATCATTAAATCTAGAGAGAAATACTTCAAAAAAGAGGATCATATTACTTGATGAGCATATTGAACATATTATTGAAACTTCATCTATTTTCTCATTACTTCAAGAAATTAAATAACATTACACGATTCAAAAATGCTAAGATTTGTGCTTCTTAATTCCATTGATGAATACAATTTGATTTCTGAATTTTTGAAAAAGCACATAATTGAAGAAGCTAAAGTGAATACAAAGTACAAAATTGATGACAAAAAGATTGAACTCATTGAACAACCTTTACCAATAGGAAGTGACATAACAGTCAAGCAAGTTTCAAAAGACCCTATTTTATGAGAATGATAAAGCATAGGGCATACATTTATGGATGATACTATTAAACAATAAAAATAGGAACTGATGACTCATTTCTATTGTTGGAGTTAGACGTCTGCGGAAGCACGCGAACAGCACAAGGAAGAAGAAGAAGCTTGGAGCACAACACACAAGACTGAATGTATTACTAGAGAATGTACAAAGATAAGTAGCCCATTAGGGCAATAGGCGTATATACAAGCCGGGGGAAAAAAAACCTCCTAAAGAGGGGAAAAAGTGCCCCAGCAGTCCTAGAGTGTTCACACACATCACTACCTAAATATATCAACAAATCCCCCCTGGGAGTGATGAGGTGAACAAGGAGCTGGCACTCATGTATAAGGAAGTGCCAAGCTATGTGGAAATCACTCCACAAAAGGAAGTAAGCCCAAAGCTTTGCGGAAAGCTTCAAACTTCTCCCTAGGCAGAGCCTTCGTGAAAAGGTCTGCAATGTTCTCCTGCGTGGGCACATATGCCAAGCTGATCTCCCCAGCAGAGAACCTCTCCCTGACATGGTGATAATGCACCTCAATGTGCTTAGTGCGAGCATGGAACACAGGGTTCCTTGCAACTGCCAATGCGCTCTGACTGTCAGTGAAGATGGTGGTGGTAGAAGACTGGCCAACACCCAAATCAGCCATAAGGCGTAGGCTGCTTCTTGCTCAACCAAGATATACATGAGCTACCAAGCATGAAGCAAAAACCATTGGTGGACACACGAGTGTCATAGCAACCAGCCCAATCTGAGTCAGAAAAAGCATGCAAATCTAGCGGTAGTGATCCCCCCTTGGGATAAAACAACCCAAGTAGCCGAGTACCACTCAAGTAGCGAAAGATGCGCTTAACCGCTTTCCAATGCGTGACTCCTGGGCAATGCATAAACCTGCTCATCTGTGAGACAGCAAACTGAATATCTGGCCGAGTAATGCATAAGTAAATCAAGCATCCAACAGCCTGCTGATAGAGAACAGCATCAAATGCATCTCCAGCATCATGAAGACTCAATCGTAAACCTGTCTCCATAGGAGTGGCAATAGGCTTACAGTCTTCAAGGCCAAAACACTGCAATAATGTGTCAATATATTTCGTTTGACACAAAGCCATTCCACCATCAACGTGCATAAACTGAATGCCCAAATAGTGATGCAAATGCCCCAAATCAGACATCTCAAATGAGGCATGCAAATCAGCCTTAAAATCAGCAATATGTGTCTCAATAGGACCAGTGAGCAGCATGTCATCAACATAGACAACAATGATCAGAAGCACATCATTAGCACGCTTAACATATAAGGTGCTTTCAGTTGGACTGTTCTCAAAACCATGTGCAATCAGATAGGCATGTATCTTCTCATACCAAGCACGTGGTGCTTGCTTTAAACGATATAATGCCTTCTTTAACCTGCACACCTGGTTTTCATGCCCTTTCTGCACAAAGCCACGGGGCTGAAAAACATACACTTCTTCATGCAAGTCACCATTCAGAAATGTTGTTTTAATGTCCAACTGATGTACATTCCAACCATGATGGGCTGGAAGTGCACAAATGCTCCAAACAGTAGTCATACGGCATGTAGGTGCAAAGGTCTCATCAAAATCAATGCCTCTTTCCTGCGCATAACCCTTTGCAACAAGCCTAGCCTTATATCTGTCAACTGTACCATCACGTTTACGCTTCAGCTTGTATACCCACTTAGTGCCAATGGCCTTCTTGCCAGGCTTGCGGTCATGCCAAGCCTCATATGGAGTGATAGACTGCAACGCTTTAGTGGGACACCTGTTCAGTACATATGCTGCACACATGACAGCCTCAAGCCAGAAACTATGAGGTAAAGCCTGACTCTTGACCATACACCTCGCCATCTCCATGAGAGACCTGTTCTTCCGTTCAGCAACTCCATTCTGTTGAGGTGTATACGGCACTGTACACTGGTGTTTTATCCCACGTTCAGCCAGAAATGCATTAAAATCTGAAGACATATATTCCCCCCCTCGATTAGAACGGAGGGTGCCCATTTTACATGCTGACAGATTTTCAGCCAAAACCAAAAACTGTTTGTACACATGAACACTTCGGACTTTGCTTTGAGTGGATATACCCATGCATGCCTGGAAAAATCATCAATGAAAGTCACGAAGTAAAGGTAATTTCCAAAAGAGGGTGTCTGCATAGGACCACAGACATCACTATGTACAAGCTGCAATTTCTGCGTAGCCCGAACTGAACCATCTTTTGGAAAGGAAGAACGCTGCATTTTTCCCAAAATACAGCCTTCACAAACATGTTTTCCAGGTGCCTCAAGTTTGGGCAAAGAGGACACCATTTCAGATTTCTGTAGGCGTAACAAACTAGCAAAATTCAGATGACCAAAGCATCCATGCCAAAGCTTTGCATCTGACATAGCCTGAGAATCATGAACTGCACATGCCGAATCATTCACAGATCTTTCATAGTCTATGAGCTTATACAGCCCACGACATAAAATGCCAGAAGCAATAATCACATCGCCATTTGAGAGATCATGGACTGTACACCTGTCATCAACAAATTTCACAACCAAGCCAATCTTGGCTAATGCAAAAACTGATAACAGATTCTTTTTGATCCCTGGCACAAATAAAGCATCTGACAAAGTGAAAGAACTACCATCAGCAGTAGTCAGAATGATCTTACCAACTCCCATAACAGGATAAGAGGAGTTATTGGCGCATGTGACAGTATTCCCTGTAGGGGCAGGCTCGAGTGAAGAGAAGAAACTGCGCTGCGAGGTAATATGTTTGGTCGCCCCACTGTCAAAGTACCAAACATCTGAGTCTACTACAGACATGCACTGATCATGAGAAGATGGGTCAAAACTGCAGACAATAGTAAACGCCCATTCTTCTTCCTGCACAAGATTTGCAGACTCTGTTTTTGGTGTAGAGGCCTCTGCAACAACCATTCCAGCCTCTTTCTTCTTTGCCTCTTTAGCAGCGAGTTTTGGACAGTTCTTTATGATATGATCATTGCCTTTACAGTACTTACAAAACAATTTCTGCTTTTCTGATTTTTTCTCATCTTTGTCTTGGTTCTTTGAATGTGCAGCATTTGCAGATTTCTTCTTACTAGTAGAAGAGCTCCATTTTCCTTTGCCCTTTTGACTAGCCAGGAAAGCTTGATCTGCAACACGCATAATGGACCTGTTCTGCCTGGACTGATCTTCCTGCAATAGAACAGAGACTAATTCCTCAAATGACAAGGCATTCGGATTGCCTTTCATCATCAACCGAAGAGTAGAGGCAAAACTCTGATATGAATCAGGAAGACCATTCAGAACGGTCTGCACAAGTGAGCTATCTGGTATAACCTCATTAGCAGAAATCAATTGTTCCTTCAAGTCTTTGATCTTTGTAAGAAAACTGTCCATAGAATCACCTTCATTCATGTGCTCACTCTCCAACTGTTTTCGGAGGTAAGCAACACGAGCCTCATTCCTAGCCTGGTACAAAGTGGTAAGTGTATCCCAAGCATCCTTTGCTGTTCTGCAAGAGCGAATGTGAGGAATAATGGCACGTTTGACAGACAAAGCTATCAATGCATGTGCCTGGGCATCTCTGCCATCCCAACGAATCTGCTCTGCAGTAGGTGCAACAGAAACAGCAGCATGAACAGGAATCTGCGGAATATCATCTTCGACACCATCTTCATCAGCTCCAACACCTGTATTTGCAGTACCTGTCGTTACAGGTGTAACAGGACGTCTTTCAATACCCTGCACAATGTTCCACAATCCTTTTGCAACCAGTACATGTCGCATCATATAAGCCCATAATGGGTAGTTGGTACCATCCAACTTATCCTCAACAGCCATGGCTGGTGACTAAAATACCTTGATGCAGAAAATTGACTGTATCTAAAAAAGTTGAACGGAACTGCCCAAACGAGTTCTGCTAGACCTGTAGCAGACTTTGAGACGCTTAAACTGGCGAACAGAAACTGGTATATACCTTTGGCACAAAAGGACGAAATAGCCTGCACAAGCACTGTGATAGTGCGTTCGGAGGCCGAAACCAGCTCAGATCCCGATTTTGGCACCACATAGCAAAGCTGTTTTGATCTCGGAAACACCCTGAGTATGCTCACCAAATTTCGTGCGAATCTGAGACTGCAAACGGAGGAGTGTCGACGGCGCCCTTGAAGAAGCGACGACCTGCTCTGATACCAATTGTTGGAGTTAGACGTCTGCGGAAGCACGCGAACAACACAAGGAAGAAGAAGAAGCTTGGAGCACAACACACAAGACTGAATGTATTACTAGAGAATGTACAAAGATAAGTAGCCCATTAGGGCAATAGGCGTATATACAAGCGGGGGAAAAAAAACCTCCTAAAGAGGGGAAAAAGTGCCCCGACAGTCCTAGAGTCACACATCACTACCTAAATATATCAACATCTATTACCTATTGAATGAGACTTATTTCTAAGAATCATTAGAAAACATCGAAAAGTTTTTATACTTTACCCTCGTTAGATATGTTGTGTTGATCCACGAGTAGTGTTGCTATATTTTTGTAGTGATGTTTGTGAACACACTTAGGACCACGGAGCCACTTTTTCCCCTCTTTAGGAAGCTTTTTCCCATGGCTTGTATGTACGCCTATAACCCTAATGGGTCACTTATCTTTGTACATTCAATTGATAATACATTTTGTATTGTGTTGTGCTCCAAGTTTCTTCTTCTTCCTTATGTTGTTCATGTGCTTTTGCAAACCTTAAACTCCAACAATTGGTATCAGAAAGCAATGTGCTCCTTTTGTTCCATATATATATATATACTTTAACATCACTAGTACAAGTTCCTCAAAGTTTGCTACAAGTTTAGTAGAGCTCGACAAGGTGGTTCTCTTTAACTTTTCAAGATACAATCATTTTTCTACATCAATGTATTTAGTTAGTGCCCATGGTTGAAAGAAATGATGTATTTCATATGTTGGTTGTTGAGGATAGGTTGGATGGTACTAATTACCCATTGTAGGAACATAGGATGTGTCATGTATTGGTAGCTAAAGGGCTATGGAGTAATGTGTAGGGTATTGAAAAACTTCCTAACACTCTTGCAAATACAATTAATTGAAGATTATGCAGATGGCATTGAAGATGATGATCTTCGAATTCCTATTCATGTATGTTTTTTTGTTGCACCTACTATACAGAAACTTCATAGGGATTGTAGAGATGCTCATGCACATGCATTGATAGCTTTATCTGTCAAATGTGCCATTATCCTTCACATTCACTACTCCAAAACAAAAAAGGATACTTGGTATACACTTACCACTCTACACGAGGGAAAAAATGAGGCTTTGGTTGCTTACCTTGGAAAATGGTTGGAGCGTGATCATATGAATGAAGGAGATTCTATGGATAGTTTTGTGACAAAGATCAAAGATTTGAAGGAGCAGTTGATTTTTGTTAATGAATTCTTGCGAGATAGTTCACTTGTCCAGAATTCTCTTAACAATCTTCCATATTCATATTAGAGTTTTGCTTCTACTCTTTGATTGATGATGAGGGGCAATCCAAATTCTTTAAGATTTGAGGATTCGGTCTCTGTTTTGTTGCAAGAAGATTATTCCATGCAAAATAGGTCCATTATGTGTGTTGCAGATCAAGATTTCTTAGCTAGTTAGAAGGGCAAAGGTAATTAGAGCTCATCTACTAGTAAGCAAAGATATATTAATGCTACAAAGTCGAAGAAGAAAGGCAAAGATGGGAAGAAAATAGAAAAGCAGAAATATTTTTGCAAATATTGTAAGGGAAATGATCATGTCATAAAGAGTTTTCCAAAATTGGGTGCTAAAGAGGCAAAGAAGAAAGATTCTAGAATGGTTGTTGTAGAGGCCTCTACACCTAAAATAGAGTCTACTTATCTTTTTCACAATGAAGAATGGTCATTTACTATTGTATGCAGCTATGATGCATCTTCTCATGATTAGTGTATGTCTACAATAGACTCAAATGTTTACTACTACTTTGATAGTGGGGAAACCAAACATATTATCTTGTAGTGCAATTTCTTTCATTCACTTGAACTTGTCCCTACAGGGAATGTTGTCACGTGCTAACAAGTGCTCTTATCCTATAATGGGAGTCAGTAAGATCATTTTGAATACTACTAATGGTAGTTCTTTCACATTGTCAAATGTTTTGTTATGTACCAAGGATCAAGAAAAATATACTCCCAATTTTAGCATTAGCCAAGATTAGCTCCGTTGTCAAAGTTGTTGATGAGAGATGTATAGTTCATGATCTCTCAAATGGTGATGTTATTATTGCTTCTGGCATTTTATGTGGATGACTCTATAAGGTCATAGACTATGAAAAATTTATAAATGATTCATCATGTGAAATCAATATTCTCAAGATATCTAAATTTTGCTAGTTTGCTATGCTTGTAGAAATCTAAAATCATGTCCTGTCTGCCCAAACTTGAAGCACCTTGTAAACATGTTTGTGAAGGTTGTATTTTGGGCAAAATGTAGCATTCCTCCTTCCCAAAAGATGGTTTAGTTTGAGCTACTCATAAATTTGTATCTTGTTCATAGTGATGTTTGTGGTTTTATGCAAATGTCTTCTTTGGGAAACCACTTTTACTTTGTGACTTTTATTGATGATTTCTCCAAGCATGCATGGGTGAATCCATTGAAATCAAAGTCTAAAGTGTTTATGTGCTTCAAATAGTTTTAGATTATGGCTAAAAATCTGCCAACATGTAAATTGGGCACCCCCCATTCTCATATAGGGAGAATGGACTTGTTTCTTTTGGTGAATAACAAAATAAGAAAACAATCAATGGCTACTATGCAATCAAAATATGATGCTATTATGAAGCCTCTGGACTTCGGTGGCCATAGCTTGATTGATTTGAGGTTGAGCATCATCGCCGCTCATAATACCCCACAAGCCTTTGGCCGTTAGGTAGTTGGTCATTCTAAAGTTCCACACCGGATAGTTATCCTTATCCAATTTCTCTACTTGTTGACCCAAGTCAACCATTGAAGACTATCAAAGGCTTTGAGAGGTACCTCAAATAGTTATATTGTCCTTTGCTCTTGTGTTTGTGAATCTCCCCCTTGTTTTGTAGCTCCTATTTTGCTTTGATTTAACTCCCACTCTGTTGATGAAGCTTCAGCACCAAGTTTTCTCTCATACCAAGTGTGGAGAATGAGTTCTCCTATGTAGAACGAAAATGTGTAGTTAACCCTTGTATGTCCAGCACTTGGACAAATAGGTGCACCTTAGATAGCTTGATGCTCTCAATACAAAACTCAATGGACTTATTCCTTTAGTCCATCAAAATAGACAAAGAGAGCTTTCTTACAAGCTATAAATAACTTAATTTGGACACGTTTTGACTAGGAAATGCAACTAACAAAGATCAACTACCTGTCGAGATGAGTATGTTGAAGAACTAAACTTTACTCTTGGACTGATAACTCCTTGAATATATATCCTTTGAGGAAGATATTTGGGATAGAATAAGTACACACAAATAGCTTTCAAACAAAATAAAAGTCAAGTAATTTGGATGAGTTTTGGTTGGTTAGGAAAGGCAATTGATCAAAATAGACCACCTAAGCACACAAGTGTACTAAAACACTGGACTTCACTCTTTGATAGATATCTCACAGAATATAACGTCTTTGAATGAGATATTTATGATAGAGAGCATTAAAGAAAAGAGCTTTCCAACAAGCCAAAAATCAACAAATTTGGATACATTTTTTGTTGGGAAACATAATTGACCAAAATAGACTACCTATCTACATAGGTATGCTAAAACATTGGACTTCACTCTTTGATGGATATCTCACAAAATATATAAGATTAGAACGAGATATTTGAAACAAACAAAGTGCACAAGACAAGATTTCTAGTGAGTATTTAAATCCAAGAAATGGTTACATATACAGTGAGATATGAGCTTCACAATAGAGCTATGTACAAAATGACGTGCAATTGGAAGGAGTCTATGGGAAGACAAAATGACAAAATGACAAAATGACCAGATCCGACTATTGGGAGCTCTTGCCTCTTTCTCTCCTTGTTTAGAATGTGCTCCCACCCCACTTTTATAACCAATGAGCATGTGAAGAATTTTATTCCTCCTTCTTAACTCAACACTTTGCCCACTACATGCCACTGACTATAAGGTAGATATTGTATCTTTTACTGATCATGAATTTTGACTAGACTTTTTTTTTTGTTTTTTTCTTTTATCTTCTTTTCCTTTATCTTTATATTTGGTAAATTTATCCAAGCATAGCTCATATGAAAATGAGCTTGTACATGTATCTTCAACATGCATGTATGCATGCATGTGTTTGTGTGTGTATGTGTGTAGGCGTATCTATATGTGTGTGCATGTGTGTATGCAATTGTATGTGTGTGTATGTGTGTGCATATATGTGTATTTGTGTATTCATGTATGTGTATGTGTGTGCATGTGTATGCATGTGAATGTGTGTGTATGTCTATGCATGTATTGTACGTATGTATGCTTATGTATGTGTGTATATGCATGTATGATCGTGTATATGGACGTGTATGTGTGTTTGGAGTTGTATTTGTGTGTTTATGTATACATGTATGTATATGTATGTATGCATGTGTATGTGTGTATGCAAGTATGTGTATGCTTGTGCATATGTGTATGCATGTGTATGTGTGTATATGCATGTGTATGTGTGTATATGCATGTGTGTATGCATGTGTATGTGTGTATATGCATGTGTATGTGTGTATATGCATGTGTATGTGTGTATATGTATGTGTGTATGCATGTGTCTGTGTGTATATGCATGTGTATGTGTGTATATGCATGTGTATGTGTGTATGCATGTGTATGCATGTATATGCATGTGTATGTGTGTATATGTGTATATGCATGTATTCATATGTATGATGTGCATATGCATGAGTATGTGTATGTGTATATGCATGTATGTGTATGCGTATGCATGTATGTGTATATGTCTGCATGTGTATGTGTCTATACATGTGTATATATGTTTGCATATGTGTATATTCATGTGTGTATGCATGTATGCATATATGTGTGCACATGTGTATGCATGTGTATATGTGTGTATGTGTATGCATGTATGTGTATATGTGTACGAACATGTATATGCATGTGTATGTGTATGCATGTATGTCTATGTGTGTATGCATCTATATGTGTGTATGCACATATGTGTATGTGTGTGCATGTGTGTATGCATGTGCAAGTGTCTGTATGCGCATGTATGAATATGTGTGTGTGTGTGTATGTGTGGGTGTATATGTGTGTGTGTATGTGAATGTTTGTGTTGGTTATGTGTGTGTGTGTGTGTATGTGTATGTGTTTGTGTGTATGTGTGTATGTGAATGTTTGTGTTGGTTATGTATGTGCATGTATGTGTATGTGTGTGTATATGTGTATGTGTTTGTGTGTATGTGTATGTGTATGGATGTGTGTAAGTATCCATGTATCTATGTGTATGTGCATGTATGTCTATGTGTGTGTACGCATACATGTTTGTATGTATATGTGTATATGTGATTGTATATGTGTAGGTGTCTGTATGTATATGCATGTATGTGTATGTATATGTGTACATGTATGTATATGTGTATGTGTTTGTATATGTGTGTGTGTATGTGTGTGTATGCATGTGTATCTATATGTGTGTATGTGTGTGTATATGTATATGTGAATATGTATGTATGTTGTGTGTGTATGCATATGTGTATGTATGTGTATTTGTGTTGTATATGTATGCAAATGCATGTGTGTATGTGTGTCTCTTTGTGTGTGTATGTATTTGTGTGTATGTATTTGTGTGTATGTGTATGTGTGTGTATGTATATGTGTGTTTATATGTATGTCTGTGTATGCATGTGTATGTATATGTGTGTATGTGAATTTATGTGTGTATGTATATGTGTATGTGTGTGTATGTATATATGTGTGTGCATGTATATGTGTATGTGTGTGTATGTATATATGTGTGTGCATGTATATGTGTATGTATGCATGTGATTGTATGTATGTATGTGTGTGTATATGTGTATGTCTTTTTGCCTATGTGTGTGTATATATGTGTAAGTGTATGTGTATGTGTATGTATATGTGTATATATATGTGTATGTATGCATGTGATTGTATGTATGTGTGTGTACATGTGCATATGTGTGTGTTTATGCATGTGTATGTGTGTGTATGTATATGTGTGTATGTGAATGTGTGTATGCATGTGTATGTATATGTGTGTATATGATTGTATGTGTGTGCATATATGTATGTGTGTGTATGTGCATGTATGCATATGTGTGCATATATGTGTGTATGCATGTGTTTATGTAATATGTATGTATGCATGTGTGTGTATGTATGCATGTGAGTGTATGTGTGTGCATATGTCTATGTGTGTGTGTGTGTGTCTATGTGTGTGTATGTATATGTGTGCATATGTGTATGTGTGTGTATGTATATATATGTGTCTGTATGTGTGTGTATGTATATGTGTGCATATGTGTATGTGTTTTTGTGTGTATGCATGTGTATTTATATTTGTGTATGTGTGTGTGTATGTGTATGTGTGTGGATGTATGTGTGTGTATGCATATGTGTGTATGCATGTGTGTATGTATGTGTGTATGGGTATGTGTGTATGTATCTATGCATATGCATGTGTGTGTATGTATGTATGTAAGTTTATGTGTGTGTGTGTGTATGCATCCGTATGTATGTGTGTATGTGAGTGTATGTATGTATATGTATGAGTATGTCTCTTAGTGTGTGTATGTATATGTGTGTATGTATGTGTGTATGCATGTATGTATGTATGTACATAAATGCATGTGTGTATGTACCCTTGTGTGTGTCCTTCTCTCTCTCTATTTGGTATGTGTGTGTCCTTGTGTCTTTCTATGTAGGTATGTGTGCATCCCTCTCTATCTCTCATTGCTATGCTCTCTCTCTCTCTCTCCATCTTCGATCCCAGCAAAAATGTTCGGGGAGAAATACATATATATATATATATATATATATATATATATATATATATATATATATATATATATATATATATATATATATATATATATATATATATATATATATATATATATATATATATATATATATATATATATATATATATATATATATATTATGTATAGAGCACCACTTATGTGACATTCAAGCATCATAGATAATTTTCCAGCATTGCTCAGAGCAATACAATAAATTTTTTAGCGTTGCTCAAAGCATTGCTATGATGTGATGCTAGCAGCAAGATTATTAAAGTTCCATTACATAAGTGATGCTAAATGTCACTTATGTGATGGGGTATCATTGCTTATGTGATACTATCGGGCAGAGCATTGCATAAATGACCCATATCATTTTTTTTAAAGAAAAATTGGGGGTGTCACTACACCCATTTATTCCTTGTAGTGCTGATTTGTGTTAAGATATTTCTTTTTGGTCTCTACGAAAATTTAGTCTAATAGAATTTTTAATCAATGGAAAAAAATTACTTCTCTTCTATAAAAGAGTTTTGGTAATACTAATGAAATGTTTTGCTGCTTAATGTGCTGAAATAACAAGTTAGCTTTGTTAATGTAAAACTATTCACCTAGTTTACATAGGAAAACACATGAAAAGTTTTTTTTAACATGGTAGATAGCGTCATTGCTAGGCTCACTAACCAAGATTGAGTATTTTAAATCTTGATCTAATAAACCCATGGTCATTTTTTAGAACCATCTTTAATTATGCAAATCCGTGTAGTTAGATGGCCATTAGTTTTTGATAACATATACAAAGAAGCTTTACCTATTGACAATGGGTCATAAAAAACAAGAACTATTTCAATAAAAGAGAAAAACATCGTAAAAAAATCAAGCAAATTGCATCTTATGCTTGAAAACCCTTTATACCAATATACATAGTTTTTAAAAATGAACTAAAAACATGTGTTATTTTAGCAATTGTTGATATTTCTCCAAAATTTCTAATACCAAAACTTGTCAAAAAATGTATACTTTACCACATCATCTTCTACGAAAAATCTAAAAGAAATTAAAGAAAGCATAAGGATGAAACCAAATTACCATATTTATGAGGGAGAAGTTGCATTGGGATTCAATTATATTACAAAACCTGATTCAATGACATGAACTACATAGCAACATTTGTAACACAATAGAAATTGAAAGAGATTTTCATAGCATGCCCCCTTCATTTGATACATCTATTTCACTAATTTATGACTTTTGTGAACTATCTTAATACTCTTCCATACCAATAAGAACTTTATCTTCATCTAAGAACATACTAACTTCTGTAGGATCAAGCATGGACCTTCTTGTTTCCATGTAGTTACCTGTGTGTCACATAGATTTGGAAGTTTTGTCCTTATCATATTGATGGTTTCTTTTATCAAGTGCCCTATTTTTGTTAAGACAAAATCATAAACAAGAATATCTACCTCATCTATTTTAAGAGTAGATGTACTCTTAATATTCTTTTTGCTTTTTGAACCTGTTCCTTTCCGAGAAACGCATATCATTTCTAAGTGTACTTTCTTGTGAATGCATTAATTCTTTTAGTATAGTACCAATGGACTGTGAAAGAGGTTATTCTTTCTTCATCTCTATCCTTAGTGACATCTAAAACTTTTGCAACCCAAAATGATTTGAAAATTCATCACCCTCAACAAGTACTACAATAAGCATGCCAACATTTATCTCCTCCATGTTTTTCGGCTTTGAGAAGTCAAGGAAAAGAAGGATTGTGCTAAGAGAGTTAGCATAAAGGCTGCAGGTGACAAAGGTTGGTACCTTCTCATGGTATTTCTGCTCTGGGAGGTTGATGGCTGTGAATTAAAGAGCATGAGGACATTTGGAGCATGTGAGTTTCAATGCATATCATTTCAAAGAAGCAATTCAAAATGCATAGTGTTGAACACGAGACATGTTCACCTTAAAAAATGAATGACAAAGTGTGGCGTTAAGGTGTATATATATATATATATATAATTATATATATATATATATATATATATATATATATATATATATATATATATATATATATATATATATATATATATATATATATATATATATATATATATATATATATATATATATATATATTCAATTGCAATTAATTTAACAAAACAGAACTTAAAAGAGTACATAAGGAGATACAAATAAGGTCAAAGACATTTCAGCCAAGTTAAGGGGAACAAATACTCTGAAAAATAAAGGAGATTTACTATGGATTGATGCCCTTCATGTGGGGGCCATTTGTTTATAGGCTTATTGTTGTCTATTACAAAGACTTTGTGGTTCTTAAAGGGCGGGTGGGGGATCTGGGTGTTTGTGGTCCTTCTAGCTAGAAAGTCTTGGCAGGACTCAATAGACCTTTCTTGACTTGGGTTAAGACGTTTTTGGAACATCATTTTCTCCAAATCTTTTGGAGGACCTCACTTCTAAGAATGTTCCACTAGAAAAAGAAGTAGCTAATGCCTCCCCAAGCAGGGCCTGTTTCCAATCAATAGGGCCAAAAAATTAAGCCGCTCTCTAACTTTCCTCTTGACAATGTCACTTCTAGGGCATGAAAAGGAAAATAGTGTGAGGTCTTTGCACCCATGATGGCACCTTTTACACCAAGGCATTACACCATATAGATTTTGGCAGCTTTCACATTTTTGTAGATACCCTTGTGCATGATTTTTCATAGGAGATTCACTTTCTTGCATTCCATTGGATGTTCTTATGATCCAATGGCTTATGATGACATCCCCCAAAAGAAAAGCACCTTTCAATCTCCTCCTTTGCATGCACACATGATCAAACGACTCTCAAGTCTTGTTGATTTCATCTAAGCCCCAAATGTGGGGAGGTGTTTGATTCAACAAGATCTAAGGGTCCATATTCTTGCAGAGAGTGTAGGAAAACAATGTACAAAGAATATTCTAATAGTACCATGCATGTCAGAGACTCTCTCTAGTGGTTAAAGTCAATTGATCTAGGCCATTAATTTGAAGCATCTAATGGCTCAAAAAAATCCCTTTTACAATTCAAAACAATATGATGTAAACATTATTTTATGGTAGAATACCACTACTGGTTTTCTACAAGCCATAATCACTTGGATTATGCTTTTTGATTTTAAAAAAATTAAGAATCTTCACAAGGCTCATGCTCGGCTCATTATACCCTAATTATTAGATTTTGTTGACCCAAGCTTTTGTCATCATTTGGAAGGAAACTTGATGGCCATAGCCTCCACATTTAGAATACCAAGGCCACCTGCCTCTTTTGGGAAAGTGTTGATCTCCAGTTTGATTTTTTGCATACCTTTCTAGTTGAGCTCACCCCTTCACATAAAATTTCTATAGATGCTTTTCATTTTCATCAACTTCGAGTTTCTTGGTCTCCAATAAACAAGAAAATAGATGATGGAGGAAATCATGGAAGTTTTGATCACCATTGCATAGCCCACAACATTTAGTTACATAAGTTTCTAGTATTGAGGTTTAGAGCATCTTTATAAAGAACTCGATCCCGCTCTTAACTGATCAAGACTACAAAACCCAAAGGAATACCTAACAACCAAACCAGCTAGCTTGAAGCAAGCTCTTAGAAAACTTGGTCATAGAGAGAGCAGGGAGGTAGTTGAGAGGTGGTTCTAATGTTAGAATTGGAGATGTTAAATTTGGATCCAAAGGCATTAGAGAAGATATCTAGGCATGGCTCGAGATTAGAGATACAGCTATCCTCTTTATAAAAAAAGGCATTAGTATACTTAGCAAACATTCTTAACACCATTTGGTCTTATCCCATGGAAGAGGAAGGCTTCTCATATTTTTACATTTAACCTCGTTTTCAATGACACAGCTAATGTGATCCATGGAAATAGCAAAAAGAAAAGGAGCTAGAGGGCAACCATGTTTCATTAACCTTTTGAGCTTAATGGGGTCTAAAAGAATACACCATTGACATTAATATGGACCATCGAATTACCATGAATGGAAGACACCATCCTCAAAAACCTAGAGTTTGATCCCCAAGTCTTTTAGGGATTGCAAAATGGATTTGTGCTCTGGTATATCCTAAGTCTTGTCAAAGACGATTTTGATTGATACCAGAATTTTCTTAGACTCCTTAGCATACTCAAGACGTTCCTAGCTATCCAAGATAGCATCTAAAAGTATCCTTCCTTTGATGAAACCATTCTAATAATTGGGCATGCTATCATGAAGGTGATACATGATACAACAAGAGAGGGCATTAGCATCCAGTGTCCACCATAGCTATCCATCTCCAATTCTCAATTTTGTTCTTGTTATGTTTCTTGTGGATTGATTTGAAGATTCCTTGATACAAGCTCGGAAGGCTCCAAATCTAATGCCTTCTTTCAACACAAGAATTAAAGGACCAACAAGAGAGTCTTTAAAGGATTTAGACAATTCCTTAGTGAGATTGTGGAGTACATGGCTCTTACTCAAGGGAAGGGAATTGGTTGTAGCCTTGATTCACCAACACAAAGAGGTTCTTCCAAACAATAAACCACAACAGGTGAGATCATCTTTGATTGAACTCATGAAATATTACTACATTAATTTCTTCGATGTGAAAGAAGATAAACATTGCCAAAGAGTTCAGTAAAGTCTTGCACTATGTGATTGTAATTTTACTTCTTCATTCGACATTCAAAACCATTACTTTTAATCAAATTAGGAAGACTTTACTTGATGTTATCCTTCTTTAAAATTCTACACATTTCTTTGCTAGGTCTTTTGCATTTTTCTTGCCCATCAGTCTTCCAAGAAAATGAAGCACCTCTTCGATTGAATTTCTTTCTACTATCTTAGCGTACACCTCTTTTGAGAAGACCCTTTTGGAGATGTAGATCTCCTTTGTTCACTTCTTCTTCAAGCCTTGAACGCCTTCTATAGATCCTTCCTCTTCTTTTCTTCCTTATCCTATTGGTCTCGGTTTTGCTTTGGTCAAGAATACTATGGGTAGCCTTCATTGTTTTAATCCAAAACATAGCCAATGAGGCAACATTAGGGAAAGCTTGAGAATACCATTTTTCAATTTTATTTGTGGATCGTGGGCAACAAGAGCACAAAAGGGTCCGAATGAAACCATCTAGCCTTCTTCTTAAATGTGTAGGGGAGGGATAGAGAAGGAGGCAAAAGAAGGAAATTGATAAAAAACTAGAATTTCCATGTAGAGGGACAACATTTGGGAACGAAAAAAAATTGATAGTATCATGGGCAACATAGCATTTGTCAAGTTTTTCTTTACATAGATTGACATCTTGGAGGTTAGACCAAGAGTACCCTAAGTATTTATTGAATTTCTTTAAGTAAAGGCTAATCTTGAGGCAATATCAATGTTTTTATTTTGTTACTATGAATCGTAAGATCTCTTTACTCCCAATGATCAACAATATATTCAACCACATTGAAATTTCTCATTGACAAGAGAAAGATAGGCTCTGTCTAGTATTATTGGACATAGTTACATTGTCGCGGAGTTCATAGAAAGGAGGAAG
The DNA here is from genome assembly GCA_020310875.1 of Ceratopteris richardii. Taxonomy (NCBI): domain Eukaryota; kingdom Viridiplantae; phylum Streptophyta; class Polypodiopsida; order Polypodiales; family Pteridaceae; genus Ceratopteris; species Ceratopteris richardii. The sequence goes on along the minus strand of CM035433.1, from coordinate 8,465,021 downwards.
AACTAGAAGAAATATGGATACTTGTGGGCATCGTGCTTACACACGGATTCTAGGAGTCAATCTAGCTCATGAACAGGTCATTTCTAAGATTCAATCTTAGGTGCGCAGATGCACATGTCGAATGAAAACATTCATAGAGTTTTCTTAAGTTGCTGCATTTCTCCGTCCACTCACTATTTTGCTTAGATATAAAAACAAATAGGAAAGCGTAAAGAAGTTTGCATACATTTGATCGCATCCTAAAGATCGCAGATCAATTTACAAAAAGGAAGTTGTTAAATGCAATTCATTGGGTATAAAGAAGCATTGTAGTGGCACATTAAGGGTTAAGTGAGGCTAAAGGTCGATCTCAATGAAACTGGTTTAGTACAAACACTGGAATTCTTTTCCCAACTGTCTTTTAGGCTAGTTTGATTTGATTGTGGGTCAAACAACATCTATGAAAATAGAAAGGGCACTTTCCAAGGGAAAGAACATTACTAACAGATGCAACCCTTCTCAGATGCAGCAAAACAAATTTAGCAATCAATAGTGTTTCATGTCAACAGAGTTTAGTTGATTTTATAGCCCGAATCACAAGAATGTGAGATCGACGATATCAAAGAGTTTTAATTGTAGAGCAAGTTCACATGAAAAGAGTTATCATCTTGCGCCATCAAAGTGGTTTGCCATTTTTTTTTCAACATATTGAGTCATTTACTCTAACTGGGGAATATTTCAAAATTCTCGTTACGTTTTGAGTTGGTATGTCTTTTACGTTAATGTTCACGATATTACCGATGACCATGTTCTTTCTTTGGGTCCTCATCATTTTTCATCCATAGTTTTCCTATTTCTCTTTTATTGCTATAAACAAACACTATGGCCTTACAACAGATAAAACAAAAGGAATAATGCGCATAACCAGGTCAATCTAAGCACTTGCAAAACGATGGAGTATTAATGCTATTACTTCGGAACAAGATATAATCTTTATACTATATCTTAACATCATCAATGATCAAAACACACAGGCGAAATAAATTAACGATGATGACATGTTTGATATGGTTTTCATATGAAATGATTTTCATCAATTGTTGCCATGATATCAGCCATACAGTTCACACAGAGCAACCATGAAGCAAACAATCTTGACATTCGACAGCCCACAGTTGACTCAACAAGCAAGATATGAAACAAATTTTGAAGAAGAGAGTGATGGGGAACTTACAAAAATTATATTCCTGAGTATTACATCTCCGATAGGAGCGATGACAATGACCATTATTTTTTCGCAGCTTTCTTTTCCACTCCTCTCCCTAACGCTATTAGTGCACGTTTTGCGAATCGATTCTATGTTTGAGTTCTTATTACCATGGAAACCTTTGCTACCAATATTGGTTAGGGCGATTATTATCAAGCATAGAAATACATGGTAGAAATGATGGCAAACTGGAGCTCAGACTGCACACGCTTAGATCATATGTATGGCGACATAGAGCCAGAGATGATGGGTCAAAGTAAAAGGGACGATGTATATACAAAGAACTTTTGCGTTGAGATCTGTTCAAATGACTGAGAACCAGACCTCATGTTATAAACTGCTCAAAACGACTAAGAATAGAATCTTCCTGCTTTTCAGGGCCACGAAGAGAGACAAAATCCGCATGATCAAAAACCTTTGCAAACACTTCATGCTGTGAACTCTGCACTGCTGAAGTTCTTTATTCACACAAATATTGATAAGCAGACGACGAAGTATGCTCTCTCCTTCACCATCTTTAATGCTTTAGCTGCTGATCTAAGTACGGCCATAGGTTCAAAACCACTCCGGAACTGTTCATGAGACTTTCAAAGCCAGGAGCGGATTCTTCAATGCAAATTCTTCACATTCGTTGGAAAAAAATGATCCACTTCCAATTTTTCAAGATTTAGCTTCAATGCTGCACTTTCCAACACTGTGGTAGAGCTCAACCTGGATGATAACTCTAAGATTCCGTATTCAAGGTCTCAACGAGGTAGGCTTCACATACTTCCATCAATTGTGGTACATCATATTTGTCAGCAGCCACCATAAGGGATTTGGAATGCTCTTTCAATGCCTCGGGTGTTAAGCGCCCACCGTAAATGAATTCAACGAGGCGCTTCAACTCATTATGGACTATATCTGGGACCCGTGTTCTCAAGCATCTATGAGGTAAGACCTTGTTCTCCAACATTGAGCTGAAAACTTTTGACTCGAAGGTCAGGACAGCTTTATGAGCTCGTAGAGAAAGACAGTCATAAGCAACGAGCTCTATGTCTGCATGAACTTCTTCTAGAAACGCTTCCAATAAATGTTTCAAATAGCTTGAGCATTTTTCCAAGTCCTCGAAATGTCCCGCTTTTGATGCTAGCGCTACTAGAGCCTGTCTATGTCAAGACGCTACTAGAGCCTGTCTATGTCATCGTGATTCTCTTCTTCCTTCGCACCCAACAGTTCCCTTTATTTGGAATCCCATCGTGTGGCATAAAACGACCCCCCCCCCCCCCCCCCCCGCCGTTCCTCATGCCATGTTCTATTATAAATAAACAAACCAAGACTTTCCCTCTCTAGTAAATTTCATGATCCCACCTCGTACCATCTCTTCATGCCAAAAAGAGGAAACAAAATGAAGCTCTCCACGTAGTGTTTATTTCCAAAACTAGAGATCCATCCCTTGTTCGTTTATTAAGCAGCTTAATATACTTTTGATACATTAGAGGTTGGAGATATGAACACACATACACAAAGACATATCATGCTTAGGCGTACAAACAATTACACATATATAAAGACATATCATGCTTAGGCGTACAAACAATTACATACATATTTGCACACACACTCCCGTTTACTTAGGTATACATAATCATAACACAAATACACATGAAGACACGTGTCGTTGAAGCCCGTTCACGGTTGAGCTAATATTTTATGTAGGTACTAAAGAATGAATATAGGAAACAATCAATATTCAAGTTTTATGCAAAACAACATTCATAGGAGCAATCGCATCATAAAGCGAAGTCAACCCACACAAGTTATGGTCACAAGAAATCATACACATGAGTATAGATAGCCTCATTCATTCATCAAACTTGTATACACATTTTAAGATTAGAGAGCACCGAAGATTGTGTATATTCATAGGTTCTCAGGGATTGACTTCCTTCAGTCGCAATTGGTTTCTTGTCGTTTTGTCAAAGCAACATCTTCAAATTAATTTGCAAACTTGAGCTTCAAATCATGACCACATCCACCCCCTCTGGACATGTGCATCCTTTGGATATGCCAACCTGCATGCACATCAAGAAACACAAATGAGCATCAAATAGTCATGGCAAATAAACTTAATTTTAACGATAATCTAACTTGATGCATGAAATTTGAAAATGCATTAATCTTGGCATCAATCAAGAGAAGAAGGCAGACACAAGCATCGCATACAACATATCAAGATACACTAATGCATTCAGACTAGCAATTGCATGAACGAATGGAAAACTTCCTAGCTCTTTTGTTGAATCCGCCTAGTGAGATCTAGTAGCGCATCCTAAGCATGTGTATATAAAAGCCCTTTACTAACTCGATTTATGAGACTACAATTTGGCTTCCCTGTTGATCTGCCACCGTCCAAATCCCCATCAGACTTTTTCTTATTTTTCTTTTACTTTACTTTTATTTTCTTTTGCTTTATTTTTTTACCCCAACTCAACCTTTTTCATTTTGTTTTTATTTTTATTCAATTTATTCTTCACTTACACAAGTCTGCTTATGCCAAAATCGGGTGCGACTCATGGACCTGTCCACCCAACCAGGTTTGGCCCACTTGTCTATCGACTTGACATAGCACTGTCGTCGAGATTTGCTCTCCTCTCTCACTTGTGAAGGCCTACAAAAAACATATTTGGTGAAGGTAGCCGGAATTCCCCGAGAAGTCCAGGATGCATCAAGGATGTCAAAGGAAGGTCACATACAAAGTTTCAAAGAAATCAAGAAAGTCCATGGTAGCGGTCAAAGCTGGTCAAAGTTGGGAAATTAGGGCAAAAATTTCATTGTCACCAAATTAGATGAAAATCCATATACTTGTAAAGATTGTCAAAGGCAGTCTATAGCCCAAATTTCAGCAGAAAATGGATTTGGTAGCACATTGATATGCTATGTTCATTTTGTAAAAATGTATTTTTTCTAGTTTGACCCTACAAATTCTTGTATAGAAATTTATGTTAGCCATATGGTTTGGCATGTATAAAGACCATATGTGGCTACATATTTGTATAAAGTTTCAAGGCTATCCGAGCTTCCTAGACACCTTAATGCTACCTTGCAAGCTTCCAAATGTAGTCAAACTTGTACAAGTTAGACTCAGATGGGAGTTTTTTCTGCATATTCCTGAAGGAGATCTTTGGAAACATAGTCCTACAATGTTTCATCTTCATCAAAGACTTTTTGGAGGGTCAAAGAGCACAAAGTCCAGTTTTCAAGGTCACCGCAGTTTTCTAGAATAAGAAAATTGAAGGCTTGAATGTCTGCCACATGTCAAAATATGATTGAACCATGTTGTACGGTCAAGATGAGCTCATATTCAAGGGTGGAGATGCACTAAAGCATAAAGGAAGGAGGATCCACGAATTTTTTCCATAAAAGAAGACCTTTTTTACAATCAAAGATCAATAATGCAGCATTTCTCCAAAAATAGTGGCTTATCTTATCCGAATTGATGTCAGCACTGATCCGACGGTCCAGATCATCCCCAGATCCAATGGTGGAGAATGAGGGCACCTAAATTTCACTCCTTTACACTAGATTTGATAGAAAGAACAATTCTAAGCCATTGATTTGATTAATCAAATGGTTGTAATCGAAAGTAGTGATCCTAGAGTTGAGAGTTGATTTCTCTAGATCCAAGGGCCCAAATTCATTCAAAAAACTATATAAACCCCCCTCCAAACTCCTAGAGCATCATTGTTAGGCATCCATAGGGCTCATGCTAGCTTACGGTTTCCTTGAGACGATCACCCTCGGTTGAGCGAGTGAGGATCCAAGGTGAGCTAGTATGAGTATAGAACCTAGTTTCAAATTTAAGTTAGAACTCCTATCTAGGATAGGCTCTTGAAACCAGCATCTCTATCTTGACTCACCCTCGGTGGAGCGTGTGAGTGAGTTAGAGCTGATTTTAATGAGTCTTAGACTTCTTTAGTTATACATTACGAGCCTAGACAGACATAGGGTCACTGGAGTGGAACTCACCTTCTTACGTGTGACATTCGGTTGAACTGTCATGGTTTGAGGGTCGGAACCACCTTTGATCAGTAGACTGCTTAGCATGACGTACCACGACGATATTTTACAAGTAACTTAATTCAAATTCTTTTAATTCATGTCACTTGTCACTTGTCTCTTGTCACCTCTTTCAGTCTCTTAAGTATTTTTACATGTCTTCTATTTCTTCTATGTGTGAGAAGGCTCCGCAGTATTGCGTTGAACCAGTGAGGATGTTTCTTTGAGCTTGTGAGTAAAATCCATCATCATAATTCACTTGCATGCATATAATCCATACAAATCCATACATATTTATTAGTTTCTGAAAGTGTATAAGAAGCTCCAATATTGGACCATTCTTCCTTTCGAAACTGATTTATGTGAAAGGATTCCATCTATTCTCGTCATGCATACATATCATCCAAAGAAGACTATGCATATGGATTGGAATTAGGAAGTGTTTAAGAAGCTCCTTCAATGGACCATTCTTCCTTCCAAATTTCATTCGTATGTATGGTTCTCTTTCATTCTTATCATTCATGTTCATAAATCTAACTTGCACTCCTACATTCCCATTCCCATAATTATTTCAACATCTCTCTCTTCTCCATACTCAACATTAATTTCACCTTCACATCTTTAAACCTTCCAACATTCATTAGCTTCATACACCCTGTGTGTGCCACGACCGGACCCGATCCACCCGGATTGCGATCACCTCCACATTTGAACCCGACGTGAAACGCTTCGTGGCATTTGCTTCTGATCTTGTTGGGAGGTTGTGATCCATATCCTTTGTTTCATATTTTTCATCCTCATCATATCATCATCATCAGTCTTGAGTGTTGCACTGGATTTCTCACAGTATCGTGCACATCTTCGTCGTGAAGTAAACGCATTTGTGAGAGATCTAGAGCATCGTGCATCACTTGTTTATTCACATAAGATGGAGGAAGGATTCAAATCCCTTATTGTTGAGAAACAAGGCCAAAGAATAGTCTCTTCTATGTTGAGAGAGAAGGGAAAATTCAATGGCATCAACATCACAAGCTACTTAGATTTGTTTGAAGAGCAAGCTATGATTTTTGGTCTTCCTGAAGGTCTTTTGATATCATTCTTTGAACGAATTGTTGATAGCTCTATCATAAACCGTGTCACTCAATATGATAGTCTTCCTTGGAGTGATTTTAGAAAGGAGATGCTCAAAGAATTCTATCTTGAAGATTATAGCCAACATAATCGAGATGGATTCTTACGATGGGTCAATTCTCCAAAGCCTAGTAGCTCTATTACTCACTTACAAAATGAGTATATTAGACGCTATGAACAACTTCCTGATGAGGATAAGATAACTTTGGAACCTGATCTTGTGATCAATTTTCTTAAGCTTCTTCATCCTGAAACTCATAGGGAAGTTGAACGGCGATTAGAAGAACCAGATAAGCGCTATGGTCTTACTGACAATTGGCAAAAAGTGCGTAAAGTAGTAGAGGCTGTAGCCCATAGACATCAAAGACAATCCATGCTTTATGAGCAAACTAGTCTTCCTCAAGCTAGCCTTCCACAAATTAAGGAGCAATTTAGAGAACAATCCCATGCTATGCTTTTTGACTCTACTCCTATTCCTCAAATGATGGAGCCTACTCAAGGTTTTAAAGTAGAGCCAAATAAAAGTGTAGTTGAACAATCTCAAGTGGATATTCTCACTAAGCAAATGGAAAGTCTTATTGCTACACAATCCAATTTGGCCAAGACTATAGATGCTTTACAATCTAATTACACCAAAACTTTCCAAAATCAAATGAACCCAATGACTTTTCAAGAGCCTAATCAACATGTTATAGCTACCAATCAAAATCCACAAGTAGCTCCTACTCAAGCATATCAAGTTCCTCCAATGCATAATCCTCCCATGCATAATCCTTCAATGCAAAATCCTCATCCTCATGTGCAAAATCCTCAAATGTATCAAAACCTGTATCCTCAAGCTTCTCAAATAGCTTTTCAAAATCCTCAAAATCAAAATTTTCAAAATCATCAACCGTATAATATGGAAGCTCCTCTTGCACCTCAAGTACCACATGTTGCTCCCCAAGCTCCTCAAATACATCAATTGCATTTTCAAAATGCTAATTATCCTGTTCAAGCAATACCTTATCAACAAAATCCTCAATTTCAAAATTTCCCACCACAAGCTAATCAAAATCCTCAAAATCAAAATGGTTTTGTGCATGGCCCTCGTAGGTGTCCTTGGTGTGATTCGTTAGAGCACTTTTTGAGAGATTGCGAACTATTGAAGGATGCTAAGGAGCAACGACTAGTAATAGACATAGACAAGAAAATCTGTGACTATCGATCTAGGCTACCTTTGCAAGGAAATTATGGTAAGGGAGGAATGAAAAAACATTATGAAAATATAACCATAATGGACATAGGAACTAGAGGAGTGAAACTAGAAGCTCTTGATGAACAACAAGTAGAATCAAGTAAACCCACAAAGGAAGGTGATTTTTCCATAGAGGCTTTAGTAAGAGCACGGGATGAGATTAGGAGAATAACGGCTTGGGAGTCACCGATAGAAGATCAATCTCTTATTTCTCACATATCCAATGTAGAAGAAAAACGAAAAAGAGATGAAGCTGAGCCTAGTGAAAGAAGAGTGACTCGAAAACAAACCTCAGAGGGAATAGAAACAATCATAGAGCAAGGAGAAACATCACAATCTAAAGATAAAAAACAAGAATCAGAACCCAATGAACAAAAACAAGAGGAGAAACAAAAAGGGAAGAAGACAAAGCAAAGAAAAACAGAACCAAAGCCTTTAGATAAACCAGAACAATCAAAACAAACTGAAGACCAAACACAAGAACATGAACAAAAACAAGATCCTGAGCAAAAACAAAAGAAACCAAAGAGAAAACCTAAAGCCATCTTGATTTCAGAAATTGAGAGAAAAATAGATCCTATGGAAATTTTAGATGACATTTTGCTTAAGAGTCAAGTGACTATGTCTTTAGAACAAGTTTTCTCTATTGCAAAGCCTGTTTTTAAAGATAACTTTATCGGCCTAATTAAAAGGAAGAGGTTTCCACTTAATCTAGATACTGAGATGCAAGATTCTCTAGATCAAGATCAAGCTATGAATGAAGCCTTAAACTTTGATGAATCTGATGAAGAGGACTTTGATGATGATGAAGTAAATGTTAATAAAAATTTCTTAGGACCTATTCAACCTGACCATGAAAATCATGAAAACAATCCTGAAAGTCACTTTAAAAGAACATTTTGGTCTAGAGGTACATCAGAGATGCATGTTAAAATAGGAAATGATAAGAACACTATCACTGTAAATGCATTAGTAGATTCCGGCTCTGAAATCAATGTGATTTCAAGAGAAGTCTATGATAAGTTTCGATGGCCCATAGATAAAGATTGTGGATGGCGTATGAGAACTGCAGATAATGGTGTAGGTACCCTGTATGGAGCTTGTGCTAGTGTGCCCATATCCATAGGAGGAATCACAGAAGAGTTTCACTTTTTTATTCAAGATAATTGCTCCTATGAAGTTCTCTTAGGTCAACCCTTTATTTGTGAGAGTCGTATGGAAACTAAAGCCATGGATGATGGGTCTACCTATGCTAGATTTAAGTCTAAGGATGGAATGCAATCACTTCAAGTCATGACAGTAGGAGTGAATCATCCTAGGAATCAATTGTCAATTAGAAAGAAACCTATTGTTACTCAGGGTCACGAGCATGCTTGTAGTGATTGTGCACCTCGATTCATGTTTGGAGCTACATATGATCAAAATTTCGGATAGAATCCATTGTTGAGCGGGACAACAGTGGATATTGGTTTGACATCTCGCATCCAACCAACATGTACACTAGTTTGTTACTTTGTTTTCCACATTCTAGATTAGATTTTCTTCATAAGAGTCAATTGTCCAAGTCTTTTATCCAAAAAAGCCAAAAAAATTATAAAAACAACAAAATCATGGAACATGATGAGAACATTGAGCATGTGATTGAGACATCTCATTGTTTCTCTACTCTTGAGGAGTTAGAGTTATGTCTTCAACAAAATTCTAATTCCCATATTATTCTTATTTCTTCCCTTGATGAGTATGCTCTAATCCAAGAGTATGCTCTCAATGTTGACAAGTGCTCAAAATTTAACCAAACACATGATGCCTTAGTTGAAACAAAGTACAAAACTGTAGACAAAAAAATCAAACCCATAGCTCAACCATTACCTCAAGGAAGTAATGAAAAACTTATTGATGTGAAAAATGATCCAACTCTTCGGGATAAGAAAAACATAGGACATACATTCACGGATGAGACAATCAAACAGGTGAAAATTGGTAGAGATGATGACTTTCTTTTGCCAGCAGAGAGAGATAAATTTGAGGGAGTCATACGTAGCCATGGAAAAGCCTTTACTATGTATCCTCATGAGATTGGTTGTGTAGATCCTAAGCTAGTTGCACCCATGATAATCTTTACTATTCCACATATTCCATGGAATCTTCGTCCTATACCTGTTCCAAAGGCTCACTTACCTGAGCTAATGAAACTACTTAAGGAGAAGATAAACATGAGAATTTTAGAGCCATCTTTTGCACCTTACTCAAACAGATGGTTCACTGTGCCTAAAAAGAATGGGAAACTACGTTTTATTCAAGATCTCCAACCCGTCAATAAAGTCACCATAAGGAATGTAGGAACAGGACCCATTGTAGATGAGTTTGCTGAATCATTTTCAGGACATTCTATCTATTCAATGGGTGATTTATATTCTGGATATGACCAATTCCAGTTAGCAATTGATAGTCGTGACATAACCACAATGAAAACTCCTTTAGGCTTAGTGCGAATGTGTACTTTACCTCAAGGAGCGACTAATTCTGTGGCTCATATGATGAGTGCTATGAATATGGTCTTACATGATTTTATCCCTCATATAACTATGCCATTCATTGATGATATTCCAATTAAAGGGAGTGAGGAACGTGTAAAGGACATTACTTTAGATTCATCTGGATGTCGTAAATTTGTTCTTGACCATATCTCTGATTGTGGAAGAATATTTCAACGATTTGAAGAGGTAGGTCTCACATTTTCCATAGAGAAATCTGTTTTTGGTGTCAACGAGGTGCTTATTGTTGGACATTTATGTGGCCATTATGGTCGAAAGCCATACCCACAAAAAGTTGATGCCATTAGCAAGATTTCTGAAACATGTAACAACGTGAGTGAGGTACGTAGATTTCTTGGTGCTTGTATCTTTTATGTTATTTGGATCCCACACTTTGCTCATGTTGCTGATTGTCTTTATGACTTGTTGAGGAAGAAACGAAAATTTATTTGGACTGACAAACACACTCAAGCTATGCGTAAATTGAAGAAATTATTGCTTGAAGCTCCCATCCTTAAGCGTGTAGACTATTCTGCTAACAAACCTATTATATTGACTGTTGATACTAGTCCTATTGGTATAGGTTGGGTCATAAGTCAAGACGATAGTGAAGGGAATAGATATGCAATTAGGTTTGGTGCCAAAATTCTACATGAAACACAACGAAAATATCCACAGATCAAACGAGAACTATGGGGTATGGTAACAGCTTTGAAAATAGACAAAGAATATTTCATTGGTGCAAATGTCAAAGTTGAGACTGATTGTTTGCCTCTCATTGGAATGATAACCAATTGTTCATCTCCTGATATAGCCATGCTTAGATGGATCTCATATATTAAGTTCATAAATCCTGAGTTAGTTCATATTTTAGGTAAGTCAAACTCAGTTGCTGATATGTTATCGAGAGCTAGATTTGATGATGATCTTGAAAGTGATCTAATAAAAAATGTGAATTTAGTTGACTATGTTCCACATATATATGAGTATGAGAAATTTCATAAGTCTGAGTACGAAGATGAATGGAGAGACATAGGAAAGTATCTCAGTACACTACAACCATTACCTAGCTGGACTACGAGTAGATTCCGTAACATTAGGAAACGAGCTTATAACTTTTTCCTATGTAATGGTTATCTTTGGAGACATGCTAAGGGTAAGGTTAAGAATCCACAACGAGTCCTAAGAAAGAGAGGTCTTCAATTGCAAGTAATGAAGGAAATGCATGAGACATTATGGGCAGGTCATAAAGGATTTTTTGGAACATATGAAAAAATTAGAAGTACCTATTATTGGCCTAGGATGTATGTTGACATTAGTAGCTATGTTTCTACATGTTCTACTTGTCAACTTCATTCATCAGTCAAACATAGAGATCCGTTGCATCCTACTTATCCACCTTGTATTCACTACAAGTGGGTAGTAGATCTTGTAACTATGCCTAAAGGTATCGACAAAATGCATTACATTGTACTTGCAAGAGAAGACTTAACTAATCATGTAGAGGGACGTGCACTACGATCTAAGACCACTTACAATGTTTGCAAATTCTTGCTTGAAGATGTCATAAGTCGCTTTGGGTACATAGAGAAAGTAGTTGCCGATCGTGGAGAGTTAAATGCGAGAGAAGCTAAAGAGTTCTTTGAGCGTCACGGTATTCGTTTGTCTCTCACTACTGCATATAACCCAGAGGCCAATGGTAAAATAGAGAGAGGGCATCCACCTATTGTGAAAGCCATATCTAAAGCATGTAATGGTGACATCAAACAATGGCCTAAATTCTTACCTTTTGCACTTTGGGCAGATAGAATGACATGCACACGTACTACTGGATATATGCCTGGTGAACTCATGTACTGTCAAAAACCATTGTTTCCAATTCAGTCTCATATTTCTGCATGGTCAAATTTGCCTTGGTCTGAAAACATGTCTACTGATGATTTTTTGAGTTTGCGTATTAAACAGTTAGAACAAGGTAAATTAAGACTTGATGATGCTGTTGAAAAATTAAGAGAATCTAGAATGAAGAACAAGCATTATTTTGATAAAACTCATCGATTGCGTCCTAAGCCAATTGAAGTAGGAGATTGGGTGCTCATTTATGATAGTACATTTGACTCTCAATATGATGCACGCAAAAAGCTCACTCAACGGTGGTTTGGGCCATACATTGTATCAAAAGTCAACAACAATGGTACGTATGCTCTTTGTGAATTAAATGGTGTTGCACTAAAAACTTTGATTGCAGGTAAAAGGATAAAGGTATTCAAGAAACGTGATAATGACGAGTACATTTTGGATGAGGACATTGAAGAAGATGACAACAATGAGGCCGATTCATAAACAGGAGTATCCATGTTATAAAAAAAATAAAAATATAAATAAAAAAAAGGAAAAAAAAAACATATAAAAATATCATTAATTTTTCAAGTTCATGTTGCTTTGTTTTTTTTCAAGTTCATTCTATTTTTTTTTTCTTTTTTCCATGCTTGTTTCATGCATGTTTTTTTTCAGTCTTTGCATTGCATTGCATTGCATATCCACATCACTTGAGTCAAAAAAAAGGCAAATGATGATTTCTCTACTTGTGTAAAATTGTATCTTAAGTAGTAACTTATCTACTAAGAAATTGATTATAATCTAGGATTGTGGAAAGATAGGGCATCTAGATTTGGAGGTTTATTTTGGTGACATGACTTTCATATATAAACATGCATATGTATCCAGTATCGAAAGCATAATTGTTGAAATCCTAGCTCCTGCTATTGCATGTTTCTACATCCTTAGTCCATCTCACAGCACTTGTATCGGAGTTTAAACGACTGTTCTCCGTCATCAAAAATGGTTGTACCTTGTATTGGGGTTTAATTTTTCCTCGTCAAAAAAAAAAAAAAAAAAAAAAAAAAAAGCTACATGTTACCAAGAAGTTTACACTTTCTTCCACCCCAAAAAAGTGATCGTAACCATAAAGTTGCCGAATCATCGTCATCATCAAAAAAAAAAAAAAAAAAAAGAGGCAAGCCAAAGGAGGATAAAGAGGCATAGTAGAATAAATCACGGGCTATATAGGCAGATTTATGCATTAGTGGAGTTTAGTTAGATTTCCTTGCATGTTATTAGAGAAAGAGCATATTCATATTTATGTAGGAAAGGAGTTGATCTAAAATAAGCTAAAGATGAAAGATGTCTCTTGAAAATCCTAAATCTTTGTTTATAATCATATTTAAGGTAGATTGCTTTATGAAAAAGGTACAAAATTTTCTTCAAGATGAGAGGAACTGATGCTTAAAACGACTCAATACATCCACTTCCACTTCATATTGATGCTTGTTTTTTTTTCTTTCTTGTTGCCAATGTTGCTTGTTCATTTGCATATATGTTGCCTATTTGTTCATGCATATTCATGTTGCCTATTTCAATTATTTCTTTCATGCAAATTTTGCTTCATGTCACGTTACCTACTTATTCATGCATATAATCAATTTTCCTTCCATCTTTCTTATGTTGCCTATAAAAGAATTTGATGCCTGGAACATTTTGTTTTTCATAGATGCTAGAGTGGCGCTTCCGGAGGAACCGCAGGTTTAGTGGGGGCGAATGTCGTCGAGATTTGCTCTCCTCTCTCACTTGTGAAGGCCTACAAAAAACATATTTGGTGAAGGTAGCCATAATTCCCCGAGAAGTTTAGGATGCATCAAGGATGTCAAAGGAAGGTCACATACAAAGTTTCAAAGAAATCAAGAAAGTCCATGGTAGCGGTCAAAGCTGGTCAAAGTTGGTCAAAGTTGGGAAATTAGGGCAAAAATTTCATTGGCACCAAATTAGATGAAAATCCATATACTTGTAAAGATTGTCAAAGGCAGTCTATAGCCCAAATTTCAGCAGAAAATGGATTTTGTAGCACATTGATATGCTATGTTCATTTTGTAAAAATGTAATTTTTCTAGTTTGACCCTACAAATTCTTGTATAGAAAATTATGTTAGCCATATGGTTTGGCATGTATAAAGATCATATGTGGCTACATATTTGTACAAATGTTCAAGGCTATCAGAGCTTCCTAGACACCTTAATGCTACCTTGCAAGCTTCCAAATGTAGTCAAACTTGTACAAGGGAGATTCAGATGGGAGTTTTTCCTGCATATTCCTGAAGGAGATCTTTGGAAACATAGTCCTACAAAGTTTCATCTTCATCAAAGTCTTTTTGGAGGGTCAAAGAGCACAAATTCCAGTTTTCAAGGTCACCGCAGTTTTCTAGAATAAGAAAATTGAAGGCTTGAAGGACTGCCACATGTCAAAATATGATTGAACCATGGTGTACGGTCAAGATGAGCTCCTATTCAAGGGTGGAGATGCACTAAAGCATAAAGGAAGGAGGATCCACGATTTTTTTTCATAAAAGAAGACTTTTTTTACAATCAAAGATCAATAATGCAGTGTTTCTCCAAAAATAGTGGCTTATCTTATCCGAATTGATATCAGCACTGATCCGACGGTCCAGATCATCCCCAGATCCAATGGTGGAGAATGAGGGCGCCTAAATTTCACTCCTTTACACTAGATTTGATAGAAAGAACAATTCCAAGCCATTGATTTGATTAATCAAATGGTTGTAATCAAAAGTAGTGATCCTAGAGTTGAGAGTTGATTTCTCTAGATCCAAGGGCCCAAATTCATTCAAAAAACTATATAAACCCCCCTCCAAACTCCTAGAGCATCATTGTTAGGCATCCATAGGGCTCATGCTAGCTTACGGTTTCCTTGAGACGATCACCCTCGGTTGAGCGAGTGAGGATCCAAGGTGAGCTAGTATGAGTATAGAACCTAGTTTCAAATTTAAGTTAGAACTCCAATTTAGGATAGGCTCTTGAAACTAGCATCTCTATCTTGACTCACCCTCGGTGGAGCGTGTGAGTGAGTTAGAGCTGATTTTAATGAGTCTTAAACTTCTTTAGTTAGACGTTACGAGCCTAGACAGACATAGGGTCACTGGAGTGGAACTCACCTTCTTATGTGTGACATTCGGTTGAACTGTCATGGTTTGAGGGTCGGAACCACCTTTGATCAGTAGACTGCTTAGCATGACGTACCACGACGATCTTTTACATGTAACTTAATTCAAATTCTTTTAATTCATGTCACTTGTCACTTGTCTCTTGTCACCTCTCTCAGTCTCTTAAGTATTTTTACATGTCCTCTATTTCTTCTATGTGTGAGAAGGCTCCGCAATATTGCGTTGAACCAGTGAGGATGTTTCTTTGAGCTTGTGAGTAAAATCCATCATCATAATTCACTTGCATGCATATAATCCATACAAATCCATACATATTTATTAGTTTCTGAAAGTGTATAAGAAGCTCCAATATTGGACCATTCTTCCTTTCGAAACTGATTTATGTGTAAGGATTCCATCTATTCTCGTCATGCATACATATCATCCAAAGAAGTCTATACATATGGATTAGAATTAGGAAGTGTTTAAGAAGCTCCTCCAATGGACCATTCTTCCTTCCAAATTTGATTCGTGTGTATGGTTCTCTTTCATTCTTATCATTCATGTTCATAAATCTAAATTGCACTCCTACTTTCCCATTCCCATAATCATTTCAACATCTCTCTCTTCTCCATACTCAACATTAATTTCACCTTCACATCTTTAAACCTTCCAACATTCATTAGCTTCATACACCCTGTGTGTGCCACGATCGGACCCGATCCAAAGTTGGGAAATTAGGGCAAAAATTTCATTGTCACCAAATTAGATGAAAATCCATATACTTGTAAAGATTGTCAAAGGCAGTCTATAGCCCAAATTTCAGCAGAAAATGGATTTGGTAGCACATTGATATGCTATGTTCATTTTGTAAAAATGTATTTTTTCTAGTTTGACCCTACAAATTCTTGTATAGAAATTTATGTTAGCCATATGGTTTGGCATGTATAAAGACCATATGTGGCTACATATTTGTATAAAGTTTCAAGGCTATCCGAGCTTCCTAGACACCTTAATGCCACCTTGCAAGCTTCCAAATGTAGTCAAACTTGTACAAGTTAGATTCAGATGGGAGTTTTTTCTGCATATTCCTGAAGGAGATCTTTGGAAACATAGTCCTACAATGTTTCATCTTCATCAAAGACTTTTTGGAGGGTCAAAGAGCACAAAGTCCAGTTTTCAAGGTCACCGCAGTTTTCTAGAATAAGAAAATTGAAGGCTTGAATGTCTGCCACATGTCAAAATATGATTGAACCATGTTGTACAGTCAAGATGAGCTCATATTCAAGGGTGGAGATGCACTAAAGCATAAAGGAAGGAGGATCCACGAATTTTTTCCATAAAAG
>CM035433.1:8368496-8443496 GCA_020310875.1 Ceratopteris richardii | reverse complement strand
GGAATGAGATAAATTCACATGAAAATTACAAACAAGTAAAAACCAAGTTTATAAATTAATTACCTCATCGCAAACGCTCCCATGAGACTACCGCATCGCGTCCCTCCAAGTCCTGCAATAGTGCAGTCAACCCATGACTATATCCATAAGACTCCTCCGATCCTAGTGGAGGACGACCCATTGCAAGCTCCTAAAACAAATATAAAAAGATTAGAGAAATTATATATGAGAATTTTAACACAAATAAATTCAATAAATGAAATGGTACCTACAAACTCATGACGCATCGTGTCATATCCGCCGCTGCCCAAATGTGACGGTCCGATCGTGTCTAGACGTGTGGCTGCAGCATTTCGCTGTTGGCGATATCGATCACGAGTCTGCTGCTGCTCATCACAAATCATGTCCCACTCCTCAGCATCTAACCACACAGGCTTTGGTAAGCCTTCTCTGAATGCATCACGAGCCTCGGATCGTCGATGCGACATGACCTCACGTGCGGTATGCAGAATCCACTTTGAACTGACAATCGACTGTCCATCGGCTGGTCAGAACTCTTGGTAAATCGTCTGTGTGATATAATTCTTCCGATCTTTATCCTGTTCACTCCATTTCCGCATGATGGAGTGTCCAAACTGGATGGAGCAAAGCTGTCGTATGCGTGCATGCATTGCTTTGCTAGCCGCATCCATCACCGGAGCTCCATCTCGGATACTATACACCTTGGAGTCATCATGGTCATGAGCACCCCAAGGTGTACGTGGTGTAGTGTGTGGTGTACTGCGTGGTGTACTGCATGGCATACCTACATCTGAGGTACTCGTCCTAGGAGTAGAAGCGGGCGACACAACGTCCGTCGCACTGCCTCCACAACAACCGCCTCCAGACCTACCTGTAGATCCACTCCTAGAACCTCCTGCTCCAGAGCGTGACCTCGATCTACGAGACAGGCCAGACCCTGTATCGCGCTGAGGTGTCGAACGCACATTTCTACTAGTAGATCCAGTAGGAGATGGTTGCAAAGATGGTCGTGGTGGAGTCACAAAGCTAGGAGACATACCTCCTACGGGAGTAGCACCACCCTCAGGAGTGACACCGGCAGGAGTGACACCGGCGGGAGTGACACCGGCGTGAGTGAGGCCAGCGGGAGTGAGGCCGACAGGAGTAAGGCCGCCAGGAGTGAGGCCGGGAGGAGTGCTACCACGAGCGATCCAATACTGTGATGCAGTGGCCATATACACAGGAGGAACCTGAGAGATGAACTCCAAAAGCTGCTCCTCTGTCATGGACTGTGGAGTGACTGGAGGACTGTCTCCCATCGTGCTGTGTAATAAAATAACTCAAATAATTAGCATGTGATAAGAAAAATAATATAGGGAATAAACCAAAAAAAAACAAAAAATTAGTACGTACAAGTCTTTTATTCAAAGGTCCTCTACTCTAGCATCCTCTTGAAGATCCGATGCACCGAGAATATCTATCTCTAAATTGATGGCTTCTAAATCGCTTGCTATGCTGGTTTCCTCTTGATCATCGTCTATTGCTTCGTCTTCTCGAACAATGACCTCTTCTTCAATGACCTCTTCTTCTTGAACAATGATCTCTTCCTCCTCAACTATCGAATGAATCTCTGAGTCCACTAGAGATGGACTTTCTTCTACATTTGCATTTTCAAAAATTTGTCTACAACGTGGAGTGACTTGTAAAATAAATAGCCACTCTGGGTCTTTTGAATTTGGTATAAAAACAACTTGCTCACAGTGTTCAGGAAGTACAAATGTATCCCTTTCATCTGTCCATAATCTTGTGGAGTCGACTTGAATCAAACCACTCTTATCTCGTCTCACTGTTGCGTTTCTTCTAGAGGTGACTACTTTGAACCATTTCACGTCAAAAACAAAGTAATCAAACTTTCTGAAAGATAGTTTCAAGATGTCTTGAATCACACCACAATAATCTAACTCGCCTTCTAGAGCATTATCATCTCTTGCACTCGCTCTACTTTTTTGCAAAAAATTCACCATCACTCCACTATCAAAAGTAGACCAGTTTTGATCGATTCGTGCGATTCAAAAGTGTCGTCCATGAGACCATAGTGCACCGTATTTGATATACTCCCAATCATATCCTTTTGCGAGTTCTTCTTCTTCTTCAGAGATATCTTCACCCGCTCCCTTTGCTTGTGAAACCGCTGAATCTAGCCATCTGCTCGTTGGAAAAGATGGGAGAGGTCAAAGATTTTCTGGAAGAGGCAAAAATCGAGTGGAACAATTTCTTCGAAACTGAGCTCTTTCCTTTGCGTTAGTTTCCTTGGCAAGTTCATACCTTTCTAACCACTTTTGCATAGGCTCAGAGTTAACTATGCAAAACTTCATTGCCTTCTCTCTGAAAGCTGCATCCATTTTTCTTTGCAATCCTTTACCCTGTGGTTCATCGCCTACGAGACAAACATCTTCATCATGGCTCCATAAGCGAGGCATTTCGCGATCCGATATACGTAGAAACTCAGTAATGAATACAAGAGATTCTTGTACAAGCCATCCCTCTGCCATGCTACCCTCTGGACGTGCTCTCTATCGAACAAACCCTTTTAATGTCTTCATAAAGCGCTCTAAGAAGAACATCCATCGACTATGGACAATTTGAAAATCGTGAAGTTATTGATATTGTACCACCCGGTCCCGAGCTTATCGTTTCAGAAGGTGAATCCGTCAAAGCAACTTCATTTCCTACATGAACCAGTAATGAAGTTGAATAGTGAGAATACTTGTGGGAAAGTATTTCTCTACCATACAAACAACCTTGATAGCATTGAATTTCGCACTCTCTATTCTATCTCTATTTATCTCTTTAGAAGATATCCACCGTACTAAAGAACTAATTTTATAAATGGTTTTTCGTACATCCTCTGAAGGACAATCTTTTAGGGCTATAGGGAGCACAAACTGTAAAAACTTGTGCCAATCATGAGACTTGAGTCCTGCAAGATCGTCGTTTCGTGTGAAAGCAGTCTTTAGACATCTCATGCATCGAGTAGGTGTACGAAACTCTGAAATTGTTTTCTTCACTTGTTGCTCTTCCATCCTGTGAAGCACCCAAGGAGCTCTTGGTAACGATATTGTTCCATTGGGCTTAGTAATTGCCCATATAATACATGTATATATGTATTATATGTGTATGTGTATGTATGTATATATGTTATGTACGTGTTAAAACCCTAAAACCCTAATCCAAATGACCTAGAACTAAAACATGTATATATATGTATGCATGTGTATATGTATATATATGTGAATATAGATAGGTATATAAGTATGTGTGTTTGTGTATTTATATATTTATTTATAATTCAGATTTTTTCTTTACTTAATTATATTTAATTATATATATTTAATAAAATAATTTAAAACACTAGTTCTTTTTATATTTATTTATGTATATAATTATCTTATTTTATATATATATTTATTTATATATTCAGATTTTTTTCTTACGTAATACTATTTTTATATATTTAATTTTATATATTTAATTATAAATATTTAATTAAATTATTTCAAACACTAGTTCTTTTTATATTTATTTATGTATATAATTATCTTATTTTATATATATATTTATTCATATATTCAGATTTTCTTCCTTACATAATCCTATTTTTATATATTTAATTTTATATATTTAATTATAAATATTTAATTAAATTATTTAAAACACTAGTTCTTTTTATATTTATTTATGTATATAATTATCTTATTTTTTATATATATTTATTCATATATTCAGATTTTTTTCCTTACGTACTCCTATTTTTATATATTTAATTTTATATATTTAATTATATATATTTAATTGAATTATTTAAAACACTAGTTCTTTTTATATTTATTTATGTATGTAATTATCTTATTTTATATATATATATTTATTTATATATTCAAAATTTTTTTCCTTACGTACTTCTATTTTTATATATTTAATTTTATATATTTAATTATAAATATTTAATTAAATTATTTAAAACACTAGTTCTTTTTATATTTATTTATGTATATAATTATCTTATTTTATATATGTATTTATTTATATATTCAGATTTTTTTTCCTTACGTAATCCTATTTTTATATATTTATTTTTATATATTTAATTATATATATTTAATTATATATATTTAATTAAAACCCTAATCTTAAAATTCTAGATCTGAAATACTAAACCCTAAAACCCTAATCTTAAATATGTAGACCTAAAATATGTATATTTCTGTATACATGTGTATATACATGTATATATGTATTACATGTGCATGTGTATGTGTGCATATATCTTATGTAGGTGTTATAAACCTAAAACCCTAATCTTAAAGTTTTAAATCTAAAATATGTATATTTTTGTATGCATGTGTATCTACATGTATGTATGTATTATATGTATATGTGTGTTTGTGTATATATGTAATCTACATATAAAAATCCTAAAACCCTAATCAGAAAGACTTAGACTTAAATCTGAAATACTAAACCCTAAAACCCTAATCTTAAATATGTAGACCTAAAATATGTATATTTCTGTATACATGTGTATATACATGTATATATGTATTACATGTGCATGTGTATGTGTGCATATATCTTATGTAGGTGTTATAACCCTAAAACCCTAATCTTAAAGATTTAAATCTAAAATATACATATTTTTGTATGCATGTGTATCTACATGTATGTATGTATTATATGTATATGTGTGCTTGTGTATATATGTTATCTACGTATTAAAATCCTAAAACCCTAATCAGAAAGACTTAGACTTAAATCTGAAATACTAAACCCTAAAACCCTAATCTTAAATATCTAGACCTAAAATATGTATATTTCTGTATACATGTGTATATACATGTATATATGTATTACATGTGTATGTGTATGTGTGCATATATGTTATGTAGGCGTTATAACCCTAAAACGCTAATCTTAAAGATTTAAATCTAAAATATGTATATTTTTGTATGCATGTGTATCTACATGTATGTATGTATTATATGTATATGTGTGCTTGTGTATATATGTTATCTACGTATTAAAATCCTAAAACCCTAGTCAGAAAGACTTAGAGTTAAATCTGAAATACTAAACCCTAAAACCCTACTCTTAAATATCTAGACCTAAAACCCTAAAACCCTAATCTTAAATATTTAACCCTAAACCCTAATCCTATTTAAAACCCAAAAACTCTAATCTTAAATATTTAACCCTAAAACCCTAATCCTATTTTTATATATTTGATGTAAAACAAAAACTTCAAAATAAAAATAGGATTATATGTGTGTATGCATGCATGTGTGTATATATGTGTGTGTATGTATGCATGTGTACATGTGTGTGTGTGTATGTATACATGTGTATACATGTGTGTGTATGTGTATGTGTGTGTATGTAGGCATGCATGTGTGTGCATGTGTGTGTACGTGTGTGTATGTATGCATGCATGTATGTGTATGTGTGTGTATGTGTATGCATGCGTATACATGTGTGTGTATGTATACATGCATGTGTGTATATTTGTGTATGTATGCATGTGTCTATGTATGTGTGTATGCATGCATGCCGGTATATATGTGTGTATGTATGCATGCATGTGTGTATATGTGTGTATATATGCGTGTGTGTATGTATGTGTGTATATGTGTGTGTGTATGTGTATGTATGCATATGTGTATATAT
This sequence comes from Ceratopteris richardii, assembly GCA_020310875.1. Classification (NCBI taxonomy): domain Eukaryota; kingdom Viridiplantae; phylum Streptophyta; class Polypodiopsida; order Polypodiales; family Pteridaceae; genus Ceratopteris; species Ceratopteris richardii. The sequence continues at coordinate 8,437,775 of CM035433.1, read as the reverse complement.
GTGTGTGTATGTATGTGTGTATGCATGTGTGTGTATGTATGCATGTGTGTAAAGTTATGTGTGTGTGTATGCATGCATATGTGTATATGTGTGTGTATATGTAAGCATGCATGTGTGTATAGGTGTGTGTATGTAAGCATGCATGTGTCTATAGGTGTGTGTATGTAAGCATGCATGTGTGTACATGTATGTGTGTATGTATGCATATGTAAATTAATGTGTTTCTTCCTTTCTCTTCTCTCTCTCTTTCTTTCTCTCTCTCTCTCTCTTTCTCTCTCTCTCTCCTTCTCTCTCTATCAATAGCGAATAAAAGAATCACTTACAAGTATGTCTCTCTTTGAATCGTTGTCGTCAAAGCGTAATGTAGGTCGTCTTCGTCCAATTCCAAACAATCGACGCCAACGAACTTCTGCAAAATCAACGAAAAGAGAAATTAGAAACCCTAGAGCATAGAGAAACACAAATGCTAATAGTACGCACAACACTTACCAAGATGTGAGAGCTAAGCCGAGAGAGAGTGTGTGTGTGTAGAGAGAGAGATCCATGTGTGTGTGTGCACAAGACAATGTAGGTTCATGCGCGCAAGTTCGACAGTAGATCGAGAGTACTCAAACACACGCAGAAATGTGAAGTTTTGCTCTTGGGTTCGCGGTATGTTTAAAAATTCAATGCCGGTATAGGCGCCGGTATGGACGTCGATATACGCGTCGGTAGATGCCAGTAAATTACCGATGCTTATACAAACGCTCATACCGACGCATATACCGATGCCTATACAGACGCTTATACCGGCGGCTGTGTGCCACACCGACGATCCGTTTAAAACGGTCATACCGACGGTCACTTGATCGTCGGTATCTCTTAGTGAGATTTTCCGAGGGCTATATGGATGCCGACTATGACCATCGGTATATGCAGCATCGGTATGCCCCTCATATGTTGTAGTGTACACACATCACTTACCAAGATGAGAGAGAGATAGATAGATAGGTAGATAGATAGATAGAGAGAGAGAGAGTAGGGGGAGAGAGAGAAAGAGATGTGTGTGTGTGTGCATGTGTATATGTGTGCATGGGTGTATGTATTGTGTGTATATGTGTAAAAGTAAAAAAACCATAATCTTAAAACCCTAACCCTAAAACATGTATATGTGTGTATGTGTATGTGCATGTATGCATGTGTGTGTATACATATGTGAGTGTGTATATATATGTGTATGTGTATGTAATATGCATGTGTGTATGTATGTATGTATGTGTGTGTACATGCATATGTGTGTGTATGTATGTATGCATATGCATGTGTGTATGCACATATGTGTGTGTATACATATGTGAGTGTGTATGTATATGTGTGTGTGTATGTATGTATGTGTGTGTGTACATGCAAATATGTGTGTATGTATATATGCATATGCATGTGTGTATTTATATATGTGTGTGTACATGTATGTATGCATTATGTGTGTGTACATGTATGTATGTGAGTACGAGTATGCATATGTGTGTGTATGTAATATGCATGTATGTATGTATATGTGTGTATGCATATGCATGTGAGTATGTAATATGTATGTGTATGTATATGCATGTGTGTATGTAATATGTATGTGAGTGTGTATGTAGTATGCATGTGTGTATGTAATATGTATGTGAGTATATGTATGCATATGTTTGTGTATGTATGTATGCATCTTTCTCTGTATCTCATTCTCTTTCTATTTCATATCTCTCTCTCTCTTTCATCTCTCTCTCTCTCTCTTTTGATCTCTCTCTTTCATCTCTCTCTCTCTCTCACTCTTTATGTTTCTCTAGATCTCTCTATTTCTTTCATCTCTCTCTCTCTCTCTCTCTCTCTCTCTCTCTCTCTCTCTCTCTCTCTTTCTCTCTCGCTCTTTATGTTTCTCTAGATCTCTCTCTTTCTTTCATCTCTCTCTTTCTTTCATCTCTCTCTCTCTCTCTCTTTATCTCATTCTATATAAATAAAAAATTACTTACCTTGATGCAATTGTTTGGAGCGTTGTCATTAAAGGCCACTTAATGTTGTCAGTCATCAAATTCCAAAGAACTCACGCCAAAAAGCTCGTGCAAAACTAAAGAGAAGAGAAATTAGAAAAGGGAAAACACAAAGAACGAGAAAAGGTGCTACAGTACGTGCGATACTTACCAAAATTTCATATCTAGAGAAATAGAGAGGTGTATGTAGAGAGAGAGAGAGAGAGAGAGAGAGAGGGAGAGAGAGAGAGAGAGGGAGAGGGAGAGGGAGAGGGAGAGAGAGAGGGAGAGGGAGAGGGAGAGGGAGAGGGAGAGGGAGAGGGAGAGGGAGAGGGGAGAGAGAGAGAGAGAGAGAGAGAGAGAGAGAGAGAGAGAGAGAGAGAGAGAGAGAGAGAGAGAGAGAGAGAGAGAGAGAGAGAGAGAGAGAGAGAGAGAGAGAGAGAGAGAGAGGATCTTTCCATCGTGTTACACCGTGGATCTCATTGCTTGCTGAGTTTATGTCTCATGATGCATCTTTCCCCAGTCTAGAGATTTTATCACTTCAGACCATGATTCTATGTCACTGCTTTCATCAATTACTTGACACCCATATGTAGATGTATGAGATGTTGAAGGAACATTACCAGAAGTGCCGAGGAAAAACACTCTCATGCCTCCCTAAAAGAAGTTCTTTTTCTCGAGTTTTCGAGTCATAAATTATCTTCTCTTTTATGAGAACTAGGTTCTTAGTCAATGCTTCTTTAAAGCTCTCACACAAGTATTTGTTGTGCTCTAAGGAGTCACACCAGATGCAACTTTTAATTTCAAGAGCTTTTAGGGTTTTATTGTTAGTTGCTAGGGAGGATTGGGATTCCATCATCTGCTTAATACTTTGGATCGTAGGATCACTAAACCTTTTAAACATTTATTCCATAGTGTTGGGAGGTACAATATCCTTCCTAATCAGTGTATTAGTCTGAGTATTTTGGGAAGGCTTATGCGGTGTCTGCATTTTGTCTTCTTGTAAGTCCTCCTACTAATCTTGCATGAATTTTGCCATAACTCTTTTCTTTTCCATATACCTTTTTACTGCTGCTTCTACCTCATCCCATTTCTCTATGAGCTTGGAATCTATCTCCATGTCTTGCAATTGTGGGAGAATTTCTTCACGGGCTTTTATATCTATCGCTCATAAAAAAAATGATAACCTTTCATGTTCTATTGCTCTCCTATCATGTTTCGTCAATTCATCGTATTGACGAGAAAATTCCCTTTTTTATATCCAAGATGGTTTGATCTTTCACTTTGTGAATCCACTTTAAGAACGTCGTTCGAGTTACTTTATCAATATCCTTGTAAGCGAACATTTTATTGGAGCCAATTTGTATTATGACCACCTTTTCTTGGCTTCCATTATTAGTCAGTCACACAAATGTAGCTCTGAAACATATACAAAATTTTCAATAAGTTCCATATCATTCAACCCGGTTTTAAGGTACGAAGCTTCCAACTCGTATTCCTTGCAAAATCAAGTAACATGTTTACCATCGAAGTAGCTACTCTGTTTAATAAATTGCTCGTGGAATGATTGAATATCACTTCATCTGTTCTTGTCCTGCTAGAAGCGCAAAAGTTGAGTTATGACATTCATCTGGGAAATTGCAATGTCGCCCATAAATAATCAACTGGGAAAAGCTTTTCAAACTGTACTTCATGCTAAACTTTTCACTCTAAGCTCGAAGTCTCTACTCTCACCTCCTTTCACATTGGGTTCAACAAGTATGTGGCAAAGTTCATAGAAAGAAGAAAGAAATAGAAGAAATATGGATACTTGTGGGCATCCTGCTTACGCGCAGATTCTAGTTTAGCTCATGAACAGATCATTTCTAAGATTCAATCTTCGGTGCTCAGATTCACATGTCGAATGAAAACATTCATAGAGTTTTCTTAAGTTGCTACACTTCTCCGTCCACTCACTAGTTTGCTTAAATATAAGAACAAATAGGAAAGCATAAAGAAGTTAGCATACATTTGATTGCACCCTAAAGATCGAAGATCCGTTTACAAAAAGGAAGTTAAATGCAATTCATTGGGTATAAAGAGGTGGTGTTGTAGAACATTAAGGGCTAAGTGAGGTTAAAGGCTGATCTCAATGAAATTGGTTTATTACAAACACTCGAATTCTTTTCCCAATTCTCTTTTAGATTATCTTGATTTGATTGTGGGTTAAACAACATCTATGAAAATAGAAAGGACACTTTCCAAGGGAAAGAACATTACTAACAGATGCAAACAAATCTAGCCATCACTAGTGTTTCATGTCAATAGAGTTTAGTTGATTCTATAACCTGAATCACAAGAGAATTAGATCGATGGCATCAAAGAGTTCTAGTTGTAGAGCAAGCTCACATGAAAAGAGTTATCAACTTTCACCATCCAAGTGGTTCGCCATTTCTCTTTTCAACATATATTGAGTTATTTACTCTAAATGAGGAATATTTCGAATTCCCGTTACGTTTCGAGTTGGTATGTCTTTTACTTTTATGTTCATGATATTATCGATGACCACGTTCTTTCTTTGGGTCCTCATCGTTTTCCATCCATAGTTTTCCTATTTCTTTATTTATTGCTATAAACAAACACTATGGTCTTTCAACAGATAAAACAAAAGGAATAATGCGCATAGCAAGAAGTGATTCTCATCAGTACCAGGTCAATCTAAGCAGTTGCAAAACGATGGAGTATTAATGCTATAACTCTAGAACAAGATATAATCGTTATACTATATCTAAACAGCATCAAAGATCAAAACACATAGGGAACATAAATTAACGATGATGAAACATTTGATATAGTTTTCATATGAAATGATTTTCATCAATTGTTGCCATGATATCAGCGATATAGTTCACATAGAGCAACCATGACCCCGCAAACAATCTTGACATTGTACATTCCACAGTTGACTCAACAAGCAAGATTTGAAACAAATTTTCAAGAATAGAGTGATGAGGAACTTACAAAAATCATTGAGATAAATATTTTTCTTTGTGAATGTAAAAGTATTCACCTAATTTACATAGGAAAGGAATGGAAAGTTTTGTTTAACATGGTAATAGCTTCATTGCTAGAATCATTAAACGAGATTGAGTGTTTAAAGTGTGGATCTAATATACCCATAGTCATTGCTTGGAAGCATATTTAATTATGCAAATGTGTGTAAAGAGATCGACATTAGTTTTTGATAGCATAAGCAAGGAAGTTTTAGCTATTTTTAACTCAAGAAAATGATCTTCAAGTGATAGTATAGTAGCAATCATCTACATATATGAGTAATTTTTTTTTTACATTCATCAAAACTTAATTTTGAAGAAATGAACGAAAAAATCGATACTTGCATATTGGAGTTCGAGTTCTTCAGATATTTTAGGATTAGTCTACCTCCTGTATTGATAGCCACAAATATGTCCCATATGTTGATAGTAGTGGATCCATCTTGTTATTCTCTTTAATTATCTTTCTTGTGGTTACCCGTAATAAAAGGGTAGTGGATCCATATTTTTATTCTCTTCAATTAGCTTTCTTGTGGTTACCATCCCATTTCTTGTTTGCACAAGTTCCATGTAGGGCGTGCCGAAAATAGAAATTGAGTGAGTAAATCCCTCTATACATGTTTGTTCGTACAGTCAACATTGTTTGGCTTGGTTTAAAGGTACACTAAGAACTCGTTTTTTATCATGGATAGCACAAGTGCTCAAATTATGAGGCCTTAATAAAGAAAAAAATATCAATGATACTTCCTCATCTAGGTTATAAATGGGGATGTGATTCTTTGATACTTATTGAATTTTGTTGTTTTTAGGGTGCTTATCACAATCTTTCCATTGGGATCATGTTCGTCAAATTTTTAAAACAAGACTCTTCAATCTTTATCTATTGTGTACTTTTTGCCTTAAAGAACAAGACTCTTCAATCTTTACTATTGTGTACTTTTTTCCTTCATTTCTTCTTTAAGAAAAACTAGCTATAGGTAACACCACTTTTTTAGAACTTCTCAAAACGCTTTAATTATAACACTTCAGTACCTCTTTCATGGTGATAAATATGGGTTCATAATTTTTTTGTTAGCTTCAGCTTTTCGACACTTGCTTCTCAAAACTGATTGGTTTCTCGCTCTTAGAGTCTTTAAGTAAGCGAATGCCCGAGGGATAAAGGGTGGGTACATACACACATGCAGACATACATACATGCATACATACACACATGCAAAATTAGGATAGAAAATGCACATGTATGAAAGGATTTAGATGCACACATGGATGCCCATATAGATCATGTGTTTGATGCTCATAATGATTTTGTAGAGCATGATGTTTTTGATCATATGGATTCTATTGTGAAGCACACTTTTGATGACAGTTTCGATGCTTTAGAGCATGATGTATGCTCATGTAGAGCATTGGGAAAATAGTCTAGTAGAGTTTGATCATCAGTTTGGCCTTGGTGAAAAGGTTGTGGTGTTAGCTCATGTAGAGGATGATGATACACTTGGTGTCTTAGAGAAAGAGAGCTCTTACGATACACTCTATGTGATAGAGCATATTAGCTCTCAAGGTGAACAACATGGGCAAAAATGTCTCATATGATGCCCAAATTAAGTGATACAAAGATCTAGTGAGAAAAAATAACAAGCAACCATTTCATTTTTGCAAAGCTTCCATTAAAACCTTTGAATTTTATTGTTCATAGCCAAGGAACATCATAAGAAAATGTTTTAGCAAAAGAATGATCAACCCCAGCTTGGGAATGCTTGAATGGTGATTGATGATGACTTTCAGCTTCTACACCACCTCTACGAGTGGATTTATTCATTCTATAGAGGCTTGTGACTTGTTAGTTTCTCACTACCACTCTTTATATTAGTTGTGCATACTGACACATAAAACTAAAAAAGAAACATTAAAACACTTAAAAACACAAAAAAAAGTGAAGAAAAGAGCTAAAACTTCCCTAAATATGGAATTAGGACCTTCATCCCCACATAGAGAGAATACACACATGGATCAGCATACTGTAGATACTATAGAGACCATGAGTAGTAAAATATCACACTTAAAAGGCACTCTTTTGACTATCTTATAGCACCTTGGTGACTCTAAGAGAGAGAAAGTTATGCCTGATGTTGGGCTATGAATCATGGATTTGGAAGATTTGGGTGAGGGCCATACTCTAGAAATCTCTAGCAAAGGAGTCCTGATTAGAGTTTCTAGATGGTAGAATAAGGAGATTAAGTGGCAATGTTATTGTGGATCTAGTGGTTCGCAGACCACTGATGTTGTTCACCCGTGGCTAAACAAGTGGGAGTAGTGCTTCCACTTATTACATACCATGGATGATACACATAAGATATAGCATGCCACATATAATATTATGGACATTGCCCATAGGTGATGTCATAAGATAGGAAAAGATAACAAAGAGCTCATGACTTCAAAGCAATTTAAAACTCTTCTCTATAGTAACTTTTTTTCATTACCCAAAAAAAAAATCAAATAGTCTAGGAATATGCTGATATTTAGAGGGAAGTACTTGTTAATGTACTAGATGCCTTCCAATATTTTCTCCAAGTCCACAAGCTCCCCTTGGGACTGAGAGAAACATTTTGACCTTTAATTAGAAATAAGAGGCATCACTCTCTCGAACATGCCCTAGAGTTTTCTCTAGTTTATGATGATGGTCAAAGGGGAATAGGCTCTCAAGGAAAGATGTCCTCATGGACTAAGATGAGTGGATCCTTTTTCTTGGTGCTCCTGTTAAGAGGAGTGCAAAGCCTCAAAAATATACTAAGCACGTGCACATGACCAAGAGAGTTTCAAGATCCCAAAGGAAAGCGCTTGCTCTAGCTAACATGGTTTATAATAAGTCAAATCTTACCTCTGGATAGAGAAAGAAGACAATGAGAGAAGTTTTGTGCTATGGATGATTAGGGAAACATCAATTAAATGATTATCAGTTAAAAAAATATAGTTACAACCATAGTCATAAACCCTACAAAAATATGGAGTGATGTAGATGAGGAGTTTCGAGATACTCCATTTCAGATATCATCTCCCATAATGACCATGATGATCACTAAGAAGGTACCTTTTGTTCTACGTATTGTGATTTTCTTAGTGGCACATAAAGAACAATAGTTTTTAGACATGGAACTCATTGTTATGAGAGGAGTTCTTGTAGGACAACTCTTCAAGCTTGTATTTAACACTAGCTCCATTCATAATTTCATACATTCTTGTATTATTAGAAAGATTCATCTAGACATTGTGCAATTAGAGTATGTCTAGACAATGGATTAGTAGACTAGAAGGGTAATTAGACATGATAATGATGCGTTTTTGGTCTACCCATTCGAATCTTGTCCTATCATGATAGATTGGATTTCGAGATTTTGCACTAACACATTTGAATGTAGTCCTTAAAAGAAATTGGAGAGGCTTGAAGAAGGTGGAAATCTATGTTGCTAAGTGATGAAAATGGTTTAGAAAACCAGCATAGGACCTGGCCTAGCTCTTTATAAATGTGAAATAGACCTTGTAGACTTTTGATTGGTGCACTAAAACCCAATACGTACTTTGGAACATTAATAAGAACTTGTTGGCGAAAAAATAGAGTTGCACTTTGACTAGCTCATTGAACCTTTTAATTTGGGATGGATGCTCCAACTTCAAATACTCAAAGTAGCCACGAGAAGTACAATTGGAAAACTTCCTTTTGAGTTAAGGTTATACATATCTTTATGTATCTAAAATGCATAATATCCCTAATTTACATCAACCAATGAGAGGGCAATAAGCTTAAAACTAATTGGGTATACCCTCCACCTTTTAGGACTATTCAAAAACGGACCCTGAGAACTTTGTATGGAGATTTATCTAAGATGAAAAAAATGACTTCCAACTTTATAAACTATAAGTAGCTAATAATATCTTTCTAATGTGTGGTCACTCATGCAGTTTTTAGCTTTTTAGAGAGAGAACCAAACTTTGCAAGATGAATAAAACTAAGGAAGATCATGTAGAGAAAAAGAAGAAGATCCAAGATGATCACCAAAGTACACATATATTGCTTCAACTATTATCCAACATTACGTACAATGTTTTGAGTCATTATATAGACCCTTTGATAGCTTTTCAAAACTAAATCCACATGAATTTGAATTCCTATCCACATAGGATTGTTTGTTGAAGAGATGAAAGTTACTTTCCTACAATCTAGGAAAAAATGCTAATCAGCTTTCAAGATGATTTGTGACTTGATTTGATTTGGTAATCTTAAAACCAAAAACTTGTGCATATTAAGCTTTTACTTCAACCTCTTACAAGACTAGATACTTTGGAATTTTCAAGGTTAAGTGATCATAAGTGGTCTAACACTCAATATAATAGATGAGTGCACTTAAGAGTTTCACAAGAGATGTATCTATCCATATGATGGTTTTTGAAATAGGGTAAAGTCACCTCAAGCAAAGTGAAATGTTTGTGATCTAAAAGCTCCTCCTCAAGGTAGAATATGATTGATTCTTCATTCTTTGATAGGTTGAATACTTGCCATATATTTGAACCTGCATAGCGTTATGATCTTATCAACTGTCGTTGTCATCATATATGCTACTTGATTCTCACTAGGAAAAAATGATAAGTCAATCTCCTTTGTGACAAGATTCTCTCTAAAAAAGTGGTAATAAGCTTCTATGTGTTTTGTGTTGCATGGAAAAGTAGATTTGGAGCTAGATGCATGGATCTTTCAATATCTCCAAGTATGTGACACTTGGAATTTACAAGTACCAAATTAGAATACAACTCTTTTGGCCATATTTCTTCTTGAGTTGCAATGGTTAGACCTCTATACTATGCTTAATTGAAGATAAAGAAACCACTAGTTGCAAACTAGCTTTGAAACTGCAAATGTTAACTATCCAAGGGTACTTCTTCTCGCATCCGTAGTTCCTGCCCAATTTGCATCTAAACATATCTTGATATCCAAATTTGAAGACTAAGGATAGAAAATACCTTCTATAAGTGTTCCTTTGAGGTACTTGAATACTCTCGTTTTAGCATCCATGTGTGGTCTTCTTGCTGAGCACATTAATTGGTTTAGCACATCCACACTTTAAGAAATATGTGCTCTTGTATGAGTAGCATATATCAAGCTACCAATTAAGCTTTGATACTTATTAGGATCTTCAATCCACTCAGCTTCATAAACACTTTATTTATGATTCATTTCCAAAGGTGCACATGCAAGCTTTGTATGCTCCATTCTGAGTTGGAGAAGTAGACGTGTAATGTATCTTCTCTGAGTTTGACACATCCCTTTGTTTGTATATATGACCTGCATACTTAAGAAATATGTGAGCTCATCTAATTCATTGAATTTGAACTCCTCTTGCATACATCTTTTGATCCTTTGAATAGCATTCAAGTCATCACTTGTCACAATTATGTCATCTACATATACACACAAATAGATTACCTCATTGTAATGAGTCTATTTAGTTCCCATTTATCTATGATTGACCCATTCAAAAGGAAGATTTCTCTAAGCACCTAGCACATTATTGCGAAGAATTTCAATATTCAAAGTAGCTCCATACCTATGAAATATACCAATGGAATAAAAAAACACATAAGTAGTTTTCTGTGATCTAAGAAACCTAGCCATGTTGAAGATAATTGTAGCTTTCTGAAGAAAAATGGGCTTCAAAAAACCATAAATCATGGTGCATGCAATGGACCAAGCTCAAGTGGGATCTTTACAACAAGTCCCATTGACATGTATTAATGGGATGTATAAGGTTGATCTCTTTTGGTAGATCCTTCATGGATACATATGGATTATTTTTGGAGCACAGAAGTTGTTTATCACACCCCCCCCCCCCCCCGTGGAGAACATGCCACAATGAATAGGGTGACCATGGGTTTCTCTTTGATTTGTGTTGGAGATCAAAACGGTCGGCACTCAGTCTAATAAGTCCTTACGATGAGTACTGAGATTTCCTCACAATTTGATTTGTTAGAAAAGGAGATGGATTATTTGGTAGCAAGCTTATGGGAGGTGATCAAGGGAGACGTGGAGTGGAAGATTTCGAAAGAGAGAAGTAAGGTCAAATTCTGTAACTCTTCTAAGCTTTCCTCAACTTAAATTCCGCTTGACTTAGTAGGAAAAAGAATAAAGAATCATAATAATGTCCCCTGGTGACGAAATTAAATGAGCCTTGTAATCCGATTGCATAAGCTGGAGAAGAAATCCGCCGTCAGAATGGAAATGGAAGAAGAAATGTATACAAGTGATAGATGTGATGTTTCTCTCGCTGCTTTTAAGGTGTCTCATATTATTTAAACATGCGGAGAACACACTCGATTTCCGAAAGACAGTCTCATATCTGTGTGCGAGCGAATCAGACGAGTCGCTTTATATATGTTTTGGTACGCTGTGTGCTTTTCGATGTACTCGAGTGTCTTCCAGCTGCTTATCAACCTTCCTACAGCCTGTCGAAAAACGCTTGTATTCCCATTAAAAGGCAGGAAGGATGAGGCAAATGGGAACCGCATTACTCCGAGAGTGTCCTGGTTTTCCGATTGTTAGTCTATAATGGAAATAGGTCAGTGAAAGGTATACGTATGTAGCGACTTTCATGCGCGAAATGGAAACGGAAAATTCCACAATGTGGGTGATGGGTTCGTTGGAAAGGTTGAGGGTAGGATCACAAAGGTTGAGGGTAGGATAGTTGGAAAGGTTGAGGGTAGGATCGCGAAGGTAATTTGGGTCTACGATCAACGAGGCCATGAGCTATGGAGGCGATGCTGTTGCTCGTGATCACAAATGGTTCCATTAAAAAGTTTCCTTTAGTATAATGGAAATTTTCAATTGCTTAAGAGACCATGACCTGTAGAAGCGGTCCTGTTGGTCATCATAATAAATGGCTCCATTATAGAGTTTTCTTTATTATAATGGATCTTTTCCACTGCCTTAACTATTTGCTGCCATTAATGATATCATGGATGTGTTAAAAATACATGCATCGCTTTGGCAAGATAGTTGGAGATGAACTTCTACAGACCTACAGAAACTCAGTTCTGTTTTCAGCTGTAACCGTGATTTGCTTTTTTTTTTTTTTTCTCCCTACAACGGGAATATGGAAGGTTCAAGGAAATTTCACTCTACAATGAGCATATGGAAGGCACGGTTTTCATAATATTACGATCTTTTGTATCATTTCAATCAAAAGCAAGTTGTCTTCACGCACATGGCAGCTAGTAATGAAAGTGAATATACACTGAATTTAAACAGTCGATGTGAAATCTTCGGTCCCGTAACATATGAAACGATATCCTCTTCTTTGTGGTTGTCGGGTGCTACTGGATACATATTAGCAAGAGATTTCCCAACGTATCTCCACCAGGTGGGACCGTGGGACGGATACGATGTTCTATCTTCTACGACTTTGAACGTGCGAATCTTGATTGTACTCCTCTACTTTCCAGAGATTTAGATTTCTAAGCTTTTGGAAAAAGGAAACCGTTACGAGTTTGCCCATATGCAAAGTAGAACCAGAGATTTAGATTTCTAAGCTTTTGGAAAAAGGAAACCGTTACGAGTTTGCCCATATGCAAAGTAGAACCAAAGATAGTAGGTCTGATTTGGTCATTGGCTCCGCTGATAGTCGATATGATGGTTCTGTAAGGGAAGAACACGGAGATTGGGCTGTGAAGATGGTGGCAGCATGTCTTTTTGTTCAGTTTCTGGAAGAGCTTTTCAATCATTTATGTATCATGGCTGCGCAGTTCCAGACGCTATTTGCTTTCAAGGATTGTTTTTTTCTTTTACTGTTGCTTTTTCTGCTTTCTCACGCTCTCATGGGGGCCGAGACACGTAGAGAATCAAGGAGGCGAACACAGTTAACGTCAGCACAGTTCTTCTCCTATCGATCATTAGCTTATACCGGGTGCTTGTTAACAACGGAGGTACCAAAGCGGATTTCACTTTGATCATGGAAACAGTATTATACGCGATTTATAAGAAACGAAGAGGTTCTGATGCAGCTATAAAGCTGAAGGCATGGTGCGCTTCTTTGAGCTTTCAGATATTAATCCTTAAGCTACTTTGATGAAAGATTCCATTCAAGTAACTATCACTCTCCTCCCCGCCATGAATAGTCCTTGCCCTTTACACATCTTGAGTCTTCTCTAAGGTCCAAACACACTTCCTTTGCCCAATCTAAGGAGATGGAATAACCTCATAGACTCATGCTAGAGCCTTGGCTCTCTTGAGCTCTCGTCCTTCACTCGGTTAGAGCCCATGACCAAATGTGGGTAGAGCAATGATAGACCATGAAGGTCTAAAGAAATCTAACACTCTCTTCCCTTTCTAAAGATCACTATCCTTAGTGCTCAAGGAAGGAAAGTGTTTGCAAGCCGCAACTTCTGACTCCCAAGTAGCATCTGTGAGTGGATGGTTGATCCACGCTACTAAATACTCACATATGGATCAGTTGCGTAACTTTCGGTCCCTCTTATTAAGGACTCTAAATGAAACATTTGGCTCATATGTTCCATCTTCTAAAGCATCTAAAACATCCACACAATTTTCATCTTGCGAACTATATTGTCTAGGCTTGCTAACATTGAAAACTACGTGAATTTTGCAATCATCTAGCAATTGTAGTTTGTCTGTGACATCAATAATCTTCTTGATGACTGTTCAAAGTCCACAAAATCTAGAGGATACCTTGGGTTTCTGATCCATTTTCACTAACAAATGATTCGAACTTGTAAAGACACACGATCACCCTCTTCAAACATTCGTGGTGTATGATGTGAATCTACAAATGCTTTCATACTCTTATTAGCTTGTTGAAGATTAAAATATGCTATTTTGAAGTTAGCTTGCATATCTATAAGGAAATATGAAGCACTTAGAGATTTCTTGGGTAACCCAATAGTAGCTTGAATGTGGGGAATAAACCCATAAATCAACTCAAAAGGTGAGAGCTTATTAGTCTTGTGCTTCCAACTGTTTTAAGCAAACTCAACTAATGGGAGGAAACTATCCAAATTAGTTTGCTTCTGTGAAGAATATGCTCGTAGCATATCTTCTAGTATCTGATTGACTGTTTCGGTGTGACTGTCTATCTGTGGCTTCTCTCCACTACTCATCTTGAGTTGAACTTATAGTTTATTAAACACATGTCTCCAAAAGCTTCTTGTAAACCTAGGATCTGTTTCTAAAACCATGGATTTAGGTAGAGCATACAATTTTAAAATATTATGAATAAATAATTCCACAACTTGTGGAGCTTATATTGATTCTTTTTGTACCAATAAGGTGTGCCGTTTCGTTGAAATGATCGACCACCACAAAAATATCATTCTTCTATAATGGTGTGGTAGGTAAACCCATTAAGAAGACCATGGTTGAGAGGAATAAAGTGTGCCTTTTTGCTCAAATGATCAACCACCACACAAATAGTATTCTATTGTATTGGTGTCCTAGGTAAACCATTTATGAAGTCCATGAAGATATGGTTCCAATAGTACTCCGATATTTCCAATGGTTGTAGCAAAGTTGTAGGACTAATCCTCTCTGCTTCATTCACTTGCCATTTAAAACACTAACTTACATAATTGTTACATCTTTGATCATCTTTTTCCACCAAAAGGCATGTCTAATCAACTACAAAGTTTTTTCAATACCTCGATGTCTTGCACAAGGAACATCATGGTTCTCAAAAATAGATGCTTTTTTGAACTTCCCTTCATGGGAATTAGGCAGACAAATTATTTATTTTTTGCAAACCTTGCTCCACCTAAAAATTCGAAAGTGTCTTATCCTCATTATTTTCTAGCAACTTGCTAATGATAGATTGATGGTACTCATCATCAATATGTGAATCTTTGATCTCTTAGACTAAGTCATTCTCTAGAATTGTAAAACTTATCTGATGTAGAATATGAGATGATGCATCCAAAATAGTATTCATTTTGCCTCTTCTATATTGAATTTCCATGTGAAATTCTTACATCAACTCAGCCCATATAACTTATCTCCCCCGAAGATCAAGCAAGGAACATGAATACTTTAATGTATGACGATTTGTGTATACTTGAGAAACTACCCCATACAAATAATGTCTCCAAATCTTCAAATCATGAACCATTGCATATAGTTCTTGTTTATGGATAGGCCAACTTTTATGAACTAGAAAACATTTCTTACTTTCACAAGAAATTGGTTTGCCATCTTGAATTAAAACTACACAAACTACAATGCCAATAATATCAGTTTCTATTTCAAAAGGTCCTTGTGGATCTACCACTAATAAAAATGGGCACTTGAAACTACTTATTTCAATACTTCAAAAGCTTGTTGTTGCACACTAAATCCATCTGATTCCATGTGTGGAAATTATATGTCCTAAGTACTCAACCTCAGATAAACATAGTTGTGTGTTCTCTAGGTTGATGTACAAAGTACTCTCATCTAACATTTGAAAAACTATTCATAGGTGATATTCATGTTCTTTTAATCTCTTACTGTAAACCAAGAAATCATATACAAAATCTTCAACAAATTGACCAATAAGGGGAGAAACAATATCATTTATGAGAATCATAAAAGTAGCTAGAATGTTTCTTAATCCAAAAGCCATTACAAGATATTCATAATGAACAAATCTAGTACCAAGAGTTGTTTTATGTACATCTTCATTCGTCACTGTGATCTGATGATAACCATTTTCAAATTCTATTTTACTATATACAATAGCACCTCCTACTACGTCCACAATATCATTGATGTGAGGCATCTGATATCAGTGTTTTATTGTAGCTTTATTTAATGCTTTGTAAATTGTACACATCTTGAAGTATCCATCTTTTTGTGAAGCAAAAGCAATAGGGCCACAAAAGGTGAGTAGTTGGATCTAGTCATTCCTTTGTTAAGATACTCCTCAATCATATTGTGTTTGTTTGCCTCCTCTTGCAAAAGTACACCATATGGATGAGCTCCTAGTACTTGTTGAATCTTGTGCTCCAGGATTTTGCGAGGTAGAAGACTTGAAAGCAATTATGAAAGAAATAAGCGTTGAAATTGAGTTTTCATTCTAGAAGCTAGCTAAGATTCCAAAATAGTTTGAATCTATAAAGATAATAAATATTTTTCCTTAAATATAGGAAATAAAGATACTTTTGCTTTGCTATTACCATGGTAGAGGTAGACATCCCTTTGTGTTTTTGAACATCAAGCTCCCTACAGATGATGATGGGGCAACCATTATGATTAAGCTCATATATATGATTCTAGAAATCTATAATCATTTTCTTGCTTCCATGCCACTATTGGCTTAGAATGAGATTAAATCTATTCAGCCTGGTGATTTTGAAATCCAACTCATCTTTGTATGTCTGAATTCGGATGGGTAATCTACCAACTCATCAATCCCTAGTCTCAAAGGGACTAGTCCTAGGTTTAATTTCATCATGAGAAAAGAGTTGATCAAATTATGCATCCATCTGTGTAAACAGAAAACCTTAACAAGATGACCATTAACCTCCCCATACATAAAAACCAACTTGGTGTCTGGAAACTAATACCCCTTTTGAGCAACTCGAGAAAGCACAACAATTATCACATTTTTCACCTTCATAGTGAATGTTATGTTCAAGATTGGTTGGTTTTTTTAGATGGAGGTCCATCTCAGTGTCTATGGGTAGAAGGTCAAACTCTGAATTAGATGATGGAGTGGATGGTGAGGACTGCTACCTGTCCATCATCATCACTGTAGAAATCCTCTTTTTTTTCTTAGGACTACAACCTGTAAGCATGCCAACCTATGCATTTGTACTACATATCCTCACGAGGAGCCTTTTTTTTGTTGTTGTGTCATATTAGATTTTTGAAAAGCTCTATTAGCCATGGAAGAATTGGTTTTTCTCTTCCCATGGCTCTAAGTCTGAATGATGTTCATCTTTTTGTTAGGTACTAGAACCTAATTTATGGCCTTCCTGAATTTCATCCTAGTACTCTTTTATCCTAAAGCTTGCAATCGAGAGCATCACCCATCCCCGAACACCAAGAAAAGTTCTACTACAGCATTTAAGGTGTTGTAATGCTCCTTGCACATAAGAAGACATAATGTCTGTGTAAGGAATTGAACTCACAACCTCTTAGTTAGGAGGATGGGCTAACCACTTGCCCCAAAGGCCATGGTTGAGGATTACTTCCTAATCCTCCCTCTTAAGGTGTGGTGTTCAACCATCTCCAACCTATCACTTATTACATTCTTCTCCCCTTATTTGAGCATTGTCCTCAATGATCTACTCATATATCCATCTAACCTCTGTGATTAACCCCTTGAACTCCATAGGTACCCCTGAATTGATGTCCTCAACCTTGCACAATTTCTTAAACCTTCTGCGCAACCTTGGTCTCTTGAACCCTTGCTCTTAACCTTGGTGGGTTGAACCTTCTTGTTTGTAACCTTGGTGTCTGGGCCGTTGTTTTTAACCTGAGTTTTAACCCTTCACCCATGTTTGGTATCTTGAACGATCAATCAATCGCCACCCATGGTTTCCCAAGGGCTTTTTGCTTTCTAGCTACCTCAATAGATTTGGAAAGCTCATTCTGAGAGCTTTCCAATGGTATCTTACATGTCTCATCCGACCTACGGATTGAGAGATACAGCTCAATCTTTGTTAGGCTCACTTGTGAAAGCGATGTGCGCTACTTTGTACCCTTTCATATAGAGGATGCCCAAGCACCTTTTTTAGAGGCCATTAGGTCAATCCACCTTTCCCAAGCCTACTTCCTAGGCTCTGATACCAATGTAAGGAATTGAACTCACAAACTCTTGGTTAGGAATGAGATGGTCTAACCACTTGCCCCAAAAGCCATGGTTGAGGATTACTTCCTAATCCTCCCTCTTAGCGTGTGGTTCAACCATCTCTATATTTATCTGCATACTCCTACACTATAATCTATTTTTTCTATAGAAAGAACCAAGCATCTAAAGCCCTAGTACGCTCATCTCGAAGAGCAAAATTTATATAAAATATGACCTTGAATTCCACCCAAGTGGAAGGTTCTATCTTTTCTTACTCTATTTTCTTCCAGAATGAGTGGGAAGCATCCATCAAACTATAAGTTGCATGTTGAATCTTTTTTTTCTCATCAATGATATTGAAAAGATGAAAACATTACTCACATTTACTAATCCATTACTCTACTGCATCCACCGTCCTGGCACTAACCTATCCGTGGTACTTTGGTAGATTCAAGTTTTTCACCTACCACTTGAGATCTCTACTAGCAAGCTTTCCCACATCTGTAAGTGGTACATGTGAAATAGATGGTTTAGTAGATGGAACTTCCATATGCATTGATCTACCAACTAGTAACACATCTAGTTTCCTAATCACTTTGAGGATCATCTGAAGAGTTTCCTCCATGCATGCAACATTGGTATTTAATATGCCTTAAAAATATAGATCTTAAATTCTTCGATGGCTTTCAATAAATTTTCATGCCATAAGGAGTATTACGTGCAAAAAGACAAGAGGATTAGAAATACCTAGAAAAATCCAAAAAATACTTTTTTTGGTATCCAAATAGCTCTAGAAGTTATCCTTAACTTCCAAGTGGAACGGAATGAATCAGAGAGATGAACTTTTTGAATTTATGGAAAAAACTTTACAAGCATAAACCTATGTGCAGAAGGTCTCGGGAATGACACATGCCTTCTAAGAACCACTCACTATACTATTCAAATGAGCTCCCAATTCGATGTAATTTAGCTCATTTGAAAGCTCCACATGGAAGAAACATAGAAAATAGTGTCTACAACACCTGCACACTTTTCATGACTCATAGACTTTGTTTTCAATAGTCAATGGATGTTTTGGGTCGAGTGAATTATGGTTATGAGCGACAAAGAGCGAAACTAGAAGGATCCATGGCAAAGGGTTGGATGCTTGTAGAGTGCATGTATTATGTTAGTGAGCACCTTGAAAGAGTTCATGAAGAAGCTCCAAGTGCATGGCCCAATGAGTCTTCTTCAAGAATAACAGATGAGGTATTATAAGGCAAGGGAGTTCCATTTTTATTTACATTTCAAGAAAAAAATGATGTTTCTACTTTTGTAGCATATAATAAGGAATGCATGCAAGCATTCCTTAGCGAGTAGGAACAAGAACTTCAAAATCTCCAAAGTAAAAGGTGAAGAAACAAAAGATATAGACATAATCTGGATAATAATGAGATTACAAATATATATCTTCTTTCACGGATTTGCTATATAGTCGTTTGCAACGCACCAATGCAAATAATGAAGAAATCTCAAATCAGCAGAGAGAGTTAATGATAGCTTCTGAATGAAAGGTAATTTTATTTTAATAATATTTTGTTTTTTTCATATATGTATATTAGTTTCTATTCACTAATTTAATTTCTTTTGCACGCTCAAATGCTCACTAATATGTGGGCTTTTGGATAGTATATTAGAATCAAAGCCATTGATTCTTTATGTAAAACAGAGGATTCTATCACGTGCTAGCTCAAAAGAACTCCCTTGAGGGATTGGAAATAGGTATAAGAAAAAAATGGACATGATTTCATACTATGAGATTATAAGAGGACAAGATGGGATGTTCATATAAATAGATTAGACAAGACTAGAAAAATGAGCAAAATAAGAACTAGAACTAGAACTTGGAAAGTACTTATTTGAAGATCACCAATCCTTGAGCTCCCAAGAGTGGTATTTCCTAAATTGAGGATATTAGTGGTCAAGCCATTCTTTTATTGATGTTAACGCATGGTTAAAAATTGATGATATCATTGATGAATTCATTAACTAAAAACATGACCTTTGGATGTCAAAATCAAGAAAATAGACAATTGATCTTAAGGTTTCACATATTAGCAATGCAATGGTAACATTAGTTTCTCCAAATTTTGAACCAATTGTGAGGTATATGAAGTCATATCAAATCAAAGGTTCAAGAGAGTCTTTTTGTGTTAATGAAATCACCTTGTGATCCCTCAATGAGTTCCATGAGGAGCAGCCATGTGATCTAAACATATTCGTAGAGTTTAATCTGAATAGCTCTTGGTCCTTCTAGAGTTTGAAGTATGTGGTACTAAAAGAGGATGATGATGGATATCCATGAGGAAATTGAAAAGGATTTTTAGTATATCTAGGTGGAGAATCAACTCCTTGATTCTCATCTTTGGATGTATTCTTGTTTTGACTTTTGATGATTCTTTTGATCTAGGATATGACTATCAAAGTCATACTTGAATACCTATGATCATGGCCTCAACAATAAAATCATAATCCATTGTCTTTTTGATGTTTTATTTCCTTTGGTGTAAGTAGCCTGACCGTGATGTTATCCAATTGCATGGTCTCTAGTTGCAAGTCTTCACATTTTTCACCAATGTTGAGGTATAAAAGACTCTCATAAATCAGAGATGAACTCAAGAAGGTCTTTTGAGTGTCCATGATATCACCTCCCCCTCAAGCAATGTGTTCAATAACGAAGAATTCTCTTTTCTAGCTTGAGCTTCATTCGATTCATCACAAGATTGATCCTACGAGCTTTTACTAGAACATTGTGGTGTTTCTAAGATCTTTGATGGAGAGCACATCTCCTTGAATTGAACCACAACTCCTTGTAATTGACTTCTTTTTATCTTCGTAATGCATATGTTCCATATCATTTTTATTGATTTTCTTATGTTCAATGATTGCTGATTAGGATTCTTGAGGAACGATTTCTTGATTATTCAACACTTTTAGCTCTTGGACTTGATTTCCTTTTAGCAACCCATCCTTGCATTGAACTAAGTAATTAATAACATCCTGTAAGGTATATCCTTGAGGCATGGATAGCAAGAGATACTCCACTTCAACTTTGAGGCCGCTTTGAAATTGGTTAACCATGTAGTCTTCTTGATATGAAAATCCTCAAAATACTATCTTGAGATCTAAGGCATAGCCAAAAACCCATTGATCATCGTTTTGTAACAATCCTTCGTCTTTTTTACTTGATTGTATCAAATCCTTCATGGTAGAATAAATAACCTTGCATGTGGAATCCATGGTTTTTGGTCCTAAATAGAAGGTAAACTTCCCAAAATTCTAGGTGAACACTAGATTGTGCCCTCTAAATGGACTTGAAAAGGAACTTAGGAAGGGTTCTTTTGATTACAAGATTACGCATGTGGGTGAAACAATAGAAGAATATAGAACCGTTACAAGCAGTCCAACAATTGGGGACCTATAGGTATGAATAAACATATTATATAGGATACAAGAGATCCCACAACCTCGGATTGTAGGAATGAAACAAGATTTTTGAATTACAAGAAGTCCCTTGAGAGAGATGAACTTGTTACAATACGTAACTAGAGGGGATCTCATGCTACGAGATTAGAAGAGGAAAAGATGCGATGTTCATAATACTAGGCTAGATAAGACTAGAAAAAGAAGCAAGACAAGAAATGGAACTAGAACTTAGAAAGTAAGTACTTGGAGGTCACAATTCCTTAAGCTACGAAGATTGGTATATCTTAGACTCACAGAATGAGTGGTCAAGCCCTCCTTTTATAGGTGTTCAAGGGTTGTGACAAATTGAAAATGTCGTTGATGATATGATCAACTCAAAGCATGAACTTTCGATATTAAAATCAAGAAAATAGATGGTTGATCTTATGGTTTTGGGATATGGCAAGCACGATGGCAATATTAGTTTCTCCAAATTCTGAAAAAAATCATGAGATTGGTCACATGAAATCTAAGGTTCAAGGGAGTTTCTTTTGTGTCCATTACAACCCACTCTTGGGTAACATTTGTGATAGTGCTCAATCAATGCATCATGAAATGCTCTCATTAAACCTTCTATTTCACTGGTTAGAGGGTGAGGTAGGACTAATCCTAGTTGTGGCTATAGATTTGGATAAGCATGAGCATCTGATAGTGTGCAAGCACTATGTTGTTCCATAACTTGCTCTTGATTTTTTCTCTTACGTCCTAGTGAGTTTATTGTCTCTCTTTTTTATCTAAATTTGTGTACACTTAAGAGAATTCTCAATTTCAACAACTTTTCCTTCTATTTTTAAACTATTTTTCACATTGAGTCTTCTAGGTCCGCTTAGTACCTCCAAAGTGCTTTGGAAGCTCGTCTTCACTCTCAGAGCTTGATGGTTCTAGAAACTTATTTTCTCCTATCTTTTTTCTTAGCCTGAGTTTGTGCTTGATGGTTCTAGAAACTTATTTTCTCTTATCTTTCTACTCAGCCTTAGTTTGTGCATGTGTTACTACTTCCATAGGAGATTTCACTTTATTTTCTCCTAGAGTACTAGAGCTAGAGGAAACCTTGATGGCCATGTTAACAAGTGTAAACTTACTCGTGTTCACATTGTCAAAAGAGTCCCTAGAGATGTGAATTTCTCCGCACTAATTATAAAAGGATTTTTTAGTGCATATGGGTAGTAATTGGGTCTTTTGAAGAAGTTATCCGCATTACGCCTAAAGCAAGGACCTATCAATATGTCATATTCTATGGTGGAAACCTCGTGTATTAGGCTTGGCTAAACTCATGTTCACTATACACAAGTATTCCTATCCATTAGAATAATCTCAATATTATCCTCAATAACTAGATGATTGTTCAAACTACTCATAGTATGTCTCTCTTGAATACTTTCTATGGAACTTTCTTACCCTTTAACCTCCATAAATTAATAGGAACTAGCGTTCTAGCCCACTATAGTGGATCTTGGGCTTGTCCATACTCAAACATTGGTTGTGGAGGACAGTAAGATGATGTCCTTTCTGAACCAGGAACTTTCTAGGTGGAGGCCTAGTGGCTTGTAGCTGCATTTTATTGGTGAGAACCTCTAACATTTCATCCATTCTAGATGTAGAAATGAGTACCTAGGACTCTTCTAGGAAGAGGTGTAGTCATGATTCCCAAGAAAGTTTCTATTGAAGGGAGTTTCTACTTACCAAATTATACCCTATAACATGGATGTGCATCAAAAAATTTTGGAAACAAAGAGAGCAATGAAGAGAAAATCACAAGATCACAATGAGGCAGAATGATTTTAGCACACTTAGACAAGATTACAAGGTACATCAAAGTACGACAAGACACATGACCCCATTAATCTCACATTAGCTCCTTGTTACTACTTCTTTGTAGTTAAGTTTACTTGCTTAGTCCTCTTACTATCAAGTCTCTCCCTTTCCATTGGTAGCACAATAGTTGACAATCAAATAGTTTGATCAATTCCAAGGGTGCAACTAGAGTTTTACTTCATAGACTCTATGCAACTTGAGATAACTCTAGCTCAAGGACAAATGATGATTAATTAAAAGGATAAATGAGAAATAGTAGAGTAGCCAAATGCTTTTGGAGAGAATAATGAGCATTCAAAAGCAACTACACATGTGCATGAAGCATCTCGATATATTCCATGAGTGAGACAAAAACTAGCAAAAGACACAAAAATACATAGAAAATCCTTCCACCCTATATGTACGTATCACAAACATAATGTAATCAATAGAGAGGTACAACAAATCCATAGCAAAAGTATGAGATTCAAAAGTAAATCTATCCCCAAGTGAGTGCCTAGCTACTTGTTATATAGACTAGAGATCTTCAAGATGAGTGGCTTTGCCCATTCTAATCATCAACTTTTGACATGAACTCCACAGTTCAAAAGAATGTGATTGGTGTCCTAACAAAGGGCATCCACTTGAAAAGAAGAGTTATTACACACTTTTAAACCTTCCAAGTGTTCCTCCCATTTGTACGGTTTTTGGTGGCTCCATTTGCAATATTTGACCCTTTTACTTCTTCCTAGAAAATCTTGGAAAAATCACTTTTTTATTATGCATCCTATCAAATGTCGAGACTGGATTGGTCACAATGTCCCCTTATTACAGTTATGCCAAATTAGGTGG
Source organism: Ceratopteris richardii (assembly GCA_020310875.1). NCBI lineage: Eukaryota > Viridiplantae > Streptophyta > Polypodiopsida > Polypodiales > Pteridaceae > Ceratopteris > Ceratopteris richardii. The sequence goes on along the minus strand of CM035433.1, from coordinate 8,413,772 downwards.
TAGAGTGGAATATTTTGGGTGTGCCAAAAATTAGAGGTGGAGTAACCTTCTTTTGGAGGTGTACCAAACTTGGGCTTTACATAGCCTTATTGGACCTAAAAGGTGGTACAATCACCTCATTCTAGAGAAGAATAGAATCACCTTTGATGCTATGTAGGAATTTTCCCTTAATTGATGTGGCTTTTGGAGATATTGAATTGGGGTCCTCCTTAGAGATCACAATAAACGTGCAAGTAAAAGTCACTTTGAAGTTGACTAGGGAGGCAACTAGGGTCACCCATGCGTAGTTGAGTGGGGTACACAACCTTGGAGAGGTTGTCAAATCACATATACTAGAGGTGGTGTTGGGGTTTCCCCATTGTGTGCTGAAGTTGCGTTCATAGTGGCATATGCTAATAAAAGCGAGGGGTTTTCCTTCTATCACGCAAGGAATTGGGTCACCTTTAAGCTATGGATTTATGTAGGATGAGGGTGAAAAGTCACCTAGTTTGGAATACATATGAATCATTGAGAACATATACATAAGGTTTACTAAATATTGGCCTCCATGGCTAGGTGGTGATTGGAGACTTAAGTGGGTTATGAGCAAGATAAAACCAGTAGGCACCCAATGGTCCTAGTGCAACCACGAACGCAAGAGTGTACCCCATTATTTTCACATGGGTGAGTGGTGGCCCGAGGCAAGTGGTATACCAATATTTGGGGATTTGTGCAAGCATGCACCTTATTTGGTGCATCTAGATTAGATTTTGATGGTGCCCACCTTGTGTTATACACAAGGCAAGGAAGTGCCCACTTGTACTTTATACAAGACACGAGTGAGTGACTGCTTAATTTGATAGGTCCCTTGCTTTATAATGTGGAGAAGTTGGTGGGGTCACCCCAGTTCACAATAGAAAGAAAACTTCCTATGCCATGCATTTGGGTATCATGTTTGCATACTATAAGGTATTGCAAGGGAAGCAAAATGAGGAGGGTCATTAACCTATTTCCATGCAATCAATGAGGAGGGAGAAAATCGCCCTATTCCCAAGCCAAAAAGTAATAAGGGGGGAAGTAAAAACTTTTGCATAGAGCACCATCTAGAACTATGTATAAAACTTATTATTTATTAGTGAAAAAGTTTCAACTTGATCACCACAAGGAAAATGTTGCTATCTTTAGGCTCGTCATTAGTACCAATTGGCCTCTCACTCTTGGCCCTCCTTGACACTTGTTCTTCGATGTAAGGCTCCCTCCCTAGTTTGATGTCAATCTCAAAATCATATTCTTGAAAAAAATACTATCCATAACCGAACCCTTCCACATAATTTGGTCTTATTGATTAAATATTTTAATGGTTGGTGGGATGAGATGGCAATAAAATTTACATTAGACTTCGAGGTTGATGATAATTTAATTTTAGCCATTGAATCCACCAAGGAAACTGTACATAATATATTTGGCTAGTTTTTCCACTACATGTTTCGATGAAACATTATGGGGAACCATCTTGAACAATTAATTTGTTTATGGCACGTAAATCAACACAAATTCTTATCTTTCTCCTATTTTTATTTGGTAAAATAATGATAAAGGAAATCGACCTTGAGTGTTCTACAGGGACAATAATATTTGCCTCCTCTAATTTAGTTATTTCCACCTCAACTTCGTCTCAATTGTTTCGATTGACTTAGTATAGTCTACTTCTTATGGATGATGCTCCCTCTGTTAAGGGGATTCAATGTAGTCCAAGCTATTCTAGAATACCTTATAAATCTTTGAAGGACCAAGAAAATCCACTTTTACAAATATGAAGCAGAAAAGTTACTTTTTGTAGTAAAAATTGGTAGTGCAACAACCATGAGGCTAGGTGGACTATTTGCAGGTTTTCTTCACCTCCAAGGTTCACTTCTCAAACCAGTATTTCTTTGACAGTCTCACTTCAGAGATCATCAATGTGTGTGCTACGGTGGCATTTGGCTTGTGCTTCATGATATTTTTCTTAGTTCACCGATCTGCAATATCTCGAAATGAAAGGTCATCTCTAGTCCCAAAGTCAAAATTAGTCACCAAAGATGTGTGCATAAGTTCCACACCTTTTGGTCCTCCATCCATGGAACTATTAAATTTAGGCCACGTTGGTCAATTCTCCCACATGACGACACATGCCTCCCAAGAGATGTGTTCTTCCTTATAGAAGGAGTCAACTCTAATAGAAAGACTTGCCTAATTTTCACAAAAGAGGACAACTTGGCCACTTGCCCTACATCAAGAAAGTGCCTACTTTGTGATGGTCCATCAAGATTTATTTACCCATCTTCAAGTGAATCAATCGAAATTAGGTGCCTAGTTTCATCAGGTCCACCAAAAATTAGTGGTTGAGCTTTTGCACGATCATCGAAATTCAGGTGTTGAATTTTCCCACAATGGCTACTTGGGTGGTGTTGCACACTTGGGCCACACTGAAGGAGGAACCAAAAGAGGGCCACATGTTGCCCTTTTTTTATCTTTTGTACTTATTTTCTTACAATCACCTAGTTTATTTTCTTCCTAATTGAACGATTATAAATAACATATTTTACCTCAGTTGGACCAAATTGTGTTTCTTTTGACAAAAATTCACTTCTTTGTGCAGAGCCTCGACATGGTCCATTTTGATTCAATTCTTTATGCATTTCACATTTTTAAGTTATGCTTAAATTAAGTAGATTACCTTCTTCATTTACGCTATTGCTTTAGCATTGTTTCACCCTTCCTTCAACTTTATTTGCAATTGGTTGTTAGGATTTGTAGAGATCCACAACATATGTCGTTGCCAATCTTATAATGCCTTGACTTGTCTCAACCATGCTCGTCCCAAGAACAAAGGGAAATATGTTTCCTCAGGTAGTCCAATGACAACAAAATCCAACAAAAATTGGCAGCATTGACTATCATAAGTACCTTTCAATGATTCCTAATGATATGACCCTTTGTTGGTCTACCAATGTCATAGTGAATGGTGTTGTCTTCATCAATTCAAGTTTCAAGTTCTTCATGGTGAAGTCAGGCAACAACTTGATACCATACACACCATCTAGTATGATGCTTGTCAAAATCTCACTCTTTATGCAAATGGTAAACCGTGAACTATGTTAGTGCGCCTGTGGAGTAGGGGGAAAATCCACCATGTACCCATCTACACTTGGTGGTGGGCTAAGGTAGGCAGAATGTATAACCTTAAGTAAATCACTTCTTAGCTTTTCATCCATCCTAATAATTATGTATAGAGTGACCTTAGAATGCTTTTCATTTAAAATTATTTCAATATTAACATCCTTGCATGCTTCGAGGGTGAGCAGATTGGTCCTTCAATGAGCTACTCACCCTCTCATAAGCTTCTTCAATGGCCTCATGCATTCTCAATTCAGCCTTGTTCCCATCTTCTTTCTCCTTGGTTCCCTATTTTTCTTCTACAAAAGTTGTTGTCACTCATGTAGCTCTAGTTATCATAGGAGCTATAAAGGCTAGACCAACAAAAGATTGTGGAGCCATACTTTCTGCGTGTGGAGATACCATAATCATTTGAGTTGGGGCATGGCAAATTCTAGGAGAGCCCCTTTTATAATGGTCCTTGGCAACATGGCAATGTTGAGCGGGAGGTGCGGGCTCAGGTAGAGAGCACATACTTTGCACATGCTCATATTCTCCATAGAGAAATAACATCAATGGTCTAGTATACCTTGGTCAATTTGCACAGTTCTTCTCCTTGTTGTTTGAATTTGATGTTCTAGGATAAAAAGTGTCAAGGACTTTTGAAATACCTCTCTATTGAATACCTTCAAATTGGAGTGTACATTATTATTGGATGTCCTACACAATTCTTGCATACAGATTTCTTCATTAATCCATAACTCATCCACTTAATGTCAAAGTTGTGCAAATAATTCATCAGTGTAGCATGTAGGTGGTGAGATCACTTTCTCTTCTTATTTGCTTTACTGCATCTAAGTGTCTGGAATCCCCTTTCAAGATCCTCAATTGGGTCCAGGAAAGTGGCGTGGTTTAGTTTGTTGGAAGTGAGGTAGGCCCTTAGGCTCATGTCACAGGTCCATGGTTCCATAGTTCCAGTCATGTACAACATTAATTCCAGCAATCTTCCATATTGACAAAACATGAACATACCACAACTTAATCATACAGATGATGAGACAAAGATAGAGAAAGAATAGACGTCATGTGTAAGGTGTTACGTAAGCCATCGCTTACTCATAGTATCATATATACCAATGTTCAATGTACAATGTGGGAGCAAAACTCTCAACCACTCTATGTGATGAGAAATAGATGTATGAGTGAATGTACAATGTAACAAACATATTCAGATGTATGGGCAGTAATCTGAATATACATGAGATGTGTGACCTTATAGGTTATAGAAGAGTGAATATGAGTGACTGAATGAGGAAGGATCAGTGTGAAACTGATGGTCAACAAACCTACATCTAAACTTAGGCTATGGAAGACCCTAAGTCAGATACATGTGTGAAAAGATCACATACTTATAAAGTAGCATAGAATGCTAACAAGATTGTTGCCGGAAATCCTCAAACTCATGTGAACACACCTTCTCAAACACCTCATAAAAATATGCATAAAGCATATAAGTACTGATTCTCTTGTACCTATGCCGAATAGGACTCCTTCTGATATGAACGCCACAGCCTCCATAAACTTCAAGTAGTACCTGTGTGCATAAAGAGAATATGTACCTGAATACTTAACATAAGATGTGAATCTTATGTTAATCACCATCTAATGTCTTTGAAGTAGCCCGACATCTTCTTGTACAAGACAATCTTCAACCTAATATCTTCCTGTAGAAGATAATCTTCAAAATCATGTAGATGGTCCCATCCAATGTCTTTGAAGTAGCCAGACATCTTCTTGTAGAAGATAATCTTCAACCTAATATCTTCCTGTAGAAGACAATCTTCAAATACATCCTGTAGATGGGCGATCCTCACCATCAAGCTGCTAATGACCAAGTCTTCTTGCCATGAACAATCGATACCCTCCTCTCCATGAGGTAGAGTGTGAGCACACTCTTCATCTTCTCCAAGAAGAATCACCAAGAAGAACTCCATAGCTGCTCCTCAACATGCTTCAAGTTAGCACCATGGCTGCCCCATGTGCTAGAAGAAACACCACCTCTACTGAGGTCCAAGCTCTAGAAAGCTTGTGTTGATCCTAGGTGAAGGATGAATACAAGTGAACCAAGCACTTGTTTATATAGTATTCTTGTTCCCTTGAAAAGCTTATCCAAAAGCCATAATAAAATAGCGATCGCTCTCTCAATAAAGCACAAAACTTGCGTAAGCTGAAAAGCAATTGTGATCGGTTTTAATCTTGTGTCGTCGGGCGTTTAGTAAAGCAAAAGCACATATAGAAAAAACTTTGATTTGCTTTTATCCCGCTGCTGCGCCGTCCAGGTATTGAACCGTGGTCGTTTGCATGGGAGCGTGCCCTCGTAGCCAAGGCGCTCAGCCCGTTTTCATGTACAAGGAATATACAAATAAGTTATACATCCTGATCACACCCGTGCTATTTATAGAAGGACATACGTTGGATCATTTGATTAGTTTGAACTATGAATGAACCAATGAGACATTGTTTCCATGTTTTCCAACATAGTTGACTACCCACGTTTGAAAATGATGTGATTGATGGCCTGACACAAGGCAGCTGCTTGTAGAGATGAGTAATTCCTAGCATGTCATCAACCCACTTTTAGAGCTTATTTTAAGTGTTCTTGACATCCACATGGCTTTGAGATGGCTCTATTTGCAATATCTGACCCTTTAACCTCTTCCTCACAAATCTTGGGAAAAACTAATTTTTATCTATTGTCATGTCGAATAGCAAGATTTAGATGGCCACAATGTAACCTTATTATGGTTAATATGCTAAAATAGGTAGTAGAGTAGCCATATTTTGGTTGTGTGAAAAATGGGAGGTGGAGTGTCCTTATTTTGGAGTTGTAGCAAATTTGTGCTTCATGTGGCCTTATTGGACCTAAAAGGTTTTAGATTCACCTCATTCCAGATATAAATAAAATTGACTTTGATGCTATGTAGGGAATCAGGGGTTACCTCCAATTGATGCAGATTTTTGAGATCTCGAGTTGGCATCATCCCTGTGGAGATCACGCCAACCATGCCAATTCGAAGTTGCTTTCAAGTGCCACCTACTTATTGAAATGATGGGGTTGCTTGGGTTGGTCAAACTATTAAGAAGGAAGGGAGCTTGAGTCCCCTATGCCTACTTCCGTGGAGTACACCATCTCGCAAAGGTAGAAAAATCACATATAGTAGAGGTGGTGGTGGTGTCACCCCAACTCCCATGAACCACGACCCTTGCACGAAACGTTTTGTGATGAGGCCCCTTGTCGTTATCGAAATTACTCAAAAGATTGCCAGCCTCCTTTTTCTCACTCGTGTAGTTTCCCTGAACCCCCCACCTATAGTTTTAACTTGATGTGTGTGGATTTCCGCGAGATGCATACCAAGAGATAATGAAGGTTTACAAGAAGATTGACGCAAATTGAAATATCATCAAGAGATTTTCAGTTAGCTCCAACAAAGTTACCAAAACTTCTACCGATAGACTAACCAAATGTAGAAAAACCTCAATGACGCTAGAGCTCAACAAGAATCCCTCCTAAAGACCATCACTAAAGTGCAAGAGAAGATGGACAACATGAGGCGAGCCATGGATGCTCTAAAGGAGGACGTAAAGAAATGAGAAAACGAGATCAACAATTTGGACCTTCATCTTAAACATTTCATAATAGAAACACTTGTCATAAACACTATGGAAAATATCTTCAATTCATCCTAGATTTTATGGGTCTTTTCCATATCTAATGATTGATGAATAATTCAGAGAATATAATATTACCATCATGCCCAAATCATGCCAAGAAATCCTAAGAAAAGTTTTTTGTATGCTTCATTTTAAGCATCCAAAGACCCTCTTTTGAGTCACTAATGCCATCAATGATGTCATAGTTCAAGACCTCCCTAGATAACTACCCTTGAACACCTATATAAGGAAATTCTTCACCAATGAGACCCTGTCTCTTGCCAATGCCAATTTTGGGAGCTGTAGCAGTCATGATCTCTAGATAAGTACTTTTTGAGTTCCAATTCTTGTTCTTGCCTAGCTTATTCTTGTAGTCTTGGCTAGTTGTGTTCGTAGCCATGTATACAATCGTTCTTTAAATCAATTCAATCTAGGAAGATTAGGCTTCTCCCAAACTTTGCTTAAAAAAAGGAACTTGTATTGTTTTTGCTCGAGAAGGATACTTAGAACAAAAATATATCTTTTACTCTCAAAAGTTTGAAGGAAGGTAATAATGGTGCTACAAAGAGAGACCATATCGAAGAATATGCAGCATAGATCAAACCCTCATGAACCAGAAACCTCCAATCTTGCTTCTCGACCATGTGTGGTGAAGAGGGAGTTCTCAGTGTACCCTACATTACCATTCATGGAAATAACTAATTATATATTTATATACTTCATTTAATGGTGCACTTTGAGTAGATCATGTGTTTTCTACACAATTCAATATGTAATGCATGGGATGGTAACCACAAATAAGATAAAGACTCTAACAGAGTCCAATGCACAACTATCAACATATTGATTAGATCTTGTAGCTCTCAGTAAGTCGAGGTAAGTTAATGGTAAATTATAAGAAGAACTGAAAATGTAATATGCAAGTTTCCATTTTTCAATTGATTTCTTGAAGGAGATTTTTTTAATGATCCTCAAAACACATCCAAGTCCACTATCATTATGAAGATGAGAGCCCTTGCTAAAGTTATCTTCCTAAATTATGTCCCTACATCAAGTAATCCTGAAGAAATTTCTGAAACAAAATCCTTAACCATGTTGAGAACTAGAAGCGGGCATTTACTTTGGATTGTTAATATTTCACATACTTGTCATGTGGGTTCTTAATATGATACATAACGTGTCACCATTTCATCCTAAAGGATGCCAACTCGATATTCACAACATGACTTGTAGCAACAATTTGTTAATATACTTGAGTAATGATATGTGTGAGTACTCCTACTATATACCAAGACGCCCTTTTTCCTCTTTAAGAGCCTTCTTTTCTTTAACTTTATGTATGAATGTAACTCAAATGCACTATTTTTTTCTTCGTTACACATTTTCAATTATCACTATGTACTGCTCAGATGTTTTCTTTTTTGGTTCTATTTGTGTAGTCAATTATATTCAATACAACATTCCGTTGGATGAACTCTTGAGGATTTCACTGATTAGATTACATATTTAGTTTTACATGATGTACGCAATATGAGAGTAACAGGATAATCATAATAATCACAATAAGAATAAGAGAAACACACTGAAATACTTGTTGAGTCAAGCTTGATCCTACAATAAGTTTACTTAAAGCATATCTTTCAGCAAGATGTACCCTGTCTTTAAAGATATTGAATGATGTCCTTCGTCCACACCAGACATGTTTGTGAAGGCATCATTTTGGGAAAACTAAATGTTCCTCAATCCCAAAAGATGGTTCACCTCAAGCTGCAAAGAAGTTGCAGCTCTTTCATAATAATGTTTTGTCCCATGCAAAAAATTTCTTTTGGGAATTACCTTCACTTCACCAATTTTATTGATGACCTACTTAGACATGCATCGCTGCATCCATTGAAAGCAAAGCTCAACGTGTTTATGTACCTCGAGCAGTTTTTATGTTTTCACTAAAAATCTCTGAGCAGGTAAACTTGGCACCCTATGCTATGATCAGAAGGGGGGGGGAGGGGGATATGTTTTGATTTTATTGCATTTGTCGCTGAGTGTGGGATAAACCATCCATGTTCAGTACCATATACACCTGAACAAAAGTGATTTTCTAAAAGAAACAACATGTTTGTAGGTATATGATTAGAAGCCATGCTTTACCACATTGCTTCTACCTTGAGGATCTTATGTGTGCAACATATGTACATATGTAGTAGTGCATGAACAAGAATGCACGATATTGCATGATAAAATAGTAAAATGTATTTTTTGTTGGGTATAGTTCTAAAAGCAAAGGCTATCATCTATATCACACATAGACTAAATGCATTTTGATTAGCCGTGATCTTGTTTGTGGAACATGCAATTCATCCATTACTCTCATGTACTAATGAGACATGAGATAGCTCTCAAGAAGTGTATGAAACTTTTTTGCCTCTTTTTATAGGCAGATTTCCAAAAGAGATGATGTCTCGTCCTTTCTAGGTTTCATTCCATTTCTCATGCATATTTATTACATGAGGCACTTCTTGATGAGAGGGTTGATATAGAAGAGGCTAAAACTATGTCTAAGTGGCTGGTGTAAGATTTAATAGATAGAAAATTAGATGCACCTTTGTCATATCGTAATCATTTAGGCTCACATAGTGCTTCCTTAAACTTAGATTGTTATGCAATAGATGTCTCTTGTCTATGTGATGAGAATAAGCTTGTTTCTTTTAATGACGCACAAAATTTAGAAAATTGGATGGCTACTATGCAATCAAAATATGATGCTAATAAAAAGACTGGTACTTGGTGTTTATGTGATTTTCCTCTTGGGAAAAATGCTATTTGCACTAAATGGGTATAGAATCTAAAAAGTAAGTATGATGGATCAATTGACATGTGTAAGGCTAGGCCAGGTGCAAATGGCTATGCTCAAGAGAGAGACATTCATTTTGATTTTTGCTCCCACATGTCAAATAACCACCGTTCATAGCATATGTGCACTTTGAGCATATTATGACTAGAATCTACAATAGTTGGACATTAAAATTGCATTTGTGAACGGTGAGTAAGGAAGCACCATGTGCTTGGTATGAAGAGATATATACCTACTTGATTACACATGGTTTGGACACCATTCCAACTGAGATCACCTTATTTGTTAAGTGTGTAGAGGATGTACATCTAATCATTCTTATGTACGTTGGTATCATGATGCTCACTAGCCCTCATGAGGAGCATATTTATGAGTTTGCGCTTATTTTTATGCTTGTTTTGAGATGTTGAATTTAGGGCATTTGCATAATTAATTGGGAAGTTAATTTATGCAAGTTGATGGTGGAACGGCTTCATGTCAAAAAAAATATTCTGAGAGTTTATTGGAGTGTTATGGTCTTGAAGGTTGCAAACCTATTGAAACTCCTATGGAAAGAGGTTTGTGATTGATTCTTCATGATGCTAAAGATGCATTGATGTTCTTCTCTATCACCAGTATATTGGATTCTTGATTTAACTATGCATAACTTGGCCCGGTATTTAGTTGCAGTATCTCAGATGCGTAGGTTTATGCATTGCCTAGGTTTCTAGCATTGGCAAGCACTTAAGCACATCTTTGCTTACTTGATTCGTACACAATCACTTGGATCCTTTTATCCCAAGAGGGATCATTACCACCAAACTACATGCTCTTTCTTTCTTTGATTGGGCTACCTGCTATTACACTTGTCTTTCCACAATTGATTTTTGCATTATGCTTCGTAGTTAATCCATATCTTGGTTGAGCAAGAAGTAGCCTATTGTGTCCAAATCTAGTTGTGAGGCTAAGTATAGTGTAGCGTTTGCAGCAACTAACTCAGACACCTTTGGTTGATTTGGGTGTTTGTCAATCTTCTACCACCACCATCTATAGTGATAACTATAGCCCTCTGTTCCATGCTCACAAAAAGCACATTGAGGTCCACTATCATGATGTGAGATAGAGGTTCTCTGCTCGAGAGATCAATTTTCTTTATGTGCCGACACATTATAATGTCTCTTACCTTTTCACAAATGCTCTAACTAGGGAGAAGTTTGAAGCTTTTTGCAGAGCTTTCGGCTTGCTTTCTTTTGGGAATTGATCTCTTTCCTCATAGCTTGGTGCTTCCCTATGCAGGAATGCTAGCTCCTTGTTCATTGGATCACTCGGAGGGGGGATTTGTTGATATTTTTTGGTAGTGATGTTTGCATCTAGGACCGTCATGGCACTCTTTTCCATCTTTAGGAGATCCCCCTACCCCATATATATGCCTAGACCCTAACGAGTGACTTCTCTTTGTACATTAGCTTCGTAATACATCTTGTATTTTGTTGTTCTCCAAGCTTCTTCTTCTTCATTGTGCGATTAAGGTGCTTCCAGAGACCTCGAACTCCAACAAGTAGTAGCAGCAGAATTTATTATTTAGAAGAGAATTAAAACATTTTGCAATGACTAAAATTGTATTAGAATAACTTCTCGTAGAATTAAAGAAGAAACATCTTAAATTACAAAGAATTTGGCGATGTTTATCATGCAATATATAAGTTGACTGAACAGAAAGGTTGAGGACTTTTTAGAGGATAGTCTGTAATCCGAAACTCATTCAATATGACCAACATTGTCTGTTTTAGGAGCGCACACACACACACACACACACACACACACACACACACATATATATATATATATATATATATATATATATATATATATATATATATATATATATATATATATATATATATATATATATATATGCAGGTGCGACAGATTTTTTACCTTTTGCTATCACTTCTTTGTCTTTCGTACGTCAGGATTAGAATACGAGCATCAACTGTAAAACAGCATGATCATGGTATCAAGTAGTGTGACTTAACAATACACTCTTGAGCTTACATTTTCAAGGGCATGATCATGTCCCTTCCCTTGCAAGGTCCTTTGGAAGAAGACAAGCAAGAACATAGTATTAATACTTGTCATCCCTGCCACGTTGCGAGACACGACGAAGTAAAGATCTGATGTGTTTGATTTGCCTTGCTCCTCTGGTGAAAGAAATGCTCTATCTTTCTGTGTGTTTTAGAGGATTCGGATCTTTTGATAGCAATTCTTTGTCCCTTACTCGTCAGGGCAGAACGAGCTAAAACTATAAAAAAGCATGATCATGGAACAAAATAGAGTGACTCAACAATTTGTTCTTGAGCTTCCATTTTCAATCATTTCCGAAGCATATTGTCAAAAATCTGTGAGTGACTACCGCTGAGTAGGCGAGCTAATAATGCACACCAACGTTCATCTGTTGCACAAATGATTCCGCGTGTCATTGGAATAGCGAAAGTTTTGCAACACTGCACGTGGAATATTTTAGTAACAATTGTTAACTGTAAGTAAGGTCAATAACAAACAAATTCTTTGATAAGAGACGATTTAGAATAAACTAAGAAAACAAAATCCTAAACAGGAATGTAATATTTAAAGTGCCAATGGTCTTAAGAGTAATTAGCTAAAAATTCCTCAGCACAAGAGCATACCAGTCTGTAAGATTTTATTTATAGAGAGAATATGAGCTCGGAAATGCGGAAAGAAATCACAGTATACTTTTATACGTTCTGTTTGGAGAAGAACGCACTATGTCTGTAAGGGACACAATACTACTCAATTGAACCCTAAACAACTCAAGAGAACTCTATAAAACAGAAGATACGCATGCATGTTTACTTCTAAAACTAGCTTTCAGTAAGGCATAGGAGCCTCTCATAAACGTAGGTGACATATCGAACTCGACCAATGCCAAAAATCAATATGAAGTTTAACTTGAAAGCGAAGCATGATTACAATAACCACTAAAAAAATCACCTTCTTATTACATCAGTAGAGTTTCAATCATAGAAAGTAGAAAGAATCGCAAACGTAACCAAAGATGATGTTTCTCTCACATGAGACGTAAAACCTAAAGAAAACATTGATCATACACGAGTACAGGAAATAACTTAGGCAATAAAAGGATCTTATTTATTTGTAATGATAAAAAAAATCTAGAAATCAAAACGAAGCATTTGAAAAATCCGCGATAAACAAAATCAATGGTAATGATTGAAGAAAACCAGCAATCAATTATGTATTAATTCTTAAGTGGGGAAAACTTTAAGATTCTTTATTCAAACCATTTGGATCTAACGACCACTACAGCGGTTTGTAATTGAAGGACCCTACATGTTGTTACAAAGAGAAAACGCTGAATGAATCCTAGGCCTTGAATCCTCTGCAATAATTCTTGCGTGTGTAGTTTCGAGCATGAAAACTTCTACATAGTTTGAGTCTTAGTTATATGTGTATGATTTAGAATATTAGGCATTTGCTAGGGAGATTAGGCTTCGGCCGAACTTTTTCTTTAAAAAACAGATTGGGCTGCAGAACAATACTTAAAATAAAACAATATCATTTACTCTCGAAAGTGTGAAAGTAGTAATGGTGCTAGAAAGAGAGTCCAACTTGAAGAATATGCAGGATAGCTCAAACCCTCATGAACAAAAGAAACTTCCTATCTTGTTTTACAATGGCAAACAGAGTTGTAGTGTTGCATAACCGGGAAGAGTGGCATAGCCTACATATTACATACTCGTGTAACATTAGCAGGTAAATGTCAAATAGCTTATTTTTCTTGTTTTCCTAGGCACATCTTAGACAGAGTAAAAAATGAAATTTTCAAACTATGCTACGCTAATTGCATCTTGGAGTAAAAGACAAGAAAGATACATACATACACGTATGTGTGTATGTATGTATGTGTGAATGTATGTATGTACCCACCCTTTATCCCTGAGGTGGGCACATGGTGGAGGTGGACCACCCCTAACCATGGAAGGAGAAAATATTTCGGCATTCGCTTAGTTAAAGAGTTTCGAAAAACCAATCATTTTCGAAAAGTAAGTGTCAAAAAAGCTACAGCTAACAAAGAAATTATGAACCCGTATTTATCACCATGATAGAGGTAGTGAGGCGTTGTAAGTAAAGTGTTTAAGAAGTGCTAAAAACGTCGTGTTAACTATATTTCGTGTTTCTTTTTTTTTAAACGAAAAAAAGTACATAATAGTAATAAAAAATACAATCAGAAGAGCACTCATTGCGTGATCTTATATCCTCCATCAACCACTTTCCAAGTAAATAATTCCTTAAAAATGTTGAGGGCCATGTTTACAAAGTAATAATGAGAGCATTTTTTTATGACAAAGCCCACCTCCTAAGATAGGGTAAGGGCTTTTTTGGTCCATGCCACATAATTACGCCGTAAATTTCAAACAATAGGCTCCCCGAACAAAGGGAACTGGGACAAAAATATATATTATGTATATTAGAGTGCAAAACCCTTCATTATGAAATTGAAACTGTCACGAATTTATGAAAACTTATAGGACAAAATGGCAACATATTGAAAGTAGCTAGCAATTGCGAAACATATAACCTCGAAATAAAACTCATTTAAGTAAAAAAAAATTGTATTTAATTAAAACTTTTTTAACTTTATTTACAGATGGATATCAATTTTTCAAGGTGATGGAGATAGATTTTGGGAATGATAGATAAAGATTGAAGAGCTTTGTTTCTTAAGGTAAAAAATGTGAAGAACATGAACCTATTGCAAAGAGTGGGATAAACATCCTAAGAACAATAAAATATAATAAACATCAAACAATCACATCCCAATTTATAGCCTGAATGAACAAATGTCATCGGTATTTTTTTCTTTATTGAGGCCTCATAATTTCAGCTTTTGTACTATCCACGGTGAAAAGCGAGTTCTTAGTGTACCTTCCCAAGCAATTAGAGGGTGTACTAACTCAATTTCTACTTTTGGCACGCCGTCCATGGCAATCCACGCAAACTAGAAATTGGATGCTAACCACAGGAAAGCTTAAGACAATAACAAGGTCGAATCCACTACTATCAACATATGGAAAAGATTTGTAGGTCTCAATAACTAGAGGTAAATTAATTCTAAACTGTAAGAAGAACACGAACTGCGATATGCAAGTATATATTTTTCTAGTTCACATCTTGAAAACTAATTTTTAATGATTCTAGAAAGAAAACATCCATGGATATAAATGATTGTTATTATAATATCACTTAAATATCATTGTCTTGAGTTAAAAATAGCTAAAATTTTCCTGTTTATTCTATTCAAAGCTAATGTCCAACTAACTATACACATTTTCATAATTAAATATGCTTCTAAACAATGACTATGGGTATATTAGATCCACATCTTAAACACTCAATCTTGGTTAATGATTCTAGCAATGAAGCTATTACCATGTTAAAAAAAATGTTCATTTTTTCCAATGTAAATTAGGTGAAAATGTTTACATTGACAAAGGAAAATATTTATCTCATCACATTAACCAACTAGACATTTTGTTAGTGTTGTTATGTTTTGATAGTAATATGTGTAAACACAATTACGACCACGAAGGAACTTTCTTCCCTCTTTAGGAGCTTTTTTTTCTGTTGGTTTGTATGTACACCTATAACCCTAGGTGGTGACTTATGTTTGTCCATTGACTTGGTAATACATTTTGTATTGTGTTGTCGTCCAAGGCTCTTCTTCCTTGTGTTGTTTGTGTGCTTACACAAACCTTGAGCTCCAACAATTGGCATTATAGTAGGTCATTGCTTCATCTAGGGAATCATCAATGCCACTTCAATAATAGTATGAAAATCCCACAAAAAATGCTGAGCATACATGGGGTGATTTGGAGTTGAAAACAGATTTCTTTTGTGGCATCAAAATTTTGATTTGAGCTCATTTTGGCTCCAAGTGCATTATCACGGTGACTATCTAGCCAATTTTTTCCTTTTGTGACAAACATAAATACAAGTTTTGGTTCACTGGAACAAGCATCTAAAATTCGACTCCAAGATTAACAAAGCTCAATAGGGTATTTCTCTTGAACTTTTGAAATATAATAATTTTTCTAAATCAAGGTATTTAGTAAGACCATGGTTAAAAGCAATGATGTATTCCATATGTTGGTTGTTGAGGATACCTTGGATGGTAAGAATTACCCACTATGGGCATATATGAGGTGCAATGTACTCGTAGCAAAAGCATTGTGGAATATTGTGTAGGCCATTGAAAAACATCCCTCTACACCTACACATACACCTATTGAAGGTGATGCACATGGTGTTGACGATGATAATCTTCGAGTTCCTATGCATGTTGAGGTTTGTGTTGCACTTATTGGAGAGCAACTTCATTAGGATGGGAAAAATGCTCAAGCACATGCATTGATAACTTTTTCTATCTAACATGCAATTATGCCTCACATTTACTCCTACAAATGAGCAAAGGATGCTTGGGATACACTAACATTTTCATACCAAGGGATAAATGAGGCTCCTATTGCTTAGCTCCTGAATTGGTTAGAGAGGTAACGTATGAATGAAGGAGACTTCATGGAAATTTGTTTGACAAAGATCAAATATTTGAATGAGCACTTGGTTTTTGCTAATAAAGTCTTACTAGATAGTTCACTTGGAGATACTATTCCTAACATTATTCTATATTCATTTCTTATTTTATCTTTTAATACTCAATTGATGATGAATGGCAATCCGAAGGCCTTGCCATTTGACGCGTTAATCTCTCCTTTGCTGCAAAAAGATCAGTCCTCACAAGACAGATTAATTATGTGTGTTGCAAATGAAGCTTTCTACTATTTTAGAGGTGCAAACCAAAATGGAGTTCATCTACTAATTGTTGATATATTTAGGTAGTGATGTGTGTGAATATTCTAGGACTGCTAGGGCACTTTTTTCCTGCTTTAAGAGGTTTTTCTCCTGGGCTTGTATATATTCTTGTGCCCTAATGTGCTACTTATTTTTGTATACTCTAGTGGTAATACATTTTCAGTATTGTGTGTTGTACTCCAAGATTCTTCCTCTTCATAGTGCTATTTGCGTGCTTCCGTAGAGGTCTAACTCCAATAATTGGTATCAGAGTAGGTTGCTGCTTCATCGAGGGCATCATTGACACCTCTTTGGTTGTAGTCTCACAATTGTATAAAATTTGGTGAGCATACTTAGGGTGAGCATACGAAGGGTGCCAAAATCCCCATCTGAGCTTATTTTGGCCTCGGAATGCACCATTAGAGGGTTGTGCAAGCTATTTCATCTTGTTGAGCCAAAGATATATACCAGTTTTGGTTCACTAATATAAGAGTCTCAAAGTCTGTTACATGTTTAGCAGAACTCATCAGGGTAGTTCTGTTCAACTTTTTCAAATACAATCATTTTTCTACATCAGGATATCATAATTAGCTGCCATGGTTGAAAGGAATGATGTATTTTGTATGTTGGCTCTTGAGGATAAGTTGGATGGTACGAATTACCCATTGTGGGCTTATATGATGCATCATGTGTCTGTCACAAAAGGACTATGGAATAATATGTAGGGTGTTGAAAGACATCCTATTACACCTCCAAATACAGGTACTACAAATACAAGTACTACAAATACAAGTACTACAAATACAGGTACTAAAGTTGATGCAGATGGTGTTGAAGATGGTGATATTCTGCGAATTCTTGTTCGTGCTGCTATTTTTGTTGAACCTACTATAGAGCAATTTTGTTGGGATGGCAGAGATGCTCAGGCACATGCATTGATAGCTTTGTCTATCAAACGTGCCATTGTTTCTCACATTCACTCTTGCAAAACAACTAAGGAGGCTTGGGATACACTTACCACATTGTAAGAGGCTAGGAATGAGGCTCGTGTTGCTTACCTCCGAAAATAGTTGGAACGTGAGCACATGAATAAAGGTGATACTATGGACAATTTTATGAGAAAGATCAAGGACTTGAAGGAACAATTGATTTTTGTAGATGAAGTCCTTCGTGATAGTTCACTTGTGCAGACTGTTTTAAGTGATCTTTGCGACTCATATCAGAGTTTTGCTTCTACTCTTCATTTGATGATGAAAGGCAACCCAAATGCCTTAACATTCAAGGGTTAGTTTCTCTAGGAAATCCAATTGAAAGGCAATCTAGTTGCAGGAAGACCAATCTAGGCCAAACAAGTCTATTATGTGTGTTGCAGATCAAGCATTCCTGGCTACTCAGAAGGGCAAAGGAAAATCGAGCTCTTCTACTAGTAAGTAGAAATCTTCAAATGCTAAACATTTGAAGAAAGAAGACAAAGATGAGAAGAAATCAAAAAAGAAGAAATTCTTTTGCAAATAATCTAAAGCAAAGGATCATGTCATTAAGAGTTGTCCAAAACTGGCTGCTAAAGAGGCAAAGAAGGAAGATGTTAGAATGGTTTTCATAGAGGCCTCTACACTGAAAATAGAGCCTGTAATCTTGTGCATGATGAAGAATGGGCGTTTACTACAGTTTGCAGTTTTGACACATCTTCTCATGAGCAGTGCATGTCTGTAGTAAATGCAGATGGTTGATACTTTGATAGCGGGGTGACCAAACATATTATCTCACAGTGCAGTTTCTTCTCTTCACTGAAGCCAGCCCCTGTTGGTGCAGACCAATCACCAATTGAAGATTTGAAGAACAAAGGATGGAGATGAGATCAAGTTTTGAAGCAAAGAAGATGGATACATTCACAGAGTGAAAGACATGTACACATATGTACATTAGTTAAGACATAGGTTACTTATACTTATGCTTTGATATAAGTCTGTACATAATTGCCTATAAATACTTTTGAAAATGTCGGGGCAAAGTGAGAAGACAAGGAGAGACAATAGGAGATCATGAGATTAGTGTATTGAGTAGTAGAAAATGTCATTAGACATGTGTGAAGTGAGTTGAACTCTCCATCCTCACTCAGTTGTAAATTTCTGAGAAATAGAAGGAAAAATTACGCCCGATGTTTCTGTGTTTTCTCCGTGTGTGATAGATCTTTTGTGAATTCCTTTTGGTGATATCTAAGTCCATAGTTAATCAATCTATGGCTAGAGTTTGAGAGTCTAATTGTGATCAGGCTAAGAGAATTATGTGTAGGAACATTTACATGTGAGAAAGTACTCATTGGTTCCTGAAACAGGCGCAAATTTTGATCTTAATGATTTGATCATTTCTCACTCCACAGTTTAAAGATTTGTGCAAGTAAGCACTTAATCTTTAAGTTGGAAGGTAAGCTACTCGTGGCTAAAAGCATTTGCTTAAACGGGTTTTATACTGAGAGAATTAAAGTTAAGAAGTTAGGGGTGTCCAAATCGACTTCTCAGAAGTGTAGATTTAGACATAGCTGACTTGGTAAGTAGATTTCTCAAGATCTACTGAACCTTTTGAAGTAATTCGACTTGGAGAAGGTGCACAATCTTTAGGCGACACCTTGTGCAAAGTTTCATAAAAAACTTTACACATTTACTCAGTCAATGAGCAAGATCTATGCAGCAGACTTTCTGAGGAATTTCCTTCTTCACAGTTTAGTCAAGAAATTGATATTTGGTCATTGATAGCTTAAATTGGTGAAGGTTTTGACTTACTCTTGATATAGAGGTGTTCTAAATTCAAGAGTAGGTTGTTCTTTTGGAGATTAACACTCTCCATCAGTGGTATCAGAGCAGGAAACATCAAAATCAAGGAAAGGAGGATCCCGACTGCTGCAGATCCAAGAAATTCAACAACTGAAGAACTAAAAGGTGAAAGCTTGAAGGCAAAGCTTGAGGAGGAGACCATACGACATCAAGAAAGACAAAAGGACTCTAATTTGAAGTAAAGGTACATATATTATTCATAAAGCTTGAAGATTTCAATACATAGGTGGACACAAGATGGGAGATTCTCTACAGATAGAGAAATTGGATAGGGAAAACTATCCTGCATGGTCAATGAGGATGGAAGCTCATCTTATGAGCAAAGATTTAATAGCTTACATCACAGGAGACGAAGAGAAGCCACAGTTCAGAGATCCTAGTGTTCCAACTAGGGAAGAGTTAGCAGATTTGAAAAATTGGATGAAGAAAGATGCTCAAGCTAGGAGCATTATATATATGGCAGTCAATGATTACTTGTTACCTCATATTCGAGGTCTTGAAAGTGCAACTGATATTTGGAATGCTTTGGAGGAGCATTTTCAGAATACTACTAAGTCAAGGAAGGCATCCTTATGGGCAGAGTTTACCACCTTTAAGAAGAAGGCTTCTCAATCCATTTTAGACTATGTGACAAGAATGAAAGATATTGCAGATGCTTTAGGAGCTGTTGATGAAGACATTGAGGAGGATAAATTGGTAAGGCAAATCCTTACAGGTTTGAGAGGTGATGACAAATGGAAGCCATTCTTTTTGTCTACAGAATTATCACTTGATCATTTCACTCCTCATTTAAATCAGTTGCTAGGTCATATGCTAACATTTGAGCAGGATGTTAAAGGAGATGGTGACAAAAGTACAGGTCATGCAATGTACTCAAAGGACAAGCAGAAAGCTAACAAAGGAAAGCAACAAGCAGGTGAAGATGAAGGTACAACTAGTCAAGCCAACTTCCTAAGAGGTAGAGGAGGTGGCAAAGGTAGAGGAAGAGGCAGAAAAAACAAAGATGGAGGCAAAGCTTGTTGGATTTGTGGTAAGACAAATCATTTAGCTCATGATTGTTGGCATAATAATCAGAGTAATGCTGGATATAATCAGAACTATAATACAAGAGGAAGAGGTGGCAGAAATCAAAGAGGTAATTTCAGAGGCAGAGGTAGTAGGGGTTACTTTGGAAGAAATGCAGGTAGAGGTTTCCAAAGTCAACAATATAACAACACCTACTACAATTATGCTTCAGATCAAAAGGAAGATTCAACATTGATAATGAATGCAACTTGTGAAAGGCAGAATGAAGATCAAAGAGTCTTCTACATTGATTCAGGGTGTAGCAATCACCTGAGTGGTAATATAGCCTTGATGACTGATTTGGAGAATAAGGTATCTAATCATGTTGTTCAAACAGGTGACAACACAAAGCACAATGTGAAGTCAATTGGATCAGTGAAGGCCAAGGATGGAAGCACCTTATTGAGTAAGGTCTTATATGTTCCTACAATTCCTAAGAATTTGATAAGTGTAGGACAAATTGTGGAAAAAGGTTATGAAGTAAGGTTCACTAATGAAGGAGTGTTTGTGGAAGACCCTAGCAATGGGTATAAACAAATTGTTTCAGGGAAGAAAGAAGGAAGATTGTTCACATTGAAGATTCAAGGTAATATTGGTCATGCCACGTTCACATATGGAGGACATAAGATCTCTGAGTTAGATCTTTGGCACAAGAGGCTTGGACATTTCAATGAAAGAGGTATTAAAGACATGATTAACAATGGTTCAGTGCTTGGTTTGCCTAATGTTGCAGGTCAACATATGACATACAGATGTGAGGCATGTCAATTAGGTAAGGCTCATAAGCATTCCTACTCCAAGCATGGTTTTATGTACTCAGAGAAGCTTGAGTTGGTACATGCAGATGTGTGGGGACCATCAAAGGATTTCAGTATAAATGGGTCCAGATATTATGTGATTTATGTTGATGATGCTACTAGATGGATCACTATTTATGTGATCAAAGATAAGTCAGAAGTGTTTAATACATTTAAACACTATCATGCATATGTAGAAAGAATTACAGGACATAAGTTGAAAAGACTAAGGTCAGATGGAGGGGGAGAGTATTTCTCTAATGAATTCAGTAATTACTTGTGGGATGCAGGTATAAAAAGGGAAGTTACTTGCAGGTACTCTCCTCAACAAAATGGTGTAGCAGAAAGGAGAAATAGAACTCTTGTTGAGTTTGCAAGGTCCATGATGAAGGAGAAAAATTGCCCTAATTATTTGTGGGCCGAGAGTGTAAATACAGCTACTTATTTGGTCAATAGGTTACCATGTAAAGCTTTGCAGGGAATGACACCTTATGAGGCATGGTGGGGTAAGAGACCTACACTAGACCATTGCAAAGTATTTGGATGTTTGGCCTATGCATATGTGCCATCACAGTTAAGGCACAAATTGGAACCTAAAGCTGAAAAATATGTGTTTATTGGTTATGATGATAAGCAGGTTCTACATATGAAGAGGCAAAAGGTAAAGAAAATTGGGAGAAAGCTATGCAGGAAGAATATGATGCATTATTGGAGAATCAAACATGGGATTTGGTTCCAAAACCAAATAGCCAGAAGATCATTGGATGTAAGTGGGTTTATAAGACAAAAAGATTTGCAGATGGAAGTGTGTCTAGGTACAAAGCTAGACTTGTTGTCAAAGGGTTTGCTCAGACATATGGTGTTGACTATGATGAGACTTATAGTCCTGTGGCAAAGATGACAACCATCAGGACACTTATAGCAATTGCTGCATGTAAAGGTTGGAAATTGTGTCAATTAGATGTGAAAAATGCTTTTTTGAATGGTTATATTTCAGATGATGTATTCATGGAGCAACCTCAAGGGTTCAGAGATAAAAGGTATTCAGATCATGTGTGCAAGCTCAAGAGAGCTTTGTATGGCTTGAAGCAGGCCCCAAGGGCATGGAATTATAGACTTGTAAAGTTCTTGAAAGAACTTGGATTTCAGGTGTCTAAAGCAGATAGTAGCTTGCTTGTCAAAGCAAGTGATAATGGTTTCATATACATGTGCATATATGTTGATGATATAATCCTTACAGGTACAGATGAGGAAGGAATACAAAGACTAAAGAAGCAAATGGAAAAGGAGTTCAAAATAAGTGACTTGGGAGATTTGTCATACTTCTTGGGCATGGAGATTACATATACTCAACATGGAGTATTTGTGACCCAAGAAAGGTATTTGAAGAACTTGTTAATCAAGTTTAAAATGGATGAGTGCAGGGTAGCACCTACACCAATGGAGGTGAATCACAAATTGAGTAAATTTGGAGGTGAAGAATTCAAGGACATGAGACAATATCAGAGTTTGGTTGGTAGTCTTATCTGTGCTACTTTAACTAGACCTGATTTATCATATGCAGTAGGGGTTTTGTCTCAATTCATGCATTGTCCTAGGAAAGAGCATTGGATTGCAGGTCAAAGAGTGTTGAGGTACATTAAGGGTACACTCAAAGAAGGTTTGTATTATGGGTTTACATCAGATACAAACATCAAGATCTATAGTGATGCAGATTGGGCAGGTAATCCAGATGATAGAAGATCAACCTATGGATACATGTGTTATGTGGGAGATAAGTTAATCTCCTGGTGCTCAAAGAAGCAACATACAGTTGCTTTGTCATCTACAGAAGCAGAATACAAAGGCATGGTTGAAGCTGCAAAAGAAGTGATATGGCTTAAGACTCTAATGAAGATTTTTGACACTATACAGAACATACCTATCATTTATGGTGATAACATGAGTTCATTATATCTAGCTGCTAATCTTGTTTTTCATGCCAGGACTAAACACATTGAGATACAGTATCACTTTCTAAGAGAGAAGGTGATGGATAAGGAGATTGAAATCATACATACTTCAACAAAAGATCAGATAGCTGATATGCTTACAAAGAGCTTGGATGGACCAAAGCTACAGAAGTTTAAAGACATGGCAGGTATAAAGAAGATAAGAGAAACCTCAATTGATGATTGAGGGGGAGCTGTTGCTGCAGACCAATCACCAATTGAAGATTTGAAGAACAAAGGATGGAGATGAGATCAAGTTTTGAAGCAAAGAAGATGGATACATTCACAGAGTGAAAGACATGTACACATATCTACATTAGTTAAGACATAGGTTACTTATACTTATGCTTTGATATAAGTCTGTACATAATTGCCTATAAATACTTTTGAAAATGTCGGGGCAAAGTGAGAAGACAAGGAGAGACAATAGGAGATCATGAGATTAGTGTATTGAGTAGTAGAAAATGTCATTAGACATGTGTGAAGTGAGTTGAACTCTCCATCCTCACTCAGTTGTAAATTTCTGAGAAATAGAAGGAAAAATTGCGCCCGATGTTTCTGTGTTTTCTCCCTGTGTGATAGATCTTTTGTGAATTCCTTTTGGTGATATCTAAGTCCATAGTTAATCAATCTATGGCTAGAGTTTGAGAGTCTAATTGTGATCAGGCTAAGAGAATTGTGTGTAGGAACATTTACATGTGAGAAAGTACTCACTGGTTCCTGAAACAGGCGCAAATTTTGATCTAAATGATTTGATCATTTCTCACTCCACAGTTTAAAGTTTTGTGCAAGTAAGCACTTAAGCTTTAAGTTGGAAGGTAAGCTACTCCTGGCTAAAAGCATTTGCTTAAACGGGTTTTATACTGAGAGAATTAAAGTTAAGAAGTTAGGGGTGTCCAAATCGACTTCTCAGAAGTGCAGATTTAGACATAGTTGACTTGGTAAGTAGATTTCTCAAGATCTACTGAACCTTTTGAAGTAATTCAACTTGGAGAAGGTGCACAATCTTTAGGCGACACCTTGTGCAAAGTTTCATCAAAAACTTTACACATTTACTCAGTCAATGAGCAAGATCTATGCAGCAGACTTTCTGAGGAATTTCCTTCTTCACAGTTTAGTCAAGAAATTGATATTTGGTCATTGATAGCTTAAATTGGTGAAGGTTTTGACTTACTCTTGATATAGAGGTGTTCTAAATTCAAGAGTAGGTTGTTCTTTTGGAGATTAACACTCTCCATCAGCCGTTGCTCCTCTTATCCTGTTATGGGAGTTGGTAAGATCATTTTGACTACTATAGATGGTAGTTCTTTCACTTTGTCAGATGCTTTGTTTGTGCCAAGGATCAAGAAAAATCTATTATCAATTTCTGCATTAGCCAAGATTGGCTTGGATGTGAAACCCTCTAAAAGTGCCTCCATTCTTGATGATTTTTGTCTCACTCTTGTTGAGTGTTGTCCATTCTTCTAGTTCTTTTCTAATACTCCCAACTTGATTAGCTGCATCCTTCATCTTGGCTACATAGTCAGCTACACTTTTTTTTTGTTCACTTCTTCAAGGTTGTGAACTCCATCCAAAGCTCGTTCTTTCTAGCCCTTGTATTTGATGAGAAGTATGAAGATAGTACTTCCCAAGTCTCTTGGGATGTTTTACAATTCCTAATATGAGGTAAGAGAAAATTAGATATTGAATTGAGTATGTAAGACCTGGCTATAGCATCCTTTGCACACCATGCAACTAGTCTCTCTTGCTCCTCTCTTGTAGGTTGATTTTTGCTTCTAAAGGTTGGCATTTCTTCATCTCCAGATATGTACCTATACAAGCTTCTTCTCTAGACGTAAGCCTTGATCCTTGGGGACCACGCTAGATAATTTCCGCTATCCAACTTGTCAATGAATGATGGAGATCCATCTCCCAGTTTACCTTGATGTTGCTCTAATACCTGTTGGAGGAGATGGTGGACACCTTCAAGAGATGTGATGGTGCTGCAAATTCTTGCTTCACATCAGTCAAAGTGCAGTTGAGCAGTACAAAGTAGAACTCTTGAGCTTTCGAGGAAGCATAGATAATCATCCAAGTACTTTGGAAGGTGATCCTTAAATCATTGAATCAAAACACATAACTTGGAGTTTCACTTTGAACCAAAAACTTGCTATTTTGGTCACCACACGTGCTCAAAAAAATGAATAGTACTCCTTTCTTGGTAACAATTGTACAAAAGCCTTTTAAGAATATCTAATTGACTAAGATAGATAACATTCACAAGTTATTTCACTAAACATGATCAACTATGTGTAGAGAAGGATGCTTAGCAAAAATGAGATGCATCCTGATATTTTAAGGATTTAACATTATACAGGCTAGAAAGTAATGTTTTGAACATATCTCGAGAATGGCTGAAGAAATTGACTCCAAGTAAAGTGAAACCAAGGGAGTACCATTTCTCAGCATGTACTTGATCATTTATAGTGCTTTAAGCTGGTACACATTCTTTAAACCATACAAGTAGACAACCTAATGAATCTCTACTAGCTTAAAGCACTGAAAATGATGAAGTACATGCTGAAAACTGGATAAGGAAAGTTCACTATTCTAAGTGATAAATGACAAAGTATAAGAGATGAGATATGAGAAAACTATATGTATTAATGCACATAAATTACATTGACATTGGCAATGAATGATTTGACAATGAGAGAAATGGTAGAGTTATAGTATGAGCTCAATATCCATATTAAATCCCTCTAAAGGACTCTCCAAATTGGGCTCTTCTTTTTGCATATCCACACGGCTAGATAATCCTCTTTTATATCCTTTTGTTGGAGCCACAATTCAACTTTGAATTTGAATATTTACCTAAAAGTGTTCCAAAGTTTTAGGTCTTGATTTTCCATAAATCCTCACCAAATAATTCGTGGAAAGATTCTTCTAAGAACTCGTAATTGGAAGTCTTTCCTCATATGCACTTTTACAAGGAGTAAAATTAATCTTTTACAAGAGATCATTCATGTGAAAATACATAAATGCACATATGAACTAAATAAGTGGCCAAGCATTTAGGCTTGGAGTAATTGCACCAAAAATGGTGACATTGTGTCCAAATGCATGGGATAATAGGCTCTTGTTTATGGTGAAGATGGGCAACCCCAATATGGAGGGGCCCCACCAACACCTTCTCGACATTATAAAGTAATAGTCCCCTCAAAATAGGCAGACACTCCCCTTTGTCTCGCATAAACTACAAGTGCGTGCCTCCTCACTTTTTGTAGAGCAGAAGGGGCAAAGCCATCAAAATCCAAGCCATGGACAGCAAATAAGGCGCATTCTTGCCCAATTCCTCACACATTTGTATATCACTCACCTTGGGGCACCAATCACCCATGTGAAAACACTGAGGTGCACTCTCACCTTCCTGGTTGCACTAGGTCCATCAGGTGCCTAGTCAGCCTATTTTGCTCATAACCCACTTAAGGTGCCAATCACCCACCAATGGAGGCCATCATTTAGGCAACCTTGCACCCATGTTCTCAATGCTTAGCATGGAGTCCAAACTAGGTGACTTGCCACCTTAATCATGCTTAAAGCCATGAAAGAGGTGACCTAGTTCCTTGCTTGATGGAAGGGTGACCCCGCACCTTTATTAGAATAGGCCACTATGAAGGCAACTTCGCCACACAATGGGGTGATCCCACCATCACGTCTAATATACATAATTTTTCTACCATTTTGAGCTTAGGTACTCCATTGAACTAGGTCTAGGTAACTCAAGTTCCCTTCTTGCTTAGTAAGTTGGGGGACCTGGGAAACCCCACCATCTTAATAAGGAGGTGGCACTTGAAAGCAACTACCAATTGGCATGCTTGTGATCTCTACAGAATGATGCCAACTCAAGATCTCCAAAAGCTGCATCAAACGAACATAACTCTTGATTTTCTACATAGCATTAGTGGAAATTTTATTCTTATCTGAAAAGAGGTGACTCTAGCACCTCTTAGGTCCAATGAGGCTACATGAGCCGCAAATTTGCTACACCTCAAAGATAGGGTGACTCCACGTCCTATTTTTCAGACAATCAAAATATGGCTACTCTATTGCCTATTTTGGAATTACCATAATAAGTTGACATTGTGACAACCCAAATCTAGGCATTTGACATGACAAGATATACTGCAAACTGAGGCACCTCGAAGCCATGTAGATGTCACGATCACTCAGAGAAGTTCTAAAAGTGGGTTGGTGACATGACAAGAATTACTCATCTCTACAAGTGGATGCCCTATGTCAAGCCATCAATCACATCATTTTCAAGCCTGTGGTTCAAGCCACATGTAGATACATACAAAAGGTTCAGAAGAAGATTGGTTGTGCCCAAGGTAAAGAACCTTGTATTTTACCCTACATTGTGAAAGAAGCACCCTACAAGATTACCCAAAACACTGAATAGCTTGATATTCTATCATGCAAGGGTTTCAAAAAAGCTTAAAAGTTTTAAACCAAATGGTTGTACTAAACATCGTTAAAAAGATATGCAAAATGCAACTCTATAGAGGTTTTGTTTGATGAAATCTTTTTAATGGAAGAGTGAGGTATGTATCACTAAGGAGGAGTATATGTACAACAAAAAACATCAGCAAAGAGTGTTTAGAAACTTCAAAAATGTTCAGATGCACAAAAGCCTTGCACCAAAATGAATGCCAAAGATCCCCAAGCACTTCCAAATCCACCACGGATAGGGGTGTGAGGGTAGAAAAGAGATGTAGAAAGAGGTGATAATATCAGAAATAAAGCATTGAAAATGGATCGTTCCATGTGAAAAACCATGAGAAGAGTTTCTCCCTACTCATGAACAAAACATAACTACAAATGAATGTTTTTGAAAAGCACCACATCACTACTTTTGAGAGCAACACCACCTCAAAATAGAGTACTAAAACCTAAAGATTTACTTCCGTGTTGAGGTACATGTGGAACCAGAAAATCAAAATATTTACTCACAAATAAAAAGAGTATGAGTTTGAAAATAATGAGTAGACCATGAAATAGGAAAACTCACAATTGGATTAGTGTGAACTTTCCAAAAGAACAAAGTGAGCTCTCAAGTTTTTGAGTAGCTATAAAATAACAAATGATCTCCTTATATAGATTTGGATAGAGGCTTCTCGCAATACAAGCAACATGTGATAAATCCTTTTTATAGAGAATGAGAACAAAAATCAAGCTAAATATGAAGTCTTCAAAAACTAGCTTAATAGAAAATCGATATATTTTTATAAATGAACTAGAGATTAAATGCTAGATTGGAAAAGAGGATCATTTTCTTAGATATTCACTAGAACCATTAGATATGTACGACATGTTATCTGTACTAGCCTTCTCATTTCAACCATAAATCATACGCAAGCTCTAGTTCTATGAAGTGGTAAAGAAAATAGCATAATTACCTTGCTTTCTCTTGTATCCTAGATTCCCTTCTCCTTTGGACCACGAACCTTTAGGAAAGCATGCTTACTTTCCAGAATTGTGGCATTACAGATTTGAGATTTTTCTCTTTTGCCCTTGGTCCTTCCTAGATTGCCTTCTTCTTTGGACCAAGAACCTTTAGGAAAGTATTCTTGCATTTCAGAATTATAGCATTCAACTTTTAAGTTTTCTCTCACTTGGGATCTTTCTTGTCTTGCTTCGATCCTTGCTTTTTTTCTAGAGCAATATCTTTGGATTGAGTTTTCATGATATCTTGAACTTGTTTGATCTACCTCTTTGCCTTATTTCAATCATTATTCCCACCTCTTTTGTTTTTCGTTTTATCTACTTTAATCAAAGGATTGAGCTTGATTGCCCTTTGATTGAGTTCCTCTTGGGATCAAGTCCTTGGTCATTCTTAATGGGACTAGGTGATCAAATTTAATGAAGATTTCCTTACATGCATTGATGTGGTGAATTCCCTCAATCTCATGTCCTCTCAGAGCCATGAAGAGTGTGAGAAAAAACCGTAATCATCTTCATTGTGTTCATAATTTATCCTAGATGATCTATGAGTTCTTTATCTTCAAAATGTATACATTTGATAGTCGTGCTAGACTCCTTGCTAACTCTATTAATGCCGTTGTTTAGATGAATCTTCCTTCTCTTAAAAAACGAAGAACGTAACCTCCCACCCCCCCCCCCCAAAAAAAAAAAAAAAACCTTCTTGGACATATTCAAGTATTTTATGTGACCATCGGTACTATTGGTGATATGAGTATGTTGGGATAAGAGAATTATGATCTTTATATCCATTCATTTAGGGACTCAACTTTTGCACCATATGGCGGATAATCTGCATAGGGTAGGGCATTTCATGTGTTCCACCAATTTATCCCAACAATCCTTAAATTGCATGACAATTACTAAGCCTAAATTTAAAATGTAGATTATTTTCTTCTTATAACTTCTATATTAGTTCATTTACCTTTTCAAATCGAGATAACTTCTATATCAAAGGCAAAGCGGCCAGTTTGGATTTATAGTTTATCCATTTCACCGTGTGATAACTTTTAACCACATCCTTTGATTTGTTGACGATTGTCTTGTTCTAGTCTAAAAGAATTTGTGAATTTTCAATATATGTTCTTTTACCAAGGTTTTTGCAAGCTTGAGATAGTTTTTAAGCATTCGCTTGATCTTTCCTACACGATATTACGCATCACCTTTATTCTCTAACGCAACAAATCCCATCTTCTCATAATAATAGCATTTGTATTAGCATCTCTCTTCAACAAATTGTTCAAACAATTGAAAGATCTTCTTAGGCCCTACAAGAAGTGACCCCTTGTGGTGATTACTACCATCACTAGCTGCCTCCCTGTGTCGTCCTTAAGGGTGTCACGTGTGCACCATCATATATACAATGTTCTTTTCGATAACGTAAACGAAGGTTTACTTTGTCGTTAATAAGATGTTCCACAAATGTCACATATGCATCGTAGTAAAAATGTTGCATATGCGTGTATATGTTGTGTATGCAACATTCTAAGTAAATATGTATACGATGGTAGCATATAATTGTTTGTGAGACGAGATGTAAATCATTTAAACTATGTTTGTAATACTCAACAGTAAAACAACATCGCGCTTCAGTTGCTAATTCTACATGTGCCGACCCAAGAGCGAGCAAACATTCGGATCGCACTTATGACTTCGATTGCATAACGTGAAATAATCTTGATCTTGAAACACTCGTTCCATGACTTCCCAAACATCGAAAATGTCTTCCAAGCTCAATCATGCCTTTTATAAAAAACCATGTCCTCATGCAAAAATCTTAGAAATATCATTATTCTTTTTGCCAATGATTTGACAATGATATTGTATTCTATCTAGAGCATGATAATGAGTCTCCATTCCTCAATATAATTCTTGCTACCTTTTTAAAGTAGCTTAATAATACTCTCGTTAACGAACTTTCGAAATGATTTCTCTATGTGTAGTCAATCATTTGCTATACTTTAACTTGCGATAGGTAAAGTGGAGTGTCTTGTACATACATATAGAATCTCATCAAGTTTGATTTAGTAGACTTGGAGATATGAAGTAAGGAAGGTGACTCTGTTTGCACACCTTCTAGATCCTGAAAAGTCGGGATGACCCCCTTGACCTGCTAGCTTTATTTCTCTATGTATTGAACAATTAAATTGATTAAATAACTTGCTTTAGTTATCTAGACACTCCAACTAGATGTGTGCAAGAGCTCTCTAGTCAATTGATACCAATTTTTGAGCCCTAAGTATAATATTGAGACCTTCTATTCCCAAAATAGAAAGTTCTTCAAAGTGCTTGCATATTCTAGTTATCTGATTTGATGCAAATAATTGAGAGTGATGCTCCAAAGTACTTGGTGGTTCTAAATGCATCATAGTGAAGCTAAGAAGGTCTATTAAGCATCTTCACCTAGGTTCAAGCACACTTTATACAAGGGAAATATATCAAACATTGTTTTAACTCCAGAACCTGTTTTGTTCTTTGATTTGAGTATGCGTAGAACCCATCAAGATAAACTTCAAGGCGTTTCCTAGTAGATTTGCTAAAAAGAAGGCACATAAGCCTTTGGAATATAGTTGGAAAATTGGTCAATCAAAAAGGCATTATTTTAAAAGAGAAATACACTTTTCTTTTTCAAAGGTTGTTTTATGTTGATCCTCTTCTGTAGTGTGCACTTGATTGTAACCCAATAATTCATCTAAGAAACTGTATACTTCATGTCTAGCCACTCCTTCTAGTAGATGATTTGAAATTCATAGGCGATAGCTATCCCTTATAGAAACTGAATTTAACTTTTCAAGATTGATTAATTTATAAGTTGTCCATTAGTTTTGGGAATAGCTACTATGGGAGACACACACTCTGCATGCTTGATCTCATATTTGAAACCACGAGCTATGAGTTTTATCAATTTGTTCTTTATTCTTCATAGAGTAAGTTTCATTATAATTATAGGGTCTCTATTTGGATGAGTGAGCATCTGGTGCCATTGATATATGATGGACCTAGTTCTCTTGATCAACCTCTTTCATGTTCTTATGTATGCAAGCAAAGACATCTCCATACTCTCATAAGAGATATATAAGTCTTTCCTCCTTGAATCTCAATAGACTGTTTGTGATATATCGACATATCTCTTCAATATTTTTTCTAATGTTATGAACACTATCTTTGTATCCTATTTTATTATCATAACTCTCTCCCATAGTGTTTTCATGTTCCATCCTGGCAGCAATGAATCTAGGTTCCTCCACATGATATTTCTTTAAATGCTCTAGTTAAAACAATTTTCTTTGATATTGCTCCTTTCTAGAAGTACTAGGTTGGCCATTTTAAATCTCATTTCAATGGATATGTCAAATAGCTCATGTTCGTTGATACCTCTTCTCTTTGCCTTGTCCACGTAAAATCGGTTTCGTATCCAAGTGTCTCACGACTTCCACTAATAATAGGTCCAGCTCATATCCATCTTTCTCATAGTGATGTGTCAATTTCTACTCATTTATAGCTACTTCAATGGTTTGCAAAATGTTGTTCAATGGAAAGGAATGAAGTTATCTTCTCTTATATTAGAGGCATGAATAAAATCAGATTCTCGTCTCTTCATTTTTGTGCTCAACTTGGTTCTTGTTTATGTTGTTTTGCTTGACACTACCATAGACTAGTGTCTTTGTGCATCTAGGAAGGTTGTCTCGAACTTCTGATTTTTAAAGCACCTCTGTCCTCCTCATCATGAACTACTTTCCATTGGAGAGCTGGAACATCTGGATATGTAGTAGTGTGAGAATTGATCTTAGTAGTTGTGTTGTTATGCTAAATGTAAATTATATTACCTCCCTAGTCTCGGACCAATTTCATCCACCTTAGGAATAGACCTACAAGCAATTCATAGTTACTTACCTAGATAGACTCACATATGTGAATGGTATGTTCGAATTTAAAACTCCATGTCGTGAAGAAAACATTCTCTAAGAGATCTAAGGGTCTCTCCATCTATCCGTGAGCTAACTATAGATGCATCTTGTTCAGTCGTAAGGCAGGATTACCCCACTTCACATATTATCTTTTTGTATCGATGGCTACCCCAATGGCTAGCCAATGTTATTGATAGGGATTTCATGTATGTTTGACTCTATTTCCTTTTTGGTCCTTTGGGCATGAAATTTTGCTTTAGATACTTAGCCTTCTTCAACTTTCAAGATACTTTGTTAGTGCCAATGTATGCAAATGTGGACTCAAATCTCCTAGATATGTCTACCAATGACTTTGAACATACTAACTCTTGATAAGATAAGTAATTTATATGCCATCTACCACATGATTGGAACTTTGAAATTGGATTTTTCTAGTTTGTAAGATCTTCCTTGTTCCATTTAGTATCTATAACTTGATTCGAGAGTCCAATTTTCCAACAAGCTTCCATATTTGTAACAAGAATATAACCTTGCAAATTCCTATCAATGTGTTGTGTATGTTTTAGTTCTACAATAATCACCTAGGGCTAAGGGGCTAGTTCACTAGGTTGTTGCCATAACCTTACTTCTTGGTGTGATTGCACTAACGCTTGAAATTGTTCTTAGGGAATATGGGTGGGAAGAAAGATATTAGGAACTTTTTATAGAACATTTTGAGCAGCTTCAATCAGTTTTAAGCACATTGATAATTGTTCCTTCTGCAAATATCTATCAGGGGAGATATAAGAATAGATATGCTTTCGATTTAAGGACACCTAGGTACATGAATAAATGAAAGATTATTAAATTTCTACAAGAAGTCCCATGACTTGGTACCCATAGATTTGGATAATTATACTAGATAGGATATAAGAGATGGGAAAACACAAAATCATAGGTATGAAACACGAAATTTCAACTACAAGAACTCCCTTGAGGGATACGACCTAGCTTGGTATAAGAATCAACTGAATAAGATCTCATACGATGATATTATGCGAGGAAAGGAAAGGATGTTCACATAATAGACTAGACAAGACTAGAAAAAGGAGCAAGTAAAGACGTAAAGCTAGAACTTGAAAAGTAATTACTTGAAGATACCCACTCCTTAAGCTCCCAAGAGTGGTATTTTGTAAATTGAGGATATGCACGGTCATCTTTGGATGTCAAAATCAAGCAAATAGACAATTGATCTTAAGGTTCTGGCATGTTACTAATGTTATGGTTATAGTAGTTTCTCCAAATTCTAAAGACATTTTGAGATACATGAAGTCACATCAAATCAAAGGTTCAAGAGAGTTTAATGAGGAGCATCCATGTGATCTAAACATATTCTTAGATTTCGATCTTCATAGCTCTTGGTCTTTTTGGAGTTTGATGTATGTGGTACTAAAATAGGATGATGGTGGATATTCATGAAGAAATGGGAAAGGTTTTTTAGTATATCTAGGTGTGTGATAAAATATAGAAGGCTTTCATTGATCCTTCTATTTGGAAGTAGTTTGTTTTGATTCAATCTTTTCTTACATCATTTCCAAAGTACATAGGCACTTTTATAGTGTCATTGGAAAGCTAAGAGGGCGCACAACTCAAGTTTGAAGATACAAGGGGCTAGTACTAAGCAGGATTTGGCAGTACCTACTCATTTCTTGAAGTGTCCATCCACATATCCCAACAAGTATTGTGTTGGTATAAGACTATATAATCAAGTGTAAGAGTGGGTAGAATATATATGTGTGAATCATGAAGTGTTGCAAATAGACGGAAATTATGTTTTTGAAATTATTGGTGCTGAGAGCAAATTTGTGGTATTTAGCAAAAATTCATAAAGCTATTGAGGTTACATTGCCAAAGAGAGAATTCTTAATTGATGCTTATTGGTACACTCTGAGCTTGAAACACTTTTTAATTTACCAACACTTATTGGAATCGCCCTTATGACTTCGGCTACATAACACGTGCGTGAAGTAACCTTGATTTTGAAACAATCCGTCCGATTCTATATGATGTTAAGAATGAATATATATTGAGCTTTGAAAGAGTTGCAGAACGAACAAATCATCCACATTGCAAAAATTTCCGTTTTCATTTCGCCTATGACCAATTCTAATATGAACTTTTATGACAGTGCTACTTTGTGTTACTCCATGCTTTCCATAAAAGGGCAATGATTTCAGATACCTTGGTAGTAGTGACTTGATTGGGGAAAAACAAAAAAAGTATCGAAGACCATGGTCTTTCCGATGAATAGGACTAACGAATAAAAGGTAATTTTGGCTCATAAATGTCAGCTCAACTAAAGGATTGTGTTGGTTGGAGCAAGCCTTAGTCACCATCTTTGCACACATCGTATCTCCCATATTAGTCACATAAAATCCCCAAGGCTCCCTTATCCTCGGGAGAGGAAAGAAATGTCCCATATAATCCGAGGGATTTCCCCTTAGTTTAGGGTAGAGACTCTTACTACCTCAAGGGTACACAACAACAAGGTAACCCTCAAGCTCTTGATTCATATTATGCTAGTACTTCAAATGCACCTAATAGAGAGGAGAATCATCCAACAAAGCCTAGATATAATAGACCATTGATGTGTTATCATTGTGGTGAGTATGGCCATATGCAAAATAGGTGTTCCCGTCTAGAAGATGCACCTCCTTGTCAGCATTGTCCAGAGGCTAAGGATCACTATACCAAAGATTTCCCAAGAAGCCGCCTTGCTCCAATTCACATGATTGCAGTCTCCCCACAAGTAGAAGGTATGACCACTAAGTCTTATGCTGTTTCATCTTCTCCAATGCCTATGATGACGAGAGCAAGACAAGCGGCAACAACCTCTAGAGAGGAACAACAAGGACTCCAGGATAGGGAGGAGGAAAACAAGATGGGATGGAAGGGCCAAGCAGACATTGAAGGAGCTTATGAAAGGATGGCTACTTCACTAAGGGAGCAACCAACAAGTCCCCAAGAAGACACACATATGGTAAACAGCAGATCTTGAAAGGTATTCATCACAGGGTTAGTCTGTATGAACTCATAAAGATGGATTCAAAAATAAGGAATGACTTATTAAAGATTATACACTCTGCTCACTTGAGCCAACCACCTAGCGTAGATGGTTTCATGGTTGATTTTCCCCCTCCACCCCTGGCAAACTTCCAAAGCTTAAGGTTATCTATTTTTATAAAGGATAGGTGTGATCATAGATGGAGGCTCTGGCATCAATTTAATACCAGATTTCACCATGATGAAACTGAATTTGAACCACACCAAGATGGCACCATTCACAGTTACACTAGCAGATCAACATTGGCTTGCGCCACTTGGCTTTATTGAAAAGGTACTAATGATAGTCCTTTGTTGTCACTTTGTTCTAGATTTTGTTATTACTGCACTTCCATAGGAGACTTCTTACCCTTTACTCCTGAGGAGGCCTTGGCTAAGGAAAGCAAAAGCTTTGCAAGATTGGGGGAAAAACAAACTGTGGATTTCAACAAACACCAAGAGCCAACTACAACTACATTTGGAAGAAGGATTCGACTCAAGGAAAGCTATTGGGTATAACTGTGGACACTCAGGTAATGCCCTCTTTACCCCAAGAAGAAGATACATTAATGAATTGGATGATGGAAAGTACAGAGTGTTGCACGGTGGAAATCAATGAAATAGAGGAAGAAGTTGCAGATGAAGGAGTTGCATAAAAAGGCCATGAAGTTCACAAGGAGTTACAGAATGAGAGTTTGCAATGGAATACAAACTTTGAAGGGGCAACATATATAGAAGTATCAGGGAAGGAACTTTATGAGCGTGAATGTATAGAAGATCTCCCCTTCTCGGATATACCTCAAGGGTGGACGAGAGAACATATTGCAAAGTATAAGCTAAATTCCACTCGTGCAAAGAGTGGGGATGATTGTTCAAGTAAGACGAGTCCTGAAACACTTGTTCAAGAAGTAAATCTAGGAGATGAAGAGAACCCTCAAGTACTCCACTTGGGCTCTTGGCTATGGCATTATCCCGGTTTACTAGAGAAGGTAACTTCTTTACTTTTTGCTTATAAAAATGTCTTCGCATGGTCCTACAAAGATCTAATAGGGATACCAGAGGAGCTTGGATCACATCGAATACCCTTAGTTGAGGGAGCCATGCCTACAAGAAGTAGGCCATATTGACTCAACGCAAAGTATGTAGAGGCGGTAAAGTTGGAAATTACAAAACTAGAAGAAGCAAGTATAATTGTTCCAGTAGAACATTCGAGGTGGCTTTCTTCTATGGTTATTGTACCCAAGAAAAATAGTGGAAAAATAAGAGTTTGCATTGATTTTCGTGCCTTGAATAAGGTAACTATTCAAGATGGATTTCCTCAGCCCTTCACAAAGCAAGTAGTTGAGGAAGTAGCCGGACACACTTTGTATAGCTTCTTGGATGGTTTTAGCATCTACAATCAGATAGTCATTCATCCTGATGATAGGGACAAAATAGCCTTCGTTAATCCATGGGGAACTTATGTCTATACCAGCATGGCTTTTCGCTTGAAAATGCACCAGCTTCATTTAATATAACAATGTATCTCATATTGGGCAAGTGGTTAACAACCTTTCTACGCATTTTCATGGATGACTTTTCATTGTTTTCAGGCACAGATAGAAGAGCAGTAGTTCAAGATTTCCATGATCATTTGGAAAATCTAAAGGAAATCTTTGAACAATGTCTCAAAACAAGTCTGAAGTTAAATCCTGCTAAATATCACTTTTTGGTCACTACGGGCACTCTTCTTGGTCACATAGTATCTGCTAAAGGGATAACGGTTGACTCTACAAAGGTTACTGCTATCCTTTCCATGCACATTCCAGAAACCCCAAAGGAAGTGCAAAGTTTTTTGGGCCATGCAAGATACCATAGAAGATTTATACGAATGTATTCAGTAATATCTAAGCCCTTGTCAAGGCTTACTAGTAAAAAGGTTCCCTTCTCATGGAGTCATGAAGCTGAGAAAGCATTTTGTGAACTAAAATTGAGGTTACGTACTGCTCCACTTTTAAGTGTTCCTAACTGGTCATTGGAGTTTCATGTGCATACAGATGCTAGTCTTCATGCTGTTGGTGGAGTTTTGGCTCAACCATCATCATACAAGATTGATAGACCTATCTCCTATGCCAGCAGGCTACTTACCAAGGCATAAATGAACTATAGTACGACTGAAAGGGAAGGTTTGGCTATTGTATTTGCTCTTCAAAAGTTTCAGCATTACCTTCTCGGTGTACATTTTATAGTCATATCTGACCATCAACTCTTGAAGTACTTGATAAACAAGCCAAGAGTGGCTAGAAGGGTTTGGCGATGGTTACTCATGTTTCAAGAATTCAACTTGGATATTCATATTAAGCCAGGAAGAGAGCACTACATGGCAGATCAAGTATCTAGGACCGCAATGAGCGAGAAGGCAACTGGTATTAATGATGAAATGGTGGATAGA
This sequence comes from Ceratopteris richardii, assembly GCA_020310875.1. NCBI lineage: Eukaryota > Viridiplantae > Streptophyta > Polypodiopsida > Polypodiales > Pteridaceae > Ceratopteris > Ceratopteris richardii. The sequence continues at coordinate 8,375,608 of CM035433.1, read as the reverse complement.
AATCTCTTCCTAGTTGCAACTCAGACTCAATGGTATGATGGAATTCTCCATTTTCTCACTATTGGAAAACTCCCAGAACACTTAAAACCTATAGAAAAGAGAAGATTACTCCTTAAAGCCAAAGCGTACTCACTTATAAATGGGAATTTATATAGATATTGTCAGGATGGTATCTTGAGAAAGTGTGTTTATCTAGAGGAGGTAAACCTTTTGCTTGAGGCAGCACACAGTGAAGGGCATCAAAAGGGGGAAGATTTGGCTCACAGAATCATCCACAAAGAACTATGGTGGCCTCATATCTATCGGGATGCGATCAAGTTTGCTAAAGAATGCCACATTTGCCGGAGATGTGCTCCTATGCCAACCAGATTGAATTTCCATTCATTAGTCATATCTACAGGATGGCTCCCATTTGAACAATGGGGTCTTGATTTCATAAGACCAATTAGTCCAATTGGTCAACCTGGGGGTAAGAACTATATTATGATGGCCATATGTTATGCAACTAAATGGATAGAGGCTAAAGCGACTCTAGGCTGCACAGCTTTAACGGTAGCTAAGTTTTTGTATAAACGTATTTTCTCAAGATTTGGTTGCCCACTGGAAATCACTAGTGATAAAGGCACACATTTTGTAAATCAATTGCTCCAATTTATCTTTGACAGGTACAAGATTTTTCATAAAAAGTCTTGTGCCTACTATCCAAGGGCAAATGGCCAAGCAGAAAGCTCCAATAAGATTTTGGTTGGTTTGCTACACAAATTATCTTTTGATCATCAAAGCTTTTGGACACAAGCATTGATCGGTGCAATTTGGGCTTTCAGAACTACAAGAAGGGGAACCACTCGTGAAAGTCCATTTCGCTTAGTATATGGAAAAGAGGCATTGGCACCATTCGAATTTGTTATCAAAAGAGAAATTGGAGCCAGAACCATTGGAATTGAACCTCCCATTAGGAGACTGGTGGCATTAGGAGAATAGAGAGAAGGAGCAATGCAAAAACTTTAGGTAACACAAGAAGAGCGCAAAAGACTGCACGACAAGTATCTTAGGACTAATGAAGTACAGGAAGGATCCTTGGTTTTGGTGCATCAAATCCCAGCAATTTCAACCAAATTGGCACCCAAATGGATAGGACCATACAGGGTGATAAAGCTATTACCACACGAAACAGTGCATCTAGAGGATTTGCACGGTAAGAGGATATGCCTCATCAATATCTCTAGGGTGAAGAATTACCTAAATTAAGTCAAGATGAAAGAAATTCATTGACTGTACATACCATATTTCATTCTGTGTTTGCAGTTTATTTGGTCTTATTGAAATAAGCAAATAAAGGAGGAATTGCACCGGGATGGTGCAAAGACTTGATGTGGGGGTCTGTAGCATGGTGCAAAAATCTCTCTCTCTCCATCTCTCTCTCTCTCTCTCTCTCTCTCTCTCTCTCTCTCTCTCTCTCTCTCTCTCTCTCTCTCTCTCTCTCTCTCTCTCTCTCTCTCTCTCTCTCTCTCTCTCTCTCTCTCTCCCCCCCGCAACCCCCCACCCACAGTGCCCCCCGCAACCCCCCACCCAATGTGCCCCCCGTAGCCCCCACCCACTATGCCCCCCATCATCCTTCCTCTCTCTCTCTCTCTCTCTCTCTCTCTCTCTCTCTCTCTCTCTCTCTCTATCTCTCTCCCTCTCTCTCTCTCTCTCTCTCTCTCTCTCTCTCTCTCTCCCTCTCTCCCTCTCTCTCTCTCTCTCTCTCTCTCTCTCTCTCTCTCTCTCTCTCTCTCTCTCTCTCTCTCTCTCTCTCTCTCTCTCTCTCTCTCTCTCTCTCTCTCTCTCTCTCTCTCTCTCTCTCTCTCTCTCTCTCTCTCTCTCTCTCTCTCTCTCTCTCTCTCCCCCGTCCCCCTCCCGCGCAACCCCGTAGCCCCCACCACGCGCCTAGTCTCCCACCCAACTGCCTAGTCTCTCTCTCTCTCTCTCTCTCTCTCTCTCTCTCTCTCTCTCTCTCTCTCTCTCTCTCTCTCTCTCTCTCTCTCTCTCTCTCTCTCTCTCTCTCTCTCTCTCTCTCTCTCTCTCTCTCTCCCTCCCCCGCGCAACCCCCCACCCAGAGCGCCCCCACTCCCTCCCATAGCCCCCCACCCATGCCCTCAACCCCCGCCCACAACCCCCCATGCTCCCCCTCCTACACCGCCCTCAGCCACCCCCTGCTGACTCCTCCTACCCCCGCCCACAGCCCTCCCCTACTCCCGCCCACGGCCCCCCAACCCACACCCTCAGCCCCCACCTTCCAGCCCCCGCCCTTCCCCTCCTACACCCACCCTCAGCCTCCCCTTGCCCACTCCTCCTACCCCCGCCCACGACCTCCCACCCACGCCCTCAACCCCTGCCCACAACCCCTCCTACCCCTACCCACAGCCCCCCTAACCCACGCCCTCAGCCCCTGCCCTCCCCCTCTGTATCGCGGCATTTCCCTCCCTATCTCTTTTCTCTCTCCTCTCTCTCTCTCTTTTCCCCCACCACCCCCCCGGCCCCCACCGTCACCTCGACCCCCTCCAACCCCACCGTCCCCTCCTCTTTCCTCCACCACCACCACGACCCCCCACCACCACCACCACCACCACCACCACGACCCACCACCACCACCACCACCACCACCACCACCATGACCACCACCACCACGACCATCACCACCACCCCCACCACCACCACCACCACCACCACCACCACCACAACCACCACCACCACCACCACCATGACCCCCCACCACCACCACCACCACCACCACCACCACCACCACGACCCCCCACCACCACCACCACCACCACCACCACCACCACCACGACCCCCCACCACGACCACGACCACCACCACCACCACCACCACCACCACGACCCCCCACCACCACCACCACCACCACCACGACCACCACCACCACCACCACCACCACCACCACCCCCACCACCACCACCCCCCACCACCACCACCACCACCACCACCCCCACCACCACCACCACCACCACCACCACCACCACCACGACCCCCCACCACCACCACGACCACCACCACCACCACCACCACGACCCCCCACCACCACCACCACCACCACCACCTTACATAAGGCTCTCATATAGTTTGGATGGACATTTGGAGGATCATTTCTCAACCAAACCCTATAGTGTTATATATCGTTGGAAAGCTCTCGACGAGTACTTTACAATGGTCAAACAATAACTTTGAAATATGGGATCAAAGTTTGACTACACCCCAAAAACCCCCACAACTCCCCATAACTTACTCATATTCCTACCCAACCCACAAACCCCACAAACCCCACAAACCCCACACAACTCCACAACCCTCCACAACCCTCCAAAAACCCTGTAATCTCTCTCAAACTCCCCACAACTCACCTCCCACACCGCTCACTTAATATGAAGGATCAAAAGCTACTACAAAAATTAGGTGAAGGATGTGCTTCTCAGGGACATTCAAATATAACGGGCGGCACAAACTGAGGATCTTAGCTTGCATCCAAAAGTGACAGTAAAGGTGTAAGTGGTAAAAGTAAAAGTGGTGAAATGAGTGTTGCCGCCAACCATTCATGACGACTGCCTATTTTGAGGATCCAAGTTAAATCAAGTGGAATATTTGATCTACCCCTCCAATCTTGGCAATCAAGCGACGCGTGATCAGTGGACGTGAGGAATCGGCAAGGCCCTCTTGGCCTATTGGGGCCTATAAAAACAATGGATTTATGCTCCTTTGGGGGTACAATTTTTTTAGAGATACAGTGGTTCGTACGTACGTGCAAAAGTCCTCTCTTGCCCTTGGTGGTTTCAAGCCTATTGTAGGAGCTACTCTGTAGTGTGGATACAGAGGGTAGGCTTCTCAGTGGAGGGCTATGAGCACTATAGTGTAAGAGAGTGGCTTGGATTCTTTTCTTTTCTGTGAGTCAGTGTTGTTGTTAAGCTCTATTCTCTTGAGAAATCCTTTACCATTTGTATTGTTGTGAGTTAGTCTGCATATAATTGACCCCTTAAGCTGATGCGAAGACTCTGTTGCATTGAGGTTATTTACTTTTAGAGTGGCATGTTAGCCCTGAGCTTGTACTTTTTGAGCATCACTCTGCCCAACCTTGTAATCATCTGATTCAACTCAAGAAATATATGGTCTTCTGTGGTCATTTGTTGATTAATATTTCTAGAGTATGTACAACCCTTCTGTCTACTCACAGAAATGTTAAAGGGTATATTTCCCTAAAGAGAACCCCCCTTGAGTAGGCGACGTACTGGATGAGTTAATCTTTGTTCTCTACTTATGATAAAAGTAGATACCCCAGTACCTCCTCTACAGTTTGGCACGCCCGGTGGGACCTTTGTATTTCTGTGAGAGGTATTTTTGCCCTATTACATTTGCAAGTAGGCATGACCCATACACGGGCAGATAAGGAGTCTCTTCGTGTTCGGAGGAGCCTTAACAAGTTAGCCATAACCACGACTAGTGAATCTACCTCCCCTCTGCCCTCCCTAAATTTATCAATTGATTTGGGTGCGACACCATTGTCGAAAGAGGGGTATAGGAGAACTCTAGACTTCTCCTCAGATACGTCCGAAGAAACACCAGTACAAATGGAGGATCTCTCTCATTTACTCTCCAGATTAAATATCAAATTCCCTACCTTCAAGGGACAAGCCTATGAGGATGTTGATGATCATGTGAGGAGATTCATCTCTTTATGCCGTGGAAGAGGTCTGCAAAATAGAGAGGATGCAATGCTGGCACTTTTTCCATCCACATTGGAGGGCCTTGCAGATAAATGGTATAGTGAGTATGCAGATGGCCATTTCACTACATGGGAGGCTCTGAAGGCGGCATTCTCACAGACATTTCGACCAAGTGATTCCTCAGAAAGAGCTCTAGATCAGCTAGAGAATTTGAAGCTAAGACCAGGTGAATCTTTTCATGAACTTCACACTAGAACAAAAGCACTTGTTGCACGACTACCACATGCTCCAGGTGATTTCTTGGTTAAAAAGTGGATTGAAAAGGCTCTGCCCAGGTCATCTCAACAAAAGCTTCGTGAATCTCTTAGATTGGATGCGACCCTCAATGATTTTGTTGCAGCAGCATCACGCATTGAAGAAGCAAGGCAACATTTTGAAGGGGATACACAACAAAAGTATGCTGCAGATCTGGATCCTATTGAGCAACTAAGGAGGGAATTGGAAGCATTGAAGATGCAACAAAATCAACAAGAAGAGAAGGTCTTCCCACCACTGCGTCGCACTGATGATGAAGTAGCTCAACTTCGCCGAGAGTTAGAAGATTTGAAGACCACTCAGGATATAAGGAGACAAATTTGGTGTACAATCTGTAACAACAATGGACATTCCAATGCTAATTGCCCTATTAAGGTAAGCTGTCAATTTTGTGGAAAGGATGGTCATGAAGCTAGAGATTGCTACTACCTCAAGGGTACACAGCAAAGAAGTAACCCTCAAACTTTGGATTCATACTATGCTAGTACTTCAAATACATCTAATAGAGAGGAGAATCGGCCTGCAAAGCCTAGGTATAATAGACCTTTGATGTGCTATCGTTGTGGTGAGTACGGCCACATGCAAAACAGGTGTTCTCTTCCAGAAGATGCACCTCCTTGTCAACATTGTCCAGAGGCCAAGGATCATTATACCAAAGATTGCCCAAGAGGTCGTCCTGCTCCAATTCATATGATTGCAGTCTCTCCACATGAAGAAGGAAAAACCACTCAGACTTATGCTGTTTCATCCTCTGCAATGCCCATGATGACTAGAGCTAGGCAAGCAGCTGCAACCCAGAGAGATGAACAACAAGGATTTCAGGATAAAGAGGAAGAAAAGGAGTCTGGATGGAAGGACCAAGCACAAATTGAAGGAGCTTATAATAAGATGACTACTTCTCTAAAGGGCCAACCAACAAGTCTGCAAGAAAACACTCAGGAGGTAAACATTGAACAGAACTTGAAAGGTATTCATCACAAGGTTAGTCTATATGAACTTATAAGGATGGATTCAAAAATAAGAACTGACTTATTGAAGATTATACACTCCGCTCACTTGGTCCAATCACCTAGTATAGATGGTTTCATGGTTGATTTTCCCCCTGCACCCTTAGCAGACTACCAAAGCTCAAGATTATCTGTTTGTATAAAGGATGAAACTCTCACAGGTGTGATCATAGATGGAGGCTCTGGTATCAATTTAATGCCAGATTTTACAATGAAGAAGCTGAAATTGAACCCCACCAAGTTGGCACCATTCACGGTTACATTGGCAGATCAACATCGGGTTGCGCCACTGGGCATTATTGAGAAGGTACTAATGGTAGTACAGGGCTGCCATTTTGTTCTAGATTTTGTTGTTATTGCACTTCCACAGGAGACTTCTTACCCTCTACTCCTGGGGAGACCTTGGCTGAGACAAGCAAAAGCTTTGCAAGATTGGGGGAAAAATAAACTATGGATTTCAACAAACACCAATAGCCAACTGCAATTACATTTGGAAGAGGGATTTGACTCAGGAAAAACCACTGGATATACTGTGGATACTCAGGTAATGCCCTCTCTACCCCAAGAAGAGGATACATTGTTAAATTGGATGATGGGAAGTGCAGAGTGTTGCATAGTGGAGATTAATGAAATTGAGGAAGAAGTTGCAGATAAGGTAATTACAGGAAAGGGCAACGAAGACCACAAGGTGTTGAAGAATGAACAATCGAAGGAAACTACAAGCTTTGAAGAGGCAACTAATAGGAAAGTATCGGAGGGAGAAGGTTATGAATTTAAGAGCAGAGAAGATCTTCCTTTTGCAGATATACCTCAAGGATGGATGAAAGAACATGTTGCAGAATATAAATTAAAATCCACTCCTGCATATAGTGGAGATGATTTCTCAAGCAAGGCCAGTCCTGAAACATTGGTTCAAGAAGTAAATTTAGGGGATGAAGAGAACCCTCAAATGGTCCATCTGGCATCCTGGTTGTGGCATTATCCTCCCTTGTTACAGAAGGTAACTTCTTTGCTTTTTACTTATAAAAGTGTCTTCGCATGGTCCTACAAAGATTTAACAGGGATACCAGAAGAGCTT
>CM035433.1:8283496-8363496 GCA_020310875.1 Ceratopteris richardii | reverse complement strand
ACAAGAGTCATGTCTTAATTAGCTCCCTTGTAGATTATGCTCATGGACTAGAAAAAATACTCAATCTAATGAAATAAACACATATAGACTCTCTCAACCCATTGCGTTTGAGGAACATCATGAATGTAATACACATCTCTTTTAATGCATCACTAACTCCTATTCCTATCGTCGAACATCAGCTACCCACCCTCTGACTCCCTCCTCCCCCCACCCAGAGCACCCCCAACTCCACCGAGCCTCCACTCCACCCACCCTCCCCCTCCCTCCTCTCCCCACCCATAGCACCCCCAACTTCTTGTCGTCTTTTCTTGCACTTTATGGCTACAAGCCTACTATAGGAAGTCACTCTGTGGTGAGGATACAGAGCATGGGCTTCCTAGTGGAGGGCTAATAGCACTATAGTGTGAAGGAGTGGCTTGATTTGTGTGGTTCTTCGTTAGAGCAGGTCTTCATATCTTTGTACTTATTAGTGGAAGTCTTCATCTAGATGTGTTCATTGTATTGGACGGATCTCTGGTATTGATTCTGTTTAGTTCTGGAATGGTATGTTAGCTCTGAGCATTAACTTTTAGAGCATTTCTTTTGCCTATATTGTAGTCATCTGTTCGAACTAAGGAGTGGTTTAGTCTTTCACTATTGTCATTTGTCATTAATTTTCTCTCTGAGTATTTACAATACTGTGCAACTATTGCGATATGCCTGCTCACAGAAATGTTAAAGGGTATACTTCCCTAAGGAGAACCTCCCTTGAGTAGGCGAAGTACTGGAAGTGCATATTGCCTGCTCCTATTAAAAGTAGGTACCCTAGTACCTCCTCTACATGTACCTTGAAGCATCACCCTAAATTTCTTATGTCAAAATAGACTTCTTCCAAGATTGAAGACTTCCAAAAACTTGCTAATTTGATAGTTGATCTGGCTAAGTAATTCACTGAGTGCTCTCTCACTGATTGCAATTGACCCAAGAGCTTTTAGGTATAAATAAATAGATTCCCAATCTTTCTATAGGAATACATTTCACTAATTTAGGATGAGCATATGATGAGAAAACACATTAAGAAGTTAGGGGTGTAATTCTGAGTTTTTAGGAAGATGACAGTGAGCAGACATAGGTGACTTGTAGAGACCTTATCTTACAAAGTACTAAATAAAATGATATGAAAATTGATAGCTGACAACTAGAAGTTCTAAGCTACATATCCCAAGCTGCAACACATGGATTGGATATGCATTTGCAGAGAAATACACAAAACAAATTAACTCAAATGAGCAGTTAGTAGCAGAGAACAATAGATACCGAATGACTTGCATAAATTGAATCAAATGTATATTATTATGAATGTATGATACAAGGTTGATTATGTAGGCTTACTCATACATGTGTGGGCTTAGTGTATCCACAAGCTTGAAGCTCAATGTGTCCTTCTTCTTGCTCTACTACCCATGACAAAAAATTAGGTCTTTTATAGATGTGTCTTCAATTTAAATTTTGAACCTACCACCTAAAAGTAATCCTAACTTTTAGGATTCTAATAGATTTGACTCCAACCACTTATTCGGTATTAACTACAACTCGTAGAGTAATGAGATTCTCTATATTACTCTCTTTTACAATTATCTTGAGTTAAACTCATGGATTTTACAAGAGGTGATCATATGTGACTTATGGATAGTTATACCCAAGTTGTGAAGTAAACATTTGATATTTGGTCAAGCATCAAGGCTTGCCAAATGTACCAAGAAAAACAAGTGGGGTTACAAGACCAAGAGGAATTCAAATGGCACCTTGGCAAGGTATAAGGGAAGACTAGTAGCCAAAGGCTTCACACAGACACAAGTGGTGGTTTATGAGGAGAATTTTAGCCCTATGGAAAACAAGGCTATCATTAGAGCTCTCATAGCCATATGCGCAGCAAGGAAGTGGGCTATCTGCAAAATGGACATTAATAATGCCTTCTTGAATGGTGAGTCACAAGAAGAGGTGTTCATGGAACAGCTTAAAGGATATGTAGATCCATATTATCCTAATTATGTTTGCAGGTTGAAGAAGGCCTTGTATGGTCTATAGCAAGCCCCAATGGCCTTCGAATGAGAGGCTAGTGGAATTCTTGAATAGATGTGGTTTCTCTCTAAGTGATGTAGATTCATCCTTGTATATGTAGAAAACAAATGACAAGATATGTTTGATATGCATATATGTAGGTGATCTCCTCGTGATAGGTGATGATGATGTAGGGATAAGAACCATTAAAGAGAAGCTTGGAAGAGAGTTCAAAATATCATATTTAGGTGTGCTAAAGAACTTTCTTCGTAGTGAGGTGATCTATAAGAAAGAAGGTATCTATGTCTCCTAAAAGAAGTATCTTAAGATGTGTTTTTTAGGTTTGGCATGATAGATTGCAATCCAATAGCTCAACCTATGGATTCAAATGTCACGTTAAGCAAGGAAGATGGCAAGAAGCTAGAAGGCCTTACACTATACAAGAGCATTGTTGGATCATTGATCTATGTTACACTTAGAAAGCCTCACTTGTGCTATGTATTTGGAGTTCTATTTGAGTTCATGCATGCACCTAGGGGTGCACATCTCAATCATGAAAAGAGAGTGTTAAGGTATGTGAAGAGTACATTTAATTATGTGTTCCTATAGGTATGATGAAGAACTTCAAGTAAGAGCATGGAGTGATGCAGATTGGGCTCGGTGCGTTGAGGGTAGAAGGTCAACTTCTGGCTATGTTTTCATGCTAGGTACAAAAGCAATATTTTCATGGATGAGCAAAAAGCAGCCCATATTTGCTGTGAGTTCAACAGAGGCTAAATATAGAGCTTTAGACCTTGCTACATGTGAAGCAATGTGGCTTAGGAATCTCTTCAAAGATCTTTGTATACAACTTGGACCAATTCGAGTTTATGGAGATAACATTTCAAGTCTACATCTTGCTAGCAATCCCATGCATCATGAAAGGAGCAAGCACATTGAGGTGCATTACCATTATGAAAGGGAAAAGGTTGCAAGTGGGGACATTAATCTTCATTTTGTAGGTAGAAAGGACAATTTGTAGATATCTTCACCAAAATCTTTGATGTGACCAAAATAACAAAGTTTTCAACGGCGATGAGCTTGCTCAATATGGATGCTACCACCTCAAGCTTGAGGGGGAGTATTGAAAATTGAACTATGCAAGCTTTAGGTGGATAAAGGGGTCGAAAGACCTTAATTTGGACAGAAGTCATGACTCAAATCACTTAGGGTGGTCTCAAGGTCGGGCAAGGCAATCCTAAGGCAGTGAAAAAGTCGTGAGAGGCATTCAAAAGAAGGTGAAGAGTCATCAAATGCATGGAATTCTTGTAGGTCATTCAAGGCAAGGAAACATATGCTCAAGGAGGCTCAAGGAGAGAGTCATCCAAGGCTGAAGCAGCTGAAATGTAGCATTGCAAGCTAGGAAAAATGTAGAGGAGCACATTACATCCATAGAGGAGGAGCAAGGAGGAGCTATCAAGCCCACACCCCCTCTAGTCTCGTGTAGGTATAGACATAGTCTACTTATAATAGTTGTAACTCTTTTACATACATATCCAATTCAAGAGATTTAAGGTGCATTATATAGCTTGTATATGTCTCTTACTTTTCCTAAGAGGGCTTCTTGAAATTAGTTCTATGTGAAGACAAATTGGTGTATCTCTATAAACCTAATGTAATTTGCATATCCTACATCTCTGCACAGTTTGTCTTGTATAGAGTTCTTAACTGACTGCAACAAATCCATTCGAGGTGTTCTATAGCTTGTTAGAAATCATATAAACCATAATAAGTTTCTCTATAATCTTAGGGTGTTTGAATTAGTGTAAGGTAGGTGAATCAGAGTATTCCTACAAGGTAGCAAAAAAGGTGTATGAAGGGACCTAGGTATTGGGTTCATTTCACTTCTAGTGTGAAAATCTGAGGGGGTTAAATTCCATCATTATTTGACTCTCTAATCTCAACATTTTGGCAAGAGCCTACTAGATCAAGTGATCCTTGGGACGCTAAAAGAAGAGATGAGAAAGGTCTTCTCTAACTTAAAGGAAATGCTTACACCACTAAGGACCCCTACAAATTTGATTATCTTCGACATTCATCTGAATGTTCCCATCTAGAATTTTCTACATAAGAACTGGTTTCTTATTTTCTCTGAGAGGATGCCACATGTCAAGGAACTTCAAATTTCATTTCATATTAGGCAACCAAGCATAATAGGTTCACTAAAATAGTCTTGAACACGTTGATGGACTCATTGATGAGATCATCCAAACATGAAATTTTTCCAATGGTTAGTGAATAAATAGCTCCTAAAATCTCTCTATCGATGATGGGGGGAATAAAAAAGATGCACCATATTTTGCGGAATTCTTTCAGTTCTATTTCTAGGTATGGCATCCATATAATCCCACCTCTGAGAAGAACGTGGCTTGTCCACCCCATGTAATTGAGCGAACTAGATGACAATTAGTCATGCATTCTCTTCCTCATTCGTACATTCCACCTCGTGGTTGCTAATCATGTATGAGATCTCTTCCCTATATTGATTCTTCATCAGGATTTTACATATTTCTTTCATCGATTTTTTGCTTACCTACCCACCAATCATTAAAATATATCTAAGGATTCTTTCTTTCAATATCCTATTCTTATGTAAGCTTGCTTTTATTTTCCAAAGCCCAAATATAATGTGGGATATATCTTTATTGACTTGAGACTCGAGATGCTAGAGTCTACAATAAAAATTTTCCTTTTTAGCATATGTTTCTTTGAATCTCCTTATGAGCCATGTAATTGAAGTATTGAGTCTGCTTAAGACCCAAATTCCAACACTTGGCCACATAGGTGTGGGTGCCAAAAGCCTCAATCCAAGTTGAGGTCATCATCTATTGCACCTTATGAAGGGAGGGGTTTGATGGATCTAATTAAATATTTTTCTTTTGGTAAAGAGGAAGTTTGACCAAAGCCTTATCTCCCTTACTTGAATTAGATTGGAAGATCAATTGTACAGGCCAAGGGCATATTACTCATAGAACCCCCTATATCCCTCAAACCAAGGGTAAAAAGTATTGAAGCAACACCAAGAAAGCACTACCCAAATGCATTTGTTTTGCCCAACCCAAAGGCATTACAATTGTGACATATGATGGTCTATGGCACATACATGTCAAGGCGCCTGAAGGGGGGGGGGGGGGGTGGCTTGAACCCTTGACCTCACCCATACTCGATTTTTTGATGGCCATATTGCCCATGTTGCCGATTTTAGACTCTAAAGTAAGGTCATAAATTTAAATAGATGTGTAGAAATTACACTAAAAAATGTGAATTATAGGTACTATATCTAGGTAGCCTTCAAAATTGAAGGGCATGTTCAAAATGCAACCTTGTGTCTACCTCAAGAGGTCAAAGAATAAGAAATCCACGAGTGTAGTTTCTTTTTTTCAAAAGAAGTTCAAGAATAGTTTACTCTCCCAAGCTTTGATTAATAGAAATAACAATTGTCCATGTGAATAAGCATAGCATCCATGGGACCCCAATCCACAAAGTAGAGGCTACTTAAAAACCTTCTTTGTAATCCACCCGTATAAATGTTCCTTCTTCACTTCCATGATTTTATTTCCACAGCCGGCCATGTTTTTCGTCGTCAACTCGTCTGTTCTCGTAGCTTTTTATCTTCTCTTTGGAAGATCTTAAATAAGTTTGGAATGAGAAAGCAAAAGTTTTGACGCATATACATAGTAATCATAGACTGAATCTGAAGTCCGGGTCCCTCCCATTCCATACGCTCGAACTGCACGAGGTTAGCAGGCGACATAAGCCAACGACTTTTATAGTGAAAACAGAAAAGGAAATATATGAGCGTCATAGATGCTTTGCTTCTAAGGCTGTTTGCTTGTACTTTTCCATAGCTTCTCCATAGCTCGAGATATTCATCGTCATCTCTACACTACAGAGGGGAAGTAATGTCAGCTGTTTCCAACTGAAAATGGCTTTACTCATAGATAATCTGAAAAGATGTTGGGCGTGCAGTGAACTTCCGTTTTTGAAAGAAAAACTTCCTCAAGTCTGTGCAAGCACATGACGCCAAAACCGAAGCATGAGCATTGTGCCTGACTGTCTGTCCTGCAAAACTTCTTTCTTTCCATTTACTGACATACCTGTAAAGTTAAAGGATTTTGTAAAGTAGGCCTCGGCTGAACCTCCATTTTAAAAAAAAAAAGTTAAAGGATTTTGTTCTTATGTATGTTCCCAGCGCGTCTGCTTTCCGACGTACTACTTTCTAGCATTCGCTTCTCAACATCTCTAGATTCTCCATTTGTGGAGGGAAAACCCTAGTCATGCATGTATGTTTGGAAGAGCACCATCACTGCCTACACATAGAAGGGAACCTAAGTATTGCTACTTTGAACAGAGGATTACTAAGCATGGTAACTCTCACGACTGGTAAACATGTGAGGCATGCTCCTATGAATCAGTCTAGGCCACATCTTTATGCACGACAAGTTCAACAATTATGCTTAGGATCACATTATCAAATACCTTATCAAATACCAGTACCGCGAATGAAGCCACAAGATGTTAATGCACCATAAGAGGTTTTGGGGCAATACTTGACTCCTTCATAGTAGTCACCATAATAGCATGAGACCACCTGCTGCTATGCTAGTGGAGAAGTATATTACTCTCAAGAGCCTAACACTAACTATTGTGCCTCAAATGATGTGCAATAATATGGTCAAGATGTCTACTAGGATAGATTACAAGATGAAGATTACTCTAACATGGTGTTCACAACCTTTAGACCACCTTCTATGTATTCAAAAGATCCACCAATCAGAGGACCTTTGTTATAGGTGCAAGGGAGAACATTTCATATCAGAAAATTTGATCGTCCTAATATACATCCCATTCCAGAGTGTAGGCCCTAGATTGTGGCAACAAGCATCTCTTTATAGATCTCCCCAAGAATCCACGTAACTATGGGAAACCGCTTGGATCAATGGCATCAAATCATAAGCGCATCCTATACAAAGTATGATACAAACTACTCCTCCTTGCACTCATGAGAGCACAAGCAAAAAAAACTAAAGGTCCAAAGTGAGAATGCGGAAGTGATCCCATAAGATGAAAATCATGAAAATCCATTAGTGTTGGAGATCACAACTGAGAAAACTAAGAGTGAATCAAAGAGACAAGGGCACACTTGGAAGTGGAGAAAAGAGAAGGTCAAAGGAAATTGGGAGGATAAAATAAAATGTACTTAAACGTGCAGCAAGAGAAGGATAGGAAAGACACTCTTAGTTAATTGCTCCACGACAAAGATTGAAAAGTTATGCAAATGAGACAAGCACTAGATAAGCATTTGAGAGAAGAAGGAGAGCACCAAGTGCAGTCCATTCTAGTAGATCCCATACTTGAGGACCTAAAGATATTCCTAAAAGCATATCTGGCATGAATGACCTAAGGATGTTGCCAATTAGGAAACATACGAATCCCAAAAGGTCCCTTTAAGCTTATGTATTAACTAGTGAACAACCAATTCGAAGATAGCATTGGATACATGCTATGGCCTAAAAAGAGTATGGGTGTAGAAAGGGAGGGTTCATAATTCCCTTTAGTTATTGTAATGATCTATGAGAGAGAATGAAAAAGTAAGCATGAGGTTCAAAGAAGCTCATAACTTAAAAGACATTCACAAAATTATGTGTTTTCAAAGTTTATAAAAAGATAAAAAATCATTTTCAACCCACCTCATGTCATATTCTATGGTCCAAAAATTTCTTTTTGAACTCAGGATTCAAGAAATGATTGCCATATATTTCCCTAAGTAATTGGAAAGTTTCCCATACTCTCAAAGTACTCTCAGTTTACTTTATATCCCCTTCCCAACATATAATATTCCTAAAAAGTGATTTGTCAAACCCTTTTTCACCTTCCTCTACACTTCTTCATTTCTATTCAACATCCCAAAGATTCATTCTCTTCTATGCCTAGTTAAGCTCACCTTCCACTATTGGTATGGTGACAAAATGAATATGTTCCTTCACATGCACCGAAATAAATAGAAGTATATTATGTATCTAGCATAAATATTGATTTATGCCTCAGTTTGTTGAAATACAAGCTTCAAAGGAAGTCTAAATTTTACCATCAGATGGATGCCACTTGGAGCCTCATGGAGCAAGCCTTCAAGAACTAAGATATCATGACTCAATTTGAATTTGAATTCTCGATCCCCTCAACAACCAAAGTTTGAATCACACTTAGGTGCCATTAATTTCCTATAATTTTGGAGAAGTGAGGCCTAATTTATGGGAATCTTTCCATCTCTATCTACACACAATCAGCTTCCAATTGTAAACCTTGCATATGTATGTGCTCTAAGAAAGTGGGAAGAAAGCTAGTATGCCTCTAAGCTAAGCAAGCCCTCTTCTTGCTTTCTTAAGTGATTTGCATAAAGTTGGTGTAGTTATAGCTAACATAGAGATTTCCCTATGAGTGTTCTAGATTGCGCTTACAATTGAATAGTGTTTATTAGTCATATCTCACTGAGTTTGAAAGGATGTTCTTCATGTTCCCACAATCACAAAGAGTTTGGTTTCTATGGGGCAAATGGTTGAGAGATGATCACACTTCAAGTTCAATAAAAAAATTCACATTTGGAAACAAGAAGGTGGCAAATATGGATCTATGTCACTAAAGATATGGAAACATCAATACTAAGAGATAAAAGGACATGGAGAAGAAGAGGTTAGTATTACAATTACCTTATATCTACAATCAGAATCTTAAGATTTTGTGTGAAGCTTGTCAGTTGGGAAAGCAGCCAAGATTACCATTGAAGAAGAACAATTATGTAAGCTACTGTCATGGACACAAAGGAAACCATCTAAAACCTTAGATTCCATGTTACTTTCCATATCTCATTATTGGTTCAGATTTTGGAGAAACCAATGCTTCTATTGCGTCCGGAACGTGCGAAACCCCAAGATCAACTCTCTATTCGCTGAATTCTAACATCGGGAGGTCCTCTTACAAGTCGATGATATCATGATGACATCATCAAGTCGTAACCGCCATACAACACCGCCTTTGAACACCTATATATGGAGGGGTTGGCCACATTCATTCTCAGTCTTGCCAATGCCAGTCTTGGGAGCTCAAGGGGTCGTGATCACCAAGTAATTACTTTCAAGCTCCAGTTCAAGTTCTAGTCTTGTTCCTTACTCTGGTCTTGTCTAGTCTTGTGTCGCGGACATCCTGTCTTGTCCTCTTGTAATCCGTAGTACGAGATCCTGTTAAATTCTTCTTGTATCCAGTTCATCTCCTAGAAGGGAGTTCTTGTAATCGAGGTATCTTGTTCCATGCTCACAGTCCTGGTTTGTGGGATCTCCTGTATCATCTCTAGTCACATTTTCCATACCTATAGGTCCCAAGTTTTGGGACGTCTTGTATCCATCACATATTCTTGTATCCTTTTCCCTTTGTGGATGTTCTTGTAATCAGAAGTGTATTTCCGAAATCTTGTCTAGTCTAGTCAGAGAGCACAATCTAGTGCTCCTCTGACATTTTGGCAAGACTACCTTCATCAAGACCAAGAACCATGGAGATTATTCGAGAAGAATTTTTTTCTACACTTAAAGTAATTCAACAACAATTCCAAGAGATACGAGAGAACCAACAAAGGATTCAACAATAGAGTATTCAAGATGTAAACAGAACTTCGAAGGTAAATCCAAGAGCTACAGATCATTGTAAGTCAATCTTCTTCAAGTACCCCCATGACAACTAACATGAAGAAAAGTCCAACAGTGAGCATGCCTGAGAAGTTTGATGGGACAAGATCAAAGTTTCGAGGATTTTTGCAACAAGTGAAGCTATTCATAAGAATGCAACTAGATAGGTACCTAGATGATGCTTCTCAAGTAGGACTCATAGGAATTCTATTATATGGTCCTACTCTTTCATGGTTTGCACCTATCCTTGAGAAGGACATGGATATTTTGCATGATTGCAAGGCCTTTATTCGAGAGTTCACATCTTCATTTGGAGATCCCAATTGTTCACGTGTTGCGGAAACAAAGCTAAGGAAGCTACATTAAGGAAATATACTTGCGTCTACCTATGCATGAGAATTCAGACAAATCATTTGTGATCTCACATGACACAAGGATTATTTTATCAACCGATTTTGATGGGGCTTACATGACGATGTGAAGGACCTCATGTTAACCATGCCCAAGGTAAATACTTTGAATGAATTCATGAATCAAGCAATTAAGTGTGACAATAGGTTGTTTGAGAGAAAGAAAGAGAAGAAGATTTCTATCCATGATCGAGAATACAAGTTTACCTTAGTTCCTCAACAACATATGTTGGAAGAATCTAAACCAAAACCTATGCGGTTGGATAACATCAGGGTAAGACAAATTACACCAAAGGAAAGAAAACATCAAAAAGACAATGGGTTATGCTTTTATTGCAGAGATCATGAATATATGGTATTTGAATGTCCTAAGAAGAAGAAGCAAGTTGGAATTAGGACTTCTAGAATCACCATCCGACATAAGAAGGATCATCATCGAAATCAAAAAAGGAGTACTACCCATCATGAGAATCATGGCCTTGATTTTGTACCTCGATATACTACAAACCCTTTCGAGTTTCATCAAAGATATCCATCATCATCATGTTCTAGTACCACATACCAAGAGCTCTACAAGACCAAGAGCTATGAGGATTCAAGTTCTAGAAGATCTCACAGTCATATGACCGCTCCTCGTGGAACTCCTCGCTTGATGGAGAGGTGACATCTTGGACACAAAGGAAACCATCTAAAACCTTAGATTCCATGTTACGTTCCATATCTCATTATTGGTTCAGATTTTGGAGAAAGTAATGCTTCTATTGCGTCCGGACCGTGCCAAAACCCCAAGATCAATTATCTATTCATTGAATTCTGACATCGGGAGGTCCTCTTACAAGTCGATGATATCATGATGACATCATCAGGTCGTAACCGCCATACAACACCACCGTTGAACACCTATATAAGGAGGGGTGGGCCACATCCATTTTCAATCTTGCCAATGCCAGTCTTGGGAGCTCAAGCGGTCGTGATCACCAAGTAAGTACTTTCAAGTTCCACTTCAAGTTCTAGTCTTGTTCCTTACTCTAGTCTTGTTTAGTCTTGTATCGCGGACATCCTGTCTTGTCCTCTTATAATCTCGTAGTACGAGATCTTGTTGAATTCTTTCTTGTATCCAGTTCGTCTCCTATAAGGGAGTTCTTGTAATCGAGATATGTTCTTCCATACTCACAATCCGAGGTTGTGGGATCTCCTTTATCGTCTCTACTCGCATTTTCCATACCTATAGGTCCGAGGTTGTGGGACGTCTTGTATCGATCACATATTCTTGTATCCTTTTCCCTTTGTGCGTGTTCTTGTAATCAGAAGTGTATTTTTGAAATCTTGTCTAGTCTAGTTAGAGAGCACAATCTAGTGCTCCCCTAACCCCTACCATCCAATTGACCTAATTCATACAAATGTTTGGGGACCAACAAAGGAGAACTCAATTGGAGGTAATATGCACTTTATAACTTTCATTGCTGACTATGCAGGAATGAATTGGCTCTATTGTATGAGAAATAAATTGGATGTTTTTTATTACTTCAAGAATCTCAATCCTTTGGTTGAAAGAGAGTGTGACAAGTACATCAAGAGAATGTTTGCATGATGCAGCATAATAGCTACTCTATCCGGAATAGTTCTATTCATCCTTTTAGCTACACCTTTCTGCACTAGGGTATAAGGAGCTCTAAATGCTCTACAAATTCCTCTTAATAGGCAAAAGAGGTTGAATTCATGTAAGTTATATGCAAGCTTATTATCTAAACATTACACTTTGAGCTGAGTTCCTTTTTCAGTCTCAATTGAAGCAAGCCATTTTTTGAAGGCTGGAAATACCTCATCATTGAATTTGATAGGATATACCGAGACTTTTCTAGTAGCATCATTTATGAAAGTGAAAACATAAAGAGAAACGTATAATGAACTTGTGTGCATAAGACCACACACATCTGTATGAACGAGATCTAAAGGCTGAATAAAACAGTCAATGTGCATTTTATGTACATTCTTAGTTTGCTTTCCATATTTACAATGCTCATAGAATGAAAATTAGAGAAATCTAACATAGGTAAGTAGCAAGAATGAGAAAGATTTTCCATTCCACTACAAGATATGTGGGCCAAATGGCCATACCAAATACAAGCCATATGTTGTTTAGTAACAACTAACAAGTGTTATTTTTGTGATAAAAATAAAGGAAAAAGTAAGCGGACTTTGGTCACTTTTGCAATAACCATATTTCCCTTTGATATGCAAAAGGATTGACCATAGAAAACCACCTTATAACCAATTTCATCAAGTTGATCAAATGACATCAAACTATGTGATAACTAAGGTATATGGCATACAATATGCATAGTAAATTTTGAACCATCAAGGAGCTGCATAAGCACATCTCAAATCCCAACAATGTCACACTAGTAAGAGTCATCAAGTCTCATGGTAGCAAGATACTTTGTTGCATAATTAGAGAACCATTCTATGTGTGGTGTCACATGGAAAGAAGCACCAGAATCTACCAACCACGTGTGGGAAAGGGAATCACCCATAAAAGCCTCTATAGGCACAATACTATCCAGTGTAAGCACATCACAATCATTAGAAAAAGCATTAATTTCTTCAGTCTTCAAAGTCAAAGAAGATGGTGCAGGTAGTTATTTAACATGCCCATCAACAATTTGTCCTTTATCTTTAGCATTCTTTAATGCATAATAGTCTTTTATCATGTTTCTATTCTTCTAACAATAATGGCATTCAATATCCCTCTTCCTTGATTTACTTCTATCCTTACTCCATTGACCATTCTTTTCCTTGTTTTTGCTCCTGCCATGTTGCTGATTCTTTCCTTGGTAAGAATCATGAACTCAAGAGTGCTCCACACATTTCATCATAGATCAGTTTAGGACAAGGTGCACTATTGCTAATAGCTCTGCCAAACATATCCCATGCAACAACAAGAATGCTTTCATATCATTATGCATATCCATTTTTTGATCCAATAACTAGGAGAATATAGCATCAAAATCATTTAGATGACAACAAGATTATCTGTTTCTGTGATGCAAAGGTCTATAACTTTCTCATCAAATACACTTTGTTTGATGTCGTCTCTTTTCCATATGGATTGCATAAATTCCTGCAAGGCTCCTCTGCACGTTCACAATCTAATACAAAGTAAATGTTATCTACCAAGTGCAATTGAATGGTAGCCCTAGCCATTTCATTTAACACATCCCAATCATCTTCATCCATGTCATCATAGTTCTTTGAGATTCCATTTATTGTCTTCCATTGCGTGCTCTAAATCAACACATCTTTAATCTTATTCTTTCATAGAGCAAAGTTTGTGCCATCAAATTTTTGGATCTCAAAATGGTCTTTATTTACAAGTTTTAGCTCCTTCTTGGAACATTGGCACTAGACCTTGATCCATCAGACATGCATGAGCCTCTCATGCCATGGTGATAAAGAAGTGAATAGAATAATAATGGAGGTAGAAGAGTTCAAACACCACTAGGTCTCAAAGATGGATGACCAAGTGTGAGATTCTGGGAAAATATTCAATAGTCTTCTGAGATAAATGAATTAATGAACAATAATGACCAACCAAAAGGATTATGTGAGAATAAATATGCTCACACTAATAAGTGCATCAAGGTGTAAATCGACGAGTGTATAGTTGAAAAAACCAAAAAATCTTGAAAAGTTTTGCTAGAGTATCCTCTGCAAAATGAGCATATGGCTAGTGTCAAGGTCTCATAAAAATGCAAGTATTGACATGTTAACATGCATATTGAGTCATTGACTCCACTACATATAATCAATTACATGAAAGCAGCCAACTAGGCTTATCGAGAACCTATGAAGAATATTTATCATAGATCTCCTATGACGAGGCTAGGTAAGTCTTCCACCTGCATCACCGAAGATACCCGACATCTAGGTAAGAAAACCTCACCATGATCCTATTTATCAAACGTAAAAGGGTTTATGCAAAAATGCAACCACTATATTAATGAACACATGGGCATACATAAGTGATATCCACAGAAGCATACATAGTGTGTATGTGCTCGATATATGTAGTAAAATGGCCGACAACACCTAGAAGTCTTTTTCAAATTTTTCTCTAGGCTCAAAATGTTGAAATGAAAAAGGACTACTCCTACTCTACTCACATGCAAAATCTAACAAGCTATGGAGGAAGGAACAAAAGATAACAAAACATGATGAATGAATTAAAATGGAAATGAACTTACAAAGATTGCTGTATGAGCATGGAGACTCCATGAGGAGTGGAAGCACACTCTTGACAATGAGCTAGAGTGGAATGACTTGTGAGGAGTGAAGGGAGGCCTTGCTTATATGGAGTTTGTGAGAATTCCCTTGCATGTGGGATAAGTGGCCTTGCATGAGAATGAAACTAGCTTTGGACAAAAGGGTGTAGCATAGAAATCTCAACACCCCCCCTCCATGTGATGACCCTTTTGTTTTTAATATAGAAGACTAGTGACATATGGGATCACTTAGTCCATTTGGTTTTTAGGATCCAAGGACATATGGGATCCTTGGACATAACTTGGACATATCAAATCCAAGTTGGGGACATATGGCATCCCTTGGGATCTTGGGACATATGGGATCCCAAGACATATACTTGGACATTTGGGATCCAAGTGGTTTTTAATGGGATCTAGGGACATATGGGATCCCTAGTTATATACAAGGGTTTACATCATGGGGTAGGTAGTGCTTATGGAACCATTTGCCTTCTCCTTCTTTCATCTTTGTTGTCAATGAAGTCAATTATTGTGGGAGTCTTCTTGAGATCCATTGATGGGATCCTTTGGTAGAGTCTTCCCCCCTTTTTTTTTGGATATTGATGTAGAAGCCTTTGTCCTCCTTCCTTAGAATGGGAGATCCATCGTGGGGGATCCTTGGGTATGGTTTACCGTAGTCATTTTGATGTTGTGGCCTCCATAATCTTCTAGTGATGTAGAGAGTATATTCATGGGGTACATAGGCGTTCAGATAGAAGTGTGTCTAATGGAATTGGGAAGGTCCTACCTTCTTCACAAGAAGGTGGTGTCTAGTCCCTTACAAGGTGCCATAATACAAGAATTTGATGTGTGTACTAATTTAAGCTTTTGCGAGTACATACAAAACAAGCATCACTCAAGTAGTGCAAAAAGAGCCTGTAGAAATGTGTGTTGAAGTTCATTTGAAGATACAAATGTGTGCGACATCAGTCCACATGATAGAAGTCGTTAACCCATAAATATTCATAGTAGCTGAGTGTATCACGTGCTACCGAAGGCCTACTTCTATTTCTACAAATGTTTGAGCAGTGGCTATCCATTTCTATGTGGAAGATTTTAAGCATAGTCGAATACATACAATGCATGGTAGCCAAAACTATAAAAGTTTCATATATTGACATGAGTGCTTATGTCACTCATCTCAGGCAAACTCGAGACGATTCATTGAACCACCTTCTAGCACACGGCACTATATTCACATATCTCTTGAGTCTCCGTTATGCACAGTTCGAAGAGACTCTAAAACTCTGACAAAGTGATGGGCGAAGATGCGAGCACGTCGATTGGTAGCCTAGTCGTTTTTCAGCAGCATGTGGGGTTTGGGGCACAGATGGGGAATCGAGAGTCCTATTTCCATTTGCGTGCAGTTCTATATACATTTCATCCTCATTCACGCATCAGCTTAGAACATCAAGGTGTCACGTTACTCTACTGAAGGGTTGACAGTGTCCACTATCCAGTATGCTTCCGTCCTCAGCACTTGAATATTATCTCCTCCGTCCCCTTCTTTCTGAAGTGATTGCGCCAATGTCTTGAATTCGAACCCAAGCCATCGTTCATTGGAAATCTCTCCATGAGCACTTACCAATGGTGTGGTATTTTTTTGGTTTGTTTCGAGCCAATTCTTTACTAAGTCCTAAAATAAGAACTGAGGGAATATTCGAATTTTGGGACATTTTGACATTATTTTCCAGCATATTTTATTCTTGATCTAGAAGCAATGAAAAATATGTTAATGCAAATTGTGTTCAAACATTGCCTGAACCGAAGGAAAGCAAAGAGTTGATGGATGTGCTCATAATATTATTTTTTTGGAAATCCGATCGACGTGTAATTTCTCGAGGCTTGAATGTATTGAAAGAAAAATTGTTCAAATGAAGGGCATAGTGCCTATGGGATCCCCCATATCCCACAAAGGAGAGGCTAGACTACCGAAGCATTAGAAGCAAAGGGTTGCCCGAAGAAAGGGAAAGAGTTCATGGATCTGAACATAATTTATTTTTTCGAGGAAGTTGTGTCGAGGCCTAGTCTCCCTTGCTTGAATTAATAAAAGAACACACTAATAGAGTGAAGGGACATAGAGCCCATGGGAACCCCCGAGTCTCACAAAGAAGGGGAAGACTTAAACACAACCACAAAAGGAAAATCCACAATGTTTCAGTTTAGATTACATAGGAGGTTAATGATGTCTTCATCACCCACATGAGCAGCTATTTACTTTCGACCTTTGTTATTCAGCTCATAATTGTTCTTCTTCGCTTCCATGCTTTTATTTCCACAACGAGACATATGTTTGGCCGTCAACTGGTCTGCTTTCGTGGCTTTTTATCTTCTCTTACAAAGCTTTTGAATAAGAAAGAAAAAGCCTTCATGTACATACATAATCATAGACTGAATCTGAACTCCGGGTCCCTCTCACTCCATATGCTCGACCTGGACGAGGTTACGGCTTTCATAGTGAAAACAGAAAAGGAAATATATGAGCGTCATAGATGCTTTGCCCCTAAAGTTGTTTGCTTGTACTTCCTCCAGATACTCATCGTCACCTCTTCCCCACAGAAGAAAAGTAATGTAAGCTGTTTCCAATTGAAAATGGCTTTACTCGGAGATAGTCTGAAAAGATGTTGGACGTGAAGTCGACTTCCGTGTTTCAGAGGAAAACTGCGGCATGTCTGTGCAACCACATGACGTTGAAACTGGGGCATGCGCATTGTGCCTGAGTCTCTGTCCTGCAAAACTCGTGTTTTTTCCTTTTTCTGGCATACCTGTTAAGTAAGAGAATTTTGTTCTTTGTGTACCTTCCCAGCACGTCTGCTTTCCGACATACTACTTTCTCGCATTCGCTTCTCAAGATCTCTGGATTCTCCATATGCAGACTAGAAAAGCACAAGGAAACGAAAAATGGAAACCGCGTTACTCAGATTGCCCTTGTCCTTGCAATTGGTCGCATCGGAAACAGAAATATATGTTGTCGGACAGATTGGATGGGCTTGAGACTGCTTCAAAGCGAAAGGAGTTGGATTTATCGCAAGCTCAGGATATTTATCCTTCGAAATCTCTTGAAATGCAATAGTTTTCTTGTGCCCAGATGAAGATAGTTTTACACGGAGACTTGCCATATGATCCAAGAACAGGGAATGGAAAGTTTTGAAACGCAAATATAAGCTGCACGTATATGTTGCG
This sequence comes from Ceratopteris richardii, assembly GCA_020310875.1. Lineage (NCBI taxonomy): Eukaryota > Viridiplantae > Streptophyta > Polypodiopsida > Polypodiales > Pteridaceae > Ceratopteris > Ceratopteris richardii. The sequence goes on along the minus strand of CM035433.1, from coordinate 8,345,841 downwards.
CTCCTAGAAAGCTTCAGACATGCAAGCTATCTACAAGTGGGCAAGGCTTGTGTCCAAATAAAGATGATTTTGCACAGAGATATGGTTCTGATCGAATCTAGGCGCGACCTGAACCCCGTTGGTAGGGACATGGTGGTTAGCTAACCTTTCTTTTCACAGCGCCGTCTTGATTTTCTGTTCTTGATGAAGTTGTAAAACTTACGATCAATTGCAGAACATCTTGTGGGCAAGTGATGGGGCAATGAAAGCTATTCTTATGATTACATGCAATACATTTTCTTTTCAAAGGATAGGCGGTTAGGCATCGAGGTCTTGAACATAATACTCTCTCTCTCTCTCTCATTTTGCAAAAGCTGAAAAAAAGTACAAGCGGCATCATAATATTGGTCTCGGCAGCATCTCAATGAAACCTCTAGGCTTCCAAGCCAAGGGGATATTTTGGAAAATAGTCCGATTCTGCTGTGTAATATGTTTCCTTCAAGTTCTACCTTGGACAACAGTTTTGGTGAAAATTAGAACATGGATAACTATTGTCCAATGTCTTGAAAACAAAACTAGCGTGGAAATTTTCATATGTGAATTTCATGCTTTCTTTACACTATCATAAGTAGTGCTTAGGTGATCCTCAAATTATACTTTTGTAAGCCTAACTTTTGAAAATACATCTCAACATTTCCACGAGAGACATATTTTCCGTCTTAGAAGCCATGCGACATTGTATACTGATGCTTCATCTCACACTCGACTAGAAATGCATTAAACTCAGGAAGCCCTCAATCAAGAGGAAGGATGCCCATTTTTATGATGATAGGTTTTCACCCATAGTTAGGAACAATTTAAAGCACATAATACTTTGGAATTTTCTTTCAATATATAAATCGTATATGCCTAGAGAAATCATCTAAGAAATCAGTACATCACTTCAAATAAGTTACAGTTTTTTGTTCATCTCTTACTATATTATCTTTAGGAAATGAACAATGTTGCATTTTACCCAAAATACAACCCTCACAAAAGTTCTTAAAAGGTGCGTCAATTTTTGGTAATGAGGGCACCATTTCGAATTTCTATTGGCAAGGAAAACTAGAAAAACTAGATGATCAAAACATGCATGCAAAAGTTCTGCATCTAAAATAACTTGAAAATCTTCAACTACACATGTAATCGAATACACCATTTTAGTTTTCAATATTTCCATAAACTCTGCCAAGGTGAGAATCTTGTCTCATTTATACAGTTTTGGACAGTTCTTTATGATATGATCATTTTCTTTTGCATACTTGCAAAACAATTTTTGCTTTTCTCATTTATTTTCATCTTTGTCTTGCTTCTTGGAATGTGGAGAATTAGCAGATTTTTGCTTACTAGTTGAAGAGCTGCATTTTCCTTTGTCCTTCTGACTAGCTAGGAAAGCTTGATCTACAACATGCATAATGGACCTATTCTGCCTGGACTGATCTTCCTGCAATAGAACAAAGACTAACTCCTCAAATGACAAGGCATGTGGATTGCCTTTCATCATCAATCGAAGAGTAGAAGCAAAACTGTGATATGAATCAGGAAGACCATTCAAAATGGTCTGCACAAGTGAGCTATCTCGTATAACTTCATCAGTAGAAATCAACTGTTCCTTCAATTCTTTGATCTTTGTTAGAAAATTATCCATAGAATCACCTTATGCTCACTCTCCAACTATTTTCGGAGATAAGCAACATGAGCCTCATTCCTAGCTTGATACAATGTGGTAAGTTTATCCCAAGCATGCTTAGCTATTTTGCAAGAGCAAATGTGAGGAATAATGACAGGTTTGATAGACAAAGCTATCAATGCATGTGCCTGGGCATCGCTACCATCCCAACAAATTTGCTCTATAGTAGATGCAGCAGAAAGCGCAACACGAACAAGAATATGAAGAATATCATCATATTCCACACCTTCTACATGAGCTTTAATACCTGTAGTTCTAACAGTTACACGTGTGATAGGACGTTTTTCAACACCCTGCACAATGTTCCACAGTCCTTTTGCAACCAATATATGTCGCATCATACAAGCCCACAATGGGTAGTTGGTACCATCCAACGTATCCTCAATAGCAAACATACGAAATACATCACTGCTTTCAGCCATGGCTGGTGACTAGAATACTTTGATGCAAAAAATTGATTGTATCTCAAAAGGTTGAATAGAACTGCCTAGATAAATTCTACTAAACCTATAGCAGACTTTGAGACACTAATATTAGCGAATCAAAACTGGTATATACCTTTGGCACAAAAAGATAAAATATCCTACACAAGTGCTAGGATAATGTGTTCGAAGGCCGAAACGATCTTCGATCGCGATTTTGGCACGACAAAGCGAAGCCGTTTTAATCTCAAAAACACACTGAGTATGCTCATCAAAATTCGTGTGATTTTGAGATTGCAACCGGAGAGGTGTCAATGATGCCCTAGATGAACGGCGATGACTTGCTCTGATACCAATTGTTGGAGTTAGATGTCTGCGCAAGCACGCAAACAACACAAGGAAGAAGAATAATTTTGGAGCACAACACACAATATTGAATGTATTACCAATAGAATGTACAAAGATAAGTAGCCCGTTAGCGCAATAGGTGTACATACAAGCTGGGGGAAAAACCTCCTAAAGAGGGAAAAAAAGTGCCTGACAGTCCTAGTGTGTTCACACGCATCACTACCTAAATATATCAAAAAAGTTCTACGGTGGCCAAAGAATTGTTCAAAACACTAGATAGGTGTATGAACATAAATAGCAAGTTTTTTGATCTTGAATTTACTCCAGCTTATCTGTTTTGATTTAATATTTGAGAGTGATCTTCCAAGGTACATAGGGTGTCTAATACATCATGTGGCAGGATAAAAGGGTCCACTACATATCCCTAGAGTTTATTTGGCTGGTCTAGTGCAAGGAATTTGCCGCACCACTTCATCTTCTCCAAGTTCAAATCGATCTCTTCACAGTGGTATCAGAGCAAGGCTGGTTCACATGGTAGATGGATTTCCTTCATCCCTTGACAAATTGGATAGAGGTAACTACTCAACATGGTCATTAAGGATGGAAGCTTATCTTCAAGGCAGGAATTTATATGGTTACACAGCTGAAGATGAAGTTATGCCAAGATTCAGGAACAAAGGTCAACCAAGACAAGAAGAGCAAGAAAAATTGAGCACATGGTGCTCCAAGGATGCACTTGCAAGGTCTTATCTCCTCAACTCTATCTCAGATCTTTTTTTGCCTCATATTAGAAGTTGTAAAACATCTCAGGAAGTGTGGAATGCACTTGAGGCCTTCTTCTCTTGAAGTAGAAAGGCCAAGAAGCATCAACTATGGCTGGACTTCAGAACTCTCAAAAAATCTCCCAAACAAAATGTGACTGATTTTGTCACAAAGCTCAAGGACATAGCAAATCAACTAGGAAGCATTGGAGAGGCAATAGAGGAACAACAAGAAGGCAAGTCATCAATGATTTGAAGGCAGATGACAAGTGGGAAGCATTCACCGTAGATATGGATCTATACATGGATATGCATGTACCAGATTTCAATACACTCATAGAACAACTACTCACTCTAAAGGCCAATCTTATCAAGAATGGAGAAAGATCCAAAAGTTATCAATCTTCTACTTTGTCTAAAGATAAACGAAAGTCCAAAGAAAACAAAGGAAGAGGAAAGAAAGTGCATGATGAAGCAGGTACACATTAAGCTAACTATGCAGGTAGAGGAAGACATGGTAGAGGTAGAGGCAGAGGAGGAATAGAAGGTAGGGGGCGATTCCAAGTCTGTAATTCATGCTCTATTTGTGGATTAACTAATCATACAACTAAAAATTTCTTTAGGAATTCCAAGAATCAAAGAGGCAAAGGCTACAATAGCGGAAGTTATGGATACTCAAGAGGAAGGTTTAACAATAACCATGGCAACCACAACAATTACAACCATTCAAACTATCAAGAAAACAATAGGGGAAGAAGACACCTCAATAATTACATAGAAGACTCAAATCAAGAGGACTCATTGCTAATCATGAAAATGGCCATGCCACAAGGTAAATTAGATAAGCATGTTTTCTACATAGATTCATGTTTTCTTCTGAAAGGATAGGTGGTTAGGCATCAAGTTCTTGGACACAATTCTCTCTCTCTCTCTCTCTCTCTCTCTCTCTCTATATATATATATATATATATATATATATATATATATATATATATATATATATATATATATATATATATATATATATATATATATATAATTTTATTTTTATTTTTTTTTGCAAAAACTGAAAAAAACGTACAAGCGGCTTCATAATATTGGTCTCGACAGCACCTCAATGAAACCTCTAGGCTTCCATGAGAAGGGAATATTTTGGAAAATAGTCCGACTCTGGTGTGTAATATGTTTCCTTTTCAACTTCTACCTTGGACAACAATTTTGGCAAAAAATAGAACATTGATAACTATTGTCCAATGCGTTAAAAATAAAACTAGCGTGGAAAATTTCATATGTGAATTTTATGCCTTCTTTACACTATCATAAGTAGTGCTTAGGTGATCCTCAAATTATACTTTTGTTCAAAATAGAACCTATGTGGGAAAGCCTGATCTAATCATCACTCCACGAGCAAAATGCACCATCAAAAGGATAGTAAGTGTCAACATAGTATCTCAATATTGCAAATTTATGGAGGCCGACCTCTTGTTCGGCATAAACATGGCCTTTTGGACCTTTATCACTCATGATAAGTCCAGAAGTATTTCCATGATCATTCAAGAAATGAAAAATCTTGAGAGCAAGATCTTTACTACATACATAGAGAGGACTCAAAAACAATACTGGAAAATCATACAAGAAAACAAGGACAACTATGGGTACCTCGAACAACTTTTCTTTCCATACCTGAGTCATAAGAGAAAAAGAATCCACAAGGAGCAAGAATAGGCAAGTATTTACACAGAGAACTTTCAGAGAAATTGCATTGGATGGGGATAAAACCCATTCCCTTGATTGTGAAAGATTTTTCAATTGAAGAAGGATTTCATTGGATAGGGATAAACCCCATTCCCTTGATTGTGAAAGATTTTTCAATTGAAGAAGGATTAGGAGGACTAAATCCAAATCATTATATTTGACCCTAGATGAGGAGACAACCTCCTAATTCTCGAGTCATCCAAAATGATATCTTTTTATTTTCATGGCTTCACGACTATAGATGAAGTCTTTGACCTTCACGAGTTTCCAAACGTATGGAAAATCGTTATGATGTCACTTTGGATCCATATGATCATGTGGATAAGTTCGGAGAAGTGCTTAGAGCTAAGCAAGTGAATGAATTCTTCAGTCAATAGGAATCTCTTGGATGGCACGGCTAACCAAAGGATCAATCCCAAAATGGCCCTTTAATCTTAACCAATTAGAAACGATCATAGGATACACGCTATGGTCTAGGAAGAGTATGGGTGTAGGAGGAGAGAGGGCATAATTCCCTTTAGTTAATGTAGTAATCTAAGAGAGAGAATTAGAAACTGAGGATGGGATCCACACAAACTCATAATAAAGAACATTCAGAGAATTATATTTTTTAATTTCATGAAAAGACTAAAACTCATCTTAAATGCACCCTTTTTCATATTCTACGGTAAAAAAAAAATTCTCTTTGAACTCTAGATCCAAGAAATTATGGCCATCTGTTGCCTTTAAAAACTCAATTGTGCATCTAATCCTCTTAGAAAATACATTTGAGTTCACACATCAAAACAATAACTTCATCACTCTATACCTTTTGGGACACATAGGCCCTTATAATTCTGTGTCTTCTTGAAGATGAAACCACACTTCTCAATTCTTCCAATTTGCGAACCTTCTGTATCTTCTACCGAACTGAATTCCACGGCATAATTCTTGAAACAAAATCCAATAGAGACTTTTGTTGATGATTGTGCCTAACATCTATGCTGCTGATTCCTCTTTGGTTGATGCCTAAAAAGGTGTGTTGTATTTTGGTGAGTGACCAACAACCACGACATTTAATTTTGTTCTCTCTTCAATTTCATTCTTGTCAGAATTTGAGAAAAAACCATTGGTTCTCTTTCTCTTCAGCACACAACTTCAGGTATCCTCTCTCTCACACACATGTGGATGAGTGAGAGGAGAGAGAAGCCCTGTCTCTTTTTCTTTCTCTGGATTGGATGCACCATAGGAATCCTCCACCTGAATAGAGTTGTGGCATGAGAACTCCACAGAGGTTGGAGAGTAACGATCGCTCTGATACGAATGTAGTATCCCTTTGCTACAAGATTCACGAACAAATAGGCACATAGAGAGTATCATCCTCGAACTCACCACCCAGCCACGTCGAACCACACACCTCTATCGTGAGACTCATGTATATGAGTTCTCTGATCTTTCCACTACCATCAAATGGTAAATGTCCTCATTGATTTCCATGCGGAAAACTTTACCAGCCGGAGTTCTCTCATCTTTCCACTACCATCAAATGATAAATGTATATGAGTTCTCTCATCTTTCCACTACCATCAAATGGTAAATGTCCTCATTGACTGCCATGTGGAAAACTTTACCAGTTCATCTAAGCGGGTAATGTGACAAAGGAAAAGTCCATACTTTCCTTTATTGATGATAGTTTCCAGTTTGGAATTGAACATCAATATCCGTAATATTTTTTGAACTATTACTAATCCTTCGCTCCTCTAGAGCAGCTCTAGTAAGTTGAAGTATCACTTCATAACCTTTTGAACTTATGCCAACATCATCCCAAAAGTATCAAATCCCTTTTTGACTAACAATGTTTTACATGTAGCTCATTACCTCCTTAGTATCCACATTTTTTATTCACTTTCCCTAGGGTGAACATAGTGTAGAATCAAGTTCCTTTTCTTATGTAGTGATTCAGGACATGTATATGGTCTTCTTCTTCAGTTGCACCATATATATCTTTAATAAAGTCTTAAGCAGTAGCAGCTCGTCTTCTCGTGCTTCACTTGACAATGAAAGGTAATCAAAGAAAAACAGCATATAATAAATTGATTTTTTTATTTGGTTGCATGATAGTTGAATCCTTTTCCTCTATATCATTCTTTAGGGTTGCATTCTTTGCCTCTGAAGATGCAGTGCTTTGTTGTGTACATAAAATATTTATCCTGTACATTATGCATTGTTGCATCCACCAGCTTTGTAGAATTTGAGATCCACGCACTGGTAATAGTTTTTAATAACCAAAAAGTCCATTCTCACTTCTCCCAACAAACTCATGAAACGATAAAAGCTTACAAAATGTTGGATGACAGTCACATTGAGGATCATGTGGATTATGTTGTTATCCACACAAAGATCTATGTAAAGTTCACTAGCAGCACGTCATCCATGAAAAAAGATATAAATGTTGGAGATAGATGTCTGCGGAAGCACGCGAACAACACAAGGAAGAAGAAGAAGCTTGGAGCACAAACACACAATACTGATTGTATTACTAGAGAATGTACAAAGATAAGTAGCCCATTAGGGCAAAAGGTGTATATACAAGCCAGGGGAAAAAAACCTCCTAAAGAAGGAAAAAAGTTCCCCGGCGGTCCTAGTGTGTTCACACACATCACTACCTAAATATTATCAACAAATCCCCCCTGGGAGTGATGCGGTGAACAAGGAGCTGGCACTCATGTATAAGGAAGTGCCAAGCTATGTGGAAATCACTCCACAAAAGGAAGTAAGCCCAAAGCTTTGTGGAAACCTTCAAACTGCTCCCTAGGCAGAGCCTTCATGAAAAGGTCTGCAATGTTCTCCTGCGTGGGCACATATGCCAAGCTGATCACCCGAGCAGAGAACCTCTCCCTGACATAGTGATAATGCATCTCAATGTGCTTAGTGGGAGCATGGAACACAGGGTTCCTCGCAGCTGCCAATGCACTCTGACTGTCAGTGAAGATGGTGGTGGCAGAAGATTGGCTAACACCCAAATCAGCCATAAGGCGTCTGCGCCACACACACTCAACAATCCCTGTGAAAGCTGCCCTATACTCAGCCTCACAACTGGAAGTGGCCACAGTAGGCCGCTTCTTGCTCAACCAAGATATACATGAGCTACCAAGCATGAAGCCAAAACCACTGGTGGACACACGAGTGTCATAGCAACCAGCCCAATCTGAGTCAGAAAAAGCATGCAAATCTGGCGGTAGTGATCCCCCCTTGGGATAAAGCACCCAAGTAGCCGAGTACCACTCAAGTAGCGAAAGATGCGCTTAACCCCCTTCCAATGCGTGACTCCTGGGCAATGCATAAACCTGCTCATCTGTGAGACAGCAAACTGAATATCTGGCCAAGTAATGCATAAGTAAATCAAGCATCCAACAACCTGCTGATAGAGAACAACATCAAATGCATCTCCAGCATCATGAAGACTCAATCCTAAACCTGTCTCCATAGGAGTGGCAATAGGCTTACAGTCTTCAAAGCCAAAACGTTGCAATAATGTGTCAATATATTTCGTTTGACACAAAGCCATTCCACCATCAACTTGCATAAACTGAATGCCCAAATAGTGATGCAAATGCCCCAAATCAGACATCTCAAATGAGGCATGCAAATCAGCCTTGAAATCAGCAATATGCTTCTCAATAGGACCAATGAGCAGTTGTCGTCAACAAAGACAACAATAATTAGAAGCACATCATTAGCATGCTTAACATATAAGGTGCTTTCAGTTGGACTGTTCTCAAAACCATGTGCAACCAGATAGGCATGTATCTTCTCATACCAAGCACATGATGCTTGCTTTAAACCATATAATGCCCTCTTTAACTTGCACACCTGGTTTTCATGCCCTTTCTGCACAAAGCCACGGGGCTGAAAAACATACACTTCTTCATGCAAGTCACCATTCAGAAATGTTGTTTTAATGTCCAACTGATGTACATTCCAACCATGATGGGATGCAAGTGCACAAATGCTCCGAATAGTATTCATATGGCATGTAGGTGCAAAGGTCTCATCAAAATCAATGCCTCTTTCCTGTGCATAACCCTTTGCAACAAGCCTAAACTTATACCTGTCAACTATACCATCAGGTTTAGGCTTCAGCTTGTATACCCACTTAGTGCCAATGGCCTTCTTGCCAGGAGGCAAGTCACATAAAGACCATGTACCATTCTTCATTATAGCATCATATCAGATTGCATAGCAGCCATCCAATTTTCTGAATTCTGTGCTTCATCAAAAGAAACAGGCTCATTCTCATCACAGAGACTAGACACAGCCATAGCATAGCAATCTAATGCAAAGGAGGCACTATGAGAGCCTGAACGAGTACGATATGACAAAGGTGCATCTAATTTGTTGTCACACAAAGTCTGCACCAACCATTTTGGCATAGTTTTTGCCTGCTCAATATCAGCTCTCTCATCAACAAGTGCATCATGTAAATCTACATCAGAAATGGAATGATCTGCATCATCATATGAAACCTGCAAAGGCTGAGAAGTTGCCTCATTAGGACCAGCACTAGACTGTCCACCTGTAAAAAGAGGCATCAAAGTATCATACATGTCTTTGGAGCTAACAGATGTCACATTAGTACATGAAAGCAATGGCTGAATAGCATCTTCCACAAAGACATCATCACGGCTAACCAAAATGCGTTTAGTTTGTGGATGATACAGACGATAGCCTTTACTTTCATAACTATACCCAACAAAAATACATTTTACCGCTTTATCATCCTGTTTTCTACGATGTTGTTCAGGCACTAGTGCATATGCCAAACAACCAAATACACGCTGTCGGGAAGAAGGAGGTCGGGTAGGAATCCGGCGCTGGGGTTGGATCAGGCCCCTCTCTGGTGCGCACCGTTCCCGCTGTCCTGCGAGCGGCGTCTGCGCGCTGGGCGCCTCGTCTAGACTCTCTGGAGTGTGTGCGATCCTCGTAGGGCCCTGCCCCTCGGAAGTGACGAGACGAACGCTTGAGACCGTAGGCGTCGAAAGGGAAACAAATCCAAGTACAATAGTAAAACACGGAGCTCAATGATACAATGTTGCCCGCTACAGTGCGGGTCGATGGTACAATAAAACCGCTACAATGCGGTATGGGGATACAATATAAATGCCACCGCTACAGTGCGGATCGGCCAATATAAACTAGACCCCTCGCTACAGTGCGAGAAATCGCCCACGGGACTTCCGCTTCGATCTTTACGGTCTAAGCTTTACTTCAGGTCTTTTGGTCTTGAATCTTCACTTCAAATCTTTGCTTCAAATCTTCATCAAATGATTGTCTTCACTTCATAAACCGCAATAGCCCCCAATCTCGCAGTAACCTGTAAGAAAGTTCCACAAGCAAGATCCATGAGGTAGTCTTTATCTTCACTCTTCAATCACTTCTCACACTTCATATAATCTCCAAAATCATCAACCTGTAGGAAGGTTCCACAAGAAAGACCACGGGGGTGAGCAAATCATCTTATTAGTTTATCTGAAAAATAATACAATCAAAACAAACAATTCTCTATCTCTCTTTTACACATTAATTTTTATATTTTCATTTACTTAGTTTATCGATAGAACGCAAAATTAATTCCCAAAATTCACCAATTTTTCCTCTTTCACCCCAACTGAATACATATATCATTTTTGAGAAAGGTTAAGATTCAAAGGTCTTTTACATGATAGTAGGATTCCTTGTGAATCTATTATAAGTGTAAGTGCATAAGGTGATGCTCTAAAAGAGTTCATAAATTATGGTCACATAACATTGTTTCACGCAAACTCCCTTGGAGACTTTAGTTTCTTGGTCACTCAAAATTAAATTCATCGGAGTTACTATATTTTACCCTTTCTTGCGAGAGGTAAGATGCATCATTTAATGGTCTTCCTCCTTGATTAGGATATGTACCTAAATTCTTGCTTAAGGATGCTACAGCTGGCGCAAAGATTATTGTATCATCCTCAAAGTATCAAAAAATATCATAATCATGAACTAAGGTACTTCATGTTCGTGAGCTTTAGAAGGCTTCTTGACATGGCAAGGCATCTACACATTCACTCCTCCTTGATCTGTTGTGCATGGAATTGTGCACCATACTATCTCAAGAAATTTCCCATCGGTTCACACATGGCAAGGCATCTACACATTCACTCCTCCTTGATCTGTTGTGCATCGAATTGTGCACCATACTATCTCAAGAAATTTCCCATCGGTTCTTATAAGATTTGTTTGACAATCTAAGTGCGTACACAGTACAAGGCCTATCTCTCTTCTCTCTCTCTTTCTCTCTCTCTACGATTCTACACCGCACGTGTTACCAATATCTTCTCTCCATATGGCTTTCTCTCTCTCAGAGATCTATGAGTTTCTTTCTAATTTTGTGTTTGCCTATCTAATTTTGTGTTTGCGTATCTATTGTGGACCGAACTCGAACTTCGAAGATCTCTCTCTCTCTCTCTCTCTCTCTCTCTCTCTCTCTCTCTCTCTCTCTCTCTCTCTCTCTCTCTCTCTCTCTCTCTCTCTCTCTCTCGAATTCTCCTTTTCTTTCGTTTCTGCCACACGGATCTGCCGACTTCAACTCTCATCCCTCCAGGGTCCAACGTCTTCATCTCCTCCGCCACATATTAGCCGCTGCCATCCATGTAGCTCTTCTCTGGTATGGAATCAGCTACGCGGAGCCACGTCCAGCAACAAGCGCATCCATCTGCACACTTCTCCAGACCTTGACTCTCCCTCTAGCACACGGCTCCGGATTTCCTTGCGTTGTACGCCGACAACAAGCCGCTCACTATCTCCAGCATTAGCGCACATATCTCTCCTATTTTACGTTTGTCAATAGCGCAATTTAAGGAACTTCCTCTGTGCGACATGTCGACAGAGGCCGCCGCTGGAATCTGCGTGAGCACTGAGCAATCGCCATCGACTCAATCTCTCTCTTTGTACTACCACATGTGCAGTGCCCGGCCATCTTCTTAGAGCTTCTACGCTAACAGCAGGTCAACCATGACGTGCCGACAGCGCCATGTTTACTCTTGTAAGTTGTGTCAGGATTCTGTGCCGCCTCCACAACGATTCTCTCTCGTGTAGCCACCTATTCATGTGCCTTCTGTGCATAGATTTCTCTCTGCTAGCCACAGCCTACGACACTGCGCCACACATTCAGAACTTCAGAGATAGCCTCTCTCTCTTCCTCATATATCTCTTCCGTCATGCGACATCGCCCGACAGCTAGTCTCTCTCTGCATGCATCTAATTCTTTCTGCGCCCCTCTCTCTCTTTCATGGATTCGCTGCGACATGCTATCACTCTATCCTTTCTCTCTCCCCTCCAGCATATACACTCAATCGAACATACATACGATAGCAGAGATACATACACCCATAAGTTTCCTGAAGCATCATGACACACATCTAATGGATAGAAAAGTTTTACACCTCAAGTCGAGCAAGAGATGCATTCTCACAGAACTCATACACAACTAACCGAAAGACCACCTCCATCTCGGGCATCATGGAAGTATGAAAAGGGAAGTAAAAATAAATGAAGAAGTAAGGTTAAGGAGCATACCTGTAGGAAGGTTCCACAAGAAAGACCACGGGGAGGAACAAATGAGTTTAGGCACATATTTATAGGCCTCCCCACCCTTGGACTTTCCTCTGGAAACTTCCAACCTCCTTAACCAACTTTCCAATTTCAGAGGACCATCCATGTTCACTTACTATTCTTAGAAAATCCCATGTCTTAATTCTATTTTTTATTTTCTCCTTTTTTATTTTTAGTTTTGGTTTCACATTGTATATGAAAAATTAATTATTTTCAATGGTTTCACCTAGGATAACCGCCAATTTCAAGGGTCTGACCTGTTGGGAGAGGATGGTTGGATGCACTCAGAAGATTGAGTAGGTGATGCTAATCCTGCTTTGCACCAGCCCTCAGTGACTCCAGATATGATTAGTAGACACCCTTAGCTTCCAAATGATACCAAGAGATCATATATGTACTTTGCAAATGATGTGTGTAGTGATCAAATCAAAACAGACTACTTGATACTTCACAAATCCAAGAAAACTTGCTATTTTGGTATTGATACCTACTCAGTCTTTCACTCAGTATGACTAGTACACTTACAATTGGCAAAATTCCTTCTAGAGGTATTCTATTAGCTTAGTAAGCTACCATTTGCAAGTGGAATGAGATAAAATGATAAAGTATACTCAAAGAAATCACTTTAGCAAAGTTAGGGACACTCCCGACTTTTTAGGAAATGTGCAGACAAATACCAGTGAGCACTTCGACCGTGATTTCTCCAAATTGGCTGAATCAAATTGCTTAAAACTTTGTATGCTTGTAGTATGCTTCGAGCTGGATCTATCACGCTTTGAATCACTTGATTTGGTGGAGTATACACTGAGATATGCCTCTTTGAAGTTGACAGACTTGGTGTGGTACACTCAGAGAACACAGATATGATATATGAACAATGTATGTATTAAATCATATTGATGTACATTTCCCATTGACATGATAAACATAGTCCAATGGTACTCAGAGGTGTATGCTATGGAGTAGAGCTCACACACTCAATGATAGATGAAATTAGCCTCGGGAATGGTGACACCCACACCGCGACTTTTCAAGTACAACTTATATATGAAATGAGTGAGAGTTTGAATTCAAATTTGAATTCTTGGCTCCCTTCAATCACTCCTCTAAAAGTAAGGAGAGATTCTCTCAATCACAAGTTCTAATTTTCCACGAATCTATCAAGTAGGTGTATCCATAAGATTCCAAGTGATTTAGACTTTTACAAGAAGTAAAATGGTAAGAACTTATAAGCCTAAGTTCCTATGGTTCTTCTCACATGTTGAGTCTTCAAGAATAAATCCAAGCCAAGTGTGAGGGCTTGCAAATTACACCAACAGCTCCCCTTCAAGCCAAACACTTTGGCTTAAGTTTTCATCTTCAATCTTCAATCACATCCTGCAATCCAATCATGGATTTGAATGTGCATAATTTGTTTCCATCCAAAGCTTTAGTGAGTAAATCTGCACATTGCATGATATATTGGATTAGCTGCAAGGTGAAGAGAGCTTGTGTTGTCTCCAAAAATAATTGGAGGCCTAGTGTATAGGCCTAACTCTGTATACAAAAGCTTTAACCAAATAGCTTCTTGAGTGGCATTGGCTAGCCCTCTATACTCTGCTTCAGTGGATGACAATGCCACTGTTGGTTGTTTCTTGGCTGACCAAGAAATAGGTTTATCACCTGCAAAACATATGTATCCTGATGTGCTTCTCCTATCATCCTTGCATCCTGCCCAATCTGCATCTAAATACACTTTAATATCAATATCTGATGTATAAGGAAAGTACAAACCATGGTTCTGAGTTCTCTTTAGATACTTCAAAATCTTCTTTGCTGCCTCTAGGTGAGGTACCCTTGGTTTGTGCATGAATTGGCTTAGCACACTAACTCCATATGCTATGTCAATTCTGGTTAAGGTAGCATAATTCAAACTACCTACCATACTTTGGTATCCTGTAATGTATTGGACTTCATCACCTTCATGAGCACTAAGCTTTAGGTTGACCTCCATTGTGCTTGAGACTTTAGCATCCTGCAATTTAAATCTCTTCAACATGTCTTGAATATGCTTCTTTTGAGTGATAAAGACACCTGAGTTTGTATAAATCAATTCAAGACCTAAGAAGTACTTTAATAATCCAAGATCATTGATCTTCAATTCCTTCATCATCTGTCCTTTGATGTGTCTAATCCCAATGACATCATTTCCTGTAATGATGATGTCATCAACATAAACACAGAGATAGATTACCTCTGAATTGTTCCTTTTGATAAACAATGATGTATCTGCCTTGCTCATTATAAATCCTTGGTCTTGGAGATAGGTTGTCAACCTGTAATTCCATGCTCTAGGTGCCTGCTTCAAACCATACAGAGCCTTCTTCAATTTACAAACATAATTTACCTTCTTGGGATCTTCATAGCCAGGTGGTTGTGACATGTAGACTTCTTCAGATATCCATCCATTCAAAAAAGCATTCTTGACATCTAATTGGTACATGTTCCAATTCTTGGATGCAGCTACACTCACCAATACTCTGATTGTTGGCATCTTAGCCACAGGAGAAAATGTCTCCTCATAATCAATGCCTTGGGTTTGTGCAAAACCCTTGGCTACCAACCTAGATTTATACCTGTTGATTGTACCATCAGAGTTCCTTTTTAGTTAGATCCATCTAGATCCTATCACCTTCATAGAGTCCTTCTTGGGTACCAAGTCCCATGTGTCACTCTCCTTGAGAGCTTCTATTTCTTCATCCATAGCTCCTTTCCATTCTGGTTTGGTGATTGCCTCTTCATATGAACCTGGTTCTTCACTTAACAAGTCCTTTGCAAGATAAATTGAATGCTTAGTAACAAGAGATGTATCATCCCCATATCTGATAGGCTTCTTACTTTCTCTTTGAGATCTCCTCATAGCTTGAGTTGAGGATTATGGTATATCCTCTAGCTTCTTCATTTTCATCTTCCCTTTGGACTTCCATGCCTTGAATTCCTCAAGGTTAATTGTGTCATCATCATCTGAGCTTGAGTCTTCTTTCTGGATTAGTTCCTCCTTGGTGAGCTTTGGGAAGTCTTCTTCCATGTCATAAGGTAGACTAACCTTCCTGCATTCATTTTCATACCATGAGTCATTCTCATCAAAGATTACATCTCTGCTTACCTTGAAACCTTTGTTTGAGGGGTTGTAGAATCTGTACCCTTTCTGGTTCAAGTCATAACCAATGAAAATACATTTTTTTGCTTTAGAGTCTAGCTTTCCCCTTACCTGTGAGGGAATATGCACATATGCAATACAACCAAAGATTTTGCAATGATCCAATGATGGCCTCTTACCATACCAAGCTTCATAAGGTGTCATTCCATCAAGTGACTTTGATGGCAACCTGTTTATGAGATAGGTGGCAGTAGATACACTCTCTGCCCAAAGATAATTTGGCAACTTCTTTTCATTAAGCATAGACCTAGCTGTTTCAACAATGAGTCTATTCCTTCTTTCAGCTACCCCATTTTGTTCAGGTGAGTACCTTGTAGTTATCTCCCTCTTGATGCCTCTTTCCTGCAAGAAATCTTCAAATTCATTGGAGAACTATTCATCTCCCCCATCTGACCTTAGTCTTTTCAAGTTTCTACCTGTTTGATTTTCAACTAGTGCAAGATATCTTTTGAAACAATTAAATACTTCATCCTTATGCTTCATAAAGTATAACACAGTCCATCTGCTATAATCATCAATGAAAGACACATAGTACCTTGATCATGAAATGGAGGGATCCTTGCTAGGTCCCCAAACATCTGTGTGCACCAAGTCTAGGTAGTCTTCATGCATAAAACCTTTCCTTGTATAAGGTAACCTGTGAGACTTACCAAATTGACAAGCACCACACTTGTAAATCATGTGTTGCTTGGATACATTAGGTATCCCAAGCACACATTGATCTCTGCTCATTTGCTTCAAGGTCCTTTCACCTATGTGCCCTAGTCTCTTGTGCCATATTTCTAATTCTGAAAGTGTTTGATCCTTGTAATTGTATAAAGCAATGTTTTTGGTGTCTTCTAGCTCAAAAGTAAATAATCTACCTGATTTTTCTCCCTTGGCTATTCTTTTGAATCCATGTCTTGGGTCCTCCACATATGCTCCATGTTGAGTGAATCTGACCTGCAAACCTTTCTCCACAATCTGACCAACACTCATTAAGTTTTTTGTAATAGTTGGTACATAAAGTACCCTGCTCAATAAGTTCTGGTTACCATCACAAGTTTTTACATTTCCAATCTTTACTACAGAATGCTTAGTATCATCACCTGTCTGTACTTGATGTTTGCCCTTGGGTTCCTCAAGATCAGAGAGTAGTGCCACATTGCGAGCTACATGATTAGAACACCCTGAATCAATATAAAACACATGATCATCATTGATACCTGACTTGGAAGTCATATTCATGATCAATAGGGAGTCATCTTGCTCCTCTGTGTAGTTGTTGTAGTCTTTTCTATTTTTGAATCCTCCTTGGTAGTTACCATTGTGGTTGTAATTGTTGTCGTAGTTATTGTTGTAGCCATTGTAGCCTTGGTGTTGGTTGAACCTTCCTCTACCTTGAGAGTATCCACCTCTTTGATAGCCTCTTCCTCTCTGATTTTTGTAGTTTCTGTAGCACTCATCTGTGGTGTGGTTAGATAATCCACAAATATATGCATGGTGATGAATTGTAGGGTCTCCCCCTACCTTGCTTACCTCCTCTGCCCCTGCCTCTTGAAGATCTACCTCTCCCTGCATAGTTGGCTTGGGAGGTAGAACCTTCATCCTCTTGCTTTTTACCTTTACCTTTGTCTTTAACCTTTTTATCAGTATAAAGGGCAGAAGGAGTGTTACCTTTAGATGTGTCTCCAACCTTTGTGAACTTTGCTTCATGTGTGAATAGTTGGCCCATCAGAGTTGTGAGATCTGGGGTATGCATGTCCATGTAGAGATCCATTGCAGTGGTGAAGCTTTCCCACTTATCATCTGCCTTCAGTCCATTTGTTATTTGCCTTACTATTTGTTCCTCTTCAATCTCCTCTCCAATGCTTGCTAATTGGTCTTCCACATCTTTAATCTTGGTCACATACTCTGAGACTGATTGCTTGGGCTGCTTCCTAAGGGTTGTGAATTCAATCCACAGTTGATTCTTCCTGGCCCTTGTGTTGGAAGAGAAGTACGATGACAGGGTTTCCCAAGTCTCTTGGGAACTCTTACAGTTCCTAATATGAGGTAAAAGGAAATCAGATATAGAGTTAAGAAGATAAGACCTTGCCAATGCATCTTTTGCACACCATGTATTAAGCCTTTCTTGTTCTTCCTTGGTGGGTAGACCCCTTGCTTTAAATGAGGGCAATTCCTCATCTCCTGAAATGAATCCAAATAGACTTCTTCCTTGTAGATAGGTCTTCATCCTCAGAGACCAAGCTTGATAATTGTTCCTGTCCAATTTGTCAATGAATGAAGGAAAACCATCTCCCATGTTACCTTATTTGCTATGATACCACTGTTGGGAGAGGATGGTTGGATGCACTCAGAAGATTGAGTAGGTGCTGCTAATCCTGCTTTGCACCAGCCCTCAGTGACTCCAGATATGATTAGTAGACACCCTTAGCTTCCAAATGATACCAAGAGATCATATATGTACTTTGCAAATGATGTGTGTAGTGATCAAATCAAAACAGACTACTTGATACTTCACAAATCCAAGAAAACTTGCTATTTTGGTATTGACACCTACTCAGTCTTTCACTCAGTATGACCAGTACACTTACAATTGGCAAAATTCCTTCTAGAGGTATTCTATTAGCTTAGTAAGCTACCATTTGCAAGTGGAATGAGATAAAATGATAAAGTATACTCAGAGAAATCACTTTAGCAAAGTTAAGGACACTCCCGACTTTTTAGGAAATGTACAGACAAATACGAGTGAGCACTTCGACCGTGATTTCTCGAAATTGGCTGAATCAAATTGCTACAAACTTTGTATGCTTGTAGTATGCTTTGAGCTGGATCTACCACGCTTTGAATCACTTGATTTGGTGGAGTATACACTGAGATATGCCTCTTTGAAGTTGACAGACTTGGTGTGGTACACTCAGAGAACACAGATATGATATATGAACAATGTATGTATTAAATCATATTGATGTACATTTCCCATTGACATGATAAACATAGTTCAATGGTACTTAGAGGTGTAGGCTACGGAGTAGAGCTCACACACTCAATGATAGATGAAATTAGCCTCGGGCATGGTGACACCCACACCGCGACTTTTCAAGTACAACTTATATATGAAATGAGTGAGAGTTTGAATTCAAATTTGAATTCTTGGCTCCCTTCAATCACTCCTCTAAAAGTAGGGAGATATTCTCTCAATCACAAGTTCTAATTTTCCACGAATCTATCAAGTAGGTGTATCCATAGGATTCCAAGTGATTTAGACTTTTACAAGAAGTAAAATGGTAAGAACTTATAAGCATAAGTTCCTATGGTTCTTCTCACATGTTGAGTCTTCAAGAATAAATCCAAGCCAAGTGTGAGGGCTTGCAAATTACACCAACATGACCTAGGGTTTTTGGTCGGGAAAATGAGGGTTTTGATCACACTTAACTCAAACACATTAATCCAAGGGTTTATTTACAATTTGCACCTAAACTCCAAGGGTTTCCAAGGGTTCAAGTTCATTTTTCATGGGGTAAACCCTCATTTTCAGTTAGTTTCGAGGGTCAAACCTAAGATTTTCATGGGTCTAATGTCAGTTATTTACATGCACAGTTCTAACGCACATCTCTAACATGGTTTCTTATCACACAGGCAATCAAATCAGTTAAATCATGCACGAAATGTACCCTCTTTAGATCAAAACATCACACAAAACTCAGAAATTTATGAACTTGGAAAAAAAACAATGCACACTCCCTGCGGGATTTCATCCCGACATTTGCCCCCGCTAAACCTGCACATCGTACCGATGGGCCAACCTGCAAGATCCAACAGAAGCGTATCAGGGTTCTTTTGAAAACTATTTTTAGTCTTTATCTTTTTCTTTTCAATAATCAAAGCATGATCTCATGTAATACATGCATTTTTTATAAAGACTAGTACGAATTTTAGAAAATTAAGTAGATTCAAGCTTCGCAAATATCATACTATGTTTCTGCAATCTGACAAGTAATCACATAAATAAATTGTTGGCTTTCTAGATCTTTTGTTCGTTCAACTCGTTCAGATCCAACTGCTCATTCTAAGTACTAGCATATACATATGTTTCTACTAATTGAGTTTGTAGAATATACCTCGATTCCCACTATTTATTTCCTACTTGTCCAACTCTCCATTAGATCTCTTTCTTTTTCTTTTTTCTCTTTTTCATTTTCTTTTCTCTTTCTTTATTTTCCACTTCATCTCAGCTTAGCATTTTTCTTTTTACTTTTAATTTCACAAATCGGCCTATGTCAAAATCGGGTGCGACTCATGGACTTGTCCGCCCGGCCAAGTTTATCCCACCTGTTTGCCAACCTGACATAGCGCACGACATACACAACATCAGCCCTACATGAAATCGATGTCAGCTCGTGGCTCTGACCACCCGACTAGAGTGACTCCACCCGCCTACCGACCCATGCAGGTGCATGATAACAAATAGGTCAGGCCTACGACGAAACTAGCTACGATTCGTGGCCTTGATCACCCGACCAAGGTGGTTCCACCCGCCTACTAGCCCATCGTAACATGCACACACATATAAGCTGGCTTGAGTATGAATGTTTTTCATAAATCATGATACATATGGAGGTAAGATCTCGCAAGAAATAAATACTAGGATCCAAAGTTTCCCACTCACTAGGTGTTCAAATCAATCAGCATGTACATGCACTTGGTCTAAGCATGCAATCTCATTCCCAAGCTTTCACTGTCAAAATCTCTAGTGTGCTAACTGATTCCATTCGTATCATTCCTAGTCACTCATGCTTCATGCAAACCCATAATAGATATTTGTTTATCTTCATTCTACATGATTTTCATAAATTCATACATATCTTTATCATACACATAAATGCAATGCATATGCTCTAACAGAAAGAAAAGAGATTTCAAATTGGAAACGTTTCACCTAGTCATTTTGCTTCATCCTCATCATTGATTGATCAAGTTTTTCTTCAATCTCTTAATCTATTGTTCTTCATCAGCATCATCCTCACTATCATCAGCATCCTCCAGTGTCATCAGTATCCTTCAGTGTCATCAGTATCCTCCAGTGTCATCAGTATCCTCCAGTGTCATCAGTATCCTCCAGTGTCATCAGTATCCTCCAGTGTCATCAGTATCCTCCAGTGTCATCAGTATCCTCCAGCAGCATCATCATCCTCTAGTATCATCAGTATGCTCCAATGTCATCAGTATCCTCCAGTGTCATCAGTATCCTCCAGTGTCATCAATATCCTCCAGTGTCATCAGTATCCTCCAGCATCATCAGTGTCCTCCAGTGTCATCAGTATCCTCAAGCATCATCAGTATCCTCTAGTGTCATCAATATCCTCCAGTGTCATCAGTATCCTCCAGTGTCATCAATATCCTCCAGTGTCATCAATATCCTCCAGCATCATCAGTGTCCTCTAGTATCATCAGTATCCTCCAGCATCATCAGTATCCTCCAGTGTCATCAGTATCCTCCAGTGTCATCAGTATCCTCCAGTGTCATCAGTATCCTCCAGCATCATCATCATCATCATCATCATAATCAATATAATCATCATAAACCATCATCATCAATCATCATCCATTAATTATCATCATACGTCAATCATCATCTTTCATCATCAATCATTGTCATTCATCAGTCATCATCATAATCATTATCATACATCAATCATCATCATACCATCAATATTCAATAGCTCTTGATCATTCTCATGCGTTTTCATTATGATTCTTCTTCAATCATCATTCAAGATTTGCAAATATATCTTGGAAAGTTAAATTTCTACTTCTTCTATTCTTCTTCAAACTCTTAGAAGTCTTTGAAGTCATCTTTACACTCCCTCGATTTGCTTGATAATATCATCAAGCAACTGTTTTTCCGCTTTGTTAACTCGTTTATCACATTTTCTATCTTCTTGAATTTCTTCTTCACTCTTTTCATGTTCAATTTGTTTATCAAAGTTTACTTGGGATTGTAATTTCGCAACTTTCTCTTGATCAAATAGATTCTCATTAGTTAAAAGGTTCGGATCAAATGATACATATACATCCTGATCTTTCTTTGATTTCTTTTGCATTTCTCTATCAGATTCTCTTCTATGGTCAATTTCTATTTGTTCTCTCAATATCTGCTCAATATTTTGCTTCTCGACCTTTATTTGTCTACCTTTGGTTTCTTCTTTAGATTTCTCTTGCCTCTCAATAGATAGCATGCTCTTTTGTTCATCAGATCTATAATCTTCATGTCTTTTCGGTCTCCACATCTTTTGAATTGACATTGATGTTGTTTTAGTCTCTTCAAAATATTCTCTCATTCCACCTTTTCCTACATTCAAAGGTAAAGGGGATCGATCTTGAAACTTACAAATTTTATTTTCATATTCACTTACTAGTTTATGTTTGCATGCACTTTCATAGGCTATACAGTCCCAAAACATATGCCCATATTGATCGCACCAAAAGCAATTTATAGGTCTCTTCTCAACCCGAGTTGATTTCCTAGGTATCACTCTAGGCGAGGGTCTTCTAAGACTTAAAGATTGTTTGTGTGCAGATATGCCTTGGACTTTTACCTCATGCTCATTATCACACTTCAATACTTGTAGGTCCTTAACTTGGTTTGTCAACAAGTCAATCTTATTTCTCAATTCAGAAATCTCAGAATCCATTTCATTTTTTAGGTCTTTAATACTTATGCCCATTAACCGAATAGTATCAGATATTGGATTTATAGTTTGCATTCGGGTCATCACAATACCAAACTTTGATTTTATAGATTCAATCGTGTTAAATTCTATTTCCTTAATTCGCTCTTCATATCTCCTAAACTGTTCGTCAAACATTCTGTTCATTTTCGTTTTCCTCTTCTTATGATCTAAGCTGAGAAGTAGATTCTTAATCTGTGCCTCAATGGAAAAGTGCACACTCGAATGATCAAAACTGATGCAAAAAGTGGATGACCAAAGTCAGGCAGTTAAACAATCTTTCTCTTTAAAGTGCGTGGAACAATGCAATAATTCAAAGAACTTGAAAATACTGGTACCTGGAAATCTCTGTCCGATGCCGAGGTTCATGTCTGTCTTCTAAAGGAGTGGGTGACACGTCGAGGATCACCGGGCAACTGCCTCGCTTCACGTCGGGTTCAGGTGTCGAGAAGAAAGAGGTCAGGTAGGAAGCCGGCGCTGGGGTTGGATCAGGCCCCTCTCTGGTGCGCGTCGTTCCCGCTGTCCTGCGAGCGGCATCTGCGTGCAGGGCGCCTCGCCTACACTCTGTGGAGTGTGTGCGATCCTCATAGGGCCCTGCCCCTCGGAAGTGATGACACGAACGCGTGAGACCGTAGGCGTCGAAAGGGAAAGCAACCCAAGTACAACAG
The DNA here is from genome assembly GCA_020310875.1 of Ceratopteris richardii. NCBI lineage: Eukaryota > Viridiplantae > Streptophyta > Polypodiopsida > Polypodiales > Pteridaceae > Ceratopteris > Ceratopteris richardii. The sequence goes on along the minus strand of CM035433.1, from coordinate 8,322,644 downwards.
TAAAACACGTAGCTCAATGATACAATGCTGCCCGCTACAGTGCGGGTCGATCGTACAAAAAAACCGCTATAGTGCGGTATGGGGATATAATAAAAATGCCGCCCCTACAGTGCGGATCGGCCAATATAAACTAGACCCCTCGCTACAGTGCGAGAAATCGCCCAGAGGACTTTCGCTTCGGTCTTTACGGTCCAAGCTTTACTTCAGGTCTTTTGGTCTTTACTCACACTTCATATAATCTCCAAAATCATCAACCTGTAGGAAGGTTCCACAAGAAAGACCACGGGGGTGAGCAAATCATCTTATTAGTTTATCTGAAAAATAATACAATCAAAACAAACAATTCTCTATCTCTCTTTTACACATTAATTTTTATATTTTCATTTTCTTTGTTTATCGATAGAACCCAAAATTAATTCCCAAAATTCACCAATTTTTCCTCTTTCACCCCAATTGAATACACATATCATTTTTGAGAAAGGTTAAGATTCAAAGGTCTTTTACATTATAGTAGGATTCCTTGTGAATCTATTATAAATGTAAGTTCATAAGGTGATGCTCTAAAAGAGTTCATAAATTATTTGGTCACATAACATTGTTTCACGCAAACTCCCTTGGAGACTTTAGTTTCTTGGTCACTCAAAATTAAATTCATCGGAGTTACTATATTTTACCCTTTCTTGCGAGAGGTAAGATGCATCATTTAATGGTCTTCCTCCTTTATTAGGATATGTACCTAAATTCATGCTTAAGGATGCTACAGCTGGCGCAAAGATTATTGTATCATCCTCAAAGTATCAAAAAATATCATAATCATGAACTAAGGTACTTCATGTTCGTGAGTTTTAGAAGGCTTCTTGACATGGCAAGGCATCTACACATTCACTCCTCCTTGATCTTTTGTGCATCAAATTGTGCACCATACTATCTCAAGAAATTTCCCATCGGTTCTTATAAGATTTGTTTGACAATCTAAGTGTGTACACACTACAAGGCTTATCTCTCTTCTCTCTCTCTTTCTCTCTCTCTACGATTCTGCACCGCAGCCGTTACCAATATCTTCTCTCCATATGGCTTTCTCTCTCTCACAGATCTATGAGTTTCTTTCTAATTTTGTGTTTGCGTATCTAATTTTGTGTTTGCGTATCTATTGTCGACCGAACTCGAACTTCGAAGATCTCTCTCTCTCTCTCTCTCTCTCTCTCTCTCTCTCTCTCTCTCTCTCTCTCTCTCTCTCTCTCTCTCTCTCTCTCTCTCTCTCTCTCTCTCTCTCTCTCTCTCTCTCTCTCTCTCTCTCTCTCTCTCTCGAATTCTCCTTTTCTTTCGTTTTTGCCACGCGTATCTGCCGACTTCAACTCTCATCCCTCCAGGCTCCAACGTCTTCATCTCGTCCGCCAGATATTAGCCACTGCCATCCACGTAGCTCTTCTGTGGTCTGGAATCAGCTACGCGGAGCCACATCCAGCAACAAGCGCATCCATCTGCGCACTTCTCCAGACCTTGACTCTCCCTCTAGCACACGGCTCCGGATTTCCTTGCGTTGTACGCCGACAACAGCCGCTCACTATCTCCAGCATTAGCGCACATATCTCTCCTGTTTTACGTTTTTCAGTAGCACAATTTAAGGAACTTCCTCTCTGCGACACATCGACAGAGGCCACCGCTGGAATCTGCGTGAGCACTGAGCAATCGCCATCGACTCAATCTCTCTCTTTCTACTACCATATGCGCAGTGCCCGGCCATCTTCTTAGAGCTTCTACGCTAATAGCAGGTCAACCATGACATGCCGACAGCGCCATGTTTACTCTTGCAACTTGTGTCAGGATTTTGCGCTGCCTCCACAACGATTCTCTCTCGTGTAGCCACCTATTCATGTGCCTTCTGTGCATAAATTTCTCTGTGCTAGCCACAGCCTACGACACTACGCCACGCGTTCAGAACTTCTGAGATAGCCTCTCTCTCTTCCTCATATATCTCTTTCGTCATGCGACATCGCCGGACAGCTAGTCTCTCTCTGCGTTGTCGCGGAGTTTGCTGTAGAAAGGAGGGTGCTTGCGTGCTTAGGGGTGCACACAGGGTGCCAAGAAAAGTATCTTAGCTTGAAAGATGTCAGTAGCTAGGAGATCTTCCAAAGAGCTAATGACAGAACCTTTGAAGTGAACCTATGAGCCTTTAATGAATTCACTCTTATTGATTTTTACAAGTCCCACTTATAACTATGGTTGGTAGATCATCGCCTATAGTTTTAATGCTTTCCATGGGAACTCTGCGACTCGATCAATTGTACCAATGCAATCCTTTCCCAATCACATACAAGTGAGTATTCATATTTCTTCAAACCCTTATTTTCCCTTTTTATATTTTTCTTACTTCCTTTGTAAAGTACATAAGTTTATCGTGAGGAAGTTTACTTTTCTAATCGCTGAACTCATTATTTGCTATGATAAGATTATGAACAGTTCTACTCTGAACTTAACACCTTTTACGCATGAAATACACAAGTCGAAATGATCATGACAATGATTGTCAACTCATCTACTTTGCGGTGGATTTACATCTATGTACATTACATAAATTAGACATCAAAAACTCATTTCGTCCTTCCTATTGGCAAATACAACACCATAAAAACTCATGAAGAAAAACTCAAAATTTTCTTATCGACATAAAAGAGCACGCTGTTTTTTTATTTGAAAGAACTTTAATCAATGAAAAAGAAACCTTCCGTCTCGTTTAACAATTAAGGATATCAAAAAGAAATAATTTTAGTCACTCAGATCCATAGCAAAGCGTTAAATTCATATCACCTCGCACAGTTTGCAACAAGCACTTGATTCATTTCATTTAACCAAACCCCCACTAAACTAACACTTATGATTTACTAACGCAAAGAATTCAGTTTGTCATTTATAAACTCCGAAATTGATCTCCTGAATTACCCTTTGATTGGTTACTATAAGTTTTGCTACTAACTTTAATGTCACCCAGTCAACCTGAAATTCTATTTTCAAGAGATGTTTCAATAGTTAGCATGTCCGAAACCAAATAGCCAAACTAGTTTTGTAGGTCAAAGTCGTGTGTGCTCCTTGATAAGCCTCAGAGGGCACAAAATGACTAACAAAGAAAATCTTTTCCATTATTCTTTCAAACACATTACGTGCATAAACCTCTGGCAAAATTATACTTTCACAATTAGGAAAAAGTCAGAAGTATGAAAGCTTTGTTACAGCTCTTCGCAAGATCTTCTCCCTGATAATTGAATCCCTCAGAACGTCTGTTCTTTTATTAATTTGTATCAGCAGATAACGTAAAAGAAAGTCATTCATAACACAGATAAGAACTGAACGCAGAAGTGGATGTTAATTTACACCAAAGATCTACACATCAATACGTTCTGCACTTCTTATTGCGAGGATCAGATTGTCATTATTGTAACAGTCAATTTCTAAGTTCAGAGTTTGGCATTTTACAAATATATATAGAATCAGTAAAATGAAGCGCATCATTTGAATATAACGCTATACCTGTGGTCATGTATTTAGCATCGTAACTACTGCAAATATTCAGTTTCAAATTCACAGTGATGGACCCGAAGTTCAGTTCGGCTGGAGTGATAAAATTTTATCCATCCATCTTGTTAAAGTATGTCAGCAAAAGGGTGAGTTAGCAGATATCTTGATACCTATGTAGATCCCATAACAGAACAACATTTCTGAACCTGTCATATTTCATCCGAAATCTTTAACTAAGAATGGTAGAGATGGGAATCAGCGCACATATGTAATGATTAAAACATATCAAATTCAATACGTACACACACTGTTCGCACAATTTTGATTCCTCAGAGTACTTTGAGCAAATCTTAATGCATCTATGAAGTCGATAAGAAAAGTTTATATGAACTTAACTGAATAATGTTTTCATCTTCAATCATTGCGCACAAGAATTAGTCATCAGAGGACGTCAAAGTCTCACCACCATGCGCGGCATCATGATTCGCTTCAGAGCACCAGCACCGACAGAAGTCGTGAAACTTGAAGCAATAGCTGCGGAAGCAATATCATCCAAAGTGGAAGAAGACCTCAAGTCCGCTAGCATTCGTAGTAGAAAAAGATTACAGACAATTAGTATGATCAATAATCTCCAGCTTGAGCTGCCAGTGCTCTCAAAACTTTCCCCTCTGTCGTACTTCTCCGTAAGCAGTAGCCCAGAACAGTACTGAAATTCACCAAATTTGCAGATGGTTCCTTCCCTGTATAACAGCGTTCCGCTCTCCTAAGACCAGAATCGCAAATCGGCAATATGGAGACGTGATTCGGTGAATCCCCAGAGGCAGAAACAATCAGAAAAACTGATTTTCTTTTTTTTTTTTTTTTTTTTCTCGTGTGGTTTCAGCACTTCTGCATGTACTTGTCTGTCACCCTCTCACTCATCGTGCTGATCAAACTCCCCACACAGCTAAACGATTGCCATGCTCCAACTGCGAAGACCACAGTGACAATTATGATCGTTGTTATAATTTTACGTCTTTTAAAATCGGGAGTTCACCCTCCTGTCCTCTCCAAGCTGACAACGGTGAGCTTCTTCTCCGTTCACCTATCTACTGGCCCTCCTTCTTCAACAATCTCGCAGCTTCCGGATATCCTCCCCCACGTGATTACTATCCCGCTCTTCCAGCCACGATCCTTTTCCTCACTTCGAAGAAGAGAAGATAGAAGATAATACCGATACATTATCACATGCACTCCTGAATTAATTGCTCCTGAAAAGTAGACATCACCGCCAGGTGCATGGTACGAAATCATCCACCAGATGAGAGCGACTGATACATGATGATACACATGAAGCACTGTGATTTGCCGCAAATTGTGTTTTAAAATCATTATAATCGTATCCATGAATTCAACATACTTTGACATATAGAAGAGATAAACATAATGTGCCATTGTGATTTCATTTGGGTCATAAGCGTTGCCCCACAATAAATACCTTTGTATTTACCTTCAACGAAGCTTTAAAATAGTGTCTCCTACTTGACTATCAATCTTTGAATTCAAATCCTGACGACATCCACCCCCTCTGAACCTGTGAATCCTCCGGATGCGCCAATCAACCTGCATACATACCAACAAACACAAGCAAGGATCAAGTAGTCATAGCATATAAACAGAACGTAAAGAGAATTTTAACTAAATGCATAAAACCTGAATACGCCTTAAATTTGGCATAAATCAAGAAAAGAAGGTAGACAAAAACACCTCATACAACATATCAGATTACACTAATGTACTTAGACTAGAAATCATATGAGAAAAATCGAAAACTTCTTAGCTCTCTCGTTAACTCGACCCGGTCAGATCTAGTAGCCTATCCGAAGCATTTGCATATACCAGTCTTCACTAACTCGATTTATGAAACTCGCTTCTGGCTTCCCTCTTGATCTTCTATCATCTGAAATCCCTTCAGGCCCTTTTCTTATTTTTCTCATATTTTTATTCTGTTTTTCTTTATTTTAATTCTTTATCCCAGCTCAACCTTTATATCTTTGCTTTTATTTTTATTTATTTTTCACTTTTCGGCCTATGTCGAAATCGGATGCGACTCGTGGACCTGACCACCCGGCCAGGTTTAGCCCACCCATCTACCGACCCGACATAGCGCACGATTCACAATGTCAGCCTCATACGAAATCAACGTCAGCTCGTGGCTCTAACCACCCGGTCAGAGTGACTCCACCCGCCTATCAACCCGTATGAGCGCGTAACAACATATAGGTCAGGCCATACGACACAACTAGCGTCAGCTCGTGGCCCTGATCACCCGACCAGGGTAGTTCCACCCACCTACTAGCTCATCGCAGCACCCAACAACACATACACATACATATAGAACGCTGGCTGGTATAAGAATTCTTTTCTCAAGATATAATCTGTCTGAAGATCAGGTCAGATGAGAGATCAAGAGTAGAAGTCGAAGTGTCTCACTCATCAAGTATTTGTAAAGACTACTATATACAGATACTTAGTCTAGGTCTTCCCTTCACCTTCCTAGGTCTTGCTTTCGAAAGTTCTAGTCCATCCTCTAACCTTACTCATATAATCCTGGCCCTTATACATTATAAGTAATCTAATTAGTGGCACAAGATTTTTGTTCTACTTAATTTTCCTTATTTATACGTTTCTATATGCATTATATGCTTAATCATGCAGTCTTTTTATATACACATATACAAGAGAGAAGAAAAAACTGAAGTGATAACATCTCACCAGTATGAAGTCGGAAGCCGCTTGAGCTTGTCGCATCCAACCTCCTCTTCTTGTTTCATTCTGAGTCGCTATCTTCAATGTATTGATTTGATTCCTGTGTCTTTCTTCAAATCAAAGCAAAAACATAAGATATATACATTCCTATTTACAAAAACATTCCTTTAAGCTTTATGGAATTTTATTGAAAAAAAATTCTTCCTTCAATCTTACCTTCTTTTAAACATACTCACCAAAGAAACTGTGCTTGAAAAGAAGCCATCTCTGAACTGCATCAATCAAGGTAGCATTCTTAAACAAGTTAGATATGTGGACAAGCCATTTCATTTGCTCGTCCATTCCTTGTAGGCTCGACTGGCATACAAAGCTTTTAGAGAATTTGAAAATCCATGATTTAATCATTTGAGCATAGTTGCTTTTATTTACATTTCTCTCTAATGCATCATATGAAGATGCACATGATAAATGAGCACATGTATATAGATTATTAAAATTTGGAGTATTTAGAACATCATCAAACAAATCAATCATACATATGTTTTGATTCATTTTAAGGTTGAAATCATTTGAAAGGATTTCATCATTTCCATTATGATTATCCAATCTTTCTTCTTCATTGCCATTAAGGGTTTGAATACATTCATAAGATTTACACTCTGAATAGAAAGGTTCATCATTCTTTGACTGCAAATTATGTTCATTTTCGTGATTCAGTCTATCATGATCCCTCCTTACTTGAGTGCTACAAATTATAGAATCTGCTTCTATCTCTAATCTCTCCAAGAACTCCTCATCTTCTTCTTTTCCCAGATTCATTTGTCCATTATCATGAAGAAACTCAATATCATCACAATCAAGAAAATCTTGATCATCTAAATCACTAAATTCTTGCTTCTCCAAGTAAGATTCATTGGAAAATCTACATTCATCTATATTCTCCTGATCCTTTTCAAAGATATACATGTAATTTGATGTCAAATCAGTTTTACTATTCAAGATGCCATCATCAGATTCTTTATCTATCTCAATTATTTCTTGTTTATTATCTTTAGAGGATGTGTTTTTGCCACACTCCTCATACATTTCTTTTATCATTGAATCTTGCTCAAATACTTCATACCTGAATATCTCATCATAGACGCTTGAGTCAATTGAAACTTCATCCATCTGGTAACATTTATATCTAGCTTCATCAATGCAAATATTTGACTCAACAGTTTCACATTCAATATCTTTTGATGCTATGCACACATCATATTTATCATACATCTCATTAAACGTTGTATCTTCCACTTCATGCTTGATTTCTTTGATATATGAACTCAACTCAACATGATCATTCTTAACATACATATCAATGTAAAGAGGAGTAATCAGTGGAGTATCCTCATCGCTCTCATGATCATTCATATGTCCTTCTTCATGGAGTACAATATCGTTCACATACATATCATTATATTGAAGCTCAATCAACAACTCATTCTCACACCTATAATTCAGATCACTCTCTTGTACCTCTAACGACTCATTTAATGTGGTATCACTCAAGAGTTTTTCACATTCTTGATCTTGATCTAAACAATCAGTAGGCTTAGCATCATGCTTTTCACCATCGGCATACATACCATTCTTTAGAGGACTCATAATTTGCATGCCCTCCTGATTAGCATCATGCTCCCTTGCATTCTCTTTATGCGAATCAATCATTTGGCCATAATTCATATTTGAATCATATGCTTCAAGAGATATTTCACTCTTAGATGGTATCAAATAGTTCAAGTATTGCTTGATTTCATCTTTTAAGGAATCATCTTGTGCTTGATACTCACATGGATTCACTGGATTATTTTGAGTTATTTTATTTGCAATCTCTTTCTGATTACCTCGACTTCCGGTAGATATCTTTAAATCTTGGTTATTATCATATCTTGCCTCTTTGTTTGTTTGATTATCATCCCTTAGAAGCGAGGAGTCTATCAGATTATAGGAAGCCTCATGTTGGTTTCTTGGTGTGTTTTGTTTATTTTTGTTTTGTTGTATGTTTGATATTCATTTGATTTTGTTTTGTTTAGCTTCCGTATTTTCCTTTGCTCCTCCCATCATTGGGGTTTTTGCATATAAAGTATTTGTAGATGTAATCAAAGTATCTACAGGCTCTTGGTACCTTGAATCCTCAGAGATTGCATCACTTATGTTTATAAGTTCTTTATAGTGATCCTCTTCATAAGCATGTACGTGTATTTCATGCATATATTCTTTATGTCCAACTGGGTTTTCTATTATTCTATAGATTTGCAAATTATTTTTAGTCTCTAAAATGCATGGAATTTGTGTATCTTCTTCATTTGCATAAATGTCAGCTTGCCAATCGTTTAAAAATTTTTCTATTGTTTGTTGTTTCTTCACATATCTCATCACAGCTTCATGGACAAGTGTCCAATCCTCTGTGAGCCCCGAGTCGGAGTCTATATCTTGTAGAAGTGGAATTAACTCCTCTCTGGCTTTAACATCGATTGTTCGAAGAAACAATGACACCCTTTCATGACTTATGCACCTCTTATCGTGCTCAGGAAGATCATCATATTGTCGCTCAAACTCTTCTTTGATCTCGAGAATCGGCTGGTCTTTGGGTATATGAACCCACCTCAAGAAAGATCTACGAGTTACTTTATCAAGGTCTTCTAGCATAAACTGCCTAAGAAGTGTCGCTTTGTATCGAGACCATGTCGTTTGATTTATTTGCATTATTTGGTCTCGCACGTCGTAATCCGACACATTGATAAAGTTTTCACATAATTCTTTTTCCGTCATCGGACTTAATCCGACACCTAGATATTTGGCCTCGAGTTCATATTCTTTGCAGAACTTTGAGACATTCTTCCCATTGAAAAAGCCACACCGATTGACTAGGCGTTCATGAAGTGATTGGATGGCTTTTTGACGCCTATCCTCTTCTTGAAATCGTAGGAATTGAGCTAGGATCTCTTCCATGTCTAAAGTGCTAGATCGCTCAATTTTTGAATGCTAACTCTATTCTTCAGTAAACTAGTTCGATACTTTATTCACCCCCTCCTTTCACGTCGGGTTCACCAGGTATGTCGCGGGAGTTTGCTGTAGAAAGGAGGGTGCTTGCGTGCTTAGGGGTGCACACAGGGTGCCAAGAAAAGTATCTTAGCTTGAAAGATGTCAGTAGCTAGGAGATCTTCCAAAGAGCTAATGACAGAACCTTTGAAGTGAACCTATGAGCCTTTAATGAATTCACTCTTATTGATTTTTACAAGTCCCACTTATAACTATGGTTGGTAGATCATCGCCTATAGTTTTAATGCTTTCCATGGGAACTCTGCGACTCGATCAATTGTACCAATGCAATCCTTTCCCAATCACATACAAGTGAGTATTCATATTTCTTCAAACCCTTATTTTCCCTTTTTATATTTTTCTTACTTCCTTTGTAAAGTACATAAGTTTATCGTGAGGAAGTTTACTTTTCTAATCGCTGAACTCATTATTTGCTATGATAAGATTATGAACAGTTCTACTCTGAACTTAACACCTTTTACGCATGAAATACACAAGTCGAAATGATCATGACAATGATTGTCAACTCATCTACTTTGCGGTGGATTTACATCTATGTACATTACATAAATTAGACATCAAAAACTCATTTCGTCCTTCCTATTGGCAAATACAACACCATAAAAACTCATGAAGAAAAACTCAAAATTTTCTTATCGACATAAAAGAGCACGCTGTTTTTTTATTTGAAAGAACTTTAATCAATGAAAAAGAAACCTTGCGTCTCGTTTAACAATTAAGGATATCAAAAAGAAATAATTTTAGTCACTCAGATCCATAGCAAAGCGTTAAATTCATATCACCTCGCACAGTTTGCAACAAGCACTTGATTCATTTCATTTAACCAAACCCCCACTAAACTAACACTTATGATTTACTAACGCAAAGAATTCAGTTTGTCATTTATAAACTCCGAAATTGATCTCCTGAATTACCCTTTGATTGGTTACTATAAGTTTTGCTACTAACTTTAATGTCACCCAGTCAACCTGAAATTCTATTTTCAAGAGATGTTTCAATAGTTAGCATGTCCGAAACCAAATAGCCAAACTAGTTTTGTAGGTCAAAGTCGTGTGTGCTCCTTGATAAGCCTCAGAGGGCACAAAATGACTAACAAAGAAAATCTTTTCCATTATTCTTTCAAACACATTACGTGCATAAACCTCTGGCAAAATTATACTTTCACAATTAGGAAAAAGTCAGAAGTATGAAAGCTTTGTTACAGCTCTTCGCAAGATCTTCTCCCTGATAATTGAATCCCTCAGAACGTCTGTTCTTTTATTAATTTGTATCAGCAGATAACGTAAAAGAAAGTCATTCATAACACAGATAAGAACTGAACGCAGAAGTGGATGTTAATTTACACCAAAGATCTACACATCAATACGTTCTGCACTTCTTATTGCGAGGATCAGATTGTCATTATTGTAACAGTCAATTTCTAAGTTCAGAGTTTGGCATTTTACAAATATATATAGAATCAGTAAAATGAAGCGCATCATTTGAATATAACGCTATACCTGTGGTCATGTATTTAGCATCGTAACTACTGCAAATATTCAGTTTCAAATTCACAGTGATGGACCCGAAGTTCAGTTCGGCTGGAGTGATAAAATTTTATCCATCCATCTTGTTAAAGTATGTCAGCAAAAGGGTGAGTTAGCAGATATCTTGATACCTATGTAGATCCCATAACAGAACAACATTTCTGAACCTGTCATATTTCATCCGAAATCTTTAACTAAGAATGGTAGAGATGGGAATCAGCGCACATATGTAATGATTAAAACATATCAAATTCAATACGTACACACACTGTTCGCACAATTTTGATTCCTCAGAGTACTTTGAGCAAATCTTAATGCATCTATGAAGTCGATAAGAAAAGTTTATATGAACTTAACTGAATAATGTTTTCATCTTCAATCATTGCGCACAAGAATTAGTCATCAGAGGACGTCAAAGTCTCACCACCATGCGCGGCATCATGATTCGCTTCAGAGCACCAGCACCGACAGAAGTCGTGAAACTTGAAGCAATAGCTGCGGAAGCAATATCATCCAAAGTGGAAGAAGACCTCAAGTCCGCTAGCATTCGTAGTAGAAAAAGATTACAGACAATTAGTATGATCAATAATCTCCAGCTTGAGCTGCCAGTGCTCTCAAAACTTTCCCCTCTGTCGTACTTCTCCGTAAGCAGTAGCCCAGAACAGTACTGAAATTCACCAAATTTGCAGATGGTTCCTTCCCTGTATAACAGCGTTCCGCTCTCCTAAGACCAGAATCGCAAATCGGCAATATGGAGACGTGATTCGGTGAATCCCCAGAGGCAGAAACAATCAGAAAAAGTGATTTTCTTTTTTTTTTTTTTTTTTTTCTCGTGTGGTTTCAGCACTTCTGCATGTACTTGTCTGTCACCCTCTCACTCATCGTGCTGATCAAACTCCCCACACAGCTAAACGATTGCCATGCTCCAACTGCGAAGACCACAGTGACAATTATGATCGTTGTTATAATTTTACGTCTTTTAAAATCGGGAGTTCACCCTCCTGTCCTCTCCAAGCTGACAACGGTGAGCTTCTTCTCCGTTCACCTATCTACTGGCCCTCCTTCTTCAACAATCACGCAGCTTCCGGATATCCTCCCCCACGTGATTACTATCCCGCTCTTCCAGCCACGATCCTTTTCCTCACTTCGAAGAAGAGAAGATAGAAGATAATACCGATACATTATCACATGCACTCCTGAATTAATTGCTCCTGAAAAGTAGACATCACCGCCAGGTGCATGGTACGAAATCATCCACCAGATGAGAGCGACTGATACATGATGATACACATGAAGCACTGTGATTTGCCGCAAATTGTGTTTTAAAATCATTATAATCGTATCCATGAATTCAACATACTTTGACATATAGAAGAGATAAACATAATGTGCCATTGTGATTTCATTTGGGTCATAAGCGTTGCCCCACAATAAATACCTTTGTATTTACCTTCAACGAAGCTTTAAAATAGTGTCTCCTACTTGACTATCAATCTTTGAATTCAAATCCTGACGACAGCGTGCATCTAATTCTTTCTGCGCCCCTCTCTCTCTTTCATGGATTTGTTGGGACATGCTATCACTCTATCTTTTCTCTCTCCCCTCTAGCATATACACTCAATCAAACATACATACGATAGCAGAGATACATACACCCATAAGTTTCCTGAAGCATCATGACACACATCTAATGGATCGAAAAGATTTACACCTCAAGTCGAGCAAGAGATGCATTCTCACAGAACTCATACACAACTAACCGAAAGACCACCTCCATCTCGGGCATCATGGAAGTATGAAAAGGGAAGTAAAAATAAATGAAGAAGTAAGGTCAAGGAGCATACCTGTAGGAAGGTTCCACAAGAAAGACCACGGGGAGGAACAAATGAGTTTAGGCACCTATTTATAGGCCTCCCCACCCTTGGACTTTCCTCCTTAACCAACTTTCCAACCTCCTTAACCAACTTTCCAATTTCAGACGACCATGCATGTTCACTTACTATTCTTAGAAAATCCCATGTCTTAATTCTATTTTTGATTTTCTCCTTTTTTATTTTTAGTTTTGGTTTCACACTGTATATACAAAATTAATTATTTTCAAGGGTTTCACCTAGGATAACCGCCAATTTCAAGGGTCCGACCTAGGGATTTTGGTCAGGAAAATGAGCGTTTTGATCACACTTGACTCAAACACATTAATCCAAGGGTTTATTTACAATTTGCACCTAAACTCCAAGGGTTTCCAAGGGGTATAGTTCATTTTTCATGGGGTAAACCCTCATTTTTAGTCAGTTTCAAGGGTCAAACCTAAGGTTTTCATGGGTCTAATGTCAGTTATTTACACGCACGGTTCTAACGCACATCTCTAACATGGTTTCTTATCACACAGGCAATCAAATCAATCAAATCATGCACGAAATGTACCCTCTTTAGATCAAAACATCACACAAAACTCATAAATTTATGAACTTGGAAAAAAAACAATGCACACTCCCTGCGGGATTTCATCCCGACAATGCAGATGAGCAACAGATGGCTTGTAGTCATGCCAAGCCTCATATGGAGTGATATACTACAGCGCTTTAGTGGGACACCTGTTCAGTACATATGCTGCACACATGACAGCCTCAAGCCATAAACTATGTGGTAAAGCCTCACTCTTGACCATGCACCTCGCCATCTCCATGAGTGACATGTTCTTTCGTTCAGCAACTCCATTCTGTTGAGGTGTATACGACACTGTACATTGGTGTTTTATCCCACGTTCAGCCAAAAATGCATTAAAATCAGAAGACATATATTCCCCCCCTCGATCAGAACGGAGGGTGCCCATTTTACATGCGCACAGATTTTCAGCCAAAACCAAAAACTGTTTAAAGCACATGAACACTTCGGACTTTACTTTGAGTGGACATACCCATGCATGCCTGGAGAAATCATCAATGAAAGTCACAAAGTAAAGGTAATTTCCAAAAGAGGGTGTCTGCATAGGACCACAGATATCACTATGTACAAGCTGCAATTTCTGTGTAGCCCGAACTGAACCATCTTTGGAAAGGAGGAACACTACATTTTGCCCAAAATACAGCCTTCAAACATGTTTTCCAGGTGCCTCAAGTTTGGGCAAAGAGGACACCATTTCAGATTTCTGTAGGCATAGCAAACTAGCAAAATTCAGATGACCGAAGCATGCATGGCAAAGCTTTGCATCTGACATAGCCTGAGAATCATTTACTGCACATGCCAAATCATTTTCAGATCTTTCATAGTCTATGAGCTTATAGAACCAATGACATAAAATGCCAGAAGCAATAATAACATTGCCATTTGACACATCATGAACTGTACATCTGTCATCAATAAATTTCACAGCCAAGCCAATCTTGGCTAATGCAGAAACTGATAACAGATTCTTCTTGATCCCTGGCACAAATAAAGCATCTAACAAAGTGAAAGAACTACCATCAATAGTAGTCAAAATGATCTTATCAACTCCCATAACAGGATAAGAGGAGTTGTTGTCGCATGTAACAGTATTCCCTGTAGGGGCAGGCTTGAGTGAAGAGAAGAAACTGCGCTGCAAGGTAATATGTTTGGTCGCCCCACTGTCAAAGTACCAAACATCTGAGTCTACTGGAGACATGTATTGATCATGAGAAGATGGGTCAAAACTGCAGACAGTAGTAAACGCCCATTCTTCTTCCTGCACAAGATTTGCAGACTCTGTTTTTTGTGTAGAGGCCTCTGCAAGAACCATTCCAGCCTCTTTCTTCTTTGCCTCTTTAGCAGCCAGTTTTGGAGAGTTCTTTATGATATGATCATTCCCTTTACAGTACTTACAAAACAATTTCTGCTTTTTTGATTTCTTCTGATCTTTATCTTCCTTCTTTGAATATGCAGAATTAGCAGATTTCTGCTTACTAGCTGAAGAGCTCCATTTTCCTTTGCCCTTCTGACTAGCCAAGAAAGCTTGATCTGCAACTCGCAAAATGGACCTGTTTTGCCAGGACTGATCTTCTTGCAATAGAACAAAGACTAACTCCTCAAACGACAAGGCATTTGGATTGCCTTTCATCGTCAACCGAAGAGTAGAAGCAAAACTCTGATATGAATCAGGAAGACCATTCAGAACGGTCTGCACAAGTGAGCTATCTGGTATAACCTCATCGGCAGAAATCAACTGTTCCTTCAAGTCTTTGATCTTTGTTAGGAAACTATCCATAGAATCACCTTCATTCATGTGCTCACTCTCCAATTGTTTTCAGAGGTAAGCAACACGAGCCTCATTCCTAGCTTGATACAATGTGGTAAGTGTATCCCAAGCATCCTTAGCTGTTCTGCAAGAGCGAATATGAGGTATAATGGCACGTTTGACAGACAAAGCTATCAATGCATGTGCCTGGGCAGTCCCAATGAATCTGCTCTACAGTAGGTGCAGCAGAAATAGCAGCACGAACAGGAATCTGTGTAATATCATCTTCGACACCATCTTCATCCGCTCTAGCACCTGTATTTGCAATACCTGTAGTCAGACGTGTAACAAGACATCTTTCAACACCCTGCACAATGTTCCATAATCCCTTTGCAACCAATACATGTCGCATCATATAAGCCCATAATGGGTAGTTGGTACCATCCAACTTATCCTCAATAGCCAACATATGGAATACATCACTGCTTTCAGCCATGGCCAAAGACTAAAATACCTTGATGCACAAAATTGACTGTATCTCAAAAAGTTGAACACAATTGCCCCAACGAACTCTGCTAGACCTGTAGAAAACTTGGAGACGCTTATACTGGCGAACAGAAACTGGTATCTTTGAAACACCCTGAGTATGCTCACCAAATTTTGTGCGAATCTGAGACTGCAAACGGAGGAGTGTCGACGGCACCCTAGATAAAGCGACGACATGCTCTGATACCAAATATTGGAGATAGATGTCTGCGCAAGCACGTGAACAACACAAGGAAGAAGAAGAAGCTTGGAGCACAAACACACAATACTGATTGTATTACTAGAGAATGTACAAAGATCAGTAGCCCATTAGGGCAAAAGGTGTATAAACAAGCTGGGGAAAAAAACCTCCTAAAGAGAAAAACAAGTGCCCCGGCGGTCCTAGTGTGTTCACACACATCACTATCTAAATATTATCAACAATAAACTTCCTCATTATGTGTATGTATCTGAAATCTTTCTAAGTTTTGCTTTGTAGTACTTTGTATTCAGATTTTGCCACCACTTTTTTCTCGTTTTCTTTTTTCTTTTACAATCCCATAACAATAAAAATCACTTTTTTCTTTTTCCTTTTATATCGTTTTTATTTTTTTTCTTTCTATTCCTTGTTCTTACACTATCATTAAAGGAAAAAAATTATTGCTTCCTTTTTCATACGAGAAAAATGCTACAACTCATTCAGAATCATGTTTACATGTCTACTGCAAATTGAGCAATTAGAAACATGGATATTCAGTATTTTTCTTTTTTGTGTATTAGTCTATCTCTCTACCTATGTATCGATCCATTGATCTATCTATGCAACTTCCTATTTACATAACTCTTCAACTGTCTATCTATATATCTATCCATCCATCTATCTATTTATTTGCATATCCATCAATACATCAATCAGCTTATGTGTGTGTATATACATATATTCGTCTATCTACCCATCTATATCTTTATCTATTTACCTATCTACCTATCTATCTATCCATCTATCTATAAATCAATCTATCTATATATGTAACTATCAACCAATCTATCTATCTATTTGTCTGTCTATCTATCCATCCGATCAAAGTGTAATCCCCCTGAGCTTGAATGTATTGAAACAAAAACTTTTCAAATGAATGGCATAGTACCTATTGGATCCCGTTTATCTCTAAATGCAGAGGTTAGGTTGCCCAAGCATTAGAAGGAAAGGGTTGCCCAAAGAAAGGAAGAGAGTTCATGGATTTGCACCTATTTCTTTTTTTAGGAGGAAGTTCAGTCGAGGCTTAATCTCCCTTGCTTGAATTAATAAAAGAACACACTAATAGAGTGAAGAGGCATAGAGGCCATGGGACCCAGTCCCACAAAGCAAGGGAAGACTTAAACACAACTACAAAAGGCAAATCCGCAATGTTTGAGATCAGATTACACAGGAGGTAAATGATGTTTTCATCACCACATGAGCAGCCTATTTACTTTTGACCTTGTTTTTCTGCTCGTAATTGTTCTTCTTCGCTTCCATGCTTTCATTTCCACAACGGGCCATACGTTTGGCCTTCAACTGGTCTGCTTTCGTAGCTTTTTATCTTCTCTTTATCGGGATCTTACATAATTTTTTAATAAGAAAGAAAAAGTCTTCATGTACATACATAATCATAGACTGAATCTGAAGTCGGAGGTTAGCAGGCGCCATCAGCCAACGGCTTTTATAGTGAAAACAGAAAAGGAAATATACGAGCGTCATAGGTGCTTTGCCCCTAAAGTTGTTTGCTTGTACTTCTTCAAAGCTCCTCACACTCATCGTCACCTCTTCATCACAGAAGGAAAGTAATGGCTTTAGTCGGAGATAATCTGAAAAGATGTTGGGCGTGCAGTCGACTTCCGTGTTTCAAAACTTCAGTGCAGTCGACTTCCGTGTTGCAAGCACATGACGCTGAAACCGGGGCATGAAATCTGCGTCATGTTTCTGTCCTAAAAAACTCGTTTCTTTCCTTTTCCTGGCATTCCCAGCGGGTCTGCATTCGCTTCGCAAGAAAACGACAAGGAAACGACAAGGAAACGAAAATGGAAACCACGTTACTCAAACCAGCGCGTCTGACAAGATTGGATGAGTTGGAAATGTGGCAATCTCAAGATAATTATCCTTCGAAATCTCTTGAAATGCGATAGTCTTGTGCCCAAATGAAGATAGTTTTACACGCAGATTTGCCATATGATCCAATAACAGGGAATGGAACGTTTGCAAACGGAATATATATATATATATATATATATATATATATATATATATATATATATATATATATATATATATACACACATACATACGTACACATACACATACAAAAACGTACAAATATACATACACATACACGCACAAAAACGTACACATACACACACACAAATATAAATCTATGCATATTGGGGAAATTCTTTTGCTCTTAAGAAGAGAATTTCCCGTCATCTTGTTTATATGATCATGAACACAATGGGATACATGTTTTTCTAGATAGCTCTATTTTCAAGATCGTTGTGTGCTTTGATCATCATCACCTGCTTATTTGTGATATTTGTGTACATTTTGTGTTCGTCTATTTTGAAACTTTGGTTTTAGAATAAAGCATTGCTATTTGATGTGCACTACCAACAGTTTTTCACTCAATGCCTGAATTTCCTATACATTTTGGTGAAAAAAAGAGCATTCACAACTATTGTCCAATGTGTCAAAAACAAAACTAGCGTGGGAAAGTTTATATGTGAATTTTTTTATATTTTGGACTTTTATAGTTAATTGAATCTACAAATAATAAATTCGTTCAAAATAGAAGCTATGTGGGAAAGCCTAACTTTTGAAAATACATCTCAACCTTTTCATGAGACACATATTTTCCCTGATTTACAACATAATTAGGAACTATTTAAAGCACATAAATACTTTGGAATTTTCTTTCAATATATAAAATAGTGCATTAAATATATAAAATAGTGCATGCCTAGAGAAATCATCTACGAGGTAATTACCAAAAGATGGTGTCATCACTTCGAATAAGTTAAAATTTTTTGTTCATCTCTTAGTACATTATTTTTAGGAAACGAAGAATAATGCATATTTCCCAAAATACAACCCTCGAAAACACTCTTAAAAGGTGCGTCAATTTTTGGTAACAAGGACACCATTTCGACTTTCTACTTGCGATCAAAACATGCATGCAAAAGTTTTGCATCTCAAACAACTTGAAAAACTTCAACTACACATGTAGTCTAATACACCATTTTCGTTTTTTATATTTCAATAAACACTACCTATGTATCATTGTTCTTTCATTAATTCAAGCCGGGGGAACTAGGCCTACGCTGAATTTTCTCTTTACAAAAAAGTGACTTCTCTATCAAGAATTAATGGGCAACTTCAAATGTAATGAACCCTATCCACATCAATCTAGTGGACATGAGACTTTATAGAAGAATAATACATACCTTATGCTCTCCAAAAAATTTCATGCAACTCTCGTCATCATGGATTGTACAAGAAGCTTAGCAAATCTCATACGTAGTGCCCTTGGGATCCCCTATTGCCCACAAAGTAGGGGTAATGTTTGAAACAGCCTAGGAGTGATGCGAACCAAAATTTTAGAGAAAATTATAGACACAACTAATGAACATATAACCATGCTCATGGGAAGCCCATATACTTTTTACTTTGCTATTATCAAGTATGGCAATTGGATGCTTTTTGAAGGGAGGGACTTTCTACAATGCCTTATTCTTATGCCAATGCCAGCAAGGGCTTACTCGATCGAACACTCTTTAGGAGTCACACCAAAGTTGGCTGAACATCTTTCTCTCAAAATTTTTCAAATTGCTTCCCCTCTTATGGTGTTTCACAAGGTCAAAGAATAGCCAATAGCCTCACCGAATATTTCGTGTTTCCAGCTAATTTGGTTGTGGAAGCTTGAAATCCTAGCAAGAGCTTGCCTAATTGTGTGACTCTCTAGGCATGAAAAGAATAGGTGACCTTTGTCTTCGCTACCACAAACGACAATGCTACCACAAAGTCACTTTTTTGTATACTTGGATTAAGATCACTTAAAACATTAGGATGCACAAGCCAGATCATGAAAAGTAGTTTCTAATTGGAAAAGATCAAGGAGATCATCTTTTATTTTTTACGTACATAATTTTTTTCTTGGGAAACCATGATTTCCAATAAGAAATTCTAACCCTCAAGAAGTTGTATTTTCTCATGAGAAATCATTGTTTCTAGCCATCATGTGCATGAGGGAAATCATATCAAAAGAAATGAGCGTCAACTTTTAGGAAATCATGGTTGCGAAATTGTAATTATCCAAATCGTGATTGCCTAATGATGCATGTTCAAGGAAATTGTGATTGATCTAAAGTTTAATTGACAATGGGATATCATGCTAGAGAAACAATTGTGGGAAGACATGATTTCTATATTCGCTGCACCCAAAAACATCATAGTTGCTACAAGGAAATCATTGTCGCTCTGGGGAAATCATGATTGCAACAATCAGATCACATTGTTTACAAGATCATGTTTTTCCCCACAAAATATCTAAATTTCTCCATACTTGTTAGCTTTTATTCTTGTTCTACAAGATTGTAGCTTGATACTCTGTGTTTTAAGGTGAAACAGATATGAATTGCAGAATTGAGGGTCTTTAAAGGCAAGATGAGCAAACCATACCACACCTCTAAGTGACTTGAAACTAAGGAAGAGCTATCCAAGCATACTCTTATTGCCCAATTCACACTAGCCCATCAAAAAAACATCATTTGGGAGCTTAAAAATGTAAATTGCATACTCAAAAGGTTGAAGTGATAACAAACTAGGATTTGGACAGAGAGGAGAGTGTGGCTCAAAATCGTTCCAAAACTCACTCTTTCAAAATCTATTGATTTTGAAAGAAAATTTGAAGTAATGGGTTGATCAAAAGACATGCAAGGACAGCCCATGGGTGATAAGTTCATATTCAAGATCAAGAGCGAGTACCATACCACTCTAGACTACATGTATACCAATGTTGTAAGAGTGGGAATGTACTTGGATGGATTGAATTGCAACATGATATGCTTGTATCATTCCAAAGATCTTGCTCCATTGAAGAACCCCACAATCAAGCTCAAAGATGGTCACTATGAAGACAAATAAGCCATCATGTACATGGTATGTGAGCTTCTTGAAAAGATTTTTTATTTGGGAGAATTAGTGGCTAAGAAATTCAATGTTTAAGATGGAGAGGATCTAGTCATCACTCCACGAGCAAAACTGACTATCAAAAGGATAGTACGTGTCATCATAGTACCTCAGGATTGCAAATTTATGGAGTCCGACCTCTTGGCATAAACATGGCCTTTTGGATGTTTATCACTCATGATAAATCCAATCCTACTTCCATGATCATTCAAGAATGAACAATCTTGAGAGAAAGATCTTTATTACATACATAGAGAGGACTCAAAAACAATATTCGAAAATGATAGAAGAAAACAAGGGCAAGTATGTGTACCCCGCTCAACTTGTCTTTCCATTCCCGAGTCATAGGAGACAAAGAATCCACAAGGAGGATGAACTGGTAAGTATTTCCATACATATTTTTAAGAGAAAATCAATTGCATGGGGATAAACCCCATTCCCTTGATTATGAAAGATTTTTCAAGTGGAGAAGGATTAAGAGGACTAAATCCAAATCATTATATTTGATTAAGAGGACTAAATCCAAATCATTATATTTGACGCCAGATCAGGAGAAAACCTCCTAATTCTTGATTCATCCAAAATTATATCTTTTTATTTTCATGGCCTCACGACTTTAAATGAAGCCTTTGACCTTTACGAGTTTCAAGTATGGAAAATCGTTATCATGACACTTTGGATCCATACGATCATGTGGCTAAGTTCAAACAAGTGCTTAGAGCTAAGAAAGTGAATGAATTATTGAGTCAATAGGAATATCTTGGATGGCATGGCTAACCAAAGGATGTAGCCCACTATGAAGAATTTGAATCCCAAAATGGACCTTTAAGCTTAAGGACTAACTAGTGAGCAACCAAATTGAAGAGATCATAGGACACATGATATGGTCTACGAAGAGTGGGTGTAGGAGGAGAGGGCATAATTCCCTTTAGTTAATGTAGTAATCTAAGAGAGAGAATGAGAAAGTGAGGATGGGGACTAGATAAACGCATATCACATAGATCGTTTTGAAAAGTATATTTGTTTTTTATTTTATAAAAAGGCTAAAAACCATCTTAAATGCACCCTTTGTCATATTCTATGGTCAAAAAGTTTCTTTTTGAACTGTATGGCCATCTATTGCCTTCAAAAACTCAATTGTGCATCTAATCCTCTTAGAAATATTAGATTTGAGTTCAAACATCAAGACATGAACTTCATCACTCTATACTTTTGGGACACATAAGTTCTTATAATTTTGTGTCTCGTTCTATTTGATTCTTATTGAAGATGAAAGCACAATTCTCAATTCCTCCAATGTGCATACTTTCTATATCTTTTGCCGAACTGAATTCAATGGCATAATTCTTCAAACAAAATCCAATAGAAACTTTTGTTGCTAATTGTGCCTAACATCTATGCTCCTATTTCTTCTTTGGTGGCACTAAAACACATCGAGGGTATACCGAGGCTGCTACCGAGGAAATTGAATAGGCATGATTTTTTCGCGACGTCGGTATTGCAGTCGGTATAGGCGTCGGAAAGAAAGCGCCGGTATGGGCGCAGGTATAGTCGTCGGTATAAGTGTCGGTATAAGCGCCGGAATTTTTGACACTTATACCGATGTCCCCACTGGGTGTACTGGCACATATACCGACAACCATATTGGAGCTACCGACGCGTATACCGACGACCATACCTACACAAATTCTTTTGGGCAGAGTGTGTTGTCTTTTGCTACAACATGATGTTGCTTAGCAAAAGACAATACACTCTACCCAACTAAGTACATGTGTTATGTACTCTAATGGCAACCAAAACATAAACTTATATGAGCAAAAATGAACAATGATTCATGTACAGAAAGTCGTATATTCCATAAATGAAAAATGTACAAAAGTGTGGCAAAGCACTTCCATATTAGAATCGAATACAAAATTATGGTACATCATTGCCACATAGGAGTGTAATACAAAATTGTGGCAATGTGACAAAACACTTCCATATAGGAATCAAATACAAAATTATGGTTCATCATTGTCGTATGCGAGTGTGATACAAAATTATGGCATTGATCAAAATATTTACACCTACAATCCTGCAACAAAACATATGTATAAAATAAGACCAATTAATATGACATTTATAAACAACAACTAGAAACACGAAACCAAGACATAACTTTACCTAATCAAGAATATTCTCCCATGAGACGATTGCACCGCATCCCTCTAAGTCCATGTCGATATCCATATGATTCTTCAGTTCGCGTTGGAGGACGACCCACTGCCAACTCCTATAGTAAATATGCAAAATGTTAGATGAATATACATAATATACTTAACACAAACAACTTCAATAATTAACATCATACTTACAAATTGGTAGCGCATACTATCGTATCCGCCGCTACCTAAATGCGACGTTCCAACCGTATCTAAACGTGTGGCCGCCGCATCTCTCTGTTGAGGATACCGATCAGGAGTATGTTGATGCTCATCCTGAATCGATTCCCATTCTTCGACATATAGCCATACAAGCTTCGGTAAGCCTGCTTTGAAAGCATCGCGAGCTTCCGATCGTCGATGCGACATCACCTCACATGCTGTATGTTGAATCCAATCGGAACTCACAATAGGATTGCTAGGTGCTGGCCGGTACTCTTCATATATGCATTGTGTGATATGATTTTTAGAGTCTCTATCTTGTTCGGTCCATGTTAACATTATTGAATGACCGAATTTGATAGAGCAGAGTTGTCCTATACGCTGACGCATTGACTTCCCCACCGCATCCATAACTGGAGCTCCATTACGGATATGATATATCTTTGATTCGTCATGATCATGTGCACCCCAAGGTGTACGTGGAGATCCCATCTGATGCAATATGAAGATCTCATCTCATCCAATGTATATATATGCATGCTTAAGCTTTTATACATATGCATGCTTGTATATGTATACATGTATACATATACACATACATATGCTTGCTTGTATGCATATGCATGCTTAAGCTTGTATACATATGCATACATGTATACATATACATATGCATATGCATATGCATTCATGTATGCATATGCTTGCTTGTATGCATATGCTTGCTTGTATGCATATGCTTGCTTGTATGCATATGCATGCTTAAGCTTGTATACATATGCATTCATGTATACATATGCATTCATGTATGCATATGCATGCTTAAGCTTGTATACATATGCATTCATGTATACATATGCATATGCATATGCATACATGTATACATATACATATGCATATGCTTGCATGCATTCATGTATGCATATGCATGCATGCATGTATGCATATGCATGCACTCATGTATGCATGCATGTATGTATGCATATGCATGCATGTATGCATATGCATATCCCTCATGTATGCATATGCATATCCCTCATGTATGCATATGCATGCATGCATGTATGCATATGCATGCATGCATATATGTATGAATATGCATGCATGTATGAATATGCATGCATGTATGCATATGCATATCCCTCATGCATGCATGCATATTAGAAAACTAAAATATAAAAATTCATGTATGCATATGCATGCATGTATGCATATGAATACATGCATGCATGCATCTGCATACATGCATGTATGTATGCATATGCATGCATGTATGCATATGCTTTCTTGTATGCATATGCATGCTTAAGCTTGTATACATATGCATTCATGTATACATATGCATTCATGTATACATATGCATACGCATATGCATACATGTATACATATACATATGCATATGCTTGCATGCATTCATGCATATGCTTGCATGCATTCATGCATATGCTTGCATGCATTCATGTATGCATATGCATGCATGTATGCATATGCATGCATGTATGCATTTGCATGCATGCATGTATGCATGCATGTATGTATGCATATGCATGCATGTATGCATATGCATGCATGTATGCATATGCATATCCCTCATGTATGCATATGCATGCATACATGTATGCATATGCATGCATGCATGTCCCTCATGTATGTATGTATGCATATGCATGCATGTATGTATATGCATATCCCTCATGTATGTATGCATATGCATGCATGTATGCATATGCATATCCCTCATGCATCCATGCATACGCATGCATGTATGCATATGCATTCATGTATGCATATGCATTCATGTATGCATATGCATTCATGTATGCATATGCATTCATGTATGCATATGCATTCATGTATGCATATGCATGTATGCATACACATGCATGTATGTATGCATACACATGCATGTATGTATGCATATGCATGCATGTATGCATATGCATATCCCTCATGTATGCATATGCATGCATGCATGCATGTATGCATATGCATGCATGTATGTACGCATATGCATGCATGTATGCATATGCATATCCCTCATGCATGCATGCATATTAGAAAACAAAAATATAAAAATTCATGTATGCATATGCATTCATGTATGTATGCATATGCATGCATGCATGTATGCATATGCATGCATGCATGTATGCATATGCATGTATGCATTTGCATGTATGCATATGCATGCATGCATGTATGCATATGCATGCATGCATGTATGCATATTAGAAAACAAAAATATAAAGAAATAAAACAAAAAATAAAGAAAGATATTAGGAAACAAAAATATAAAAATTCATGTATGCAATTCATGTATGCATATGCATGCATGTATGCATATGCATGCATGTATGCATATGCATGCATGCATGTATGCATATGCATGCATGCATGTATGTATGCATATGCATGCATGTATGCATATGCATATCCCTCATGCATGCATGCATGCATGTGCATGCATGTATGCATATGCATTCATGTATGCATGCATGTATGTATGCATATGCATATCGCTCATGCATGCATGCATGCATATGCATGCATGTATGCATATGCATTCATGTATGCATATCCATTCATGTATGTATGCATATGCATGCATGCATGTATGCATATGCATGCATGCATGTATGCATATGCATGCATGCATGTATGCATATTAGAAAACAAAAATATAAAGAAAGATATTAAAATATATATATATATAAAATTCATGTATGCATATGCATGCATGTATGCATATGCATGCATGTATGCATATGCATGCATGTATGCATATGCATGCATGTATGCATATGCATTCAGGTATTTAAAGAAAGAAAACAAAAAATAAAGAAAGATATTAGAAAACAAAAATATAAAAATTCATGTATGCATATGCATGCATGCATATGCATGCATGTATGCATATGCATGCATGCATATGCATGCATGTATGCATATGCATATCCCTCATGCATGCATATATGCATATGCATTCATGTATGCATATGCATGCATGTATGTATATGCATATCCCTCATGCATGCATGCATGTATACATATGCATGTAGGTATGCATATGCATGCATGTATGCATTTGCATGCATGTATGTATGCATATGCATGCATGCATGTATGCATATGCATGCATGTATGCATATGCATATCCCTCTCTCTCTCTCTCAAACAGAAATAAAGAGAGAAGATATTAGAAAACAAAAATATAAAGAAAGATAAAAGAGTGATATATGTCTTACGTACATTGAAATAATTTCTAATCAAGGTTGTGAAAATCCACTTGAAGTTCTCCTTCGTTGAATTTCCAAAGATTTGATCTCAAAAATCTCTTGCAAAACTAAAGAGAGAAGATATTAGAAAAGCAAAAACATAAAGAAAGGAAACAGAGTGATACAATATGTGCAATCTACTTACCAATGCGTGAGATCTATAAAAAAAGAGGTGTTTTTAGAGAGAGAGAGAGAGAGAGGGAGGGAGAGGGAAAGAGAGAGAGAGAGAGAATTGTTTGAAACACCGTCGTCAAAATCCACTTGAAGTTCTTCTTCATCGAATTTCCAAAGATTTGATCCTAGAATCTCTTGCAAAACCAAACAAAGAACATATTAGTAAAGAAAAAACATAGAAAAAGAAAAAAGAGTGCTACAATATTACCAAAACTTGATATCTTTAAAGATAGAGGTGTGTTTAAAGAGAGAGAGAAAGAGAGGCAGAGAGAGGGAGAGAGAGTGAGAGAGAGAGAGAGGTAGAGAGAGAGAGATAGTGAGAGAGGGAGGGAGAGACAGAGAGAGAGAGAGGGAGAGAGAGAGAGAGAGGGAAGGGAAGGAGAGAGGGAGAGAGAGAGAGAAGATGACAAACAAAGATCTGTTGTTGGTACGCTGTCGTCGGGGTTCATGGAAAGGAGGGTGGAGTAATGCGAAGATCTTTCTATTGATAGAACTTTTAGTTCAATTAGGAAGTACACTCCAATACATGTTTGAATCAACTAATATTATAAGCGAGAGTATAGTACCATTGATCCATTTTTCCGGCTATTGAAGTGCTTTCTGTATATTGCAATGAGTTATGTTTTATTTTTGGGACGTAAAGACGGTAAAGAATTTATTCCGAGAGTCATGAGACTTTTTCTATTCTTATTAGAGTTACATATTTTCCCTCACGTTATTTCTCTTTGTCAATCTCTCCATGTATTAAGGTAATATTGAGCTCAGTCCATAACAGTCTTTAAATCCTAATGTTAAGGTGGGAAGCCGGATTCTGAAGCAAACTTAGTTTATATAAAAACGAAAAACAAAAAATGTAGCACCTGTGAGATTTGGGTTTGATCTCATCATATCAAGGTTCACAAGATGAATCTCAACATTTGCACCACTTCTATAACTGATTTATTTGTTATGGCGGAGATTGAAAGTGAATCTAGTATACCTGATGATACTTCAAGTAATGTGATTCAATCAAATAGAAGGCACAAAATGTTTTAGATTTCACTTTCTACCCTCAAGTGTCATAAAAAGAATACCGACGATGTGATGCGTTCGCATGAAACAATTCAACATAAATCTTTTATGAAGAGTAGATTCACGATGCACTCACAGAATTTAAAGTCTATGCTCTGACGAAGGTATTTGTAATAGTTCTGATGTGTAGATGAAAGATATTACGCTTCCATTTCAATACTCCATCTCTGGGACTTATAACCCCACACATGTTGACCCACCGGTGTAATTTCCCATTAATTTCACCTAACAGCTTAGGACTTCGGACAGTAAGAGTGCTATCTTTCACTTAGAATAAATAACTGCATACAATTAAAAAGTAGATGGTGATGCATGAATAACGTAAGTAACTGCATGCGATTAAAAAGCAGATGGTGATGAAAGGATAATATAATTAGTCGCTCCAGAAATACCAAGGCCAAGCGTACAAGCACATACAGTGTCCGAACACAATTTACCTTTCTTTACAGTAGAGCTCCGTACTAACATGACAAATACGTAAACCTACATTGTAAGCATTATATTACATATCCTCGCCGGCTGCAAGTAATTCTAAAACTAATCATCTTCATATATGGATGGAGAAACACCTGACGATTTTAGGAAAAAGAGCATCAGATCCCCTGAAGAACCACCCTACAACGTTGAGCTATGTTTAGCTGTATAAACTTTCTAGCAAATACTGTAAAGAATATCATATACTTAATATAATAAATCAGAAAACCAATGTACGCCTGTGTTACAAGAATTACGTCACTGAACCATCGAAGATTCTACATAATTCTGAAAAACAAGCACCACGATGTAAGGGTGGATTAACACCTGCCACAAATATTGACGAAAGTGTCAGGCTGCCTGAAAGACCACCCTCGAATCCTTACCATATTATGAAGCCAATGTCAGTTAAGAACTAAGCAAACAGGCTGCATACAGACGTTAGGAAATTACCACTACTCAAAACCCAGCCTCATTCAGAAACAAATTAAAAGAATCCTTGCTGCTGGAAAAGTACAAGGATTCTAAATAATGTTTTTGATATACTATGTGAAAATTTAAATATAGCTGCTCTAACATTCGTCAGACGAAGATGAAACCGCAACGATAGAGAAACAGAATGGCTTTTATTGCTACACACAGATAGACACATCAACGTTTACGGAAGCCTCAATCATTCAACATGATATTAAGTGCAACACAGGAATCTACTTCCTGTTCACTACGAAACGAGTAGAACGAAGCATAACCAGGAGAACAAAATTTGAGCTTCAGGTGGACGGCATATGAATAACCTATAACGCAAAACCTAAAGATTGCAGGATAAAAAAGATAACAAGCGTCAGACAGGAGGAGAACTATTAAACCTCACTAAGCACTTGGTGCCTCTCTCAACCATACCACATTTAAATTAAGAATGTGGACCAGTTTAGACAAAAATACCTTGAACACACTGCTCGAGATGTCTGCTTCAAAATCAATAAGTGCATACCAATGGTTTAGGAATTTTACAAGTCCTACTAACATAGAATGTTTCCGAGAAGCCACACTGCCACCGGTTGGCTGTGACCATGATGACAATTCAGAAAACTTGAAATCTAAGCGAACACAGATGTAAAAATGCTCGTGATTCACACGCTGTGTTCACTGAAACTAACCTGCAGATAAAAATGATGAAACAGTAGACAGAATAGAAAATACCATACAAACCAAAACACACATTACGGTGATGCAAAGACGTACAAATGGATTATTGCATACCAAACTGCAGCATAACCTTGAGGAACTTGACGATCACTTTGGAACATGGTCTAATCAGTACCTCTTCTTCTTTTTTTTTTCTCAGCGTTAGAAATGCCCTTCAGCGCATCATTAAGGCATATGAAAGAAGGTGAACGATAGGACGTACATCAAGCATTCAGACATGTATGTCTGGTCAATAATTCAACAACCGAGAGCTTTCGCGAGGAAAATGCAGAGTAGAGACTCGACTCGGTCCTCAGATAGAAAGCAGCAGTCTTCGACGTCCACAACATAACCCTAAGCTCGCTAGTTCAAAAAAATCTCTAAGTTTCTTTCAGAATCCGCCTGTAACACGCCTCTCTCTGATCACCGATGCTGATAGCCCTCCCTTCTGTCCCCGCAGGTGTATGCGTACTATCCCCTTTTTCACACGAATGGAAAGTTTCCTCTTCGTTGTTGATATCTGTCAGCACCACGAAAATACACATACATACTTGTGCACATACATAAATTCATATATACTAACACACATATGTACACAAATTATTACACATGAATTCACACATACATGTATTCATTTTTAAATGAACTATTACTCATGCACTTACACATTTAAGCATATACGTGAAACACGCATGTGCACATATATGAACATATACATACACACGTACTCATGGATGCATTCACATGGGTGCATGGAAATTTGCGAGCATACACTTGGATATACACATGTGCAAATGCTCTTGCAAGTACAAGAAATATGTAAAGAGAAGCAATCCATGCTTCTTATCACCAATGTATTGCAAACAATGATCTCAAGCACTCATACATGATAAAAGCTATATATAAAGGATAGAAATCACCAGAGTCTATTAGATTCTTTATATGTTTGATTTGACTTCAACATCTTATCACCTTAATTCCTTCCAATGAGTAGCTTCCATCTTGCCATTGCAATCAGGAAAGTTAGCATCTTTAACAATTTCATTTGATTTTAGTGTACCTTTAGCAGAGCTATAAGATGGTGTTCCCTGCTTGACTATCAATCATGAATCCAAATCCTGACCACATCCACCCCCTCTGAACCTGTGCATCCTCTGGATGCACCAACCTGCATACATAACATCAAACACAAGCAAGGATCAAGCAGTCATAGCATATAAACAGAACTTAAAGAAAATTTTAACTTGATGCATGAAACCTGAAAATGCATTAGTCTTGCCATGAATTAAGAGAAGAAAGTAGACAAAAGCATCTCATACAACATACCAGAATACATTAATGCACTTAGAGTAGAAATCATATGAGTAAATCGAAAACTTCTTAGCTCTCTCGTTAACTCGACCCGGTCAGATCTAGTAGCCTATCCGAAGCATTTGCATATACCAGTCTTCACTAACTCAATTTATGAAACTCGCTTCTGGCTTCCCTATTGATCTTCTATCATCTGAAACCCCTTCAGACCCTTTTCTTATTTTTCTCATATTTTTATTTTGTCTTTCTTTATTTTAATTCTTTATCCCAGCTCAACCTTTATATCTTTGCTTTTATTTTTATTTATTTATTTTTCCACACTTTTCGACCTATGTCGAAATCGGATGCGACTCGTGGACCTGACCACCCGGCCAGGTTTAGCCCACCCATCTACCGACCCGACATAGCGCACGACGCACAATGTCAGCCTCATACGAAATCAACGTCAGCTCGTGGCTCTAACCACCCGGTCAGAGTGACTCCACCCGCCTATCAACCCGTATGAGCGCGTAACAACATGTAGGTCAGGCCATACGACACAACTAGCGTCAGCTTGTGGCCCTGATCACCCGACCAAGGTAGTTCCACCCGCCTACTAGCTCATCGCAGCACCCAACAACACATACACATACATATAGATAGCTGGCTGGTATAAGAATTCTTTTCTCAAGATATAATCTGTCTGAAGATTAGGTCAGATGAGAGATCAAGAGTAGAAGTCGAAGTATCTCACTCATCAAGTGTTTGTAAAGACTACTATATACAGATACTTAGTCTAGGTCTTCCCTTCACCTTCCTCGGTCTTGTTCTCGAAAGTTCTAGTCCATCTTCTAATCTTCCTCATATAATCTCAGTCCTTATACATCATATGTAATCTTATTAGTGGTACGAGATCTTTGGTCTACTTAATTTTCTTATTTATACGTTTCTATATGCATTATATGCTTAATCATGCAGTCTTTTTATATACACATATACAAGAGAGAAGAAAAAACTGAAGTGATAACATCTCACCAGTATGAAGTCGGAAGCCGCTTGAGCTTGTCGCATCCAACCTCCTCTTCTTGTTTCATTCTGAGTCGCTATCTTCAATGTATTGATTTGATTCCTGCGTCTTTCTTCAAATCAAAGCAAAAACATAAGATATATACATTCCTATTTTACAAAAACATTCCTTTAAGCTTTATAGAATTTTATTGAAAAAGATTCTCCCTTCAATCTCACCTTCTTTAAAACATACTCACCAAAGAAACTGTGCTTGAAAAGAAGCCATCTCTGAACTGCATCAATCAAAGTAGCATTCTTAAACAAGTTAGATATGTGGACAAGCCATTTCATTTGCTCGTCCATTCCTTGTAGGCTTGACTGGCATACACAACTCTTGAAAAATTCAAAAATCCATGATTCAATCATTTGAGCATAGTTGCCTTTATTCACAACTCCCTCCAATGCATCATATGAAGATGCACACGATAAATGAGCACATGTATATAGATTCTTAAAATTTGGAGTATTTAGAACATCATCAAACAAATTAATCATGCATATGTTTTGATCCATTTTAGGGTTGAAATCATTTGAAAGGATTTCATCATTTCCATTATGATTATCCAAACTTTCTTCTTCATTGCAATTAAGGTTTTGAATACATTCATAAGATTTATACTCTGAATAGGAAGGTTCATCATTCTTTGACTGCAAATTATGTTCATTTTCATGATTCAGTCTATCATAATCCCTCCTTACTTGAGTGCTACAAATTATAGAATCTGCTTCTATCTCTAATCTCTCCAAGAACTCCTCATCTTCGTCTTTTTCCAGATTCATTTGCCCATTATCATGGAGAAACTCAATATCATCACAATCAAGAAAATCTTGATCATCTAAATCACTAAATTCTTGCTTCTCCAAGTAAGATTCATTGGAAAATCTACATTCATCTATATTCTCCTGATCCTTTTCAAAGATATACATGTAATTTGATGTCAAATCAGTTTTCCTATTCAAGATGCCATCATCAGATTCTTTATCTATCTCAATTATTTCTTGTTTATTATCTTTAGAGGATGTGTTTTTGCCACACTCCTCATGCATTTCTTTTATCATTGAATCTTGCTCAAATACTTCATACCTGAATATCTCATCATAGACGCTTGAGTCAATTGAAACTTCATCCATCTGGTAACATTTATATCTAGCTTCATCAATGCAAATATTTGACTCAACGGTTTCACATTCAATATCTTTTGATGCTATGCACACATCATATTTATCATACATCTCATTAAACGTTGTATCTTCCACTTCATGCTTGATTTCTTTGATATATGAACTCAACTCAACATGATCATTCTTAACATACATATCAATGTAAAGAGGAGTAATCAGTGGAGTATCCTCATCGCTCTCATGATCATTCATATGTCCTTCTTCATGGAGTACAATATCGTTCACATACATATCATTATATTGAAGCTCAATCAACAACTCATTCTTACACCTATAATTCAGATCACTCTCTTGTACCTCTAACAACTCATTTAATGTGGTATCACTCAAGAGTTTTTCACATTCTTGATCTTGATCTAAACAATCAGTAGGCTTAGCATCATGCTTTTCACCATCGGCATACATACCATTCTTTAGAGGACTCATAATTTGCATGCCCTCCTGATTAGCATCATGCTCCCTTGCATTCTCTTCATACAAATTAGTCATTTGTCCATGATTCATATTTGAATCATATGCTTCAAGAGATATTTCACTCTTAGATGGTATCAAATAGTTCAAGTATTGCTTGATTTCGTCTATTAAGGAACCATCTTGTGCTTGAACATCACATGGATTCACTGGATTATTTTGAGTTATTTTATTTGCAATCTCTTTCTGATCACCTTGACTTCCTGTAGATATCTTTAAATAATCTTGGTTATTATCATATCTTGCCTCTTTGTTTGTTGGATTATCATCCCTTAGAAGCGAGGAGTCTATCAGATTATAGGAAGCCTCATGTTGGTTTCCTGGTGTGTTTTGTTTATTTTTGTTTTGTTGTATGTTTGATATTGGTTTGATTTTGTTTTGTTTAGCTTCCACATATTCCCTTGCTCCTCCCATCTTTGGGGTTTGTGCATATACAGTATTTGTAGATGTGATCAAAGTATCTACAGGCTCTTGGTACCTTGAATCCTCAGAGATTGCATCACTTATGTTTATAGGTTCTTTATAGTGATCCCCTTCATAAGCATGTACGTGTATTTCATGCATATATTCTTTATGCCCAGCTTGGGTTTCTATTATTCTATAGAATTGCAAATTATTTTTAGTTTCTGAAATGCATGGAATTTGTGTATCTTCTTCATTTGCATAAATGTCAGCTTGCCAATCGTTTAAAAATTTTTCTATTGTTTGTTGTTTCTTCACATATCTCATCACAGCTTCATGGACAAGTGTCCAATCCTCTGTGAGCCCCGAGTCGGAGTTTATATCTTGTAGAAGTGGAATTAACTCCTCTCTGGCTTTAACGTCGATTGTTCGAAGAAACAATGACACTCTTTTATGACTTATGCACCTCTTATCGTGCTCAGAAAGATCATCATATTGTCGCTCAAACTCTTCTTTGATCTCGAGAATCGGCTGGTCTTTGGGTATATGAACCCACCTCAAGAAAGATCTACGAGTTACTTTATCAAGGTCTTTTAGCATAAACTGCCTAAGAAGTGTCGCTTTGTATCGAGACCATGTCGTTTGATTTATTTGCATTATTTGGTCTCGCACGTCGTAATCCGACACATAGATAAAGTTTTCGCATAGTTCTTTTTCCGTCATCGGACTTAGTCCGACACCTAGATATTTGGCCTCGAGTTCATATTCTTTGCAGAACTTTGAGACATTCTTTCCATTGAAAAAGCCACACCGATTGACTAGACGTTCATGAAGTGATTGGATGGCTTTTTGACGCCTATCCTCTTCTTGAAATCGTAGGAATTGAGCTAGGATCTCTTCCATTTTGATTATGCTAATCTTTGTGGCTCTATAACTCACTCACCCCCTCCTTTCACGTCGGGTTCACCAGGTATGTCGTCGGGGTTCATGGAAAGGAGGGTGGAGTAATGCGAAGATCTTTCTATTGATAGAACTTTTAGTTCAATTAGGAAGTACACTCCAATACATGTTTGAATCAACTAATATTATAAGCGAGAGTATAGTACCATTGATCCATTTTTCCGGCTATTGAAGTGCTTTCTGTATATTGCAATGAGTTATGTTTTATTTTTGGGACGTAAAGACGGTAAAGAATTTATTCCGAGAGTCATGAGACTTTTTCTATTCTTATTAGAGTTACATATTTTCCCTCACGTTATTTCTCTTTGTCAATCTCTCCATGTATTAAGGTAATATTGAGCTCAGTCCATAACAGTCTTTAAATCCTAATGTTAAGGTGGGAAGCCGGATTCTGAAGCAAACTTAGTTTATATAAAAACGAAAAACAAAAAATGTAGCACCTGTGAGATTTGGGTTTGATCTCATCATATCAAGGTTCACAAGATGAATCTCAACATTTGCACCACTTCTATAACTGATTTATTTGTTATGGCGGAGATTGAAAGTGAATCTAGTATACCTGATGATACTTCAAGTAATGTGATTCAATCAAATAGAAGGCACAAAATGTTTTAGATTTCACTTTCTACCCTCAAGTGTCATAAAAAGAATACCGACGATGTGATGCGTTCGCATGAAACAATTCAACATAAATCTTTTATGAAGAGTAGATTCACGATGCACTCACAGAATTTAAAGTCTATGCTCTGACGAAGGTATTTGTAATAGTTCTGATGTGTAGATGAAAGATATTACGCTTCCATTTCAATACTCCATCTCTGGGACTTATAACCCCACACATGTTGACCCACCGGTGTAATTTCCCATTAATTTCACCTAACAGCTTAGGACTTCGGACAGTAAGAGTGCTATCTTTCACTTAGAATAAATAACTGCATACAATTAAAAAGTAGATGGTGATGCATGAATAACGTAAGTAACTGCATGCGATTAAAAAGCAGATGGTGATGAAAGGATAATATAATTAGTCACTCCAGAAATACCAAGGCCAAGCGTACAAGCACATACAGTGTCCGAACACAATTTACCTTTCTTTACAGTAGAGCTCCGTACTAACATGACAAATACGTAAACCTACATTGTAAGCATTATATTACATATCCTCGCCGGCTGCAAGTAATTCTAAAACTAATCATCTTCATATATGGATGGAGAAACACCTGACGATTTTAGGAAAAAGAGCATCAGATCCCCTGAAGAACCACCCTACAACGTTGAGCTATGTTTAGCTGTATAAACTTTCTAGCAAATACTGTAAAGAATATCATATACTTAATATAATAAATCAGAAAACCAATGTACGCCTGTGTTACAAGAATTACGTCACTGAACCATCGAAGATTCTACATAATTCTGAAAAACAAGCACCACGATGTAAGGGTGGATTAACACCTGCCACAAATATTGACGAAAGTGTCAGGCTGCCTGAAAGACCACCCTCGAATCCTTACCATATTATGAAGCCAATGTCAGTTAAGAACTAAGCAAACAGGCTGCATACAGACGTTAGGAAATTACCACTACTCAAAACCCAGCCTCATTCAGAAACAAATTAAAAGAATCCTTGCTGCTGGAAAAGTACAAGGATTCTAAATAATGTTTTTGATATACTATGTGAAAATTTAAATATAGCTGCTCTAACATTCGTCAGACGAAGATGAAACCGCAACGATAGAGAAACAGAATGGCTTTTATTGCTACACACAGATAGACACATCAACGTTTACGGAAGCCTCAATCATTCAACATGATATTAAGTGCAACACAGGAATCTACTTCCTGTTCACTACGAAACGAGTAGAACGAAGCATAACCAGGAGAACAAAATTTGAGCTTCAGGTGGACGGCATATGAATAACCTATAACGCAAAACCTAAAGATTGCAGGATAAAAAAGATAACAAGCGTCAGACAGGAGGAGAACTATTAAACCTCACTAAGCACTTGGTGCCTCTCTCAACCATACCACATTTAAATTAAGAATGTGGACCAGTTTAGACAAAAATACCTTGAACACACTGCTCGAGATGTCTGCTTCAAAATCAATAAGTGCATACCAATGGTTTACGAATTTTACAAGTCCTACTAACATAGAATGTTTCCGAGAAGCCACACTGCCACCGGTTGGCTGTGACCATGATGACAATTCAGAAAACTTGAAATCTAAGCGAACACAGATGTAAAAATGCTCGTGATTCACACGCTGTGTTCACTGAAACTAACCTGCAGATAAAAATGATGAAACAGTAGACAGAATAGAAAATACCATACAAACCAAAACACACATTACGGTGATGCAAAGACGTACAAATGGATTATTGCATACCAAACTGCAGCATAACCTTGAGGAACTTGACGATCACTTTGGAACATGGTCTAATCAGTACCTCTTCTTCTTTTTTTTTTCTCAGCGTTAGAAATGCCCTTCAGCGCATCATTAAGGCATATGAAAGAAGGTGAACGATAGGACGTACATCAAGCATTCAGACATGTATGTCTGGTCAATAATTCAACAACCGAGAGCTTTCGCGAGGAAAATGCAGAGTAGAGACTCGACTCGGTCCTCAGATAGAAAGCAGCAGTCTTCGACGTCCACAACATAACCCTAAGCTCGCTAGTTCAAAAAAATCTCTAAGTTTCTTTCAGAATCCGCCTGTAACACGCCTCTCTCTGATCACCGATGCTGATAGCCCTCCCTTCTGTCCCCGCAGGTGTATGCGTACTATCCCCTTTTTCACACGAATGGAAAGTTTCCTCTTCGTTGTTGATATCTGTCAGCACCACGAAAATACACATACATACTTGTGCACATACATAAATTCATATATACTAACACACATATGTACACAAATTATTACACATGAATTCACACATACATGTATTCATTTTTAAATGAACTATTACTCATGCACTTACACATTTAAGCATATACGTGAAACACGCATGTGCACATATATGAACATATACATACACACGTACTCATGGATGCATTCACATGGGTGCATGGAAATTTGCGAGCATACACTTGGATATACACATGTGCAAATGCTCTTGCAAGTACAAGAAATATGTAAAGAGAAGCAATCCATGCTTCTTATCACCAATGTATTGCAAACAATGATCTCAAGCACTCATACATGATAAAAGCTATATATAAAGGATAGAAATCACCAGAGTCTATTAGATTCTTTATATGTTTGATTTGACTTCAACATCTTATCACCTTAATTCCTTCCAATGAGTAGCTTCCATCTTGCCATTGCAATCAGGAAAGTTAGCATCTTTAACAATTTCATTTGATTTTAGTGTACCTTTAGCAGAGCTATAAGATGGTGTTCCCTGCTTGACTATCAATCATGAATCCAAATCCTGACCACAACGCGCAAACCCGAAAGGAGAAGATCTAGATTCAAAACGCTCAGAATGACGAATTTCGGGTTCGGGCCCGGTTAAAAAGAGAGCGTCGGAATAAGCGTCGGTATTTCTAGCAAAGTACCGATGCATATACCGACGCTTATACCGACGCTATGGTTCCGAGGCAAAGCGGCTTTCCCAAATTGTCTGAGGGGTATACCGACACCGACAGCGCCCGTCGGTACACTGACCGTTGGTATTCCCTCGATATGTTGTAGTGTGGATGCCTAAAAAGGTGTGTTGTATTTTGGTAAGTGACCAACAATTAGGACATTTAATTTTTTTCTCATTTCGATTTCTTTCTTGACAAAAATTGAGAAAAGGCCATTTGTTTTCTTTCTCTTTGGCACACAAATTCAGGTATCCTCTCTCACACACATGTGGATCACTGAGAGGAGAAAGAAGCCCTATCTCTTTTCTTTCTTTGGATTGGATGCACCATAGTAATCCTCCACCTTTTGAATAGAGTTGTGACATGAGAACTCCATGGAGGTTGGAGAATAATGATACCTCTGATACCAATGTAGGATCCCTTTGCTACAAGATTCACAAACAAATAGGCACATACAGAGTATCATCTTCGAACGCACCACCCAGCCATGTCGAAGCACACATCTCTATCCTAAGACTCATGTATATGAGTTCTCATCTTCCCAGCACCATCAAATTGTAAATGTCCTCATTGACTGCCATGTGGAAAACTTTACCAGCTTGAGTTCTCTCATCTTTCCACTACCTTCAAATGGTAAATGTATATGAGTTCTCTCATTTTTCCACTACCATCAAATGGTAAATGTCCTCATTAACTGCAATGTCCTCATTGACTGCCATGTGGAAAACTTTATGAGCTCATCTAAGGGGGTAATGTGACAAAAGAAAAGTCCGTACTTTCCTTGACTTCATGATAGTTCCCAATTTGGAATTGAACATGAA
>CM035433.1:8242601-8245101 GCA_020310875.1 Ceratopteris richardii | reverse complement strand
CCCAAGTAACGCGGTCGCCCATTCCATTTAAGGAGAGAAGCAGTCTGCTTAAAACTCCTAACCAACATAGAAAGTGTAGTAGAGGAAGTTTTGAGCGGGGCCTGAGAGAAAAACTTATTTCATACATTCAACTTCCAGCTGCCCTTGTAGTACACTTCAGCATTGTTCATGATCTTCCAGAATACCTCGGTCCACAGAGGTTCAAACAAAGAAGTGATAGCCCATGATGAAAGCTGTCCACCTAGCCATCATATGGGAGTGAAGATGCAGAATACCTAGACCTCCCTTACCCTTAGGTTGACATACAAAGTCCCATGTTGAGGAAACCAGAGTGCGGTTGTGTGCTTTATTCCACAGGAATTTTTTGATCAAACAGTCAAAGAAATACCTTCTCATGATGGTTACCGCAATGTGACAAGTTTGAGCAGCTTTCGGAAATCTCAAAGATTGACAAGTTATAAGCTCAACATTATGTGATCCTGTAAATTCAGATGGGCGTAAAATTTGTTTCAAACATATAAAAAATCCTATGGTCAAAGTAGGTTTATGCTAGGTGTGCTACTTATATTATTTTTTCTGTCGCTCAGGTGTCTCTGCAAGGTGGTGAATTTTACCTGTTTATCCTCTTAATGAAGTCCTCATGTGGGAGAAATTGTTTGATTGTAGCAGTGCTGCACATCTTGAGTTGAATTCAACATCACAATGCCACAAAAACAACCTCAGAACAGACAAATGGCTTGAAAGTGTCAAAATTTTCTAAATCTCTGACACAGCTTGCCCTGTAACATTTAAAGAATTTAGGATTGTTGCAAATAAATAGTGATGGATTGAATAGTGGCTTTCTTGTAGTCAATAGTAGTGAGTAGTAGGTATGGTATTCAGATCTCTTCTACAATTGTTACTCTACATGTGTGTGCTATTAACTAGCTTTCAATGAAAGCATGGCCACTCATTTGTGAGTTTACTTGCTTAGTTGTAATGTGAACAGTAAGTGGATATCCAAGATTTGAAATTAATGCTTTTGCTTCTTTTGCTCTATGTCCATGCCAAGGCAACTCCTGCAAATTCAGGACTTTTACATCAGTCAACTTGGATTTATAAAGATTGTATTTCAAACCAAAAGTAATGCTATCAATCAAAGTGGATTCATTTGTGAACTGAATCCCTAAGGTTCTTCCGGGTCTTTCCATTTGGTTCGTGTAAAATTCTTAAGGTTCTTGCCTGTTAGGGTTTAGGTTGTAATTCTTGAAATTGTGCATAATGCTTTTCGAAAACTGAAACGTACATGTATGATACTCACATCCTAGTCCTCTGATTTATTCATGTCTCCAAACGTACGTGTATTATAAATAAATTAATATACATTTTTACAGTTAAGTGTTTGTAGATAATCTTGATGGACGAACCTTACGAACCTTACCTTCGAGGTAAGTTTCGTTTATTATATGTATCTATATGTATGAGATCTTTCTCTTACAGTTTGTCCATTAGATGTGAAGGTTCAGTCAAGTGGGTTGAACTGATTTCCTTTCTAAAGAAAAGACAAGTAATCAATCCGGCAATGTCTGTAATACAGGCATTACCCATGATTCTTGTGGTTGACCATTGATGCATGCACTTCCAGCATATGCATTACCGAGGGATGTGATCCTTCAAAGGAATAATTCAGGCTGCTGAGAGACATTATCTGTGGTAATGCAAACAACAGAGTAGATGTAGGTACCATTTTT
Organism: Ceratopteris richardii; assembly: GCA_020310875.1. Lineage (NCBI taxonomy): Eukaryota > Viridiplantae > Streptophyta > Polypodiopsida > Polypodiales > Pteridaceae > Ceratopteris > Ceratopteris richardii. The sequence continues at coordinate 8,243,371 of CM035433.1, read as the reverse complement.
TCATGAATTTGCAACATTGGGATTTAAGTCTGTAATGTTTTCAACACCTTACCACCACCGAAACAACTAATCTGGGACTTGTGCTTTAAATGCAAGATTTTTTTTTTTTTTACACCATTTATTGTTTGTCATTGTCTCACAACTTGAACCTTGATTTAGAGAGAATTATCCCTTAAAATCAACTAATGTGTGTGATGTCTGCATTAGCAATCAGTTAATATTGATTTTGTGTGTGTGCGCGCGCACGCACGATCATGTGTGCATGCTAGGCCATGGAGCGAATGAAAACCATTCTTTCAACTAGTTCGCTTTCTAAATCACACACAATAGAAACTATTTCTGTCGATAAAGTATACTTTCATCACACAACTCATGTTGTGGCCTAAGTTCGCTTACAACTACATGAATGGGAAAGCATTCGTGATTGTCATGAATCATCAACAGCTTAGGCTAGTCTCGATCATTACAAGCATGATTGTATGCAGCTCTGTCATGACTCATACATGTCTCATACAAATTGGCCACACTATTTGAAGACAAACCTCTCTTTCAGACGATATTCCGTGTCCATTTTTGTTCTTCATTTATGTACCATTCCATCCCCTCTCTAACCTACCTCCTGAAGAAATTTATCAAAGCAGTCAGAAATGGAAACCGTGTTCCTTGCCTCATAGACAGAACTTCATTAGTAATACGAAGGTTCATTCAAGATGTAAAAGAATGTCATTATCTTTGTGATGACTGATAGCTTCGTTTTCCTGTAAACATAC
>CM035433.1:8235101-8240101 GCA_020310875.1 Ceratopteris richardii | reverse complement strand
TTCCCTCTCATTCATTTCTGCATTTCCCATTTATTAGACATGCACATGCATGCATACATACACATACCCGGAGAAACCCCATACATTCATGCATTCTGATATATATGCATGTATGATCATGCCAATCCCCACCACCATGCACACCCATGTCCACCTGCAGTTACACACACATGCACTTGCACATGCAATGGCACCTTTGCAGGCCCCCACACACACAAAGACGTACACTCATGCATGCAAACACCACATAAAGACAAGCATGCATATAGACAATAGGTACGCATATACAGCTCTGTATTTTCATATGTATATGCACTGCATATGTGCGTGATACCTTTTTACATGTGTTAAATATGTATATGTTGATGTGTACATGTGGAATTTCCTGTTCTCATCTTCATATATACATGTACATGTCTGATGTATGATATTAGTGTATTGATAGTTTAGTGGTGCTGCAGGTACGTGAAGCTTACTTGAAGAAACACAAAGATCAGTATGAGTTTGGAAAATTAACAGCTACTCATAATGCCATCATGAATGAACTTGTAAAGGTGTGATTCAGTTTATGATTATTTTTAGTAGTCAAATGCTTGTCCAGAGACGTCCTTAGTCATGTTGATTTTTCACAGGTCATTGATGTAGATGTACCTCATTCATTGATTGAGGAGCAGGGTCGCAATATGTATGCTGGAAAACTCCTGGAGCTACAGGTATATTTTATCTGATGTTTTTGCACTGAAAGTAGTGCACTCAATAATGTAGGAACACATTCTAATACGAGATCCTCAACAGGTCAAGACAAACATGGGCAAAGAACAAATGATGGCTCTTTCTAGTGAGGAGATGGTCAACAATTACTTAATTTCACAGAAGAAAACAATAGTAGATGGAGTAAAGCAAATTTTAGCTTGTGCAGAGATATTCAAGATGGAAAAGCTACAGGTATGTCTGATTATTTCATTCCGGCAATTTTGTTAAGTGGATCGAACTGGAACTTCATTAGTATAGTCCTGCAAACACTTGTTTTGACACCTATTCAACTACCTAGGACTGAATATCTTCCCTTTTTCGGAATATCATATTTTGAGACCTAATCATCCGACACTTACATTTAATTAGGAAAGGCAGACCCACTTTTGATTTACTTGACATAGTTGAATAAGAAATTCCCATGGTAGTAGCTGAAAATATTTTTGTTTTAGAATAATTACTGTGTGGAGCTTGTCACAAATTGATGCTGTAATGAAACCATTATACTTATAAATAAAGGAAATTACATTCAATAGAAGAAAATTACGCACCAACAGACGATAGGGTTGAATGTGAGAAATTTATTTGTATCTTGAGAATCTAATAATAGTGGATAGTTTCATTTTATGGAATTGTCTAGTATCTTTCTATACACATGTACAAGATTTCAGTTCCCATATTGTTTCATTATCACATGGAATACCTTTCCACGGAGATGATATCCTTTTTAATTGCTTTAAGTCTTTTCCTCTTAATAGTTATAGAGTTTCATGACATACTTTTGGGTATGGTGGTGTGACTTTGGTGTTGGAGTGAACAATCAATGTGTCAATACACCCCTAACAATTAGGTTTTTAAGATTTTGGAAGGAGTATATAGTCTTGTTGCTATTGATAGGATGATTTTGTTGTACAATAATCGAAGACCAATGAGTAACGACATAATAAAAAAGAAGGAAATATTAAGTACCAAATGGAAATAGTTTAATGTTTAGAGTTCTTATTTTTAACATTTTCAATGGAATGGATTAGGTTCAAGTACTGGAACCTACCCATGTAGTATGTTTATGCAAGTAGTTCAGTATTTTCTAAGGGGTTTCTTCGTAGGAGCCTTCTCAACAACATGCCAACCTAAATTTAGACATGCTTGAAGTAGAACGATTACTATCGAAAGAACTAATGTGTGTTTGGTTGAAGAGCATCAATTGAGTGTGGTATGATGCATTAGACTAGACAAATAAGCAAGGTTGATTCTAGGTCTAAGAGTGATAATGTCGAAGCATTGAAGTATATTCCTAAAAATTCACTTGTAGATTAAGCGCATTCATAGTGTCTTGCATTGTTATTTGTCTTCTTCTATTCCCCTTTGATTTTTATGCTCAATTGTATTGGTACATAGGAGGTGTGCCATTGAAAATGGAATCGTGTGGAACTATGTGTGTAGTGATACATAAACAAGTTTACTTATGCTACTGTTTATGAAGATAGCTTTCCTGATGCAAACTTATTTTTTTTGTTGACACTATTGAACCAGATCCCCACCTAATAGGGTATTCACCCTAGTTATATGGATTCATGGAGGTATTTCATTTGCTTCTTCATCTGTGTTCATGTGTACCTTTGCCTTTGCTTAGAAAAAGAATTATACAAGCAATCTTCTTTGGGAAGTATTGTCCTACGCAAGTGGTGAAAATCTTATGTTCAATCCCCCTTTGTATTCATTGTGATATATGCCCATGAGGAGTGCACCATCCAAACGTAGACGGAATGCATCTCTTCCCTCAATGGATGTTGGGCTCCAAATATAATGTGTCATCTACCCAAAAACAATACCAAAGATTGTTAACAAATTAGCAACAATTGATATAGAGATAGAGAAAGAAAAGAGACGACATGAAGAGTAAATTGCACTTGAGAAGGCATGATCTGAAGTTTTCATTACATTACAATAGCTGAAGCTCCAAATAGATATTTTATGTGTAAGCTCTTCATGTACAATCTATCCATGAACTTCATAAATCTTCAAAGGCTGAAGTATAATCTCCTTCTAGTAAGTATAAGACTAATACTTGCAAGAAGTCTATAGCTGCACACCTTGAAGTTAATGAAAACTCTCCACCTCCTCGAAGTAGAAGAAGATCACACAGACTTAAGCTCAATCTTGAAGAAGTGCACTCCTAAGTGATCTCAATAGTATTCCAAGTTATTGCGTGGAGAACGGGGATTATGCTCCTTGATCGCACAAGACCTTCATCCATTTGAGCTGAATGTTTCCTCTGCTAACTACATCTTCACATAGTTCCATGTGGGGGGTCAAGTGTGGCTTTATGGAAATGTTTATGTTCCGCATTGCCAACTTTTGAGGCGCGATCCAACTTGTTGAACCACCTTAAGAGGACACTTGGACGAGTCTCCTTTCGGGGACTTCCATTGATTGTTGAAAGGGACTTCAATATGAAACGAAAGCACTTGGAGAAGTAGTTGAATGACAATTGTGAGGGACTTTTTGTCCTTGCCATTTGCAAATCGCCACTCACGTATTATTCGCGGCTTGGACGAGGCAAGTCTTCTCTAGATCACTTTGTGGGAAGTTCAATTGATTTATTAGATCATTGGTCGGTGGAGTGTGGTTTACACCCAACAGATGCGGAGGTTCCTCCACCCTCGACTCCTCGTCCTCTTGTTTTTAGGAGGGAATCACTCAGTGATGTGGCCCCCTCCTTGCACTCTAACCCTAGGAGTGTGCTATACAACTTGGATGAGCATGCAAGGGAGAGGTTTGAGAAATTCATTGAAATCACGACGGAACTCGCTTTCGTAAAGAACGTGCTTTGTCCTAAACCACTTCCTCGGCCTCGCTGTGGGTTTCGTTTGGAACCCTGTGTTTGGCACTCGTTAATGATCGGCGCCCGTTGCGGAAGAGTGTTCGCTCTTTTGACCCGGCATCGGACGAAGGCAAGGAGCTCTTTCGGAGGTATCGAGCGAAGGTGGGGGAGGTGAGGTGAGCGATCAAAGCTAGTGGTCATCGTGTTATGAGACGAATGGTCAATAAGGGAAAGGACTACCTTAGGGAGGGACAACATAAAAAATTCTTTAACTTGCTCAAGGGCTATGTAGGTAAAGGGAGGATGATGGCCTCCAAGCCAATTCCTAATAATCAAGGAACGTTAATCCAGGAACTGATGGAGCAACTTTGCATATGCAAGAGCAATGAGGCGTGGCGAGGCCACGTAAGGGTGTGGCCAAGGATTGCTGGAGTTAACCGACGTGTGCAGGGGTATGAAGTCCATCAAGCTTGTAGGAAGTTGAAGAGGCATAAGGCGCCTGGGGTTGATGACCTCCCACTTTAGCTCTTTCGAATTATTGTTGGGGACAAAGGTCATCCTCATGATTCTTCGGTCCCTAACGCCGAGATGGTAAGGGCATTCCTTTGTGTTCTTGAAGGCCTCTTCGAGACGGAAACCCAAAGTGCGGCCACATCAATGGTGGTCTCCATTCCCAAGAAGGGAGGCCTTGCTTGTGGACAATTATCGGGGTATCTCGCTCATCTCGGTCGCCATCAATATCATCGTTTCTGTGTTATTGAAGCGGATCACGGATGCCCTAGAGGCTCGAAACTTCTTTAACCGAGGATAGGCTGGATTAGGAGCTAAACAAGAATGTCTTGGACAAGTCGTATGCCTTCAAGATGCGGTAATCAAGAGGTTCGCGAAGAAACTCCCGATGTATGCAACCCAGATTGATATTTCAAAAGCGTACCACACCGTGCCGCATAAAGCATTGTTTCTTAAGCTTGAAGCGATGGGTCTAACAGGCCGGGCTCTTCTCTTCTTTAGAGCTCTATATGGGTCCTCTCAAGTCCGAGTTAGTGTGGAGGAACACCAGTTGAGCGAGCTTGTCCCGATACTTTGCGACGTACGCCAAGGATGTTGGGACCCCCCCATGTTGTTCAATATTTATATTAATGACATTCTTGATGGGGGAAGTCATGGGGACTTGACGTGCCTAGTTGTCATAAGCTCAAAGGACTTTTGGTTGCCAATGACTTTGTTTTACTAGCGGAATCCCCCGCCGAACTTCAGAGGTCCTTGGATATGGCAAGTCTTTGGGCAGAGAAGTGGGGGATAAAGTTTGATATTGATAAGTGTATGGGAAGTGTCTCTTTTGGCGACGTAGAGGAAGCAAAGGCGGCGGCGCTTACACTAGGGGGGCTTGCTTATAGGTGGGGGAGTAGACCTACCTCGTGTT
>CM035433.1:8112601-8225101 GCA_020310875.1 Ceratopteris richardii | reverse complement strand
AGGAAGACCATACACACCTAGGCTCAATCTTGAACAAAAGCACTCGTAAGTGATCTTCAATAGTGTTCCAAGAACCTCTTTATATATGCTCACAATTACAAGGCAAAAAGCTCATAAAAGCAGCTTTTTGAAGTAAAATCAGCAAATCCTTAATTTGGTTTCTGTTTTTTCCGTGATTTCTTTTTTATTGCTGCCTTGAATTTAGAAAGATGGTGGCATGTGTCCCTTGCTTTTCACATAAAAGAATATACTTTTTGTTTGTGTGTCTGTCTGTGACTGCACCTAGAAATTTGATCCACACACACAAGCCTTATATACGGTTGGATAACTCTCATTGAGCTCTAAAAGAATATGTAAAAATATTTTTAACCATATATGTTGAACATTTCTCAAAAATGAAAACCATTCCTAACCATTCTTGAACATTGTTGACCATTACAGTCCAATATTTGATCAATTATAACCACCTCAGAGATCTGTAGGCTGGGCTTCCCCTAGCGAAAGGTTGACCCATTTACTAGGTTTTGATGATTTTGCTAACGAAGATAGACTTCACATGAAGAAAAAAGTTCAACCAAAGCATGTACTAAAATGCGAATGTTTAAAAGAAAAGTTTAAAACAAAATATGGTGCCTCATGGAAGAAGGTGCCATTATTTTGAGGAATTAATCCCCCTTGTTAAAGAAATTTAGCAAGTTCCAACAGTCTAATTTGTTGGGCATGTTGAATGTTGGGAGGATGATATAATAAAAGGACAATATCAGCCAACTTGAATACTTTCATTGAGATGATGAAAGCTTTACATGTATGCACACACTTTGTGTTATGAGGACAAAGTAAGTGGGCAAAAGTTGCTTGTTAGGTTTGCAATGGGAAATCTTTATGAGACAAAGTAAGTGGGCAAAAGTTGCTTGTTAGGTTTGCAATGGGAAATCTTTATGAGGACAAAGTAAGTAGGAAAACATTGCTTGTTAGGTTTGCAACGGGCAGTCGACCTTGACTGAAATGAGGAAATTTTTGATAAAAATTGAGAGGCCTTCGTAAGGGGCTCATAGGTATGGGCATGGTGGGTGGAACCAATACCATGTCTTTCAGTTGAACTTTAGCATAGAGGAATCCTTTGGATGCTCCTAACTCATTCAAATCAGTAAATACAAGGACATAACTTGCAGTTGATTTGTTTGTATTTGGCAGATGATTACTCTAAATCATAGCTGGTATTCGATACCAATATGAATATATTCACATGTACCTTTCGTATCATACATACTCGTGCCTATTTGTACTAATTCGTACCAAAAAAAGTACATGTATTTTGTTCTCTATTATGACTTGAATTAAAAAAAGGAAATATATAGGTTTTTGCAACTATACCAATTCTAAAACATTCATCTTCATACATAGATTTAATATTATGCACATTCAAGGCAAAAATACCCTTGACATATGTACACTCACATGTACATGTGTATACACACACACACACACACACACACACACAAACACACACATACATACATACATACATACATACATACATACATACATACATACATACATACATACATACATACATACATACATACATACATAGCTATTACCATGAAGTAAAGGCTTAAGCTACACCATGTAGGCTGCAGCTACACCATGTGAATTTTCTTTTGCACAAATTCATGGGTTCAGCAATGTGCAAGATATTCTCGAATTAGTTACTGGTCCATTACGATGTAGAAGCGGTATTATATCGGATTTTCAAAGCCTATCTAAATAGACACCCGTTTAGGTGGAAGATACTACCTTTTGTTACCGCCTAAGCAATTAGGCATCCAACCCGTAGACGCAACGACCCACTTGCAAGGGCGGCGCTCTACCAACTGAGCTATATCCCTTGTGCTTGCTTGGTACAGGTAAAGCATAGTAATGCATACGTGAACTGACCAAATGCTTCTCTCGATTTTCCTTGGCAAAACTAGGCCATCCTCGGTTTGAACCAAAGAAGTCGCCCGTGAAGTGAATAATCGCACCTACACCACTATTGTATGGAGTATCTCATTGAAGTGGAGCATTAATAGAATTTTTTCTTAGAGGCAACTCATCTTTCCCGAACGCAACAACTCCCCGTGGTACTGCGCTCTCCAAGTGTCCCCTTGTTACATCTCTTTGCTTAGGCCAATGACAATAGCTTTCCAAAAATATACTTCATTGGATCGATGGAAGGGAAAGAAAAGGAGGCGGCAAAAAAACCTTTTGGCTTAACCTAACCTCATACACTCTAGGATCTTTTTTTTTTTTGAGCCTGTTCCCCTTATATTGTTTGCCCCCCCTACGTTGGCGTAGAACCGAGGCATCTCTGCACATAAAATTGAGGGCTACTTGGCTATTCCAAGTAGGGGCTGGATGGGGCAAATACCGCAAATTTCTGTTTTCTTTGGCATTTTTTTTCATGCTTGGGTCCGTCTTACTTTCCTCTTCTCAGGAGAGAAAAACTCGAATTTAGGAGATTTCTAACCCCTAGAACGAACCCTGCCCGCGCACATATGCATAGGGAAGTTTTATTGATTGCTGCTTCTATGGACCTCCAATAGAAACAGGAGAGTGTCGTTTAGTTTGATCCCTCCTGTACCCGCATGAATATTGAGGGTAATCCCACAGTTCCTGGTTCGTGAATATGCATCATCAGGTGTGTTATCCCAGGCTTATACCTCAAAATTCTGGGGGGTCAGGTATTATTTCTTGTCTCATACGAGACTGTAAAGCTGTGATACAAAGACTAATAGACAAACCTCTTCTTCCTAACAATTTAGTTCTTTGTGAAATTGGTATGATTGCCTGTCACACAGGTATTTATGCAGGTCTAGTGGGCCAAATATCTGCCCCCCACACGTGGGAGGCATACAATACAGGTCAGTTTTGGTCAGTCGACGGCTCCCACAGGGCTGCCCCAGTTGGCGGATCCTTGGGGAAGAGAATTGAATTGGCCCTTGCAAACAGTTTGATGAACTATCTCTCCTCACACACACACACACACACACACACACACACACACACACACACACATAGAGACACACACACATACATACATACATACATACATACATACATACATACATACATACATGTGTGTGTGTGTATGTATGCAATGTGCGTGCATGCATGCATACATACACACATGCGCACAGTGCGTGTGCGCCCCCCAACATACACACACACACACACACACACACACACACACACACACACACACACACACACACACATACATACACACACACATGCACACGCGCACACATTTGGATCACATATCCTATCATATTACATGAATCATACAGATCATACCCTACAAACTTTGCCCTAAATAGAGCAACATTTGGATCACATATGGGGGAGTGTAGTAAATAGCATCATTCAGGTGACATATGGATGTGAATATTAAATAGAGCAACATTTGGATGAGACATGGACGTGGATATTAAATAGAGCACCTTTTGTAGTAATTCATTGTTGTTGGCTAGATGGTCATAGTAAATAGAGACATATGAATGTGGATAGTAAACAAGTGAGTATATTGAATAGAGAAAGACTTGGAAGACAATAAATGTCAAAAGTGTGTATGTTTCTTATCGATGACACAAGCTGAAGATTGACTATCAAGGAGCTCAATTTTGAGTTTGGAAACTTGATTTAGCTCAAAGGAGCATGCATGAGTATTTTCGAATCAAATTCAAATTGTACCATGTAACATATATGGGTTTTTTTTTTTTTTTTTTTTTTTTTTTTTTTGAGAGTACAATGAATTGGAAAGACACACACACCCGACTTCGTAAGGTAGAGGCACCCATCTTGGGGAACTTTGAGGCATCCAGCTCTAGGTGGGACTTGAACCCTAGCCATGTGCTAAGGAGTACAAGGCACATCCGCTAAACCATGCCCACTAGATTGTAACATATATGTTGCCGCAATTACTTGTCACCAAATACCTTGATTTCTATTGTGGATATATGCTATAAATTATAGACACGTGTGCTTTGTGTTGACTACATGCCTTCACATTAGGATTCTGCTCTCATTATTATAGTGATGTTCGAAACAACACCTTGAGAAATGGAACAAGTCATTATGATGCGGAGGTGCTTACATTGTAGTAAGTGAAGTAGCTACTCTAGATCCAATAACAAGTACCAATGATATATGTCAAGGGGCAGTAAAAGTTGTTTCACAATTGGCATAAGTTTTGAAATCTCTCAAAGCCTCGTATGAAAATCAAATGAAGGAGCAATTGGCTAAATATTACCTACTTTGAAATTTGAATGGGAACATAGTAATTATTCTATCTTGTTAGGTCCGTATTTGGATTATAATTTGACGGAATCATGGGGATACTTGCATAGAAGCGCTTGTAGTTATTTGTTTAGGCCAACTTGAGAGTGCATGCAGATGCTTGCTAGGATAGGGGGGCTGTATTTGGCAGAGAGATTTGATGGGAGAGGGAAGAGTAGATGTCCCCTTTGCACTCATGTGGAGCGTTATGGCTTACTATTGCATATGATGGTGGAGTGTGTGGCGGTAGAAGCTCTTAGGAGGATGTAGCTGAATTCTCTTATTAGCGGCTTAATTCAATGGTTGGAGTTTGGTCCCATGTTTCCCTCGGACTTGACCCTGATCCTCCTTGGATGGGAGGTTGGCGGAGTGCGTTTGGCCCATTGGGTTAAACCGATTTCGCACTCTAGTTGGGGAGTAGCTAAGTTCGTCAAGGTTGCTTCCTTCCTAGGTGAAGTTATACCTAAATATATGAAAGTTCTATTTGAACCTTGACTTATCCTCTTCGAGGGAAAGGATGTCATTCTCCCATTGGATCCCTTTTGCTTTTTGTGTCTCGATGCTTGGCTTAAGGGAGATGACAATTTCTGGTGTGTATTGTTGGTTAGAACTTCAGCGCTTCAAGGTATGGGTATAGCTTCACCTGCCTCCAATGAAGAGGTGGGAGACTCTGAACTGCCTCATGGACGACTCCTATGAGCCAACACTTTCTGTGGGTATGGTGTTCCTTTTTCGGGAACACGTCGAGTAGGCAGTTTCGCTGGTGCGGAGCCCTTGGGTTCCAAGTCTGCATACTCTAGTGTCGTGTCCGGGGCATTGGGTATCTCACCGCACTAGTCCTTCGGGAGGGAGGGAGGGAGACACACACACACACACACACACACACACACACACACACACACACACACACACACACACACACACACACATACACACACACACACGCACACACACACACACACACACACACACACCCCACCTGCTCCTGTTTGTGTCCGTATTTGTGCCCATGTGCACACGTATTTGCAGTCGTACGTATATTATATAAGGATTCTGAAGTTGAGTCATACCTTTAAATGTTCGTGCCATTTAAATTTTACTTTTTTGCCCCTTTCATAGATTGCACTTGGAATGTATGCATATTTCTACCCAGCATCTGTCTCATATGCCACCTCCATGGGAATGTGTTTGAGCGGTTATATCAGCATTAGAATCAGCATTAGAATCAGCATTCTGAGTGGCATTTAGGGATATAAACTAAGTTATGAAGATCACATACAGGATTACACATTGTGGTGTACATGACTTTGTGATCTAAAAGGATAGAACAGGTGCTTGGAGATGAGCGTAGTTTGAATTGCTTATGAGTATGTCTGAAAATTCAATGCATAAGAACACGGGTTGCTTTTTGTTCTTTTCCCCTGAAAACCTGGGAAGGGAAGAGGGAGAAAGAGATTTAACTTATTTCTGTCATGGTTGCAGTATTCTGAGGAAGAACTGAAGCAGGAAATTGAAAATGCTGAAGCTGGTTTCAAGCAGTTCAATCAAGAGTATGACAAAGAACGAGTTGTGGAACAGGTCAGACTCAGTAATGTAGGCCGTATGGGCCATGTAGATATGTAGATTAATAATGATAATGTAGGCCATATGGGCCATGTAGATTAATAACGATTGTTCCATGGTGTGGCATCTGCTTGTTATATATTTCATTATGCTTGTTATATATTTCATTATGCTTGTTATATATTTCATTATGCTTGTTATATATTTCATTATACAGGCGAAGGAGCTCTTGGAGGGAGCTAAGGTGTTGGACTGGCTAGTAGAAAATACTGACATCACTTACAAGACAGTTTAACTGTGTATTTTTCAGTATGTATGAGAATTATTTTTCTTGATTAGCTTGTGTGCATGATGATTCACTCAGATGATCAATCAGAGTTCTCATTTACAATGGGGTTGGCACAGGGAAAATCTTATCAGGATATTGAGGATAATCGTGCTTGAGGTGGTAGTGAGCATTATGACTTCGGTTTATTTCAGATGTCCAGGAAGTGGCTAACTTAGGGCACACATATACAATGAATCCTGTCGGCAAACCCATTTAAGCTCTATAAGGTACTTTTTTTGTTACATCTATATTCTTAAAATTTTATTAAATTCGTTGTTCGTTTCTTATTTTTCTACCCTTTTGGAAAGGTCAGTTCTCTACATCTGCAGACGTATTGCACGCAGAATTAAGAATATGAAGGAACATAAAGATGTACATAAGTTTTAACATTGCTCTTCAGATAATGTCTCCCTTCTTATTTTGTATTGACCTGACCAGATTTTGTGGCTGGAATAATATCACGTCCATCAAAAGCTAGAATATGTGACGTATATCAGGTCTCCAGTGCAAAAAGTTGCTTGGACAGGATGAATGAGTTTGACAATTTTACTTCTGCAACCTGTTGAAAATCTGTCCGCTCATCTTGCCACCTGCACAGCTCAAGAGAATGTATGTATTAGCTTCTCAGGGGATTTCGCAAGTCAAAGCATATAACCCCGAGTTTGTCGAGAATCAATCCCTCATAAACTCTATTATGGGGCCTGTCATTCACCTGAGAGCCTATTAATTGTAATATCTGTTGTCACATTTGTATGCAAGAAATAGATAGACAGGTGGTGTGGCTAAGCATAACCTCTGGTAATGTTGCTTCTGCAAGTTCTGAATCCTAATAAAACAATCATAGTTTCTGGATCTTGTTGCCAATAGCTTGATTATCTGTGCCTAACTTGAGCATATGTGCTGCAATAAAATTAACAGAGGTATGAGAAAAGAAATCGGCCAGGGGGATGTTTATTAGTTATCTCAGGTTGCCATACTTATAGCTTGCAACTAAAGCAACCTTTCGAGTAGTCTTCACTACAATGCCAAGGAACTTTTTTATCTTAAACAGTCATTCTTGGTGCGTTGACCAACTAAGCTCTGATCAGTATCAGGAATTTTCATGAAAAGGAGTTTCCTTATGAGACAAGATCGAGTTCAATAGCAAATATCAAGTGAACGGTGTTGCTCGGGTTAGTTAAAGCATCTAAGGCTCATGCCACGGTCACTGTGCTCCATCATTTTGCTATGGAGGTTTGCAAGTATGTCTCTTTCGGCAAAATTTTTCTGTCTTTTATGTATATAATTAGTATTTTCAGGATGAATAATCCATGGAAAGGCCATAATACATGATTTTTCACAAGTACTGCATTATTTCATTTTCCACTTGTTTTGTATTAATGGAAAAACTCTAGCACGATGTCTCTCTTATATACTAGTTAAATATGTGAAAAGGCTATTTTGGAGTATTTTGCATAATTTTCTTCAAGGGCTGCTAAGATCAAACGATAACTCTCTCAAACTGTCTGCCACGGAAAAAAGGATCCGTTTTTTTTTTTTTTCAATCTAATGTTAATGATAAGACTTCGTAAAAAGGTTTGAAGAAATTTGAGATCAGTGGAAAAAGCACTAGGTAGTGAGTACACAATAAATCAATATTATCGAGGACCGTTTGAGCGCAACGGCTTTGAAATGTAATTCCCCCCCCCCCCCCCCCCCCCCCCCCCCCCCTCTCTCTCTCTCTCTCTCTCTCTCTCCCCTTTGGGTGTGGGATTGGAAAACTTGCACATCGATTATAATGCATTTTTCAAGCCTGAGGATCTCATAAGCCACATTTGTGGACGTTGATATGAGGGAAGATGATACGAGTTTCCTTACATATGGTTGGAGAAGCTTAAATTACGTCACATATAAGATAAATCACATATGAAATTAATAATTTGTAAAGAGTACAAATAGGCAAAATAGGCACAATGCGTGGTTCTCAAACACAAATAGAAGAGCTCCGTGAGATGGTGATGTGCTTATATATGAACGGAAGTAAGTATTAGTCTTTGGACACCTCGTTAGCAACATCATTTTGAAGCGGATGGAAGTTGTCGGAGATCCATGGAGGTATTGAGATATCCCCGAATGTATTCACTAGATATACATAGAGGCTATTTTACTTCAACACTTTTGGCAGCTAATTGTCATAGCCCTTTGACACTTGTTGATGTTGTTTGGGTTTCATGATACTATTACAATTTTTAAGCAATACAAAAACCAAGTCCCTTTCTATATGAATATATTAAGTAGACATGGTGTTGAACTGTATCAAAAGATAATGTACCTATCCTAATAGATTTAAAAATAAGAAAAGTGTATTCATGTTATGGAGAAATCAGTTTTAATTTTCTCTGTAGTTGAAAAAATGTTAACCCCAAAGTTGTAAAAATTACGATGATTTCTTTTTAAGGGGCACCGTGTCTTGCGAGTGAGAAATTGGCTATATCTCACATTGGCTAGTTATTTGGAGAGTTTTTTTTTTTTTTTGGTATTTTCAAGGAAATACCAAGTACAACCTAGCCACCATGATTTAAGATTGAAGAGCAACCACTAGTGATGCGTTAAAATGCACGAAAAAACTAACAAAAGCTCTCTAAACATGATTAGAATCTCAAAGTAATGCAAATAAGAAAGGAAAACAAGAAAAGTAAAAAAAATGCTATGAAAGAACAAAAAGAAAATGTTGATTTCTGTTATGGTTTTTGTCAATGCATACTCAAGAAAGTATTGAAGTTTTGAACGTTTAACCCTTCAGGGATTTGTTTTAGATTAGAAGCAATTCCATGATGATAATATATGCAATCCACCTAAGTAGGCTTCACATTTGAAAGTCAGCAAAAGTTCATCCATGAAAAGCGTTAAAGGTTTTTTTGTACTTATTAGTATACTTGAAGATACCTCTCATTTCTTTATCTTCGAGGGTTTCAAAATGAACGTGAGGTGCTTTTTCACTTAATGAATGAGGACATACTCGATCCTTGTAGTTCCTTCTAACACACGTAGAAGTGCACTTTCACCGTGAAATTTTCATGTTGGTTTTGACTTCATGAAAAAAAGATTCGTAGCTCTTAAGGCTTGTATCTTGGTCACTCAATCACCCCTCTTTGGGTGAATTTCATGTTGTGGGGGAATATTCTATTTTATATTGATTGCAAACACTCATCGAAGTTGTCTTATGAACTTGTCTAAATTGTAAGTTGGCTCAAATGTATTGCACTAGATTAGCTTTCCACAAAGGCCATTTGAAAGAGAAATTAAATAACCTTGCTTGGCTCGAATCTCCCCGCACCCCACTCAAACCCCCCCCCACCCCCCCCCCCCCCCCCAAAAAAAAAAAACCCTTCACAGCAGGCATGGTACGACAGGCCATCCATAGGCTACAGCATGGCCGTTTAGTAGACCACACGGGGCTACAGGGAGAGCACTTTATATACGCAGCAGATGTAGTTTCCCACTTGATTGCCCATCTCTTCAACCGTGCTTTGGTTGAGGGATTACCCGACTCATGGACTATGCATACCATTACGCCTATCCATAAGTCCGGCGATATGATGGACCCAGGGAACTATAGGACTATTATGATAGGCCATATCCAGTACTAGAGGCAGAGCTCAGTACACACGCTGAGGCAGTGGGGATCAGAGCACCCGGCCAGGCAGGCTTCCGCCGCACTTTCTCCACCATCGACCACATCTTCGTGCTTCGTTGCTTGATTGAGAGCGCGAAGGCGAGGAAGCAGAGACTATATTGTTGCTTTGTGGATTTCCGCAAAGCCTTCGACATGGTCCCTCGAGAGAGACTACTACGGAGGCTCCAAGAGTTATAGCTTCCATCAGACATGCTATGGGCCATCCACGCTTTGTATGCACGAGTCACAGGCAGGGTACGCTGCCCCGGCGGTCTATCAGACAGACTTGTTAGCACCATTGGTGTGAAACAAGGTTGCCCCCTCTCACCCACTCTCTTCGGTCTCTACATCGACGAGATCACGGAGTATATACAGCGAGCAGGAGGGAGAGGAGGAGACATCGGAGGTACGCCAGTACATATCCTATTATATGCTGATGACATTGTCCTGCTCTCAGAGTCACAGGAGGGGTTGCAGTCACATTTACAGGCGCTCGATACCTTTTGCATGGAGAGAGGACTCACAGTGAACCTTGGCAAGACCAAGGTCATGATCTTCCATACCTCCAGGACAGTACGCCATCACGCCTCTTTCACAGCAGCTGGAGGACAGATAGAGGTAGTGCACTCCTACGTCTACCTAGGTATCACCTTCTCGGGCAGCACAGGGGTATTCTCCATGGCACACGCTGCGAGAGATAGATTGACGCGAGGTTATGCGGCACTTGCAGGATTGGAGAGACGCTGCTTTCAGACACATTTTCAGGAGCCCCGGACTAAGGGGTGGCTCTTTGATACTCTAGTGACACCCGCATTGATGTACGCAGCAGCAGTATGGGCACCAGGGATCACAGAGGCGATGTGGACGCAGATTGAGAGGCCCCAGATCACCATGATATCACGCTTGCTGCGCAGCAAGCCCTCCGTTCCACATGACATTATACGAGCTGAGCTTGGCACACCACCGATGCTAGTGGAGGCCCTCTTCTAGTTGGTGACCTTTATTTTGAGAGTCAGAGAGCTCCCCATTAGCCGACTCACCAGGCTTGCATTTGAGAGCTCTAGACATTTGGCAGAGATAGGGCATGAGAGAGTATGGTATGCACAAACTTATCGATGGTTAGCAGACCATGGCATGAGCATTACGGATCTCCCCCCTTTTCAGTATGACCTCTCTTCCCCCCACATTACCCTCTCTCGTTCGGAGAGGAATAGGATCATCCGTCATGACCTACTATAGATACACGTCAGGGAGACATGGATAGCACCATGGGAGCCTCTTCCCACAAAGAGGCAACACTACAGAGAGCACTTCCTAACTGTGACAGCGGATGGTTTCATTCAGAGAGCACGATACATGGATACATATATGGCACCAGCTGAGAGAGTAGCCATTGGGCAGCTCAGAGTATCATCACACCAGCTCGAGATTGAGATTGGGCGAGCCACACATACCCCCAAGGATGAGCGATTATGCAGGATATGTAGAGAGGAGGTGGAGGACGAGGAGCACTACACATGTAGATGCCAGGCATATGAGGACATCAGAGACCGCTACCCACAGCTCTTCAGGGGGCCTAGAGAGATCAGGGCTTTATTGGGGACAGAGGACCAGCGCCCTCTAGGTCGTTTCCTAGTAGAGCTCCAGCACCACCGCGCATCACTCCTCCAGCAGCAGATGGAGATACACCTGGCCCCCCCCCTCAGACTCATATTACAGATTTTTTCAGATCCACATACACTCGAGGGCCTAGCTCGATGCGGGGTGTCACATTACACAGAGCAGAGGAGCTTAGACGACAGCGTCGACGACCGAGACCCCTTGTCCGGAGAGCTCGTCCACATCAGAGAGAGATTCAGGCGATTCACGCACGCCATGACATGGAGATACAGAGACGTCAGCAGCGCACCCCTATCGATTTGGACGCCCAGAGCATTTTGAGGATCGCCATGATGCCTTACCCACCGATGCATTATATCCTACACCCACTCCAGGCATTTAGGGGGTTGTGACACCATCGAGCCTTCCCTCCCTATGCATATCATGTTTGTATCTCACCCATTGAGCATATAGAGTGCATACCCATAGCACCCCACACCCTTGATGCCAGCTACTATCCCTCCTTTTATACCCGTTTGTAGTACTCACACTTTATTTTCGTTTTGGATCACAGTGGATTGGATCATACTGATGTATATGTTTTGTCTCATAGGCTGATTTTGGCCTCTAATAGACGTTAAAAAGTCTTTCTTTCTTTCTTTCTCTCTCTCTCTCTCTCTCTCTCTCTCTCTCCCCCCCCCCCAAACCCCCTCTTCCCTCCCTTCCTCTTGGGAATAATGGTTGCATGTACAAACAATTTAGGTCATGCAATTCGTATTTGTTTTCGTTAGGATTCATGGTCCAACCCTTAGCTTTCTCAATTGATCATCGTCACAATCAACTTATCATATAATTATGGTTTAGCAAGAATGTGATTGGTAGTCATGTTGAGATTCATGCCAGCCTAGAGTGCATCAAGATAAGCTTATAGTTTTTCTTCTCAAACCATTCTAGATGTTAAAGCTTTAATACTCTCCCAATTGCAGGGAAGCTTTCGAGTGTCTCTTGTTCAACACCTCATTCTTCCCAAACAACCTTTGTAGATAAAATTCATAGCTGAATGCACCACTTATTAGACCACTTGCAAAACCTCAACATCATGGTAAACATATTAAATGGGGGAGAGGGACTTATAGCTGAAATGGTACAATCCTAGCTAGAGCAAGTAACATAAAGAGCAAGAATTTGTATCTTTGAATCTTAAACATTATGTTCAACTCAAGTGAATGTGAAGAAATCCACATCATATCTTTATTCTAAAATTTTCTTGATAATCCCAAACAACACTCCAAGAATTTACAATGGTAAGGTGCTTCCTCCATCTTTGAGGCATTTGAATCTTTGTGTCACTAAAAAAAGTACCTCATATTACCATGAAAAGTGATCATTTGATTACACTTCTACAACATTGAAGTAAAAAATCCTCTAATGAATCCTCAAGGAAAGCCCATGTACTTGTAGTCACAACTTTGAGCAAATCCTAAAAGTAGAAAAATTTGAAGTCGTATGTCTTACAAAATGTTGCAACTAATATGTAATTGAATCTTGTAAACGTTCTCAACCACGCTCTTCTAGGCCTCTAGGATGCTCAATATTTGCAACCATAACGGCTTAATGGTGCATGAAAATGTGGCATGAAAACGTGGAAAGCTCTTTCCTCAAGATTTCATTTATCCTTTTCTTAATATTAAAAATGACTTTGTTCAAGATCAAGATATGATGCTGCGAAGAGATGTAAGTTAAATTAATGATGGATATGGTTCGATCAGCCTTTAAGCCTGAAAGGATCGTCTCTTTGTAGTCGATTTATAATCGATTAATTTTGTGAGAATTTTGATGCCCTAAATTTCTTATACTTTTGACAACTAAAAACATGAAATAATTGGTATTTTTCACTTGGGTTCCAGCAAAGCTTTTGTAAGGGATCTTTCCTCTCCTCTTTCCCTACTTTTGTATCTTGCTCATTGTTTGCTCACTCTTTCTATTTTCATGATATTGAGTCTCAAATCTCACAAGAATAGTGCAAACGTTTCATATCTCACACTATGGGAGGAACTTGGAGATTTACAATAATCAAATTTTCATGAAACATGCAAAAATATCAACATACGAATTCTAATTCACGCCAATCAAACGCACAAAGCTCAAGCTATGGCTCTGTCCAATTTTCAAATCTAAGCCCACACACTTTCGTGAAATTTTGTGAGAAGACAGTACAAGAAAAATTTTGGCTTAACAAGGCAAAACTATACACAAATTAAAGAAATTCTCCTCACCTCTTCACTCATTGTTTGTACATGGCTCAAATGATGAGGCAAAAGAAGCTGAAATGTACAACAAAATAAAAGGATAAATAATAAACTCTTTTTCTTTTCCTCATTGTCTTTTTCTCCTCAAGTGGTGGAGGTGTTGTGTGGTGGTGTGTGTTGATCCTAATCATCTAGTAGGATTGGGATGCAGTGCGGAAGGATCTTTTCTCTCCCTCTTGTGAGGTTGGATCGAGCCATGCCTTTCACTTGTATCATCTTTAAAATGTTTTCTTTGAAAAGTTCTAGCTTTCTATACTTGCTTTTCACTAGATGCAACAATGCTACACTTTTTAATCAATTTAGTTATCTCTTTTTTAACCCCTCTTTCATTATATCACTCTTGTAACTATTAGGAGTCACTGTGTAGGATGTTTCTTCCATCAATAGTAAATGGTTCTCCCCTATCCAAAATTCAATAGAGACATGCCCAATTTGACCTATTCCACAATGATTCACTTAAGTTGCTTTTATTGAGTATGTTTCGTGACTAGGATGCATTTATAAACCTATCATCAAAGAACATCAAGGAATTCACTTCATAATCTTTCTAAGGTATATAGAATATTTTCAAACATCACTTCACATCCTACAATAGAACCTACATCTCCCTCATTCACACACTCTCATAATGACACCTTTATCTCTACTCCACAACAAGGTGAGCACTTCCCTCAATATCCTTCTATATCAACATCAAACAAAGAGATGGTAGTCAAAAACCTCAACAAGGATTTCATATCAACATCACTTCTCTATATACAAGGTATTATCAAATGAAGAATTGATGATCATGAGGACATTTCTCTTAGTGTAGAAGAAAAAAACTGCAATATCAAGAAGATTCTGTCAGGGGAGCACTAGATTGTGCTCTTTGACTACAGTAGACAAGATTTCCGAAATACACTTATGATTACAAGAACACCCACGTAGGGAAAATAATACAAGAAGATGTAACTGATACAAGACGTCCCACAACCCGAGACCAATAGGTATAGAAAACTGGACTAGAGATGATACAGGAGATCCCACAACCCGGGATCGTAAGTATGAGACAAGATGTTTGGATTACAAGAACTCCCTTCTGGGAGATGAACTAGATACACGAAAGAACTCGACAGGATCTCGTACTACGAGATTACAAGGGGACAAGATAGTATGTCCAAGAACTAGACTAGAACAAGGAAGAAGACAAGAACTAGAACTGGAACTTGAAGAGTACTTACTTGGCGGTCACAACTCCTTGAGCTCCCAAGACTGGTATTGGCAAGAATGATTATGAATGTGGCCAACCCCTCCTTATATAGGTTTTCAAGGGCGGTTCATGAAAGGCAGTTACGAATTGATGATGTCATCGATGATGTCATCAATTCGAAACATGAGCTTTGGATATCCGAATCAGGCAAGTAGACATTCAATCTTAGGGTTTTGCACGTTCCGGATGCAATGGAAGCATTGGTTTCTCCTAATTCTGAACCAATCATGAGATACAAGGTTCACATGGAATCTAAGGTTTAGGATGGTTTCCTTTGTCCATGACATTACCTCCCCCTCAAGCGACGAGTTCCACGAGGAGCGGTCATGTTATCTGGTCTTGGCTTCATTGGATTTCTCTTGTGGAATTCTCGAACTTTGATTGGTGCTCTCTGAAGGTTTTCTACAGGTTCCCAAGTACGATCACTGATGTCATACCCTTTCCAATGAATAAGGTATTCCAATCTTCCTCGGGATATTCAGGAATCCAGGACATGCTCGACTTCAAATTCTTCATGATCCTCAATCTCGATAGGTGGTGAAGGACTAGGTCTCTCCCCCCTCAATGGTGAAATCTGATATGGTTCCAACAGGGATACATGGAAAACTGGATGTATTTTCATAGTACTTGGTAGCTGGAGCTTGAAGGTGACTGGATTAATCTTGGCCACGATGGTAAATGGACCGAATCTTTGATGATCTAACTTTGCACAAGGTCTTGAGGTTTGCAGATTGTTTCTGAGTAACCATACTTTATCCCCAATTTGATACAATGGATTCTGGACACGATGTTGATCTGCATAGTACTTATATTGTTCTTGAGCTTTATGGATCTCTTCCTTGAGTTCTTTGTGAATGTCCAACAGGTACTGGGCCTTGTCTCTAGCAGCCGGGTTCTTGACATGATTTGAGAGCTGTATATCCATCCTCGGATGTTGTCCATAATTTGCAAAGAAGGGAGTCTGCTTAGTAGATGCATGAACACTATTGTTATAAGAAAACTCTGCAAAGCGTAAAAGCTCAAACCAATCATTTTGATGATAGTTGCTAGTGCAACGGAGATATTGCTCCAGGACTTGATTCACCCGTTCTGTTTGTCCATCAGTCTGTGGATGATTTGCTGTGGATAGTTTAACTTGAACACCAAGGAGCTTGCAAAGACTGTTCCAAAAGCTGGATATGAACTGTGGACCTCGATCACTGACAATGTCATCAGGAAATCATGAAGCCTAAATATATACCTGAGAAAAAGTCTAGCAGTGGCTGCGCCTGTGATTGCCTTGGTAGTTGGAATGAAGTGTGCCATCTTTGTAAATCTATCCACAATAACAAGAATGGCATCATACTTATCTGACTTTGGTAGATCTGTGATGAAATCCATAGACAATGAAGCCCATGGCCTTTCTGGAATAGGTAGAGGTTGCAAGAGGCCATGAGGTTTATGTCGGGGTACCTTAGATCTATTGCAAGTATCACATGTTCGAATGTATTCTTTGACTTCCTTCCACATCTGAGGCCACCAAAAGTCCCTTGATATGAGTTCTATTGTCTTATTCACTCCAAAATGTCCTGCTGCAAGGTTGTCATGGCCTTGTTGAAGTACTTGGATCCTGGGTTTTCCTGGAGGGACATACAATAGGTTCTTATAGAGTAGTAACCCATCTTTTTCCTGAAATTCGTTTACTTCTTGGAATTTTCCTTCTTGAGCTTTCTTCTTAACGTTACAAAACAATTCATCCTGTGGTAAATTCTCACGGATCAACTGATTCAAGGCTGAATCTTCATGATGGCTTGAAGAGATAGGTGCTAACTGGAGATGGTCAAGCTTGAGGAATACACTCTCTTGTTGATCAAAGGCCTCTTCACCCTTCTTTGGTGCAAGGTAAGATCTTCTGGACAGGGCATTTGACTGACATTGATTACGTCCTGGACGGTATGTGATGACAAAGTCGAATCTGGATAAAAAGTTACTCCATCGAGATTGCCTTCTATTGAGAATCCGGGTGGTCATAAAATATTCTAGGTTCTTGTGATTGAATACACAATGAATTTATGAGCTCCTCCTTCTAGATGATGACGCCAGGTATCAAACGCATCTACTATGACAAGAAGTTCTTTATCATGAATTTCATTATTAATTTATGGAGGGGAAAACTTCCTTGAATGATATGCAATTGGATGTAGGTGTCCATCATCTCCATATTGGGAAAGAATGGCCCCTAGAGCAAAGTCTGATGCATCTGTCTCAAGGAAGAAGGGCTTACTAGAATCAGGATGGACTAGAATTGGGACGGTAGTAAATGCTGATTTCAAGGTCTGAAAGGCCTTTTCTGCTTCTTCGGTCCATGAGAATTTGGAGTTCCCGGTAAGCTTGGTAAGAGGTGTTACTATCTTGGAGTAATCTCTGATGAATATCCTGTAGAAATTGGCAAACCCCAAAAAACATTGTACATCTCGAACACATGAAGGTGGTTGCCAATCAAGGATTGTCTCAATCTTCTTAGGTGTTAAACGTAAAAGTGTTAAATGTAAAATGTTTAATATATTAAAATGTATATCTTAAACGTATCTCTTAGATTGTAACGTCTCTGACTAGCCGAAAGTCGTTACCAGACCAACGTGGGTTCTTGGGAGTGGTAGGGGTCTGTTAGACAGAGGCCCTGTACTTATTTCCCAAATCTTCGTCACAACAACAAAAGCACTAATATGCGTCTTAGCTCAGTTACTAGCATTAACTGGACAATACTTGATTTCTATTTTTCCTGGGTACCGAACTTCTTCAGACTAACCTGCTATTGGAACAGAGCAGTAGTCGGATCTTCAGACTCAACAATATGTAGTAAATCAACCAGAGAGAACACTATAACTGATAGATTCATCCGTCACAACACTTTACATCGATCTTCAAATAAAGGTTCACATTCACCGGAGGTACTAATTCTTCCTCGTATTCGGAGTCAACAGATAATAACACCGAACACCATGAATCCGGTAAAACAAACAGAACATACTTCAACAACGCTTCAAGTTACCTATTCAACTCACACAGTAATGTCGCGACTCAGATTGACTTATAATACTTAACAATCTGAAGAACACACAACAATGCAACACGACGATAGTAATCAGACACACAATCCGTTACTCAAACACTCGTTACGGTGAACTATAGTATACACAGACGATGCAGAGCATACTCAACACCAACAGTACTCAAGACTTCACAACAGTGTAAACAATACTCTCACAAATATTCAGGTGATCAATCTGGCAATTCCAGAAAAAATGTCTCTGACTATTCTCTTTACATTGCTTTATATAGATTTTACAGGATGCACGTACCAACTTTTCGCACGTATTTCAAAAAACTCCGTTACATCTGGCATCTGTTACATCTGTCCCACTCCGGCGGCTGACTAACACTGGCACGCACGGTGGACTCGAACCCGCAAGTCATTTTTGTTTACAAAACTATTGTTCGTCAATGATTCCTTCTAAATACATATTTCTGGCTAATCTAAATGTACGGGCTATTTTTTTCTTCAGAGTTTCTAATAATTGTTTAAGGGTGTCTGGCTCTAATACTTGTGCATCTACTCTAACAGAGCTAAGGGCGATGGCTTCGGTGAGCAAAATTTTGGCCTGTGTTTGCAAAAAGGCCTCCTGTAAGTAGAAATCGTTGGATAGTGCTGCATCCCTTGAAATCTTCATTTCAGCTACTTGCTTCTGCATATCAGTGACTCGGTCTTTCTGGTTGCACAATTGATTATCTAGTCTTTCGAACTGTTGGTTTTGGAACTGTATTGTTTTGTGATATGCATCTCGTTCTCTGCGGGCATTTGCTAAGTCCTTCTGATGTTTGGTTTCCCTGTTCAATTGGTGTTTGAGTATATTATTTACTTCGTCTAAAGATTCTTTTGTTCTATGGAGTTGTTCTTCTGCCTGCTTATCTTCTCTCTGCTGCTCTTGGTACTTCTGTATTGCTTCCTGCAGCTGGACTCTTGTTTCTTCGAGTAGGTTTCCTAGCGCGATTCTGGTATCTTCTTTATCTTTGATCGTTTAATTTAACATTGTGATCTCTGCGTCGGCAGCAATCAGTAAATCTTCTTTTTCATGCACTGCTGCTAGAGCCTTATCTCGTTGGCTTGTGATTTCTTCCTGTGCTTGGAGTGTGGCCTGTAATTGCTTTATCTGTTCATGGAGTGTGTGGTTTTCTGCTTTTGCTGTCTGTAACTCTTCTTGGAGGGGGGGTTCACCAATGCTTCCATGGCGCACACGGAAACAGAGCACAACACACGAATACACAGAACACAGAAAACACAAGCACAATCACAAGAACACAATAGTGTTTTTTTTGGTGCAACCGAAGAGATTAAGTAGAGACACTACGGTGGGGGGGCTAGGAAGTGATGGTTATCATTGTGCGGTGGTGGAATGATACTGCTTTCAATTTGGCGTGCATGCTCGAGTAATTAGTAAGGAGGGGGGCTGTCAATCCGGGAAGACGTGAGGATGGTATGAAGACCTCGAGCAAGTGGCGGCACAAGTGCGTGAGTGAGAAGCACACAAGCATGCACACACATACACACGCACGCGCACACACGACAAGACAAAGAGTGAGAATCAATGGAGTTCCTAGATTACTTTCAAAAAGCTCTTACAAGTTTGTTTCAATTACAATCTAACCTCAAAAATGATCTCTCTAGCTCTTTTTATAGTTTTTGACTAGCTTTGGCCCTGTTCAGACCTAGTGTCCGGCCTAGTTAAAAATTAGGTTCCAGGGCTTATTTGAGGGCTCAAACGAGATCTAAAAATTACGAAAATTGGCAGGTAGATACTTCTAAAGCTCCTCAAGCTCAAGGACTCCTTGGCTTGCACAAAATGGAGCTACAAAAAGATGAATTGGTATTTACAATGGTGTTTAGTGATGAAAATCACTTTGAATGGGTGTAAAGGATTTGAAAAATTAAAGGTTGCCTTAGTGCTAGATCTGCATGAGTGCTCGTACTTGCTTCTTCATGAGGAAAATTATTGGCCTATTTGCCAGATCTTCGTTGACTCCCTTGTCTGCTGCTAACACCCCCCCCTCTCTCGCGTCTGTCGTCCCTGACAGACCCTTGTTGTGTGGGTTTTTGGATGTAGTACTTGACGACATCCTGCGCTAAGTGATGTTCAGCAATCCTCAATCCTTTGGCCAAATCTATGAGTAGAGCATCCCAATCTACCGGCCCGGGAACCTCTGGATGTGGTATACGTAGCTTTTCGGAATGTAGAGCTTGTTCCACTGCAAACAACTGCAAGAGATGGGATGGTCTGGGAATGAATATCTCGGAGTGATATTCCCAGAATCCCGTGACAAACATCTCTTCAAACGTTTGTTTGAAGCAGGTCGGTAGATATTTGATGCGAGCGTGCCATGCATACACAACATTAATCGATGGGGTTGTGCTCATGTCGTATACAAGGTCTTGATTACCTTCATTAAATCCTAGTGCTGAGAGATGCGGTTCCTTGACATTTTTGAAGGTCTTGAAGGTGACCAACATAAGTTCGAAAATCTTCAGGCACATCTGAGTCATGATATCAGGTACATTCTTGAAACGGACCCCCCAATGTCGAATCATCGAAATCATATATCCAACAGTAGGTGAGCCCTTAGGGGGTGCGAAGTACACATAATTGAGCCACTTCTCACATCCTTTAATCGTCAGCACTGTTTGTGTGTACTCCGGCCATGATCTCCTTCGAAATACAGGGCAATAACATGGGTTATATTTGATGTACAATGGCGTGTTATTCCATGTTCTTACCATTTCCGGGTAGGTTTCAAGCAGCCGAATTCTCCACGTCGGTTGGCGAATATGTCCCTGCTTGGCGCTTTCTGGGATGTCGTCAGGTGCAACCTGGGTGGCAGAGGTTGGTTCCCTTGAGGTGTGGTGCTTGATCTCCGCATTATAATCCGCCATTAGAACGCAAAAAGGGACATACAGGTCGTCCGATGGGCCAATCCACCTATGGTGTGAGAGATTCTTAAAGTAATCGGATTTTATTACAACCTCTTCCAATTTTGACATCAATGCGATTTGGACTGCCACCCGGTCATCATGCGTCGTGGCTACTTTCTCTAATTTTTGCATCCATTCAGGTGCCTCAATTTCAATTGTGTCCATGCCCTGTTCTGTTCGCTGACCCCCGGGTGTTGGCATCGGGACATAGGGATCCTCGAATGTTTCTTCTACTTCAATTGATACAAGATCGTCAGGCTCGGGCTCTACCAGAGGGGAGGGTTGACGCTCGTATTGCATGACCTTGCTACGTAATTCCTCAAGTTCTGCCCGGAGTTTAGTGACCTCTTCAGATGTATCTTCTGCGGTTGTGATCTTGCTGGGTGATGTCTGTCGGGTGGCCAACTGCCTCAGCAAATCATCTCTCTCTTTCTCTAAAGCGGCATGAGCCTCCATTAGATCTGCATGAGTTTCTAACACCACTTTCATATTCTCAGAGGGAATTGCCTTGAATCGCTCTGGGTCAATCTCCTGTGGGGAACCCTCCATGGCCGCCTCCAGATTTTCTTCGTTCTGTTTCTGTAATCGTTTATTCTCCTCTAGCGCTGTAGACATATGCTTGCGTAGGAGGCCCAAGTTCCGTCGAAGCTTAAGGGTTTCCGTGATCTGAGAATGTAGCATCTCGTCCATGTGGCGTCGTTCTTCATCATCTGCTTGGGGTGGGTTGGCTACTAATTGTGCATATTGTTCCTGTAAGGTCACGTGCTGCTGTTGTAGTAGCTGCTTCTGCTCTTCAAGATCCCTACATCGTGCTTGGAGCTCTTCGTGGCTTCGGAAAAGCCTTGTATGTTGGTTGTCAAGGTGTTGGTAGTGTTGCTGAAGTTGGGACATGCATTGATACATATTATTAAATACATTATTAAGAGGAATGGTGGGAGAAATGGTGTTGAATGCAGAGGGGAAGGGGAAGGGAAAGGGAAGTGTGGATGCAGTACTGGAGAAGGGTGAGGGGGGAGGTGGGGGAATGGGAGATTGTGGGTAAATGGGGGGTGGGAGAGGTGCAGACGTGGGTGACACCTCCATGGATTCAAAAGTGGAGGCCGTGATGGGAGTGACTGTGAACATGGGGATTGTGGTTGCGGTGAGAGTTGTGAACGTGTATAGGGGTGTGTGTAATTGTGAACTCCCAGGAAGTGTGATCGGAGTAGTGGTGTTTACCGTGGCTGTGGTCAGACTTATGTTTTCAGTGGAAATAGAGTATGTGGGTTGACTGATGGTTTGTGCGTTGGTGTGTGTAGTGGGTTCAGAGGTGGTGACAGTAGAGGTTACAGTGGTAGAGGGAGGTGAGTGGGGCGGATGTGGGGGAGAAGGTGGCAAGGGAGGTGATGGGGGTGCACTCGATGTGTGGGATTCCTCGGTGTCGTGAACAGTGTGTGCTGTGCCAGTGGTTGTGGGGGTGCCTTGTGGTCCTGATCCTAATACATTCATTCGTTTTCCCATTCGTGGGGGGCGTCTTCCATATCTTTTCTCTGTCCTTCGTGATTGCGCTAGTGCAGTATGCACCGTTTCAGGTACTCCCAAAGCATCTGATATCATTTCCAGGGTGGCACTGGTGGAAACACAAGGTTCGGGCCATCTGTGCTGTGCCTGGGTAACCTGATAGTAAATGGTTGTACTGGAAGTCTTGGGGTCGTTTCAGGCGTTAGGGTTGCACCGCGAGCTTGTGCACAAGGCATCTGGACAGCGCCTCTCATCTTCTTTGAGGGAGGCCCTACAGCTGATAATCTACGTTGAAACTCCTGAGCTCTGGACCAAATGAGAGCCCTCTGCACCGGTACATCATATGCGAGACATCTGTATACAATTCTTGTAAGTGCACAACAACCATACATCACAGACTTTTGCTTCTTATACCATCTCTGATGAGCCATGTGAATCTGGTCGATAATCCAGTGAGGCATATTGATTGTCAAATCAAAAGCATCCGCCAGGTAGAGGCTAAACCAGATCTTTTTGGGAGGCATCGTGAACCTTTCCTGCGCGGGGAATGCGAAATGTTGCATGACCATGCGTAAGTGAATGGCGATCGTAGGTGTCATCACAACCATGTCCTTCAACTTCGTCAGATTCCTGTTCTTCATATTATCTCGAACCATAGTCTCTTTCTCTGTTGGAATATGCATACCTTTCATATCGAGAGCTTCTCTCACCAAGTTGATAGTCAAGCGGAAACGCTTCAGCTCGTTGCCCCTTGTGAGTGATGGAAGCACAAAGGAACTGTATCCTTTCTTGTCTTTGCTGGGGGTGAGGGTACTAATTAAGTATGAGCACCTTAGAAAATCTGGCTTTGGAAGTTGGAACTTGAAGTAATCATAAAGCCCAGCCTTCTTCCATATCGACTTCAGTCCTTCATTGTTCTGTAGCTTTTCAAACTCCCTGGTAAAGAAATGGTATCTGCCCCATCGTCCATTGAATTCTACCTCGGACTCCCACATATATATGCCTTCACCCAGAGGTCCAGCAACATCACTGAACCAGTGTGAGGTTTTGCCCACCGGCATTGTGTGACCCTGTGGAGGATTCTGAATCGGTATGGCATGTAATGCCCGTAATGCCACTGGTCTTTCCTTTAATTCCTCCTCGACTGGAAGGCTTTCGATGTCCACCACTTGGGGGCTGGTGCCTGCCTGGGAGCTAGTTCCTACCGTATCTGCCATTTTACTTCTTGCTGCCTGTCTCTGTGAGAATATACAAACATGTGTTAACATTGTACAGGACAAGGGAGGGCCGTTGTTGTTCCCATCACAATATTAACATGAGGGTCGGGAGCGAATAATGGGTTAGTAAGTGCTCGGTGTGAGTGTGTGTGCGGTTAGTCGTCCGGTAGACCTAAGAGTTAAGTGGAATGATGTAATGTGATAGTGATGTGGTTAGTAAGTTATCATGGATTTACAAATGGGGTCTGGGGGTTTGTTACAAGTCTGAGGCTGCCAAATGCAGTGGATGGGCTTTGTTTTCGGTTTCTTAGAGACTCTAGAGAGCTTTCTCGGTGTCTCGGTTTGAAAATGAGGCCGTTTAGGGACCCATTTACAAGTGATTATATGCGTGCTCTTGGGTCTTGGTGTGTTCCTGAGTGTTGAGAACGAGTGAATACTGGCTGTACGCGTAGATGGGTTATGCTGTATAGGTTGTGGCCTCGGCGTAGCTACTTGTGCCCGCAAGCAAGCCTTAGGCACCCAAATTTGTCTTGATTGTGGGCTAGCCTTCATCGACTTCTTGGGCACCCAAATAGATTTCACTTTAGCAGAAGAATTTCTGAAAGACTTCTTATTGGCGTCGTGTTGTTGGTTACTAGTAAGAGGTTTTGCCCGTGTGGTTGTCGTGAGTGCAACCGGGTGTTCGCCTTTCCGCACCCACACTTGGTTTACTTGCTGGGATATTCTGCTGCGCAGGTATTTTTGATTTCCGGCATAGGTAGTACTCTGCTTCTTCTGCCTTTGATCCACCTTTGGTTGCTGCCTCCTTCTAGCCTTTGGAAAAGAAGGGAGTTCCGTTGCATCCCTGACTCCTTTTTTGCGAATATCATTCCTCTGCAGCACATAGTTTTGGACAAGAACAGCATGGTCATCTTCATGTGTACCCCTGGAAGGACCAGGAGTCTGTGCCTTTCCTAGTTCCTTGAGTGCTCCATTGTCTAATTCTACTGTAACTCGACTATGATTGACCCATACCTGAAGAAGTCCACTTCTTAGGTTTAAGTTGACTGCTTGGTCATAGATCCAGTCTTGACCCAAGACAAGAGGTTCGGTGAGATCCTCATCTTGACACACTAGTACTTTAACTGTCATTGCCTCATCATGAATGTAGAGGGGAAGTTCCACCTCGCCCATGCAAGGGGTTTCCACGCCTCCCAATCCTATGAGATATGCTTCCACAGGATTGACATTTAACTGCAACTCTTGACAGTAAGACACTCTAACAGCACTAGTGGCTGCACCTGAGTCAATCAAGGCTCTTACGGTCCTTGCACTCTCTCCTTGTCCTATATCTAAGGTTACGAAAGGATGTCGATCAGTTATCCTACGTGAGCTTGTTCCTGCGACTTCACACATTGCCATATGACATCCTTGATCTGCATAGTCATTTGTTCTAGTCTGATCTCTACCTTGCCTTCGTAATTTCATCCTTCTGATGCGTTCTAAAGCTTCTGCTTGAGCTTCTTCTCGAATTCGCTTTTCTTCCTCTTTGCGTTTCTTAGCAGTGTTGAGTCGGCTGAGCATTTCCTCCGTGAGGGGTTCCTGATACAACTTGACTCTGCATCCGCTAATATAGTTTGGGAGAACATCACCCTCTAATGTGGCCAATTGTACTGCTCCACTCGTGGAGATCCTATTGATGATCATAGGTCCGTAGCCTCTCTTTTCTAGCTTCCTCGCGTGTTGTTTCAGTGTATAGACTAAGACTAGATCTCCTGCTTTCAAGCCTTTATCCTTCACATGGGCATCAAAATATGCCTTCTGTCTCTTCTTGGCTGCATATATTCCTGCAGCGGCTCTCAGTCTTGTTTCTCCTAATCGTTCAAGGTCAAAAAGTCTAGAGGAGAGTTCATGACCCGTCCATTCGTGCTCTTGGGCCACTCTCAGTGTAGGAATCAAGAAGTCCAAGGGAAGCACCGCGTTTTGGCCAAATACCATCTGAAAGGGGGTGGCTTGGAGTACCGTTTTGTAGGCGACTCGGTATGCCCAAACAGCATGGTGTAGCTGTTTGTCCCAATCAGAGCGTTTAGTGTTTACTAATTTTGTCAGTACATTGCATAAGATCTTATTGGTGCTCTCAGCTTGTCCATTAGCTTGAGGGTGATAAGGGGCAGACTTCTTGTGTATTACCAAGAATTCTTGGAGTAGATTTTCAATCACTTCATTCAAGAAATGAGTGCCTCTATCACTTACAAGCTCTATAGGTAGCCCATATCTTGTGAATACGTTCTCAAACAAGAATTTAGCAGTTGTTTGAGCGTCATTCTTTGTCGTAGATTTTACCTCTACCCACTTAGTTAGATAGTCTGTTGCAACAATGATGTATTCCGCATGAGATCCCTTAGCTGGGGGATTAATAGGACCTACGAAGTCTATTCCCCACTTAGAGAACGCACGTCCACCCATCATAGGTTTCAGTGGCATCTCATCTTTGCGTATGGGATACTGAGTGCTCTGACAGACATCACACCGTTTCACATAAGTATGTGCATCCAAGTGAAGGGTCGGCCACCAGAAGCCCGCAAATAGTATCGCCTTGATCACCCGATCTGGTCCAAAGTGCCCCCTGCAACACCTTGGTGAGCAGTTTCCAAGATCTTAAGATATTCGCTTTCATGGACACACAACCTCAGGTAACCATCTTTACCACGCTTATATAGATTATTTCCAATGAGTGAGTAATCTTGGGCTTCTTGTTCTAAACTCCTTTTCCTAGCCAGAGTCATGTCTGGAGGGGATGTGTTTGTCCTCAGGAAGGATACTAGAGGTTCGCTCCAATCTGGCACAATGGATACTTGATAAAGAGTGGCGTGTTCCACAGGCGGTTTAGTGCAGCAGATTGGGCACTCCTTGCACAACTTTTGGACATTAGCTTCCATAGTTGGCCAATGTACTCCGAGTCTCTTTAGGGTCTGTAAAGTTCGTTGCGTTGAATGGTGTTGCTCTAGTGCACCTACATGTGCTAATTGCAACCATTTAGCGTACTCATCCTCTTCTACGCAACAAGCCAAGATCCCTTGATCTGTGTGCTTGTACATGCTTCCTACCATGATGTGGTACTTTTGGGCTTTTACAACCTCTCTATTCCGTGTGTTTACCACTGGATGGTTAGGCCCGTACGTCAATACTGGCACCAATGGCTTAGCCCACTGCGGTAGAACTTCCAAATTAAACAAGTAAGCATCAGGAAGATCATCCGATACTCCTTGTGGGGCTTCTCCTGATGTGAGCCTAGAGAGATGATCTGCTCTTAAATGAGTCCTACCTTTTCTTACCACAACCTCAAAATCATATTCCATTAGCAAGAGAAACCATCTCACTAATCTTTCTGTATTGCATGGCTTGTTTACGAGGTACAGCAATGCCTGATGGTCAGTAAAAAATTTAAACTTGTTTGCAAGCAAATAGTGTCTAAATTTCTTAACTGCATATACCATGCCTAATCCTTCTCGCTCTGTAGTGGTGTAATTCCGTTCAGCCGCATTCAATTGTCTACTGGCATAGGCAATTGGAAGATCCATATTACCTTCACCAGTAGGTTGTGCAAGCACACATCCAATAGCATAATTGGATGCATCCACATGAACATGGAAAGGCTTATTCCAATCTGGTGTGGTCAAGATTGGTGCTGAACACAATCTTCGTTTAAGCTCCTGGAAGGAATTCTCACATTCATCCGTCCACTCAAAGTTTGTCAGAAGTCCGTACATGGGCTTTGCAATGACAACATACATGTGTATAAATCGCCGATAATAACCACAATGCCCCATGAAAGCTTGTACTTCCTTGACATTCTTTGGCCTAGGTAGCTCTGCTATGGCTCTCACTTTCTCTTCATCAGTAGATATGCCATTCTTTGACACTATATGTCCTAAAATCTTGCCTTGTCTGACCATGAAAACACACTTTTCTGGGTTCAGGCAGACGTGATATTCTCTACATTTGTCAAAGATTTGTCTGAGCTCAGGGATATGGGTTTGTCTAATGTTGGAATGAGCACAAAGATCATCAACATAGACCTCTAAACTCTTCCTCAGGAACTCCTTAAACACATGGCACATTAGTCTCTGGAAGGTAGCTGGTGCGTTGGTAAGCCCAAATGGCATTACTCTAAAAGCAAAAATGCCCCATTCAGTGGCAAAGGCAGTCTTATGCTGATCCTCTAGAGCTATGGCTACTTGATTGTAGCCGGAAAATCCATCAAGGAAGCTGTACACTTCCTTGCCTGCCACCCTTTCTTAGAGATGCTCTGTGATAGGAAGCGGATAGTTATCCCGAATTGTGGCCGCATTAACCTTTTTCAAGTTAATACATACACGCAGCTTGCCATTCTTCTTGGGCACCACTACGATGGGGGATACCCATTCAGTGTGCTCAATTTCATAGATAAATCCGGCTTCGACCAGTCTATCTATCTCTTCTTTAATCTTAGCAGCGTAATTATCGTTATATGTATAAGGCTTTTGCTTAGAGGGTTTGGCATCTGAAGTCATGGGGATGGTGTGTGAGCATATGTCGGGGACAACACCTTTCAAATCCTTGTAACTCCAAGCGAATACATCTCTGTATTCTCTTAGCAAGGCAATTAACGCATGCTCTTCTTCCTCTGTTAGGTCATGGCCTATGTACGTGCATCTCTCCTCTCCTTCTTCTAGGGCCACTACTATTTTCTTGGTAGTTTCTTTGTTATCATAGGCCTCTCCTGATTGTGCCTCTCGTTTAGGCATTCTTATCATGACTCTCCTATCGTCTATCTCGTACTTCTTGAAATTTTCTGGGACCTCAAACAAAGATTCTTCTTCTTCTGGTGAGACTTCTCTCTTCTTTCGTTTCTTTCCTTCTTCCTTCGGGGTCACATGTGTCGCTAATCTTACATCATTTGTAAGCTCTCCATGCCTCTGGGGTTGAAATTCTACTTCATGGAAGTATTCTTCATCTGATGCAAATGGTGGGTCCATAATGATTGACTCTAGATCGGAGTCACTTGCATCCTCAAATGCATCAGGGCTAGGTTCGCATTCTTCTAGAACTGCCTCTCCCATGATTGGCTCTATGGAGAAGACTGAAATGTCATAGCCATCCTCATCACAGTGGGGTGTCCATTGTTCCTCATTGATGGCTACATCCATTGTTGCTAAAATTTCTGCCCAGCCATGGGGTTCAAATTCCTCGTCAGGAAAAACTACAGGTGCATAGGCTGGGTCTTGAATGGGTCTATGGGTTTCGTTTGCACCTATTTCTCTAGCTTTCTCTCTCTTCTCTCCTTCTACTGCTACCTTGCACATCCATAAGTGAGTGTCTTCATGCATCCATGAGGATCCAGACCCTATGGAATGCACCGATTCTGTATCCTCTTTGGCTCTATGGATGGGATTCCATTGGATGGGAGGGACATCTCTATGAGAATAATCCTTGAGATTGACTTTGGTCGTAACACCTAAGTGCTGCAGGTACAAAGAATTGGTTCCCCAATCCTGTACCACTTGCAACTGTCGCATAAATGGTCTTCCCAAAATCATCTCATAGGCATGATTTTTGCTGAAGTCACATATAGCAAATGTATGCTCAAACTCGACACCACAAGTGGAGTTATGCCTTCTAGCAATCCCAAGGGCCTCTCAATATGACCATCGGCCATCTGCAATTTCATTCTCGTTGGCCTGAGTGCCGGCTTGCCCCAACGCTTCCATAGGGAAGTAGTGGCAATTGCAACTCCTGCACCTGAGTCCAAAATTGCCTTGGTGGTGTACTCCTGGTAGGTGATGGGGAGATAGGTGTTCCCTTCTTCACCTTCACACATATCTCCTATCTTATCCAAGGGAATTTCTGGCACTGTCCTATGGGATCCTACCCGGGAACGTGGTTTTGCAACTTCAGTTACTTGACTAGCTACATATTTCCGCGCTTTTGGTCTATCCTTAGGCAGTTCTTCCAAAGTGAGATCACACTGCACCTTGGCGTTCTTTACTACCTCCGTGTTCCTAGGTATGACTGAGTCGTCGTTCCTTACCATGACTGTGGGTGCTCTCATACACGTGGACTTCGCTTCCCATGGGCCTGTGAAGTGGGGTAGCTCTTGTATGGAATTAGACTCAAAGTCCAATCTCTCGTGAGACTGAGTACTCTCATGTTCCCCGTAAATAGATGGGATGTCTTGTGGGAATTGGTCGTGTGCATCATCCACAAGTTCAAAGGGAGGGGCGACTTCACTTTCGTTATCCCATTTGTCTTCTTGAATCTCTCGTAGGAAGTCTGGTACCAATCGATTCATAGAAGAAGAAGTGTCTGGCTCCGTAGAATTAGGCACATAAGCAACCTGGGAAGGAGGGCTTATTCTATCGTTGGCTCTCTCCTCGTTCTCATAGATGGCTGGAGCACAAGCTTCCTGGGGAGGATTACTTATTCTATTACTTTTCCGAACAGGCTCATACGCTCCTTGAGAAGGAATGTAGGCAACCTGTGGAGGTACGTAAGCTTTCGAGGGAGGCTCATCTGCCTTTTGGGGGAAAAGATAAGCTTCTTGAGGAGGCACATGGGCTTCCTGAAGAGGCTGGCTTATCCGTTCTCTTGCCCTTTCCTTTCTTTGAGGGGCAGGTTCCTTTTCTGATTGTGCAATTAGCCTCTCTATTCTTTCTAGCAGTCCATCGAAGTGTAACTGCGTCTTAGCTGAGCTAGAGATGTTAAAGAGGCGGCTAGCTTCGAACATGGCTTGAGCCAATTCCACCATCTTAGCACAAATTTTAGTTCGTTCAAGCTCTAGCTCGGCTCTAGGGTAGCATTTTTCATGATCGGTTATGGTTGGCCCTTCTTGGATTCTGGCCTGATATGCTTTAAGCATCATGTTTAGGTCCTCGGGAGTGGGATCTGCTAGGACTGATCCTACTTTGGGGGATGGTGGAGTCGTATGAGGCGGGTTGGAAGGTGGTGGGTCGGATGGAGATGGGAATGGTGGTGGTGGAGTGGTGTGAGAGGGAGTTTGAGTTGTGAGTTCGGTTATTCTGGCTCTTGTTTCTCTTACGCTTTCCTCGAGTTCACTCATCTTCTTTGCCCATTGCCTTTTCATTCTTTCCCGACTATCTTTCCAAGCTCTAGTCCTTTTCTTGGTTATGCTATCAGTTTCACTAGCCTCTGGGCCCTTTTCCTGGCTTGCCCCTTGGTTTTGCTGCAATGCCTGAGCTCTTGTGACTACCTGTACTAGTGCAGTGGAAGTGACACTTCCTGAGGAATCTACAACCAACCCAATCACATTAATGGGAGTGATTTTTGGCATATTATTAGGATTCTTAGGGCAATCTCGTAAGAGATGCTCTTTTCCACAATCTTGGCAAAAGCCTTGGATCGTCACGGACTGAGTTTGTGTAGGTGGAGGTAAGGGACAATCACGAATGAAGTGATCTCCCTGACATCGGTAGCATGGTCCTCTAGGAAATGGTGGTCGTACCTGCCTAGGTTGGGGTCTAGGGTTGGGGTTTGCATACATGACGTTTGTATAATCTGACTCCCAATTAGGTTCATTTGGCTCTTCGCTGTAATAGGACTCACCATGTTCTGGAGACTGCATGTAGTAAGCCTGGGGACTATCAACATGTGTGGAATCAAAGCTATGGTCACTCGGGTCACTTTCAGAAATCAAGGGTGTTACAGGGACTATAGCTCTATTCAGGTTTTCTTCTGCAACAGCATACTTTACCAGAATCACATTAGCTGGGGCAGGTGGTTGTTGAGCTAACACTGGCTGAGGCCTTTGTTGGCTTTGGTAGGGTTGCTGATAAGGTTGTTGTGGCCTGCCATATGGCTGTGGAGGGTACAGGTTCTGGTATCTTCCTTGCTGAGGGTATGGCTGTGGGTAGGGTTGCCTAACTGCCTTCTTGTTGTATGGGCAATCTTGTGCGGTGTGATTGGTGTATCTCCGTTCTATGGTGCAGTACTGGCTATTTGGATTGATCTGGGGTTGAGCCATAATGGGACACACGTTTGCCATATGGTCACCACCGCATGTATAGCACCTTTTCACAGGAGCAAACCTTGGATTTGTTTGCTAGTTACACCTAATTTCTGAGCTACTTTCTCTGCAAGTTCCTCGATTGATGTGGATTGCGTGGTAGAGTGACTAGATGCGCTGTCTGAATCTTTGTAGATTTTGGAAAGCTCTAGTTCTTCCCCTAGGTTATCTTCAATGTCAATGCACATGCGTACGCACTCTTCTATAGTCCTAGGGTCCTTCAGATACACATAGGATCTCAATTTCGTACTCAGCAATCCATCAAGGAATAAGGCTACCTGTTTTGCAGGTGTGGGCAGCTCCGAAACAGGGCACCTTTCAAGGTATTGTCTAAATCTTCTTCCTGCCAATCTTACAGTCTCTTGGGGAGTCTGTTTGAAGCTGTGAATCAATGAGGAGGTATTGTGTCTGATGCCACTCTTAGAGAACTCTACAATGAAAGCCTCTAGGAGTTGGTCTATACACCTGAATTGTCGCTCATCCAATGGCTGAAACCATGTAAGTGCTGTGTTCCTAAGGGTTAGACCGAAGGCATTGTACTGCGTGAATAGATCCTCCACTTGTTCAGCTCTCAAAACTTGCTTGAACTCCGCCACATGATCATAGGGATCTCCTGTGCCATCAAAGTAATTCTTCATGGACTTAACTAGCTGGGTTGGTCTCAAAGTTCTTGTGTGCTCTCTAGGCCTCGGCAGCGGGAATCCCTCCACATTTCTTTGATTCCTGTGGGCTCTAAATATCTCAGGTTCTACTCTATTTGTCTCCGTCCTCATTCTTTCTCTGCCCACTGGGTTGGCAAAGCTTACTTCTGGTCTATCTCTACTTCTGTCTCTTTGAGTTCCATGAGCTTGGGA
Organism: Ceratopteris richardii; assembly: GCA_020310875.1. Classification (NCBI taxonomy): domain Eukaryota; kingdom Viridiplantae; phylum Streptophyta; class Polypodiopsida; order Polypodiales; family Pteridaceae; genus Ceratopteris; species Ceratopteris richardii. The sequence continues at coordinate 8,192,462 of CM035433.1, read as the reverse complement.
TGTTCCAGCTCCAGGGTGACCATAGGATACATTCGATCTTGGTTGGGGGAAAATGAACTCACCCTTCCAAGTGTAAGCATGCCTATCATTTTCTGTCACCACAAAGATCCTTTCCGAAGCGTGATCTAAGTAGGTCACTCTGCCTGGGCTATCAGGATCCTTAAACTCATAGATCATGATATTTCCTATATCAGTTGGCTGATTAGACTTATACCTCCAAAAGGCTTCGTCAGTTTCTCGATTGAGGAGCAACTCTATGCTCTTGTTGTCTTGGGGAACCCACTCAGGTGTGATAATCCTAGTGAGAACAGATTTGCCTCGGGGGGTTCTAGGTTCCACACCCATGTTTCCTTGCTCTAAGTCCCCTAAGTCCGCCTCTGAGATTACATTCCCAAATTCATCTGTCCTGTCTGGGTGACTGGTGACTACGTATATGGTTCCTTCTTTGTCCAGGTATGCACCGTTTTCAAACTTGACAGCTGGGTGCTCTAGTCCTATGGATTGATCAGGATTCTTGATCTGGACCACGGATCTTCCTAGACCGTCCTCATAGATGCTAGCACCTAATCGGTTGGTCCTAAGGTATTCCAGCTGTGTTTTGTAAGGGCCTTCTACCCTGTACAAGTAAGGCACTCCTGAACTTCCCGTAGGTCTGTCCATACCTTGAGACATCTCTGACTCACTGGTCTCAGAGCTAGGGTAGTACGAGTGGTGGCTCAACTGCTGGGCCCAAGACCTAGCAGTGTGGTTAACACTAGCCTCTGAAGACCTAAGGCTCTGTCTCTCCCTTACTAGATGTCGTCCTGATCTAAGGTTCATATGCCTATCTAAGTAGCCCAATTCTTTGCCCAGAGTACAACCTCGTTGCTGGTTACTTTATATTAGTCGCTTGGTTCTTTTTAGTTATTCCTCGTGTTTAAGGTCTTGTCTGATATTACGTCATCAGGAATACTTGAATGTTCTTCGTGCTTTCAGGTTGATCGTTCCACGTTAGGTCCTTTTCCTTTATGTTATCGACAGTACAGAGATCAGGTTTTTAGCTTGCACTTGAGTTTTTAGGTAGTCTTCAACTTGATACCTGCCTATCGTCGCCCTGACTTACTCCTACCTCTAGTCGTTCTTAGCCTAGGCTATGAATTGACAGAAGGGGTTAAAAGTTTCCAACCTTTTGTTTCCTGCTCGGTTGCCCTTGAGTGCCCAGGAAGTGTGTTCCCAAGCTTGCACTTACTCTTGCTTAGAACGCCTTTCGATGCTCTCAATAGATCTGTAAGAGTTCCAAAGTTAGCTTAAAGATTTAAATTCCAATGACAGAACCAATGATTTTCATTCCTGTAGCACACACACTAACTTGCCTAGTGATTTTTAGGAAAACAATTCTAAAAACCCCTGACAGATCCTAGGTTTTCTCCCGATTCTCAAGTGTAGGAACCTCCAATTATGCCAATGGATTGACTATTTGCCCCAAAATTATCCCAAATTTTTGAACAAAACAAACCCTAATTTTTGGCCGAAAAGCCTGTCAATCGCGATCGACAGGTCTGTCAATCGCGATTGACAGAGGTGTCCGTCGGGGCTGTCAGTCGCGATCGACAGTATCAATCGCGATCGACAGAGTCGATCGTGGCTGTCAATCGCGATTGACAGTATCAATCGCGATCGACACGTTTTTCGGATTTTTCGCCAAAATTTCAGTCAATCGGGGGCCTATCAGTTGCGATGGACACGTGGCTACGCGTAAAAGTCAATCAGTCGTGGAATTTCAGTCGGTCGCGATCGACGGTGTCAATCGCGACTGACAGAAGTGTCGGTCGTGGTTGTCGATTGCGATGGACGGTATCAATCGCGATTGACAGGGTCCTACGTGGCAATCTGTCGGTCGTGAGGTCTGTCGATCGCGATTGACAGGGTCTGTCGGTCACGATTGACAGGGTCTGTCGGTCGCGATTGACAGGGTCTGTCGGTCGCGATTGACAGAGGCTGTCGGTCGCGATTGACAGAAAACCTCGGAATTTTTCTACTGTTTTTAATGTTTTAGGATGTGCTCCTTGTGCTTGTTCTAGTGGTGCACTCAATTTTGTAAAAAACCAAAAATTTCTGTCAGTCGCGATCGACAGAAGCCTGTGACCGCGAGACAGTTTCTGAGTTTTTCGTACCTGCGCCGAGTGCTGAGGATGATGATACAGCAAGAACCTGCAATGAAACTCAAGAAACATGCAAAATCCGCACACACAAACAGCTCTCTTGCTCTTTCTCTCACAAGTGAAATGAGGAAAATGAGGTGGAGATGGTGATATTATCAAAAACTGAAAATTTTCGCGATGATGGAGATGGAGGTGGGAGATGGTGATGATGATGATGGTGATGATGATGATGGTGATGAAGATGGTGAAGAAGGTAAAAGAAAATCGATGAGAGTGAAGAAAATACCTACAACTCCAACGCGTCAACTCTACGTCTTACCATCACACGCTCGTCCTCAAAGCTCGATCCCCGGCAACGGCGCCAAAATTTGGTGTAGCTCAGTGATGAGTAGCACCTCCTTTAATGTCAATCCGGGAAGATGTGAGGATGGTATGAAGACCTCGAGCAAGTGGCGGCACAAGTGCGTGAGTGAGAAGCACACAAGCATGCACACACATACACACGCACGCGCACACACGGCAAGACAAAGAGTGAGAATCAATGGAGTTCCTAGATTACTTTCAAAAAGCTCTTACAAGTTTGTTTCAATTACAATCTAACCTCAAAAATGAGCTCTCTAGCTCCTTTTATAGTTTTTGACTAGCTTTGGCCCTGTTCAGACCTAGTGTCCGACCTAGTTAAAAATTAGGTTCCAGGGCTTATTTGAGGGCTCAAACGAGATCTAAAAATTACGAAAATTGGCAGGTAGATACTTCTAAAGCTTCTCAAGCTCAAGGACTCCTTGGCTTGCACAAAATGGAGCTACAAAAAGATGAATTGGTATTTACAATGGTGTTTAGTGATGAAAATCACTTTGAATGGGTGTAAAGGATTTGAAAAATTAAAGGTTGCCTTAGTGCTAGATCTGCATGAGTGCTCGTACTTGCTTCTTCATGAGGAAAATTATTGGCCTATTTGCCAGATCTTCGTTGACTCCCTTGTCTGCTGCTAACAGGGCTTATGACAAAAACATGGCTATTTAAAAAGAAAAGAAAGAACAGAAGGAAAAGTAAAGTAAAAAAAATGCGGTCCACCGCCAAATGTTTTAATGCGGGCTAGCAGCGTGTTGATACGGCCGTAGCTTCGAAACGTTGATTGCTTTTGGAAGTGGATTTCCGGTCAACGTAGTCAACCGAAAAGTTGCTTGACCGATTTGCTCTGAGATCTTATAAGGGCCGAAGTACCGTAATTTGAATTTGCCTGTGGATCTATTTGACTTTGCATTATAGAAAAGTACAAGCTGACCCACCGAAAACACTGGAGTCTTCAGGTTTCGATCGTGCGTCCTTGCCTGTCTTAGTTGGACTTCGTGCATGGTTAAAAAACTGAGCCATTGGTGCTCGTCTAACTCTCTGAGTGTGTCCAACCGAAATGACAGTGAGTCTTCCGGTAGTAGTTTCTGAGCGATTGCCACTCGTAAACTTGGTATAACTATCTCCATTGGTGCTATTGCTTCTAAGCCATAAGCTAGTTTGAAGGGTGTCAATCCTGTTGTTACCTTGTATGTAGTCCAGTATGCCCATAACACTGCAGGTAGCAGTTGATCCCATCTTTCTGGTGCTTCCATGATCAATTTCCGAAGCATATTCAGTAAAGATTTGTTTGTACTTTTGGCCAAACCATTAGCATGAGGATAATAAGGAGAACTAAATTTTTGTGTGACCTAGAACGACTGTGTCAGTGCCTTCATTAAATTGTTTACAAAATGAGTGCCTTGATCTGAGACAATTTCCAGTGGTAAGCCAAAACGTGGAAAGACATCGATTAGCAGACACTTTGCTACCGTAACGGCTGTAGCAGACCGTAAAACCCAGGCTTCTGCCCATCTGGTTGCATAGTCTGTATATGTCAGTATGTAACGGTTGTTACTGAAGACTGCTGGAGGTGTAATCAGACCGATAAAATCTAGACCCCATTTCTGGAAAGGTTCCAATGGTAAGATGGGTTGCAGAGGAAAAAGATGACATTGCAAAGGCTGTCCAGATCTTTGACAAGTATCACATTGTTTGACAAACTGTGATATATCTCTGAACATCGTTGGCCACCTGAGACCACTCTGTAGAATTTTCCGGTGAGTTAAGTCTGCAGCAAAATGGCCATCGGAAGGAATCGAGTGAGCCAACATGATAACTGAGTTAACTTCATGTGGTGGAATACAGCGAAGTAGGATTCCAGTATGATCTACATAATATAGTTCTCCAACAATTAACCGAAATCGGCAGCTAAAGACTGCAATTTTCCTTCGTACTGCCCTAGAAGTCTGAGATGGAAGGCAACCATCAGTGAGAAAGGTCAAGATCTGATCATAATATGAAAATGGGATAGGTGGGTCTGCAGAATCTTTATTAATTGGTTCTGACACATAAATTGCGGGTGTCGTGTCATCTATGCCCACCCAAGCTTCACCGGAATCTAAGCGGGATAAGAAATCTGCTAAGGCATGTGAATTGCTTGGCCGGTGAATGACTTCGTAGTCGAATTCCTGCAAGAGTAGCACCCATCGCGCTAATCGACCACCTAGATGTTGTTGCCGAACTAGATAGACAAGTGCAGCATGATCTACATGAAATGTGAATTTACGGCCCATCAAGTAATGTCTGAATTTCTTGACCGAATATACTAGCCCTAGACATTCTCTTTCTATTACAGAGTAATTCTTCTCAGCAGGAGCTAATCTTCGACTTGCATAATACATTGGTCTGAACCATTTATCAATTTGTTGCATCAACACACTTCCTATTGCTATATTTGAAGCATCGACAAATACATGAAATGGGTGATCCCAGTCTGGCGGTTGTAAGATAGGAACTTGTGTTAATAAATGCTTTAACCGATCAAATGCTATTTGGCATTCCTGGGTCCATTCAAATTGTCGAGGAGTCATGATGATTAGCTTGTTTAGTGGTATAGCCAGATGAGCAAGCCACCATAAGTGTCTCCCATGCCACCGTACTTGGCCCATGAAGCGCATAACTTCCTTTGGTGTAGTGGGCACCAGAGCTTCTAGTACTGCCGAAATTTTATCTGGATCTACTTGGATACCTTGTGCAGATATAATGTGGCCAAGTAACTTGCCACATGAAACCGCAAACACAGATTTGTTTGGGTTCAAGCAGAGTCTATACTCTCTGCATTTCTGAAAGCAGCACCGTAAATGGAACAGATGTGCTATCATCTTACCGAAAATTGAAAAATCATCGAGATATACTTGCATAAAGGAAGTGAGGTAAGGAGAAAATATCTCCTGCATACATCTTTGAAATGTGTTTGATGCGTTTCTCAATCCAAACCACATTACCGTACAAGCAAAGACACCCCAGTTGGTAATAAATGCAGTTTTTGGTATATCTTCTTCGGCCATTCTCACTTGGTTGTAGCCACTGTATCCATCTAGGAATGAATACATCTCGTGGCCTGCTACTCCATCAAACATGGTATCCAAAAAGGGGATTGGAAAGGGATCTGGTACGGTTGCTGCGTTTAATTTTCGGTAATCTACACAGATTCGCAATTGCTTGTTTTTCTTTGGCACAATCACAATCGGAGAGATCCATTCAGCATGCTCTACTGGCACGATGAATCCGACTTTTAATAACCTATCAAGTTCTGCCTTTACCTGAGATGCATAATGGGGATTCATCCGGTAGCTGGTTTGCTTTATTGGCCTTGCTTCTGGCTTCAACATGACCCTGTGCTGGTAGATGCGGGGGTCCAATCCTTTCATGTCTTTGTGGTCCCATGCAAAGACGTCGGTGAATTCTCGGAGTAGCTAGATTAGGCCTGCTTGAAATGTTTCCGGTAAGTTTTGCTTTATCTTCACAGGACGCGGATGATCTTCATCTCCTAAATTGTAAGTGATCAGCTGATCTTCGGGGACATAGAACTGTTGATGTTTCTCTGTGTCGTCTATTGGTTTAAAAAGTTGCTGCAGTTCATCGTCATGTGTCAAAACAGTGTCTTCCTTCTTAGCCTCTTCTGTGATGGGTATTACTGTACAGACTGAAGCGGCCCAATTTTCTACAACGGACTGTAGATCAATAGTCCCTAAGGAAATTAAGTCAGCGTTAGTCTTCAGAAACTCTTCTTCTTCATCGTTTGACAATCCATCTAGCATATGGACTGGTTCAGCAAAATACGGTCTAGCGTGTAGCTCGCAAGGTTGTATAGCATCTAATTTTATCACATATCTACGATTGGCATCTTTAAACGTAAGCTCTTGTGGAGACCAGTCCTGTATTACCTTCGCATGCTTCAACCAAGGTCGGCCGAAAAGAAGGTTGTAATCCAAAGTGGATTCCGGCAGATCTAGTATAACAAAGATCATTTTAAAGGTCATACCTTGTAAAGTGATGGGTACATTCCGCACAAGTCCTACGGGATGGACTCTTGATTGATCTGCCATTCTGACAAAAAATTGAACTGGTTCGATTTCGGTCCATCCTAACCTTTTGCATAATGCCGCAGTCGCAATGTTAACACCAGAGCCTCCATCAATTAATACCTGCGTAATCTTATGATTCTTATACCATACTGTAATCAAGGGAACTGAATGATCAACCGTAGAATCAGGTTCCGGTTGAACTGCTACTGTCGCTGGAATACAAGAAGGCATTGGACTGAACTGTTGTTGGAACTGTTGTCGAATTCCAGGTACTAATGCCAGTAGTTGGCCCAGAGGCAGAGTGATAGATGCCTTAGATAGGATTTCCCAGGCCTGTTGAGATTGATTGACAGACTCCACTGCTGTTGAAGTTGATGCCTCTGCTGATGCGAAGGTGTCTACGTTTGGTAATGTATCTGCTGCTGATGATGTCCCCGCTGTTGACTCCCGTTGTTGTGTTCCTTCCTTTGTTAACGATGGCTGGGTTACCGGAATAGGCTCTGGGAAGACTGGTGGTTCTGCTGTGGTCCATTGACTAGCCTTGTTGTACATTCTGTGTTGTTCACGTATCCCCGGTTCAAATATTTCTACTACCGGTTGCAGTTGTTTACCGGATCAGGTCTGGACTACAGCAGCCTGTGTTTTCACCGGTGTGATTTGTACCATGTTGGCCATTGGATTTTGACGTTCCTTCTTCCTTTGATCATACTCAGATGCATCCTTACAAAATCTCCTAATATGTCCAAATTCACCACAAAAATGGCAGCGTGGTGGTGGTAAATTGGCTTTTCCGGTAGTGGTCCATTCTGCCAGCGGTTTGCATTATAGTTGTTATTCCTCTGTCCTCGGTAATTTCGATATCCTTGTTGCTGGTTGTTTCTCATTTGTGGAGGAAAATAATGGTTGGCTGGCTGTCTTCTTGGATAATTGCATTGACAGTCGCTGTTCCCTGTACTCTAGCATTGTATGCGCAGTTTTCGGTGGTGTGTCCGGCAGTGTTGCAGATAGCGCAGAATGTCTGATTAAGTGCACAATTGGCACTAGTATGTCCTGAATTTTTGCATGTGATGCAGTATACTTGTCTGGTCATATCTTCGGCAACATTTTTGTTTGTTTTTAACCACTCCAGATCTTCTGTAAATCCGCCAACTTTGTTTTCTAGTTGCAGAGTCATTGCAATGACTGCATCGAGGGTCATGGCTCCGACACATCTTATGATCATGATCTGCTTAAGTTGTGGAGTCAAGCCATTGATGAACCACTGAGTGATAACGTCATCTGGTAAGTTAGCATGGGCCGGTGGTAGCTGCCTTAAGTGTGTTCTGAAGAGAGTAGCATACTCCTGTACAGTTTGATTTGCCTTCTGTCTGTTGTTCTGTAGATAGTCAAAAATTTTAGCTGGATTCTTTTTTAGCCTGAATCGCTACAGAAAAGCATCTCGTACTGCTTCATATGTGCCAAAGTGATTAATATCATATTCTGTAAGCCATCTAGCTGCTTCATTGACCAGTGTGGCTTGAAAGACAATAGCCTTATAGGCCTGATCCGGTGGATGGTTGAGAACTGCGTAGCTTATCTCGAAAGTGCGTACGTGAGCATCCGGATCATCTCCTGGGAATCCACCAAACGTCATGTACGTCACTCCTGTTGGAGTCGGCCTGGGTGGACATAACTGTTGTTGTTGTTGTTGTCCGTTCATTGTGAGTGTATTATACCTTCCTTCTGTATCTCGGGGCTGAATATTTGCACTATCGGAATCTGTATCGTCGGATGGCGCACTTTCCGGTGTGATGATCTTGCTTAATATGCTTCGAATCTCTGTTTCGAACTGCTTTCCTTCCTTCTTGATGTCTAGTGTATGGGAACTCGCTTCCAAGCGCGGTGGTTGGGCTGAAGATTCAGTAGAAAATGCTAAACCGTCACCGAAAAACTGTGATTCTCTTACCAAAATATCACCGGAATGAACCGAAATTATGCCCGAATACGGTGTTTTTTCGCCTTCGCCAATTTCTTTGACTAGAGTGCTTCTAATCGTAGATAAATCTGAATCTTTTTCCAAGATTGTTAAACTAGTTTCCAAGTGCATCTTGGTAGGTTCTGGAATTACTATATCTTCGACAGACTGTGCCGAAATAGTACCGGAATGTACCAGAGGCGTAACACGTTCCACCGGAATATGACCGGAATCAGTTCTAACGTTCTTAACTTTCTTGACAACTGGGTCAGACCTAGTTGTACTCCTACCTCCCAAAGTTGGCTTTAGTACATTAAGTACTCCAGACTGATGGTTCTTGGGATACGTTTCACCGGATCAAGTAACCGGCATGTATCATCTTTTGTACTAATCGCGTAGTATTACTAACGAAACAATTTGCAACAATCTGGTTCTGTTGCTACTTCCAATCGAACGATAATCTGGATGTTCGATTCTGACAGACTACTGGCAATCTTGATGCCACCTTCCCACAGACGGCGCCAAGTGTTAAACATAAAAGTGTTAAATGTAAACTGTTTAATATATTAAAATGTATATCTTAAACGTATCTCTTAGATTGTAACGTCTCTGACTAGCCGAAAGTCGTTACCAGACCAACGTGGGTTCTTGGGAGTGGTAGGGGTCTATTAGACAGAGGCCCTGTACTTATTTCCCAAATCTTCGTCACAACAACAAAAGCACTAATATGCGTCTTAGCTCAGTTACTAGCATTAACTGGACAATACTTGATTTCTATTTTCCTGGGTACCGAACTTCTTGAGACTAACCTGCTATTGGAACAGAGCAGTAGTCCGATCTTCAGACTCAACAATATGTAGTAAATCAACCAGAGAGAACACTATAACTGACAGATTCATCCGTCACAACACTTTACACCGATCTTCAAATAAAGGTTCACATTCACCGGAGGTACTAATTCTTCCTCGTATTCGGAGTCAACAGATAATAACACCGAACACCATGAATCCGGTAAAACAAACAGAACATACTTCAACAACGCTTCAAGTTACCTATTCAACTCACACCTAATGTCGCCACTCAAATTGACTTATAGTACTTAACAATATGAAGAACACACAACAATGCAACACGACGATAGTAATTAGACACACAATCCGTTACTCAAACACTCGTTACGGTGAACTATAGTATACATAGACGATGCAGAGCATACTCAACACCAACAGTACTCAAGACTTCACAACAGTGTAAACAATACTCTCACAAATATTCAGGCGATCAATCTGGCAATTCCAGAAAAAACGTCTCTGACTATTCTCTTTACATTGCTTTATATAGATTTTACAGGATGTGCGTACCAACGTTTCGCGCATATTTCAAAAAACTCCGTTACATATGGCATTTGTTACATCTGTCCCACTCCGGCGGCCGACTAACATTAGGGTCCATAAAATTCCTTTATCTGATACAATGTACCCTAAAAATTCCACTTCTGTCTTATGGAAAGAGCACTTCTCCAATTTCGCATATAATCCTTTTTCTCTTAGTTTCTCTAAGACTATCTTTACATGGCATTCATGATCCTCTAGATTTTTGGAAAATATCAAGATATCGTCAAGGTATATTACAACAAAATCATCTAAATATTCTCGGAAGATATCATTCATCATATGTTGGAAGACAACTGGAGCATTTGTGAGACCAAATGACATAAATACATATTCAAAATGACCATACCTTGTCCGAAATGCTGTCTTCCATTCGTCTCCTTCTCTGATCCTAACAAGGTTGTAAGCTCCTCGAAGGTCAATCTTCGTGAAGAATTTTGCTTTTCCAAGGCGTTCCAAGAGCTCGGATATGAGTGGTAGAGGGTATCTGTTCTTTATAATGACTTTATTCAATCCACGATAGTCTACACACATCCGGAGAGTCCCATCCTTCTTCTTTACAAATAAGATAGGAGCTCCTGCTGGAGACTTTGAGTGTTTGATAAACCCCTTTGCTAGATTCTCATCAATGTTCTTACGTAGTTCTGTAAGTTCCTCTGAGGATAGTCTGTAGATTGGTCCAAAGGGTGGTTGTGCTCCCTCTTGAAGTTCTATGGCACAATCATAGGGTCTATGCTCTCGAAGGATGTCTGCATTCTTCTTTTCAAAAACATCTTCAAAGCCTTTGTACTGATTGGGTAGCTCCATCGGATCATCTTTCTTAGATTCTTGAGCTTGTATGGCATAGATCATATATGTCGGTTCCTTCCTTACTGCATGTATGAAGGCTTTGGCTCCGACATATGTTGGGTTCTTCTGGATATCTCGAGGGGTGATTTTATTATTCTCCCAATTAATTTCTGGATTATGTTTCTTTAACCACGGCATTCCGATGATAACCATATTTATTGGACTCGATATTACATTGAAACATATGTGTGAATCATGGTCACCAAGGTGTACTCTTAGTGGTATGGTTTCCATGGTTATATTCCCCGATGCTAGAGGCCATCCATCTACTACTTCAGCTACTACTGGTCTGTTCTTTCGAAGTACTGGAATTCCATGTTTCTTAATGAGTTCTTCATCAATGAAACATGAGGACACTCCTGAATCTACCAGAGCTATAAGGGAAAGGGTCTTCTTAGACATGATTAACTTGACAGGGGCAATACATGTTTCTACGGGTGTGGATGGAATTATGAGACCCTTTCTTATATCATGGTCCGATTGTATGGTCTCTTTTACAACTTGACTTCCTCGTTTCCCTGCTCTACAAGGGTGGCTGCGACTTTGGAGTTCGTTCTCTTGTTGGGACAATTAACTGCAATGTGGACAGGGTTTCCACAATATAGACATAATTTGTTATCCCTCCTTCTTTGTTTTCCTTGTGGTGTTAGAGGCTGGAACCTAGTTACATCTATCTGCATAGGTTCGGGCATAGGCTCATCTCTAGGAGTAGGCTGGAAAGGTTTCCATTGGCGAGGTCTTCCTTCTACTTGTTTTTCTTGTTTCCTTTCAAAAAGGCGATTATCACATTGAATGGCTTGGTTGATGTATTCATCAATGTCTTCACCTCTGGCATCGTGAGTAGAAGGTCCTTCACATCATCCCTTAAGCCCCATCTAAATTGGCTTATGAAATAATCTTCATGCCAAGTGAGGTCACATATCAACTGCCTAAATTCTGATGCGTAGGTAGAGGCAGGGCGGTTACCTTGACGTAGCTTCTGAAGTTTTGTTTCTGCCACTCGACTCGTGTCTGCATCTCCAAATGTAGCGATGAGCTCTCTAAGAAACCCCTCATAGTCATGAAGTACGACCAGATCCTTCTCCAAGATTGGGGCGAACCATGATAATGCTTGACCGTAGAGCAAGGTTCCAATAAAACCAACCTTGGATGCATCATGAGAGTATCTATCAGTCTGCATACAGATGTATAATTTGACTTGTTGCAAGAATCCCCGGAACTTTGTGCGATCACCATCGAACTTTTTTGGCATGCAGATCTTCGGTTCCCTCATGAAGGATGTACTAGGTCGTTGATTTACTTGCATACTCCCTTGATTTGTCTGAAGACTCCCGATTCGTTCTTGTAATTCTTGGAGGAGTGCAGCTACATGCCCTGGATGTCCCATCTTGATTTGTGTCTATCGATGAGTTAGGTCTTCGACTTGTTGGAGACTCTGAAGTGATGCTACAATCTGTTCATAAGCATTCTCCATGATGACTGGTCTTGGATTGAAGCTAGTCTTGCCAAAATGTCAGGGGAGCACTAGATTGTGCTCTCTGACTATAGTAGACAAGATTTCCGAAATACACTTATGATTACAAGAACACCCACGTAGGGAAAAAAATACAAGAAGATGTAACTGATACAAGACGTCCCACAACCCGGGACCAATAGGTATAGAAAACTGGACTAGAGATGATACAGGAGATCCCACAACCCAGGATCGTAAGTATGAGAAAGATGTCTGGATTACAAGAACTCCCTTCTAGGAGATGAACTAGATACACGAAAGAACTCGACAGGATCTCGTACTACGAGATTACAAGGGGACAAGATAGTATGTCCAAGAACTAGACTAGAACAAGGAACAAGAAGAACTAGGACTGGAACTTGAAGAGTACTTACTTGGCGGTCACGACTCCTTGAGCTCCCAAGACTGGTATTGGCAAGACTGATTATGAATGTGGCCAATGCCTCCTGATATAGGTTTTCAAGGGCGGTTCATGAAAGGCGGTTAGGAATTGATGATGTCATCGATGATGTCATCAATTCGAAACATGAGCTCTGGATATCCGAATCAGGCAAGTAGACAGTCGATCTTAGGGTTTTGGCACATTCCGGACGCAATGGAAGCATTGGTTTCTCCTAATTCTGAACCAATCATGAGATACAGGGTTCAGGATGGTTTCCTTTGTCCATGACAGATTCCTTCTTGGTAATATTTCGTATCACCTTAGATGGAGGAGCTAACACATGGAACTATCAGTATGATGAAGACCAATTTCATTCATGGGTTTTATGGAAAGAATTCATTGAAACCTTTTGTTGAGGGAATTCCACAAAAAGAGCTTTGGATGAATTCAGAAATATATGCCTTTGAGCATGTGAATCATTCTCTTTATTGATTAGGAAAAAAGTTCCTGGTGAGTACATGGCTAAAAAATGGGTAGAGAAGGCCTTGGCTTTCTCTTCTCAAAAAGAATCTTAGAGAAACACTCTAATTAGATGAAACCTTGTAGGATTTTGTAGCACTAAAAACATGAATTGAGGAAGCAAGAGCATAATTTGGTGGTGAAGAAAACTGTCTTGACCACCTGACACAAGTAAGGCAATAAAAGGAAGCATTGAAATTACACAAAATAATAGAGATTGAAAGCGTAGCCACAAAAGACGTTTTGGTGCAACCTAAGAAGGAATTTGAGAAATCAGATCTTCAGAGGATGTGGGTGGAAAATTTTGGTAGTCTGTGTAATAACAATGGGCATGTGCCACACGATTTCCCCCTTAGAATCACTTGTCAATTATATGAAAATGTTGTTCATGAAGGAAGAGAATGTGTATCTATAAAAGGTATACAGACCATTGGAGCTCATTGGGTCAACTCAAAAGGTAATATGCAATTAGGATTATTCATATTGGGCAACCCCAAACGAACTTTCTAATGAAAAACTACTATGTAGACACAAGCTCAAGGAACACAACTACCTAGGAACAAATGTCCTCTTATTTGTTTTAGGCGTGGCAAATACGAGAAGAAGAAGGAGCTCCTCGCCAAAATTTCCTAGGAACTAACCATCCTTATATTAGAGATTGCTCGAAGGCACAAGCAACACTAGTCCACCTAACTGAAGTCAATCAAAGAGGAAAATTAGAGACAAGTTTGGTACTTGAAACATTGATTGTCTCATCGAAGTCAGATTTGGTGGTCACTAGATGAAAAACATTGAGTGTGGCCCATGGTCAACGAAGTTCCAAAGCACAAGAGAGAGAGAGAGAGTGTTGATATGTGAGGCTCAAAGTAAAGACATGATGATTTAGGAGCTTAATTCACCTCATGCTTTCTGAATCATGTCTTATTTCTTCGCTCTCTCCTCAGAAATATTAATAGATTTAAAGAAAAGAAAAGGAAAACAAGAAAGAAAAAGAAAAAAATGCAAGTTCTATAAGCATTATGTTTTACAGTGATGATCAAAATTCTTTTTACCAAGAAGCTTTCCTATTTCTTAAGGTGTAAAAAGGTGTCTCTAATAGATATCTAAAGAGGTTGTACTGATGGCTATGAAGATCTATGTGTGTAGTGAAAGCTATAAAGATGAGCTCAAAAGATATGCATGTTGTGTGCATAGAGTTATACTCTTGTGTGGAGTGATGAAAATGATAGGGAAAATATCTCCCTTTTTTCCATGGTTGAATTCTTGTTGATGTTCATCCTCCTTCTTCCTTCTCTTTTCTCATGACAGTTTCATTGGTGGTCTTCCCCCATGCTCATTAAGTTCCTTTTTCATTCTTCTCATTTTGCTCTTCCGCATGGTGATTTTCCAAAGTGGTTCTTCTTCAACATCCTCAAATCTTGCAATAGCTCCTAAATGTTTTTTCTGGACTCTACATCAATCTATGTTGATGGATCGAGATGGTGGAGAGCTTTAAGGCTAGGTCATATAGACCTTGGGTTTTATTATAGCTTTTGTAAGGGTTCTTCCTCTTGTTTCAGCGCTTCACTTTCCTCCTCACTCTTTCCATTCAAACACCTTCTAAAAATAGTGCAAACAATTTATTTCTCAAAACATCTTAAAAAGAATACAAAAGGATCATATCTCAAAATATGAAGAACTTAGAGACTTCGCATGGAGAAGATTGTTGTAAGTTTTCCAAACCTTGAAAATGACTATGAAATTATGTCAAATGGACACCTAAAGCTCAAGATATGATTTCAATAGTTTGCATCTAAACAGGAAAAAATCTCCTTATTTTTCTAGTCCTTGTTTATACATGCCTGAAATGACGATGCAAAAGAAAGAAAAAAGAATAAAACAAAATAAACAAAAAAGACATAAAATAATAAATAAAGCAATGAAATCAACAAGTAAATAAAGTCGATCTATGAGTGTTGGATTGGAATATATGGGTATTCAAACATGTTTTTTGACTCTTTGGATGCAATGGTGTAGTGAATTTAATTAAATTCATCACCTAACCAAAGATGAAACACATAGAAAGATTACAATGACCAAATGGAGCATACTTGGATGCCTCTAATTCCCCAACCAGCAAGATGATGCATTCATAATAACTCAAGGGACATTCCTCAAGGTACAAATTTATCCAATAGTAAATGAGTTTCTATAAAAATAAAATACCCAAAGGAGCATTATATAGAGGTGTATGAACATATAGATGTTTATATATATGTAAAGACAATGTTACCATCCAATGAGCTACATCCATTAGTCATCAAGCATACATGTTTGCAGAATGAGTTCACTTCCTATTTGTAGAGCTAGAGAGTGGCATGGAATTATAATGCCTCTTTCTTTTCTCTTCAATGTCTTCTTCTCGGATGGTGGAGGTTTTGGGAGAGCGCTTAATGATCCTAACCTCCAATAATCTTTGATTGCATTGCAGGTCTTTTGCTCACACTCTCATTGGATTTGATCCAACTATACATCTCTCGTGTCATTTTATATTCTCCTTGGATAGTTCTAGATCTAGCTCCTCACTATGCACCAAACACAACTATGATACAATTTTTAATCAAACCAAAAGCTTTCTATTTTGTCTTCCTTGATCTATATTGCTCTTGTAAGTGTGAGATGGAATCATTGTACATGAGGTATTTCATACACCAATGGTGAGGAACACTTCCCTTCCCAGACTTCAGTAGGTTTGGAAATTTGTTGAAGCATCAAGGAAAGAGATTTTTGTGATTAAAGAAGTGAGAATTGATTTGTTTGATTGTATGAGTCCCATGACCAAGAATGCTCACAACATTTTTTCAAGAAACCCACCCTTCCATGTAAGGGAAAAATGCTCATAACATTTTTTCAAGAAACCCACCCTTCCATGTAAGGTTTATATTCATTATAAATAATTCTATTGCAAAAATATATTATTGGCTCTATGTGAAGTATGGATGAAATGACCACTTATTTTTTTTATTTCGATGATAAATAGAATACTAATTATGTATGTAATGAAAATTCAATTAGTTTCACAAATGATTACATAAGAAAACACTTTGAAAATAGCATTTCAAATTGTTGAAGACATAAGAGGCACCATCGCATTAGTCACCATGCTTAAACGATCATTATATTATTGACAAGCAATAGTTACACAATTTCCTAGACATAATAGTGTAGTGTTGTGCACAAAATGGCTTCCCCATGTTCTCTAGCTCTTAACTTCTTTAAAAATGAGGATTCATAAAAAAGATAATTATATGACTAGAGCACAGACTCTGCAATGTTACAATACCAAGTCTATAATGGTTCCCTTTTACTCTCGTGAACTTCTTGAGAAATGATTGGTTTCTTGCATGCATCAATATTGCATTCAAATACTATCCGATCTTGATGGACTTATCCTTAAGCTTCAACTTTTGAGACAACTTATAACAAATACAAATGTTTGTCATTATAACATAATCCACATCCAAACCCTTCTCCACTTCTAGAAACATGATGTAATTTTTCCTACTCATGTACACATATTTCATTAACAAAAACAATTCTTTCTAAACCACTTCATACAGGGTTGGTATTCTACATCTTGTACATCAGAGATAAATTAATAGTTCATTGTACAAGTTCCAACTCCAAAATCTAGTTCCATCTTCATGTCAATATCTTTATGGAATTAACTAACCTTTAAAACTTATGCAATTAACTTGATACAGAAGTTACCAAAAATGTAATTGAGTTGAGCATTATGTGATGTATGTGTTGGGCTGTTCGATAATACCCAATGCACCAATCGAGATTATGTGAACTTGAGCAACTCAATTTTATGCATTCCTTGAAGTGTGTTTTGATCTTCTAGGTCAAGCTTTGATTCCAAATCTAGAAATGTGTAATTTGGCATACTTTATGTTTGCATAGATTCCTTGATAGATATTGAGCACTCCACTTCCACATCATAATCATCAAGCATTATAGTTTTGATATGATTATCTGCCTCTTTCATAGCAAGCTAGTGCGCCGATCTTTTGACAGTGGTTTTCCTTGGGCTCAAAAACAACTTTGGTGGGCATCATCACGAGTAAAGTAATTTGTGAGGGCATAAGACTCTTTGCCATCTTTGAGTCAAAACATACTTGAAAACTATCAAAGTTCTCTCCATCATTGAATAGGGTGTGTGACACTCTCTTGAATTGAACTTTGTAGAAATAATTAGCTATGAAAGTTATAAGTGAATACACAGGAGAATTTTGGCCAATTCAATCCCTCAAGTCAATATTTAGTAGTTTGAGAAATCCAATTATGATTATATTTTTCTAGCTAAACTTCCAAGATAATCATGCTAAGTATATTGAACTAGTGTCAACTACATGCAAATAGGGATTCTTGCAATTGTTTATGTTTTTTGCTAACCACTATGAAAAACATTTAAGTTGAAGAACATATGCCCAACTGTTGTTTCAAATAACCTTTTATGCTTGATTTAACCAAAAAGTCACCATGCAATCATGTTGTCTAGAATTGATGTTTTGCCCTAGCTTCTACTTCTTCATCAATTGGCTTTAATTTCCTTGAATAAAAATTAAAGTGAGTGGTTGGATGAAATATTCATTGATGTTATAATGCCTCTACCCATACTATCAAAGTAAGTGATCTTTTCCTTGATCTATGCTATAATTGAAATGAAGAGTTTCAATCAAATTCCATTAATTGGTGTTGGGAAAATTATACCATACTCATCACACAACTTGTATGTTGTCATTCGATTTTGCTCTGCTATCTAAAATGTTCCAATGTGCTTGCAACTTCAACCTCCCTGCATGCTTTCCTAGCTTGTTGTTTTACAAACAATACCATCTCCCTCTTCACACTTCTTTTGCTTGCTATTCTCATCTAGCCATGCTTGCAATCTTCATTGAATTACCTTTTCTTCATCGGTTGCTTGCAATATTTCCTTCTATAAAATTTAGTATCTATTCACATCTTTTCTTTTTTTGCATTTTCCTTTGTTAAATATATTAAACATCTACTTTGAGGCTTGGTATAATAAATTCCATGGGTGGCACTATTTCCAACCCATAAATTAGATGATATGGTATCCTTATACAGCTCCTTTTATATGCAATTTGAAAAGCCTAGGGAAATGAATCCAATTGCAATCGCTAAACTCATTTATTGCCCACTACCAGCCTTCTGAGGATCCAAATATGTACCTTATTTGTTGTTCCAACCTGTCCATTGGTGTGAAGGTAAAATGGAGTGGATTTCTTGTAAAGTGTTATATGCAATTAGGTTAATTGTTGGATGATTACATTAGCAAAAAATGCACTTCTCTATCAAATGGAAGCATGATGGATCATCCAAATGGTGACATGATATTCTCATATAAGAATTTCAATGATGACTGATTTGTTATTTTATAGTGCCACCACTTCAACGCATTTAGTACGAGTCTATAGCAACTTGAATATATTGTTTTCACCTAATGGATGGCTTGGACCTAGAAATTGTGATCCCCATTTGTCAAAGGGTATCAATCGCATCATTGACTGCAATTGCATGCATGCATGGAATCATGGTTCAATGATCTGCTCCCTTTTTTTACACACTTTGCAAATTTTTGCCAATAGATATGCATCATCGAAGAAAGTTGACAACCATAGACTTGAATTCATTATTTTTCTTACTATCCCTTCTCCTTACATTGTCTCCCTATCAGTCCCGCACATGATTCATATAATACTCGTTGATCATCATATTTAAACACACAATTTTTTAGGCTATGATCCACTCCTATCTTATATAGATTATCTATAATTACCTGATAGTAATGAATTTTTAATGCTAAAATTTTCCTTTTTGCTTTTGACATACCTTTTGGGAGAAGTTCAATGGTAAAAAACTACAAGATATCCATATACGAGCTATCATTGGCTCTATTAGGCTTGATACCAAACAACATGCACTCTGGTAATTAGCCTATCCTTCGTTCAATTACTCTCCTATATCTAACCTACTCAGATATTCAACAATATCATGTTGTTGTCTTGGTTGATGTGCCACTGTATAGTTGAATTCTTGCATTAACAAAATCAAATGGGCTATTCTTCTTGATAGGTGGGGTTTCTTCACCATATGTATTAGTGCTTGATGGTCTAAATGTATTACAAATTTGGTGGCTAGTAGGCAATGATGGAATTTTCTGAAGTCCATATATAATTTACAAACACTCTCTTTTAATAATTGTATAATTACATTCTACTAGATCTAATACCCTAGTAGCATAATATATTGATTTGAGCCATACCTTTTTCACCTCTTGCATTAGAATTAAAATGATGGCTATGCAAGAAGCATCCAAAAATAACGAAAAGGGGAAATTCCAATTTGTGGGTATTAAGATAGGCGTTCTAACCAATAGGTTTTTTATAAGACTGAAAGCTTGTTGATGCTATGCCCAAGTGAAAATTGTATTCTTACTTGTTGGTACTATGAGAGGTGCACATGCATAAGCTAGGTACTTTAAAAATGTTGAATTCCATTTTACTTGGCCAATGAATCACCTAAGCTATTTTACATTGGATGGTGGAATTGCATAAGCAATCTGTTCAATTTTTTGAGGGTCAATAGCTTTACCTTATTTATTCATAAGATGAATCAACATTACTCGAGTCACAATGCAGAATAAACATTTAGTAGGATTGAATGATAGTTGATATTCCTTGCATTCCCCAAAGAATAAATCTAATTGCTCCAAGTGTTATACCTTTCTTCTTGATCTAAAGTCATCAAGGAACACTTTCATGAATGTAGTCAAGTATGTCTCAGATATATGCATGACCTAGTTTTGAAATGTGTCCGAGCATTGCAAAAACCTTGCATTCAATTATAAACACAATCTTTCCCTTTCCTCAAGATCCATTATTTTGATTTGATTGTAGTAAAAAAATTGTTAATTTTTTTTACATCTTGTTCCTTACGACTAATGATGGAGATGATTAAGCTCCAAAAGACAAGCTAATCGAGTTTAGAACACCTCTATGTCAAGTATAGCTCAAAAGTTTCACCAATTTTGAAATCTTTTACCAAAATATGAACACTCAGCTTCTCTATGAAAACTAGCTTCACTCAACAAAGTTTGCCTCACAAAATTCACTCATTGACTGAAGAAATGATTAAAGTTTTTTATGAAAATTTGATACAACACTCTTCTAGTGTTTGAGAAACTAGTCCAAGTTAAATTTCTCCAAAAGAACCTACAAAACTTTATATTTACTTCAATAAGTAAACCTGTGTCTGAAACAAGCACTTTCTACATGCGACTTTTACATGTGAAACTTTAAACAATTGGTTCTCACAAAATATAACCCGTTTAATGAAATGATTTTAGACGTAGATGGATTACCTTCCAACTTAGATTTTGAATCCTCATTTGTGTAAAACTTTACAGTATGCACTGAGATTTGATCAATTCTTTGGTCAGAAAGATTGTGCCTATTTCAGAAGACACTTATCACTTCTTCACATATAAATGTTCCTACTTACAATTCTCTCAGCCTGATTACAATTAGACTTTCAAATCTTGACCATAGATGCATAACTATGGACTTAGAAATCTACAAAAGGATTTTTGAAATGATCAACCATAGAAGGAGAAATGGAGAAAAGATCGTGACACAGATTTCAGAAATTTTCTTCTATTCTCATGGAAAACATCACATTGATGAATCTCATACATTCATCACTATATATCTTCTTCTACTCATCTGTCAATTACCTTTTCTCTTAGAAAATGATATTGGATCTCAATATGTTTAGTCTTGGCATGAAACACAGGATTAGCTGCCAAATATAAAGAACTCATATTATCTCCACAAATAATTGGAATACTCTGATTGATATCAAAACTCTTCATGAGAGTTTTCAACCATATCACTTCCTTTGCAGCTTCAACCATGCCTTTATACTCTGCTTTTGTGGATGATAAAGCAATTGTGTGCTGCTTCTTAGAACACCAAGAAATCAGTTTATCTCCCACATAACACAAATACCCATGTGTTGATCTTCTATCATCAGAGTTACCTGCCCAATCTGCATCACTATAAAACTTGATCCTTGTATCTGATGTGAACCCATAATACAAACCTTCTTCAAGTGTACCCTTGATATATCTTAGTACCCTTTGTCTTGCAATCCAATGTATCTTTCTTGGGCAATGCATGAACTGAGATAAAACTCCAACTGCATATGATAGGTTAGGCCTTGTTAATGTAGCATAAATCAAGCTAGCCACCAAACTCTGATAAAGCTTCATGTCTTTGAGTTCTTCTCCTCCATATCTACTCAATTTGTGATTCACCTCAATTGGAGTTGGTGATCCTACAATCTTCCATTTTAAATTTGATTAGCCAATTCCATAAATACCTTTCTTTAGTTACATATACTCCATGTTGAGTATATAAAATCTCCATTCCTAGGAAATATGAAAAATCTCCTAAGTCACTGATCTTGAATTCTTTCTCCATTTGCCTTTTAAGTTTCTGAATGCCTTTGTCATCTGTACCTATAAGTATTATGTCATCAACATAAATACAAACATATATAAATCCATCTTCACTTGCTTTGACTAGCAAGCTACTATCTTCCTCTGATGCTTGAAAACCAAGTTCCTTTAAGAACTTTACGAGCTTGTAATTCCATGCCCTCGAGGCCTGCTTTAAGCCATACAAAGCTCTCTTGATCTTACACACATGATCTAGATAAAATTGATCGTTAAAACCATCTGGTTGTTCCATGTAAGCTTCATCTGAAATGTAACCATTCAAAAATGCATTCTTCACATCTAATCGAGATAATTTCCAACCTTTGCAAGCAGCAACAACTATGAGAGTCCTTATGGTTGTCATCTTTGCATTAGGACTATGAGTTTCATCATAGTCCAAACCATATGTATGTGCATATCCTTTTACAACAAGCTTGGCTTTGTACCTAGACACACTTCCATCTACAAATCTTTTTGTTTGTAAACCCACTTACATCCAATTACCTTCTGATTAATTGGTTTATGTACCAATTCCCAAGTCTCATTCTCAATGAGTGCATCATACTCTTCCGTCATAGCTTTTTCCCAATTCTCCTTTCCTTTGGCTTCATCATATGTGGATGGGTCTTCATCTGCTTTTATCATGTAAGCATAATCTTTAGTAGTAAAAAATGAAGCATCATAGCTTTACCTTGTGGGTTGCCATTTGTGCCTTGATGATCTTCTGAGTTCTCCACTTCTTGAAGTTTCTGGTTCATCACATTCTGGGTCAAACCTTGGCATTTCTTCAACTTCAACTAGTGCTTCATTGTTCTCTTCTTCCTCAAAGATTTGAACCTTTGATTTACCTTTCTTCTGATTCAATATTTCTTCAAGACCTGCATAAGTATTATTTGTACCTAAGTACCAAGTACTTTGTTCATCAAATGTGACATCCTTTGATACAAGAAATTTCTTTGTAGATGGAATCCACCACCTGTATCCCATTTGCTTATCATCATAACTGATGAACACATATTTTTCAGCCTTTTGTTCCAATTTATGCCTTAATTGAGAAGGAACATAAGCAGAGGCTAAGCAACCAACTACTTTGCAATGATCTAATGTAGGTCTCTTACTCCACCAAGCTTCATATGGTGTCATACCTTGCAAATCTTTACATGGTAGCCTATTAACCAAGTATGTGGCTGTATTTACAGCGTCAACCCACAAATAATTATGGCAATTATTTTCTTTCATCATTGATCTTGCAAACTCAACAAGAGTTCTATTTCTCCTTTCTACTACACGATTTTGTTGAGGAGATTACCTACAAGTAACTTCTCTCTTTATACTGCATTCCACAAATAATCACTGAATTCATTTGAAAAATACGCTCCCCCTCCATCTGACGTCAATCTCTTCAACTTTTGTCCTGTAACTCTTTCTGCATATCCATGATATTGTTTAAATGTACTAAACACTTCTAAATTATATTTGATCACATAAATAGTGATCCACCTGGTAGCATCATCAACATATATGACAATATCTTGAACCATTTATGCTAAAGTCCTTTGAAGGACCCCACACATCTGTATGTACTAATTCAAGTCTTTCTGAATATGTGAAACCATGCTTATTATATGATTGCTTATGAGCCTTACCTAATTGACATGCTTCACATCTGTATGTCATGTGTTAACCTGCAACATTAGGTAATCCAAGTACTGAATCATTATTAATCATCTCTTTGATACCTCTTTCATTGAGGTGTCCAAGCCTTTTGTGCCAAAGATCCAACTCAGATATCTTTTGCTCTCCATATGTGAACAAGGCATGTCCAACATTACCTTGTACCCTCAATGTGAAGAGCCTCCATTCTTTTGCTCCTGTAACAATTTTTTTATACCCTTGGCTAGGGTCTTCAACATAAACTCCATCATTAGTGAACCTCATCTCATATACTTTTTCCACAATTTGTCCTACAATACAAAACCTTACTCAAGAGAGTACTTCCATCTTTGGCTTTAACTCATCCAATAAAATTTACCTTGTGCTTTGTATTATCACCTGTTTGAACTATATAATTAATCACTATTCTCTCTAAATTAGTCATTAAAGCAATGTTACCACTCATATAGTTGCTGCATCCTGAGTCAATGTAAAAAACTCTTTGATCTTCACTTGAAACTTCACATGTTGCATTCATGATTAGAGTTGAATCCTCCTTCTGATCTGATGCATAATTGTAGTAGGTATTTTTGTAGGACTGACTTTGAAAGTTTCTTCCACCATTTCTTCCAAAAAAGCCTCTACTGCCTCTACCTCTGAAACTTCCTCTCTGATTTCTTCCACATCTACCTCTTTGATTATAGCTCTGATTAAAGTTACTAACGCTTTGATTGCTATGCCAACATTCATGAGCTAGATGATTAGTCTTACCACATATCCAACAAACTTTGACATTATCCTTGTTGTTTCTGCCTCTTCCTCTACTTCTGCCACTTCCTCTTCCTCTTAGGAAGTTTGCTTGGCTTTGAGTACCTTCATCTTCAACTGATTGTTGCTTTCCTTTGATAGCTTTCTTCTTATCTTTAGAATACATTGCATGACCTGCACTCTTATCAACATCTCCTTTGATATCATTTTCAAAAGTTAGCATATGTCCTAACAATTGATTCAAATCAGGAGTGAAATGATCTAATGAAAGTTCAGTTGACAAGATGAAAGGCTTCCACTTCTCATCTCCTCTTAGAACTGTGAGAATTTGTCTTACCAATTTATCTTCTTCAATGTCTTAATCAACTGCACCTAAAGAATCAACAATGTCTTTCATCTTTGCCACATAATCAGATACTGATTGTGAGGCCTTCTTCTTGAATGTGGTAAATTATGCCCATAGTGATGCTTTCCTTGACTTTGTTGTATTCTAAAAATGCTCCTCCAAAGCATTCCATATATTACTTGCACTTTCAAGTCCTCTAATGTGAGGAAGCAAGTAATCATTCACTGCCATATAGATTATGCTCCTTCTTCATCCAAATCTTTAAGTCTGCAAGATCCTCCCTAGTAGGAACACTAGGATCTTTAAATTCTGGATTTTCTTCTTCTCTTGTAAAATATCCTATCAGATCTTTGCTCATAAGATGAGCTTCCATCCTTATAGGGCAAGTTGGATAGTTCTCTCTGTCCAACTTCTCAATTTGGAGACTATCTCCCATCCTTTGTTCACCTGTACTTCAAAAATTCATCTTTATAAGTAATGGATGTACCTTAGCTTTGAAATTTACTCCTTTTTTCCTTTTGAGTGCTCTCGTGTGTGTTCCTTTAGCTTTTCCTTCACACTTTATCCTTTTGAATCTTCAAATGTTGAATTTTGTATATCTACACCAGTCGGGGTCTTCCTTTTCTTCAAATATGATTATTCCTGCTCTGATACCATTGATGGAGATGATTAATCTCCAAAAGACAAGCCACACTTGACTTTAGAACACCTCTATGTCAAGTATAGCTCAAAACTTTCACGAATTTTGAAATCTTCTACCAAAATATGAACACTCAACTTCTCTATGAAAACTAGCTTCACTCAGGAAAGTCTGCCTCACAAAATTCACTCGTTGACTGATGAAATGGTTAAATTCTTCTATGAAAATTTTGACACAACACTCTTCTATTGTTTCCGCAACTATTGCAAGTTAAACTTCTCCAAAAGAACCTACAAAACTTTAGATTTACTTTAATAAGTAAACCTCTGTCTGAAACAAGCACTTTCTACAGGTGACTTTTACATATGCAACTTTAAACAGTTGGTTCTCACAAAATATAACCTGTTTAATGAAATGCCTTTAGATATAGATGGCTTGCCTTCCAAATTAGATTTTGACTTCTGATTTGTGTAAAACTTTACACTATGCAGTGAGAGCTGATCAATTCTTTGATCATTGAGATTGCGCCTATTTCAGAAGACACTTATCACTTCTTCACATACAAATGTTCCTACTTACAATTCTCTCAGCCTAATTACAATTAGACCCTCAAATCTTGAGAGTCTAATTGTAATCAGACTGAGAGAATTAACTATGGACTATGAAATCTAGAAAAGGATTTTTGAAATGATCAAACACAGAAGGAGAAATGGAGAAAAGATCACACCACAGATTTCAGAAGTTTTCTTCTATTCTCATGGAAAACATCTCATTGATGAAGCTCATAAATTCATCACACTATATCTTCTTCTACTCATCTATATTTGTTCTATATCTCTTCTCTCATATATTTCCCGACTCTATACTAGTATATATAGACATATATGTACAAACTCGTCACCATTACAAAGACATAAGTGAACTAATTACATGCTTAATGTACATGTATATACAAATCACTATTCTCTGATTCTCCTCTTTCCTTCATGCTCCATTCTTTGTTCTTTTCTTCATCTTCACTCTTCAATCTTCATTGTAATGATTAGTTAATGATTGTCCTGCTCCAACAACTAAACCTAATAATTATCAAAATATGCTATTGGAAATTGCTCCATGAGTCGTGACATTCATTTTTTTATAATCATTGATATTTCATTGGAACTTCATCTTTGTTTAAGTTGATGTGATTCTGACATAATGCTAGATCTATGCCATTTAAGTGTGTATGAGAGGGTAGAGACACATCTATATATTGAAGTGGTATGATCGCAATGCACCACGTTGTATTCTTCTTTGGGGGAGCTTCACAATGATGCCCTCATAATAGAAAATTGAGCTTCAACAGGGAGCACACTACTCTGCATAGACTTGTAGAAAATATAGTACTACACATTACAGAGAGACCACATCTCACAGTTCCCAGGTAACGCGATCAAAATTACCATCCATGGATCGACCACTATATGTTTTATTACCGAGCATATACAAAAGTGTCCGGCATCCATTTGGCCTTTTACATGGACAATAATGGTGAAAATCTCCCACTAAAGGCCAATATGGCCAAAGTGAACTATGGGAGATAATAAAGAATGATAAAGGATACCTAAGTGTAAGTATAAAAACTATATCTCCCACTTGATTTTACACAATGTACAAGTAACTATGCAAGTTCATTAATCAAGTGAATCCCATTAGGTGACAACAATGTTGAAAGCTATCGTATGGTAGATCTTTAGTCAAAGCATCCTGTCTTTCTCCTTTACCTTATGTAATATCTATCTCATTGTAGCATTAGGGACTTGATGACTCAGAAAAAGGAAAGGAATCACTTTAAAATTGTCAATCCAAGAACAAGCTTACTCGATTGGTGCTTAGAGACTAATGCATCACAAACCACAAATCAATCACTTAAAAACGATGTATGCAAGAACTAAACAAGAAATCCATATTGAGTTGAAGTGAAAAGTAAGATAAAATAACACGACTTTTTGAGAACATAATTTTTTTGTACAATCAAAATGGAAAACTTCAAATGCTCATAACTTCCTCATACATGCACCAAATTGAGTGATGCAAGTCCGTTTTCCATGCCATTTTTTCCTAAAGAATTCAGATATGGTAACGAAAAGTACTTATCTTGCATGTATGCACAAACACGCTCATTTCTTGCTCAGAAAACTTTCTGTAAGCTAGGAAAACTTCAAATTACAATAGCAAAGACTCAACATAGACTTCACAAACATGTTCCAACAACATTGAGAGTAGAATGATCAACCAAACTCCACACAACTCACCACACAAGACACAATGCAAAGATGTCATGATGAAGAAGAAGTTAAAGAGCCAAGAAAGCACTCAATTCATCAAGAGAAAAGCTACAAAAGACAGAGCCCCCTTTTTTCATTCAAGTTCGTGCTTTTATAATTGATTCTAGAGAATCATGATTTTTTGCCTTTCCTTGACTTTTCAGCTAATGTGCGGCGTACTTATTGACTTATAGAGAGACTCTAATGTAATTCTAGGAAGAATCTTCTTGAGTTTTACAAAATTTAGAGCTCATGGAGGCTATGTACAAGGGAAAAGTAGGGCTAAACATCTTCTGTCAACATCCTTCCACTCCTAAACCCTTTGATGTCCTCATCAAAATAGTACATACAACTCCTAGGTTGTCAGTTTTCTTGGGCCTATTGTCTATTGTACATCTCTTGAAGCCTTTGATACTTTTGTCTTTCCTTTGAATTGGTATTATTGATGAGTTCTATCATCACTTTCCTCGAATTAATAGCGGCTTTTGGGGCATCTAATGTGTTCATACTTTGATGTTCCAAGAATATTCTTTCATATGCTGGAATTCTCACCTCGGGACCTATAGATACTCATCCAAAAATCTTTGAGTCCATTTGAAAGGAGCCAGTTGAGAACGCATCTTCAAATGTTTGTAAGTAAATACTTTGCATAAAAATAAAATATGCCATCAGACATTGTCTATTTGGCATCTGAGTAAGATCAAACAACAGCATATCGACACCAAAATGGAAGCCCAAAAAGTTTAGGCTCTTGATGTTGACCTCTGAGAAGTTTTCCAAGCATGTCTTTACTATTGTAAGTATTCTTATCTGTACAAGTATGATGTAATCTTGGACTTCATGCATGTTAGACAAAAATGCTTCTATGACACTCAACATGTAGGATTTGGTTGGACATCCACCTTGTGGAGGACCTGCTAACTTAGCAAAATTTAGCGAGACCTTTGGGTGTTGTCCGCTTCTTCGCTGCTTGCAAAAAGTAACCCAGCCCTGCATCATACACACGAGCATATGCTAGATTTAACTTCAAGCTCGCTGTAGCTCAGTGATGAGTGGCACCTCCTTTAATGTCAATCCGGGAAGACGTGAGGATGGTATGAAGACCTCGAGCAAGTGGCGGCACAAGTGCGTGAGTGAGAAGCACACAAACATGCACACACATACACACACACACGCGCGCACACACGGCAAGACAAAGAGTGAGAAGCAATGGAGTTCTTAGATTACTTTCAAAAAGCTCTTACAAGTTCATTTCAATTACAAGCTAACCTCAAAAATGAGCTCTCTAGCTCCTTTTATAGTTTTTGACTAGCTTTGGCCCTGTCCAGACCTAGTGTCCGGCCTAGTTAAAAATTAGGTTCCAGGGCTTATTTGAGGGCTCAAACGAGATCTAAAAAATACGAAAATTGGCAGGTAGATACTTCTAAGGCTCCTCAAGCTCAAGGACTCCTTGGCTTGCACAAAATGGAGCTACAAAAATATGAAATGGTATTTACAATGGTGTTTAGTGATTAAAATCACTATTTGTGTAGGGATTTTCTCTGTTGAATTGTCATACACCTCTTTGAGCTCCCTACTTGCTCTTTCTTCTTGTGTGCTCAACTCCTTGATGTCTGAAAAATTTAGATGGCCTATTTGCCAGATCTTCTTTGACTGCCATGTCTGCTTGTGCTGTCCCTTCGCTCTGACTCTCTTCGTCTTGTGGCTCCTTCGGTTCCCCGACTGCTGCCAACACCCCCCCCCACTCTCGCGTCTGTCGCCCCTGACAGACCCTTGTCTAGAGGGTTTTTGAACATAATATTGGATGACATCGGAGGCTAGGTGGTGTTCTTCTAGTCGTAAGCCGCGTGCTAGATCTGTGAGCAAATCATCCCAATTCACAGGTCCGGGAACATCTGGATGAGGCACCCTCAATTGTTCTGAGTGAATAGTTCTCTCCACAGCAAATAATTGGAGGAGATGTGATGGTCTGGGTATAAAGATTTCGGAGTGATATTCCCAGAATCCTGTGATGAACATCTCCTCAAATGTCTGTTTAAAGCAGGCTGGGAGGTACTTGATTCTGGCATGCCAAGCATATATTACTTCAATTGATGGGGTGGTACTCATATCGTACACCAGATCCTGGTTTCCTGTCACGAAGCCTGCTCCTGAGAAGTGGGGGTCCTTAATGTTCTTAAACGTCCTGAAAGTGATCAGCATTAATTCAAATATTTTCATACACATATGGGCCATCACATCGGGATTATTGCGTAGCCAAATGCTCCAGTGACGGATTGTAGAAATCATGTAGTTCACCGTGGGGGGTCCTCGTGGAGGTGCTAGATAAACATAATTTAACCATTTTGCGCAGGCTTTGATGTCTCTGACGGCAATAGTGAATTCAGGCCAGGTGCGTCTTTGAAGAACTGGAACGTAACAAGGATTATATTTAATAAACAACGGCATATTATTCCAGGTTCGGACCATTTCAGGATATGTTTCCAAAAGCCTGATCCTCCAGGTGGGTTGATGGATGGACCCACGCTTAGCACTTTCCGGTATATCATCTAGACCAAATTGTGTAGCAAATGTGGGAGGCTTGCCGCATTGTCGTTGAATCTCGGCGTTGTAATCGGCCAAAAGTATGCAGTATGGCACATATTGGTCATTATTGGTGCCGATCCATCTATGATGAGACATGCTTCTGAAATATTCTGACTTTATGACAGTTTCTTCTAGGTTCGCTAGTGATTGGATCTGAATGGCCACCCGTTCTTCATGGGTGTTCGCTGTCTTTTCCAGTGTCTGAAGCCACTCAGGTGCTTCCACTTCCAAGGTGTCTAGTCCCTCTGAGGTTTGTTGCCCTCCAGGCATCGGCATAGGAACATACGGTTCCTCGTACGAATCATCTACCTCAATAGGGACCAACTCTTCTGGCTCTGGTTCTACTACTGGAGAGGGTTGCCTCTCGTATGTCAGTAACCTCTTTTGTAATTCTACCACCTGCTCAGTTAAGGCCTTTACCTCGTCTGAGGTAGAGGTTGATGGGACACTCTTCGGTTGTTCTTCCTGTTCCTTAAGTCTGCTCCGTAGTGTGTCACGTTCTATTTCCAAGTCATCATGGGCTTCCAAAAGATCTGCATAGCTTTCCAGAATGGTTTTCATCGTCTCCGAGGGAACTGCTTTGAACTGCTCTGGATCTATCTCGTGGGGAGAGCCTTCCATTGCCGCTTCCAGATTCTCTTCATTTTGTTTCTGCAGTCTCTTGTTCTCTTCAAGTGCTGTGGCCATATGTTTCCTGAGTAACACCAAGTTACGTCTGACTTGTAGGTTATCGGCCTGGTATACTTCGAGCAAGGCTTCTAGTTGTTTGACGCCTGATTCTTTCGATGGTTGGGGTGCCTCTAGTAGTGTTTGGTGAGCCTGCTCAAGCGTTGTATAACGTTGATTCACATTTGCATTTTCTTCTTCAAGAATTGTAAGTTGCCTTTGTAAGTTCTGGTGATTTGTTGTCAGTTGTTGATATCGGCCGTCCAGAGCTCTGTACTCATTCTGAAGTTGATAGACACATTGATTTAAAGCTAGGAATATACTATGTACATTAAATGATGCAGGGAGGGGTGAAGATGCAAGGGGAATGGGGGCGGGAAAGGGAGTTGTGAATGATGTGGATGCAAGTGGAGATGTGGGTGGAGGGGGTATGGGAGATGGAGGTGGCATGGGGGGAGGGAGCGGTGCAGTGGCAGGAGATGTTTCCATAGTGTCAAATGTTTGAGTGACCGTGTAGATGGGGATCGTGGGTGGGGTGGATGTGACGTTAGTGAAGAGAGTGGTGAAAGTGGGCATGGTGACTCCCCCGAATTGGATTCCCGGAGAGAGTGGAATTCCCATGACGATTGTGGTGGTAGTGGACGTGGTGGTGATAGTGTCATGTGGTGGAGTGAGTTGTGTAGTGAGAGGTGGGGAGGGTGGTGACAGTGGTGCTTCCTGATGTTTGTCTGCTTGCGTTGTATCTCCTGGTGCTGATACGTTGATATGAATTTGTTTCCCAGACCTCATGGGACGGGCGGGAACTCCTTTCTCAAATCGGTGAATGTAGGCCATTGCCTCATGAATGGCCTCATCCAATCCTACTGCATCGGCATGTAGGTTGATGGACTCGATGAACATATCATCCACACCTTCCTCTGCCAGCAATTGGTTCATGAGTTTCTTGCCTGCTTCAAGTGACATTTTATGCTGTTCTTGAACTAGCTGCATAGTTCGATATAGTCTTTTTATTTGTGCCGAATATGCGGGGGCACTTGCTAACTCTGAAAGTTCATCATACTCTTGTTCTTCGTAGGCTTCTTCCTCTTGTTCGGTCTCTTGTTCATCGACGTCGACTTCTACAACTTGCGGTCGGGTGGGGGCTGACGTTGTTGTATGGGTTTGTGGTTCTTGAGCTCGCTCTGTTTTCGTTTCGAGATTAGAGTCGTAGATTAGTCTAGCCACTTCTTCATTAGTGAGATCATTGAGAGTAAAGCCCTGTGGAAATTCCAAGTCCGATGGGACGGGTGGAAACACCAGATTGGGTCCCTCTGTACTTGGTCTTGGTAGCCGAATGGTGAATGGTCTAATGCGTCGTGTCTGGGGAGGGGTAATTTCTGGTGTAGTGGTGGCTCCCCTTGGTTGAGCGCAAGGTAATTGGACTCCCCCTCTCATCTTCTTTGATGGAGGACCTGCCGCTGATAGCCTTCTCTGGAATTCCTGGGCCCGGGACCATACGAGTGCCCGCTGAATAGGCACGTCATAGGCTAGACATCGATAGATTATCTTGGTTAGAGCACAACATCCATGAAGCACATTTTTCTGCTTCTTGTTCCACCGTTGATGGGCTAGGTGAATCTGATCTATGATCCAATGTGGTACGTTGATAGGGAGGCTTTCTGTCTCTGCCAAATGCAAGCTAAACCATATCTTCTTTGGGGGCATGGTGAATCTTTCCTGGGCGGGGAAAGCAAAATGCTGCATGACGGTCCGTAGGTGAAGAGCGATGGTCGGTGTCATTGCTACCATATCCTTCAGCTTATTGAGATCTTTATGTTTCATTCTGCCTGGAACCATTGTTTCCTTTTCAGTAGGAATGTGCATACCATACATGCCCAATGCTTCTCGTACCAGTTTGAGGGTCAGTTTGAATCTTTTAAGTTCGTGGCCCGGCAATAGTGAGGGTAACACAAAAGTGCTGTCGCCTCCCTTGGCCCTGCTAGGAGTGATGGTACTGATAAGATAAGAACAACGTAAGAAATCTGGCTTCGGTAAGTGGGCCCTGAAATAACTGTCCAGGCCAGCTCTGGTCCATACCGAACGCATTACTTCGGCATTTTGATAGCTCTCAAATTCGCGCGTGAAAAAAATGGTAGCGTCCCCATTTACCATTAAACTCCAATTCAGCTTCCCAAAAATAGGTTCCATCACCCAATGGTCCTGCAACATCACTGAACCAATGAGCGTGTTTGCCCACCTGAGAGGTGTGTCCCTGAGGAGGATCCTGAATTGGGAGCACATGCACAGCTTGAAGTTCTTGCGGTCTTTCGGTGAGATGTGGTTCGAGGAGGAGTGTTTCTATATCCACAATCTGTGCGCTGGATCCGGCGTGAGAACTGGCACCTCCGGCTTCTGCCATGGCCCTGCTTGCTTGTTGGTTCTGTGAGAATATAGAACCAGGTGTTAACATCGTAATGGACAGAATAAACCTGTTGTTGTCCCCGTTACAACATTAACATGAGGTAGATGATGAGTCAGTGGTTAGTAAGTGCACGATGACAGTGTGTGTAGTTAATGCCTGGATAGTCCTAGGAGCTAGATGGAAAGATGCACTGTCTGACTAATGCAGTTAGTAAGTGGAGATGAATTCACAGATTGGGGTCGGGGGGTTTATTACAAGTCTTAGGTTGCCAAACACCATGAATGGCTTTTGGTCTTGGTTTTGTGGAGATTCGGGAGGGTTGCATGAGTAATTCTACTGGGAGTTGTTGTGTCATCGGGACCCATTTACGAGTGAGTCTGTGCGTGCTTCTAGGTGGTAGTGTGTTCGAGTGTATCAGACAAGAGTGGGTGGCGGCTGCTTGAGCGAGTGAACCCTGTCGTGTATGATGTGAATTGTGTGGGAATAGTGGGGCCCGCAAGCAAGCCTTAGGCACCCAAATTTGTCTTGATTGTGGGTCAGCCTTCATCGACTTCTTGGGTACCCAAATGGATTTCACTTTCTCAACAGAGGTTTTAGGAGTCCTCTTATTAGCATCAAGTCGTTGATTACTAATAGGAAGTTGAGACCGTTGTTGCAGCTTAGTTACGGCCGGCAGCTCGTCTTTCCGCACCCACATTTGTTTCATCGGCTGAGTTGTTCTGCTTCGCGCGTTCTTTTGGTCTCTCGCCTGGAGAATCTTGAGTGATTGATCTGCCCTTAGTTGCTGCCTCCTTCTGGCCTTTGGAAAAGAAGAGAGTTCCATTGTGGTTCTGGCTCCTTCTTTGAGATCTTCGTTCTTCTGTATCACATAGCCTTGGACAAGAACAACATGGTCAACTTCATGTGTACCCCTGGAGGGACCAGGAGTCTGTGCCTTTTCTAGTTCCTTGAGTGCTCCATTATTTAACTCAATTGTAACTCTAGTTTGATTCACCCATACCTGAAGAAGTCCACTTCTTAGGTTTAAGTTGACTGCTTGGTCATAGATCCAGTCTTGACCCAAGACAAGGGGTTCAGTGAGGTCCTCATCTTGACATACTAGTACTTTAACTGTCATTGCCTCATCATGAATATAGAGGGGAAGTTCCACCTCACCCATGCAAGGGGTTTCCACGCCTCCCAATCCTATGAGATATGCTTCCATAGGATTGACAGTTAATTGCAACTCTTGACAGTAAGACAATTTAACAGCACTAGTGGCTGCACCTGAGTCAATCAAGGCTCTTACAGTCCTTGCACTCTTTCCTTGTCCTATATCTAAGGTTATGAAAGGACGTCGATCAGTTATCCTATGTGAGCTAACACCTGAAACTTCACACATAGCCACGTTATATCCTTGATCTGCATATGCATCTTGCCTAGGGTGCTCTCTACCTTGTCTTCTTAATTTCATTCTTCGTATGCGCTCTAGGGCTTCTGCTTGAGCTTCTTCTCGAATTCGCTTTTCTTCCTCTTTGCGTTTCTTAGCAGTATTGAGTCGACTTAGCATTTCCTCTGTGAGAGGTTCCTGATACAACTTGACTCTGCATCCGCTGATATAACTTGGGAGAACATCGCCTTCTAATGTGGCTAGTTGCACTACTCCACTTGTTGAGATTCTGTTAATGATCATGGGTCCGTAGCCTCTCTTCTCCAGTTTCCTCGCATGTTGCTTCAATGTGTAGACTAGAACTAAGTCGCCTGCCTTTAAACCTTTATCCTTAACGTGGGCATCAAAGTATGCCTTCTGTCGTCTCTTTGCTGCATATATCCCTGCAGCTGCCCTCAGTCTTGTTTCTCCTAATCGTTCCAGGTCAAAAAGTCTAGAGGATAGTTCATGACCCGTCCATTCGTGCTCTTGTGCTACTTTCAATGTAGGTATTAAGAAGTCCAAAGGTAGCACGACGTTTTGGCCAAATACCATCTGAAAGGGGGTGGCTTGGAGTACCGTTTTGTAGGCGACTCGGTATGCCCAAACAGCATGGTGTAGCTGTTTATCCCAATCAGAGCGTTTATTGTTCACTAATTTCGTCAGTACATTGCATAGAATCTTGTTTGTGCTTTCGGCTTGCCCATTAGCTTGTGGGTGATAGGGGGCAGATTTCTTATGTACTACCAAGAATTCTTGGAGCAGATTTTCAATAACTTCATTCAAGAAGTGAATACCTCTATCGCTAACTAGCTCTATAGGTAGCCCGTATCTAGTGAACACATTCTCAAATAAAAACTTAGCTGTTGTTTGAGCATCGTTCTTCGTTGTGGCTTTTACCTCTACCCACTTTGTTAGATAGTCTGTCGCAACAATGATATATTCTGCATGGGAACCCTTAGCTGGGGGATTAATAGGACCTACGAAGTCTATTCCCAACTTAGAGAATGCACGTCCACCCATCATAGGTTTCAGTGGCATCTCATCTTTACGTATAGGATATTGAGTTCTCTGACAGACATCACAGCGTTTCACATAGGTATGTGCATCCATGTGAAGGGTCGGCCACCAAAAACCCGCAAATAGTATTGCCTTGATCACCCGATCTGGTCCAAAGTGTCCTCCTGCTACACCTTGGTGAGCAGTGTCCAAGATCTTGAGATACTCACTCTCATGGACACACAGTCTCATGTAGCCATCTTTACCACGTTTGTATAGATTATCACCAATAAGTGAGTAATCCTGGGCTTCTTGTTCTAAACTCCTTTTCCTAGCCAGAGTCATGTTTGGAGGGAATGTTTTCGTCCTTAGGAAGGATACTAGTGGTTCACTCCAATCTGGCACTATGGACACTTGATAAAGAGTGGCATGTTCCACAGGTGGTTTAGTGCAACAGATTGGGCATTCCTTGCACAACTTTTGGACATCAGCTTCCATAGTTGGCCAATGTACTCCGAGTCTCCTTAGTGTCTGTAAGGTTCGTTGCTTTGAGTAGTGTTGCTCTAATGCACCTACATGTGCTAAATGCAACCATTTTTTGTACTCATCCTCTTCCACACAACAAGCCAAGATTCCTTGATCTGTGTGCTTGTACATACTTCCTGCCATGATGTGATATTTTTGGGCTTTTACTACCTCTCTATCCTGTGTGGCTATTACCGGGTGGTTAGGCCCGTACGTCAATACTGGCACTAATGGCTTAGCCCACTGCGGTACAACTTCCAAATTAAACAAGTAAGCATCAGGAAGATCATCTGATACTCCTTGTGGGGCTTCTCCCGATGTGAGCCTAGAAAGGTGATCTGCTCTCAAATGAGTCTTCCCCTTCCTTACCACAACCTCGAAATCATATTCCATTAGCAAGAGAAACCATCTTACTAATCTTCCTGTATTGCATGGCTTATTTACGAGGTATAGCAATGCCTGATGATCAGTAAAAAATTTAAACTTATTTGCAAGCAAATAGTGTCTAAATTTCTTGACTGCATATACCATGCCTAAGCCTTCTCTCTCAGTAGTGGTGTAATTTCGTTCAGCTGCATTCAATTGTCGACTAGCATAGGCAATTGGAAGATCCATATTACCTTCACCAGTAGGTTGAGCAAGCACACATCCAATGGCATAATTGGATGCATCCACATGAACATGGAAAGGCTTATTCCAATCTGGCGTGGTCAAGATTGGTGCTGAACATAACCTTCGTTTAAGCTCCTGGAAGGAATTCTCACATTCATCAGTCCACTCAAAGTTTGTCAGAAGTCCGTACATGGGCTTTGCAATGACAACATACATGTGAATGAACCGACGGTAGTAACCACAATGTCCCATGAAAGCTTGTACTTCCTTGACATTCCTTGGCCTAGGTAGCTCTGCTATGGCTCTCACTTTCTCTTCGTCAGTAGATATGCCATTCTTTGACACTATGTGCCCTAGAATCTTGCCTTGCCTGACCATGAAAACACACTTTTCTGGGTTTAGGCACACTTGATATTCTCTACATTTGTCAAAGATTTGTCTCAGTTCAGGAATATGGGTTTGTCTGATGTTGGAATGAGCACAAAGGTCATCAACATAGACTTCTAAGTTTTTCCTCAGGAACTCCTTAAATACATGGCACATTAGTCTCTGGAAGGTAGCTGTTGCATTGGTAAGCCCAAATGGCATTACACGAAAGGCAAATATACCCCACTCTGTGGCAAAAGCTGTTTTATGCTGATCTTCTGGAGCTATGGCTACTTGATTGTAGCCCGAAAATCCATCGAGGAAGCTGTACACTTCCTTGCCTGCTACTCTTTCTAAGAGATGTTCTGTGATGGGAAGCGGATAGTTATCTCGAATTGTGGCTGCATTGACCTTCTTCAAGTTAATGCATACACGCAGCTTGCCATTCTTCTTGGGCACCACTACGATGGGGGATACCCACTCAGTGTGCTCAATTTCATAGATAAATCCAGCTTCAACCAGTCTATCTATCTCTTCTTTGATCTTAGCAGTGTAATTATCGTTATATGTATAGGGCTTTTGCTTAGAGGGTTTGGCATCTGAGGTCATGGGGATAGTGTGTGAGCATATGTCAGGGTCAACACCCTTCAAATCCTTGTAACTCCAAGCGAATACATCTCTGTATTCTCTTAGCAAGGCTATTAACACCTGCTCTTCTTCCACTGTTAGGTCATGGCCTATGTACGTGCATCTCTCCTCTCCTTCTTCTAGGGCCACTACTATTTTCTTGGTGGTTTCTTTGTTATCATAGGCCTCTCCTGATTGTGCCTCTCGTTTAGGCATTCTTATCATGACCCTCCTGTCATCTATCTCATACTTCTTAAAATTTTCTGGGACCTCAAACAAAGATTCTTCCTCTTCTGGTGAGACTTCTCTCTTCTTTCGTTTCTTTCCTTCTTCCTTCGGGGTCACATGTGTGGCTAATCTTACATCGTTTGTAAGCTCTCCATGCCTCTGGGGTTGAAATTCTACTTCATGGAAGTATTCTTCATCTGATGCAAAAGGTGGGTCCATAATGATTGACTCTAGATCGGAGTCACTTGCATCCTCAAATGCATCAGGGCTAGGTTCGCATTCTTCTAGAACTGCCTCTCCCATGATTGGCTCTATGGAGAAGACTGAAATGTCATAGCCATCCTCATCACAGTGGGGTGTCCATTGTTCTTCATTGATGGCCACATCCATTGTTGCTAGGATTTCTGCCCAGCCGTGGGGTTCAAATTCTTCGTTAGGAAAGACTACAGGTGCATAGGCTGGGTCTTGAATGGGTCTATGTGTTTCGTTTGCACCTATTTCTTTGGCCTTTTCTCTCTTCTCTTCCTCTACTGCTACTTTGCACATCCATAAGTGAGTGTCTTCATGCATCCATGAGGATCCTGATCCTATGGAATGCACAGACTCAGTCTCATCTTTGGCTCTATGGATGGGATTCCATTGAATAGGTGGTACATCTCTATGAGAGTAATCCTTAAGATTGACTTTGGTCGTAACACCTAAGTGCTGCAGGTACAAAGAATTGGTTCCCCAATCCTGTACCACTTGCAACTGTCGCATAAAAGGTCGTCCCAAGATCATCTCATAGGCATGATTTTTGCTGAAGTCACATATGGCAAATGTGTGCTCAAACTCGACACCACAGGTGGTGAGAGTTATTCCTTCTAGCAATCCTAAGGGTCTCTCAATATGACCATCGGCCATCTGCAATTTCATTCTCGTTGGCCTGAGTGCTGGCTTGCCCCAACGCTTCCATAGGGAAGTGGTGGCAATTGCAACTCCTGCACCTGAGTTCAAAATTGCCTTGGTGGTGTACTCCTGGTAGGTAATGGGAAGATAGGTGTTCCCTTCTTCACCTTCACACATATCTCCTATCTTATCCAAGGGTATCTCTGGCACTGTTCTATGTGATCCTACCTGGGAACGAGGTTTTGCTATCTCGGGCACTTGATTGGCTACATGTTTCCACACTTCTGGTCTAACCTTAAGCAGCTTTTCCAAAGTGAGATTGCACTGCACTTTGGTGTTCTTTACTACCTCTGTGTTCCTAGGTATGACTGAATCTTCGTTTCTTACCATGACTGTAGGTGCTCTCATACAGGTGGACTTTGCTTCCCATGGGCCTGTGAAATGGGGTAGTTCTTGTAAAGAATTAGACTCGAAGTCTAATCTTTCTTGAGATTGGGTACTCTCTTGCTCTCCATAAATGGATGGGATGTCTTGTGGGAATTGGTCATGTGCATCATCCACAAGTTCAATGGGAGGAGGGACTTCACTTTCTTTAGCCCATTTGTCTTCTTGAATCTCGCGTAGGAATTCTGGTGTGAACCGATTCATAGAAGATGATGTGTCTGGCTCCGTAGAGTTAGGCACATAGGCTTCAGGCACATAGGCTTCCTGAGCAGGAATGCTTACTCTTTCACTTGCCTTGCCCTTGTGTTGAGAGGCTGGTTCCTTTTCTGATTGTGCAATCAGCTTCTCTATTCTTTCTAGGGAGGGGGGGTTGTCTGGTTCAGTGGAATTGGGCACATAAGCTTTCGGTGGGGGATGGGTCATGTTTTTGCTTGCGTTATCTCTTTCTTGATTTTCTTCTTCCTTGGCAGATCTTGCAATTATGCCCTCTAACTTCTCTAGAAGTCCATCCAAGTGTAATTGTGTCTTGGCTGAGCCCGAGTAATTGACAAGGCGACTGGCTTCAAACATAGTCTGAGCCAATGTGAC
Source organism: Ceratopteris richardii (assembly GCA_020310875.1). Taxonomy (NCBI): domain Eukaryota; kingdom Viridiplantae; phylum Streptophyta; class Polypodiopsida; order Polypodiales; family Pteridaceae; genus Ceratopteris; species Ceratopteris richardii. The sequence goes on along the minus strand of CM035433.1, from coordinate 8,152,675 downwards.
CATTTTTCGCGCAAAGCTTGGTTCTTTCTATCTCTAGGTCAGCTCTAGGGTAACACTTGTCATGATCCGTGACATTTGGCCCTTCTTGGATTCTGGCCTGATATGCTTTAAGCATCATGTCTATGTCTTCAGGAGTGGGATCAGCTAATACTGATCCTACTCTAGGGGGTGGTGGAATCGTATGAGGTGGGTTGGAAGGTGGCGGGTCGGATGGCGATGGGAATGATGGTGGTGGGGTAGTGTGCGAGGGAGTTTGAGATGTGAGTTCAGTTATCCTGGCTTTGGTTTCTCTTATGCTTTCCTCAAGTTCACTCATCTTTTTAGCCCATTGTCTTTTCATTCTTTCCCGACTATCTTTCCATGCTCTAGTCCTTTTCTTTGTCATGCTCTCGGTTTCACTAGCCTCTGGGTTCTTATCCTGGTTTACTCCTTGGTTCTGTTGCAATGCCTGAGCTCTAGTCACTACCTGTACTGGTGCGGTGTGTTGGAGAAACACTCACTAATTAGACATATATTTGAAGGTCAAATCTTAGGAAGAAAACCCCATGCCTATGTGAAGGGACAAATTCACAAGTGTATCATACTTGTAAAGTTAGTTCACTTTAGTTCTAGAAGTTTTTTAAAAATCACGGGAATGAGAAAATCTATATAAGTTAGTTTGTATCAACTGACGCGGTGAGAGAGAAAGTGAGAAGAACTCATTTTTGTATGACTGAGTATAGTCGAGCTTCTCTGAGTGAGAAAGCATTTTGTAAAACTTCTGAGTTTTTATAGTTATGAGAAGAACTGAGTAAAGTTCTGTGTATGAGCCTCTCTCCATCATCTCCATGATTACCTACTGTGTGATGAGTTACAAAGATCAAGTTTTCCAAGCAACTCGATGCCTGGCATCGAATCTCTGTTGATAAGTCATATTTTCTTTTATATTTTTCATTCAGTACTGAAGTGTTTAAAAAACATGCTGTTGTTGGAGCAACTCGATGCCTGGCATCGAATTCCAGTTGGTAAGTCATATTCTATGTGTGCATGAAATCACCTCTAGTTTTGGTGTCCAAAAGGTCAAGACTTTATGCGGGAAGTCGATGCCCGACATCGAATCCCTGCTGAAAAGTGGCCAAAAACACTCCAAGTCGATGCCCGGCATCGAATTCTCGTTGCAAGTCGATGCTAGGCATCGAATTCTAATTTTAAACAGGCGCTCTTACTAAAACAGGCAAGTTTTCCAGTTTTGGAAGGTCATACATGGTCATCTTGTGAGGGCCATAACTTGAGTTCTAGAGCTCCGTTTGATGCATATGATAGCTTGTTGGAAAGCTCTACTCTTCTAGTTTCAGCCTATAAAGTTTCATCAAGAAATAATACTTGAGCTAGGAGAAATTAGCAAAATACTGAAGGTATGTCATTTCAGTGACTAGGAATTTCTGTAGAAGCAAAGTTCTCACTTTAGGCTATCATTTCTCAAAGTTTGGAGTGGCAATGAGTTGATGGTGACCATAGAGGTGTTCTAGTGTCACATTAATTCATTTCTTGTGGTGTTTTATACATCAACAAGTGGTATCAGAGCAGAAAGATTCTCGAGAGCAGAAGACGACAAAGGTACGAGAAGTTTTGTAAAGTTTTCCATTAAAGTTTGAAAGGTGAAGCATTTGAAGACACAAGGCATCAAAAGATTACTTTCGAAGTATCCTCATACACAAAGAACTTCAAAAGGTATTATCCTTTATCCTTTAAGCTCACAGGTTGCAGCAGAAGGAAAGAACTATGGCAGATCATATCTCCATTGACAAACTGGACAGAGATAATTACCCCGCATGGGTAATGAGAATGGAAGCCTTACTTATGAGTAAGGATCTCATGGTATATGTAACAGGTGAAGAAGAGAAGCCAGTATTTGAAGATGAAAGCCGACCAAAGAAAGAAGAACTTGATGCTTTAAAGCATTGGCAGAAGAAGGATGCAAGTGCAAAAGCCTACATCTACAATACAATCTCAGATCATTTGCTACCACACATCAGAGGATTGGAATCATGAGAAGATATATGGAATGCATTGGAATATCATTTCCAAAGCACTACTAAAGCACGGAAAGCAAGTCTATGGTCAGAGTTTACAACATTCAAGAAGAAGCCAAGTCAAACCATTAGTGATTATGTCACTAAGATGAAGGATCTAGCAGATAGTCTTGGATCCATAGATGAAGATGTTGAAGATCACAGATTGATTGCTCAACTACTTGCAGGCTTGAGAGGGGATGAAAGGTGGAAACCTTTTGTCTTATCAACAGAACTTTCATTAAATCATTATGTTCCAGATTTGAACCAGTTGCTTGGTTTGATGCTCACATATGAGCAAGACTTGAAGGGAGATGGAGATAAAGGTCAAAGTTCTGCAATGTACATGAAGAATAAGAAGAAAGGAGATAAAGGTAAAGCAAAGGATGAAGAGGAGTCTAATTCTCAAGCTTATTATGCAAGAGGTAAAGGCACTGGCAGAGGAAGAGCAAGAGGTTTTGGAAGAGGAAGAGGTAATCAAAATAACAACAAAAAGGCTTGCTGGATCTGTGGATTGAGTAATCATTTGGCTCATGACTGTTGGCACAACCAACAAGGATCAAACCAGAATCAAAACAACAATAGCAGAGGTCGAGGTGGAAGATATCAAAGTAATTTCCAAAGAGGTAGACAAAGTCAAAGAGGAGGCTATGGTAGAGGTGGAGGAAGAAGTTGGGGACAGAATCAATCCTACAACACCACCTACTACAACTATGCAAATGACACACAGAATGAAAGTCATACATCATTGATGATGAATTCAATCAGCACATCAGACAAAGAAGATCTAAAGGTATTTTACATTGACTCTGGATGTTCTAATCATTTGTCAGGAAACATAGAATTGATGTCAGATTTGGAAAAAGGCATTTCTAGTCACACAGTTCAAACTGGTGATAATACAAGACATAGTGTACATTCAATTGGAAAAGTGAAATGCAAGAGTGGAGCAGATTTGCTAACCAATGTTTTGTATGTTCCTACAATACCTAAAAACTTGATTAGTGTGGGACAGATAGTTGAAAAAGGTTTTCAAGTCAGGTTTACAAATGAAGGAGTATTTGTTGAAGATCCAGAGAATGGATATAATCAGATTGTCTCTGGTAAGAAAGAAGGTAGACTCTTTACTTTAAGAGTGCAAGGAAACATTGGTCAAGCTTTGCTCACACATGGTGAAGCAGTGATTACAGAACTTGATCTCTGGCATAAGAGATTAGGTCATTTCAATGAAAGAGGAATTAAAGCTATGGTTGCTAATCAGTCTGTACTAGGATTACCAAATGTGCAAAGTCAACATATGGTTTATAAATGTGAAGCATGTCAAATGGGTAAAGCACACAGGTTACCATTTCAAAAGAAAGGATTCAAACATGATGGAGTACTTGAGCTCATTCATACAGATGTATGGGGACCAACAAAAGAAGGATCTATCAGTGGCTCAAGGTATTATGTTCTTTTCATTGATGATGCTACAAGATGGATAACATTATATGTTTTGAAGGAAAGATCAGAAGTGTTTGGAGCTTTCAAGCATTTTCATGCATATGCAGAGAGAGTCACAGGTCAAAAGCTTAAGAGACTGAGGTCTGATGGAGGGGGAGAATACTTCTCCCAAGAGTTCAATGATTATCTTTGGAATGCAGGTATTAAGAGAGAAATAACTTGCAGGTATACACCACAACAAAATGGTGTAGCAGAAAGAAGGAACAGGACTCTGGTTGAGTTTGCTAGAGCTATGCTAAAGGAGAAGAATTGTCCAAATTATCTTTGGGCTGAGGCTGTAAATACAGCTACATATCTTGTGAATAGATTACCATGTGCAGCTCTGAATGGAATGACTCCATATGAAGCTTGGTGGGGTAAGAAACCAACACTAGATCATTGTAGAGTGTTTGGATCAATTGCATATGCTTATGTGCCATCACAACTTAGGCATAAACTTGAACCAAAGGCAGAAAAATATGTGTTCATTGGTTATGATGAAAAGCAGATGGGTTACAGGTTGTGGAATCCTTTAACCAAACAATTTTTTGTTTCTAGAGATGTTACATTTGATGAACAGAAAAGTTGGTATGCAGATCAAAGTAATACAGCTGAGGAATTTGAAGAAGAGGTAAGAAGATGTGAGAAAGGAAAATCAATTGTGCAGGTGAATAGAGATGAAGACTATATGCAAGCAAGTACATCCAGAAGTGGATTAACAAGAATGAATGAAGAAGCTCCTATATTTGATGAAGAGGTGTATCCAGAAACTTATGAAGAATGTGAACCAAGAAGGTCAAGCAGGACAAGGAGACAACCAGAAAGGTATTCTTATGATACTTCTTACATAACTCAGAAGAACTATGCATATATGGTCAAAGATGATGAAGAACCTCAGAACTATGATGAAGCTAAAGGTAAAAAGCAATGGGAAGAAGCAATGAAGGAAGAGTTCAATGCACTGGAGGAGAACAAGACATGGGAACTTGTTCCTAAACCAAATGGTAAGAAAGTTATTGGAAATAAATGGGTTTATAAAGTGAAGAAGCTTGCAGATGGAAGTATAGCCAGATACAAAGCTAGATTGGTGGTGAAAGGCTATGCCCAGACTTATGGCATAGATTATGATGAGACATTCAGTCCTGTAGCTAAGATGTCAACTATAAGGACAATTATTGCTATTGCAGCTTCAAAAGGATGGACTCTAAGTCAACTGGATATAAAAAATGCATTCTTGAATGGATACATATCAGATGAGGTATACATGGAACAACCTCAAGGGTTTATAGATTCCAGGTATCCAAATTTTGTTTGCAGGTTGAGAAGAGCATTGTATGGATTGAAGCAAGCTCCAAGAGCTTGGAACTATAGACTGGTGAAGTATCTCAATGACCTTGGATATCAAAGCTCAAAAGCAGATTCAAGTCTACTTATCAAAAGAACAGAGGAAGGTACAATCTACATTTGTATTTATGTAGATGACATTATAATCACAGGTACTTCAGATGAAGGAATCAAGGAGGTAAAGAGATTACTTGAGAAAGAGTTTAAGATCAGTGACCTAGGAAAGTTATCATACTTTCTTGGAATGGAAGTTACTTATACAGATCATGGCATATATGTGTCACAAGAAAGGTATCTTCTGAACTTGTTGAAGAAGTTTGATATGGAAAATTGCAGAGAAGCTTCAACTCCACTTGAAGTTAATCACAAGCTCAGTAAATATGATGGTGCAGACTACAAAGATATGAGGAAGTATCAATCTCTTGTGGGTAGTTTGATTTATGCTACACTAACAAGACCTGATCTTAGTTATGCAGTGGGAGTTTTGTCACAATTCATGCATTGTCCAAAGGACCCACATTGGATTGCAGGTCAAAGAGTTCTCAGATATATCAAAGGAACTATAAAGGAAGGATTATATTATCCTTTTACATCAGATTTGAAGTTGAGAGCCTACAGTGACTCAGACTGGGCAGGTAATCAAGATGACAGGAGATCAACTCATGGTTACATGATATACATTGGTGATAAGCTTGTAAGTTGGTGTTCCAAGAAACAACATACAGTAGCATTATCATCAACTGAAGCAGAGTACAAAGGACTTGTGGAAGCAGCTAAGGAAGTCATATGGATGCAGACATTGTTCAAGAGCTTAGGCATTGATCAAGGTACACCTACAATACATGGAGATAATATGAGTTCACTTTATCTTGCAGCAAATCCAATATTTCATGCAAGGACAAAGCACATAGAGATACAATATCATTTTCTCAGAGAAAAGGTAATGGAGAAGGAGATTGAAGTGGAATACATTTCTACTAAAGATCAATTAGCAGACATAATGACAAAGAGCTTGGATGGTGTGAAGACCAGCAGATTCAAAAGCATGGCAGGAGTAAAAGAAAAGAAGATGATATGAAGAAACAGGGAATGTCAATTAGTGATTGAGGGGGAGCTGTTGGAGAAACACTCACTAATTAGACATATATTTGAAGGTCAAATCTTAGGAAGAAAACCCCATGCCTATGTGAAGGGACAAATTCACAAGTGTATCATACTTGTAAAGTTAGTTCACTTTAGTTCTAGAAGTTTTTTAAAAATCACGGGAATGAGAAAATCTATATAAGTTAGCTTGTATCAACTGACGCGGTGAGAGAGAAAGTGAGAAGAACTCATTTTTGTATGACTGAGTATAGTCGAGCTTCTCTGAGTGAGAAAGCATTTTGTAAAACTTCTGAGTTTTTATAGTTATGAGAAGAACTGAGTAAAGTTCTGTGTATGAGCCTCTCTCCATCATCTCCATGATTACCTACTGTGTGATGAGTTACAAAGATCAAGTTTTCCAAGCAACTCGATGCCTGGCATCGAATCTCTGTTGATAAGTCATATTTTCTTTTATATTTTTCATTCAGTACTGAAGTGTTTAAAAAACATGATGTTGTTGGAGCAACTCGATGCCTGGCATCGAATTCCAGTTGGTAAGTCATATTCTGTGTGCATGAAATCACCTCTAGTTTTGGTGTCCAAAAGGTCAAGACTTTATGCGGGAAGTCGATGCCCGGCATCGAATCCCTGCTGAAAAGTGGCCAAAAACACTCCAAGTCGATGCCCGGCATCGAATTCTCGTTGCAAGTCGATGCTAGGCATCGAATTCTAATTTTAAATAGGCGCTCTTACTAAAACAGGCAAGTTTTCCAGTTTTGGAAGGTCATACATGGTCATCTTGTGAGGGCCATAACTTGAGTTCTAGAGCTCCGTTTGATGCATATGATAGCTTGTTGGAAAGCTCTACTCTTCTAGTTTCAGCCTATAAAGTTTCATCAAGAAATAATACTTGAGCTAGGAGAAATTAGCAAAATACTGAAGGTATGTCATTTCAGTGACTAGGAATTTCTGTAGAAGCAAAGTTCTCACTTTAGGCTATCATTTCTCAAAGTTTGGAGTGGCAATGAGTTGATGGTGACCATAGAGGTGTTCTAGTGTCACATTAATTCATTTCTTGTGGTGTTTTATACATCAACAAGTGGTATCAGAGCAGAAAGATTCTCGAGAGCAGAAGATGACAAAGGTACGAGAAGTTTTGTAAAGTTTTCCATTAAAGTTTGAAAGGTGAAGCATTTGAAGACACAAGGCATCAAAAAATTACTTTCAAAGTATCCTCATACACAAAGAACTTCAAAAGGTATTATCCTTTATCCTTTAAGCTCACAGGTTGCAGCAGAAGGAAAGAACTATGGCAGATCATATCTCCATTGACAAACTGGACAGAGATAATTACCCCGCATGGGTAATGAGAATGGAAGCCTTACTTATGAGTAAGGATCTCATGGTATATGTAACAGGTGAAGAAGAGAAGCCAGTATTTGAAGATGAAAGCCGACCAAAGAAAGAAGAACTTGATGCTTTAAAGCATTGGCAGAAGAAGGATGCAAGTGCAAAAGCCTACATCTACAATACAATCTCAGATCATTTACTACCACACATCAGAGGATTGGAATCATGAGAAGATATATGGAATGCATTGGAATATCATTTCCAAAGCACTACTAAAGCACGGAAAGCAAGTCTATGGTCAGAGTTTACAACATTCAAGAAGAAGCCAAGTCAAACCATTAGTGATTATGTCACTAAGATGAAGGATCTAGCAGATAGTCTTGGATCCATAGATGAAGATGTTGAAGATCACAGATTGATTGCTCAACTACTTGCAGGCTTGAGAGGGGATGAAAGGTGGAAACCTTTTGTCTTATCAACAGAACTTTCATTAAATCATTATGTTCCAGATTTGAACCAGTTGCTTGGTTTGATGCTCACATATGAGCAAGACTTGAAGGGAGATGGAGATAAAGGTCAAAGTTCTGCAATGTACATGAAGAATAAGAAGAAAGGAGATAAAGGTAAAGCAAAGGATGAAGAGGAGTCTAATTCTCAAGCTTATTATGCAAGAGGTAAAGGCACTGGCAGAGGAAGAGCAAGAGGTTTTGGAAGAGGAAGAGGTAATCAAAATAACAACAAAAAGGCTTGCTGGATCTGTGGATTGAGTAATCATTTGGCTCATGACTGTTGGCACAACCAACAAGGATCAAACCAGAATCAAAACAACAATAGCAGAGGTCGAGGTGGAAGGTTGTTGTGGCCTACCATATGGTTGTGGAGGGTACGGGTTCTAGTATCTTCCCTGCTGAGGGTATGGCTGAGGGTAGGGTTGCCTAACCGCCTGCTTGTTGTATGGGCAATCTTGCGCGGTGTGATTGGTGTACCTCCGTTCTATGGTGCAGTACTGGCTATTAGAATTTACTTGGGGTTGAGCCATAATTGGACAGACATTTGCCATATGGTCGCCTCCACAATTATAACATCTTTTTACAGGGGTGAACCTTGGGATTTGTTTACTAGAGACACCTAGTTTCTGAGCAACTTTCTCTGCAAGTTCCTCAATCGATGTGGATTGCGTGGAAGAGAGGCTAGAGGCAGTATCTGAATCTTTGTATATCTTGGAAAGCTCTAACTCCTCCCCTAGGTTATCCTCAATGTCAATACACATGCGTACACACTCTTCTATGGTCCTAGGGTCCTTCAAGTACACATATGATCTTAATTTGGTACTTAGCAATCCATCCAAGAATAAAGCCACTTGCTTAGCTGGTGTGGGTAGCTCAGGGACAGGGCATCTTTCAAGATATTGCCTAAATCTCCTTCGTGCAAGTCTCACGGTCTCTTGAGGGGTTTGCTTGAAGCTGTGAATCAGTGAGGAGGTATTATGTCTTATGCCACTCTTAGAAAATTCAATGATGAAAGCCTCTAGGAGTTGGTCTATGCTCCTGAACTGTCTCTCGTTTAGTGGTTGAAACCATGTCAGGGCAGTGTTCCTAAGGGTTAGACCAAAGGCATTGTACTGCGTGAATAGATCCTCCACTTGTTCAGCTCTCAGGACTTGTCTAAACTCAGCCACATGATCGTATGGATCTCCCGTGCCATCGAAGTAGTTCTTCATGGACTTAACTAGTTGAGTTGGTGTCAAAGTCCTTGTGTGCTCTCTAGGTCGTGGTAGAGGGAACTCATCCGCATTTCTTTGATTCCTGTGAGCTCTAAGTACCTCAGGCTCTACTCTATTTGTTTCCGTCCTCGTTCTTTCTCTGCCCCCTGAGTTGGCAAAGCTCACCTCCGGCCTTTCTCTATGTCTGTCTCTTTGAGTTCCGTGAGCGTGGGAGGTTCCAGCTCCTGGGTGACCAAAGGACACGTTCGATCTCGGTTGGGGGAAAACGAATTCACCCTTCCAAGTGTAAGCATGCCTATCATTTTCTGTAACCACGAAGATCCTCTCTGAGGTGTGATCTAGGTAGGTCACTCTGCCTGGGCTATCAGGATCCTTGAACTCATAGATCATGATTGTTCCTATATCAGTTGGCTGATCAGATTTATACCTCCAAAAGGCTTCGTCAGCTTCTCGATTGAGGAGCAAATCTATGCTCTTATTATCCTGGGGAATCCACTCTGGTGTGATAATCCTAGTGAGAACTGATTTGCCTTGAGGGGTTCTAGGTTCTGTACCCATGTTTCCTTGCTCTAGGTCCCCTAAGTCCGCTTCTGAGATCACATTTCCAAATTCGTCCGTCCTATCTGGGTGACTGGTGACTACGTATATGGTTCCTTCTTTGTCCAAGTATGCTCCGTTTTCAAACTTGACAGCTGGGCACTCTAGTCCAATGGATTGATCAGGATTCTTAATCTGTACCACAGATCTTCCTAGGCCGTCCTCATAGATGCTGGCACCTAATCGGTTGGTCCTAAGGTATTCCAACTGCGTTTTGTATGGGCCTTCTACCCTGTGCAAGTATGGCACTCCTGAACTTCCCGTAGGTCTGTCCATGCCTTGAGACATCTCTGATTCACTGGTATCAGAGCTAGGGTAATGTGAGTGGTGACTCAACTGCTGGGCCCAAGACCTCGTAGTATGATTGACACTAGCCTCTGAAGACCTAAGGCTTTGTCTATCTCTTACTAGATGTCATCCTGATCTAAGGTTCATATGCCTAACTGATTAACCCAATTTGTCCCAGGTACAACCACGTTTCTGAGTCCTTTGTATCAATTACTTAATTCCCTTTTTATGTTGATTATCGTGTTTATACTCTTGTCTGATATCACGTCGTTAGGAATACTTGAGTTTAATTTCGTACTTTAGTTTGGTCGTTTCACGTTAGGTTCTTTTCCTTTAAGGTTGTCGTCTACTCACACAGGTTATCCCATGACTTGAACTTGATTTCTTGGATAGTCTTTGATTTATCTCGTGCCTATCGTTGCCTGGAATTACTTCTAACACTACCCGCACTTAGCCTAAACTAAGAATTGACAGAGGGTGTTGCGGGTTTTCCAACCTTGAGTTCCTTTCCTTGTGTTGTTGCCCTGGTGTGCCTAGGACGCGCGTTCCCAAGCCTGCACTTACTCTTGCTTTGCGTACCCTTCGATGCTCTCAAAGGACCTGTAAAAGGCCCACCGTTAGCTCAAGACTTAAATTCAAAAGACAGAACCAATCACTTTCATTCATGTAACACCACCAATTTGCATTATGATTTTTTGGACACAACTCTAGAGATCCCTAAATTTTGTTCCCCCTGAGTATGGTCAACTTCAAAATACCCTATCTAATATTCCTGATCTTAATTTAACCGTAACCAGTCAATGTTTTTGTTGTACTCCCCGCGAGCTTTCCAACAAAACAGAAATCACAGCAAACGGATTTCGTATGAGAAAGTTATGCCAGTTCAGGGTTTTGGGGCTAAAACAGGATTAAACTAGGTTAACAGGCAAACAAGAATTCTCGGGTTACTTGGGTCATGCCCACGTAATGCAATACTACACCCTAGTTTTTGTCCCACACTTGGCCAAAATTTAGACCATTATTTTTGTCTTAAAAATTTGACCTAATTTGCCCTTCTAACATGTTCGCAAAGTCTGTCGGTCGCGATTGACAGGTCAGTCGCGATCGACGTGTCGATCGCGATTGACAGGTCTGTCGTGGCTGTCAGTCGCGATTGACAAGGGTTTAGAAAAGTCAATCAGTCGTGGTCAAAGGGTCGTTGACTCTGTTAGTCGCGATTGATGGGTCGATCGCGATTGACAGGTCGGTCGCGAGGGTCTGTCCGTCGTGGTCAAACAGTCGTTGACTGTGTCGGTCGCGATTGACAGAGCCGTCGTGGGCTGTCAGTCGCGATTGATGGGTCGATCGCGATTGATGACTCGATCGCGATTGACACGTGTCACGCGTGTGATCTGTCGGTCGTGGTCAATCGGTTGTTGACTCTGTCGGTCGCGATTGACAGAGCCGTCGTGGGCTGTCAGTCGCGATTGACGTGTCGATCGCGATTGACAGGTCTGTCCGTCGTGGTTTGTCGATCGCGATTGACAGAGCAATCGCGATTGACAGAAATCTGAGGAGTTTCAAAATTCTAAGCACATTTTTGGGAAGCTCTAGGCCTGTAGATCATGGTTTTGCACTTTGTTTGGCACTTTGAGCATTTTTTTTGTCGGTCGCGATTGACAGAGGTCGGCGACACACAGACAGTTACTGCGAATTCCATACTTGCGCAGAGTGCTGGGGACGATGATGCGGCCTGTACCTGCAATACAACTCAAAAAACATGCAAAAACAGCACACACAATTTCGCTCTCTCGCTCTCTCTCACAAGTGAAATGAGGGAAATGAGGTGGAGAAGGTGATATGATCAAAAAACTGAAATTTCCGCGATGATGGAAATGGAGGTGGGAGATGGTGATGATGATGATGGTGATGATGGTGGTAAGGTAAGAAAGAGAAAAATAGGAAAAGTAAAGAAATTACCTACAATGCCAACGTCTCCAATCTACGTATTACCATCACACGCTCGTCCTCAAAGCTCGATCCCCGGCAACGACGCCAAAATTTGGTGTAGCTCAGTGATGAGTGGCACCTCCTTTAATGTCAATCCGGGAAGACGTGAGGATGGTATGAAGACCTCGAGCAAGTGGCGGCACAAGTGCGTGAGTGAGAAGCACACAAACATGCACACACATACACACACACGTGCACACACGGCAAGACAAAGAGTGAGAAGCAATGGAGTTCTTAGATTACTTTCAAAAAGCTCTTACAAGTTCATTTCAATTACAAGCTAACCTCAAAAATGAGCTCTCTAGCTCCTTTTATAGTTTTTGACTAGCTTTGGCCCTGTCCAGACCTAGTGTCCGGCCTAGTTAAAAATTAGGTTCCAGGGCTTATTTGAGGGCTCAAACGAGATCTAAAAAATACGAAAATTGGCAGGTAGATACTTCTAAGGCTCCTCAAGCTCAAGGACTCCTTGGCTTGCACAAAATGGAGCTACAAAAATATGAAATGGTATTTACAATGGTGTTTAGTGATTAAAATCACTATTTGTGTAGGGATTTTCTCTGTTGAATTGTCATACACCTCTTTGAGCTCCCTACTTGCTCTTTCTTCTTGTGTGCTCAACTCCTTGATGTCTGAAAAATTTAGATGGCCTATTTGCAAGATCTTCTTTGACTGCCATGTCTGCTTGTGCTGTCCCTTCGCTCTGACTCTCTTCGTCTTGTGGCTCCTTCGGTTCCCCGACTGCTGCCAACACTCGCTCATGCCTCTATCCATACATGCCTATATTTTTTATGAGTATCCAAAAATTCCCATCTCCATTGAGGGTTCACTTTATGGAAAAATCTTTAGATAAAACAAATTGGCGTTCTGAATATTCTAAAAAGTGGTCTAGCTTATCCAAAATGCTAGTTTGATAAACCTTGATGGATTCATGTAGGTACAGTAAGGCACATCCATGATGTCAAAATTGGATAGTGTTCTTATTGGCCTTTTGAGCTTTTGTAGTAAAAAACCAATTAACTTTGCTTATTGAACATTCATTTCTATGTTCTTTGTGGTCCCTATCCCTATGTCTCATACATGGCTGAGCTCTTGTTCCCCCATAGCATGGCCTTCCTCCTGAGCTTGATCTCTGATTAAAAGTTCCATTTCTTTAATTCTTTGTTCCCACCATTTCATTTGTTGGAGGTCCTCCTAGGGATCTGCACTACATCTTTGCATCTCCTCTTATACGTGGGATTTAAATCTCCGATATTGTTCAGACATTTCCCTATCTAGCTTGACTAATTGTGCATCTTTTCCTCCTAGCTTCTCTTTTTTTAACAATTGTCCCTTTAGCTTTTGATTTTCTTTCTTTATTTCTACAATCTCTCTTTCTAAATCCCCGACTCTCTCTATTTCCTTACTACTCTGAATAGTTATGCTACTGTCTAGATCTAGTATCAAAAACAACTCCATTATGTTCCTTGACTTTTTTGAATGAGGAGCATGATACATTGTATTTTGTTTTTTGAATTTCCAACTTCTTGTCCTTTCCTACGTAACCTAGCTCCTTCCTCTGGGCTTCTTCCAGCTATTTCTATAGTTCCACATCCTTTTGTTTGAGTAGTGCTTGGTACTCTTTCATCTTTTCATCCTTTGCTACACCTATTGCTTGGCTTTCTTGTAACTCTTGGTCCTTGGCTTGGAGCTTCTTCTCCAGATTCATCTTAAGAGCTCCATATGCATCCTCTTTTTCTTTCACTTTCTTTTTGTAGTTGCACATCCTTTTGTTTGAGTAGTGCTTGGTATTCTTTTATTTTTTCATCCTTTGCTACACCTATTGCTTGGCTTTCTTATAACTCTTGGTCCTTGGCTTGGAGCTTCTTCTCTAGATTCATCTTGAGAGCTCCATATGCATCCTCTTTTTCTTTCACTTTCTGGGCCTCTGCGACAACTTCTTGTGTCATTTTGATTATCTCATCTTGGAGATAAGTGTTATCTTCCAAGAGAGACTCATTCTGTTTCCCAAGTATTATCATTTGATCCTGCTCTTGGAGATGTAGCTGTATGAGGGCTCGTTTATCTTCTTCCATTTTAAGTCCAGCTAGAATGGCCATCCTCGAACCCTTAGATAATTCTCGCATCCGTTTTCGTATTAATAACCTTAAATCCAAGATAGGCTCTTCATGTTTGCCCTATTCTTTTATTGAGACTTACAATGTTTGGTCATGTTGCTCTTCTTGCACATCCTTTTTTTCCTCCTAATCTTCACCATCTTTGATTATTATAGTTTTAATCCTTGCTTCCTCCTTAATTTCCTCTGGAGTGTCTTCCTTGATCTCATATGCTTCTTGAATGATCTCTAGCATTGTGAATTCTAGGCTTTCCTCAACCCTCCTTTCTCTAATCTGTAATTCTTCTTCTTGATTATTTTCCTAAACTATGTTTCTAGGGCCACTGCAATATGTGCATTTAGGTTTATGGTGCCCTTTCTCATCTAGATATTGTCCAGGTAACCCTCTTCTTTGCCTTCTTTTATTTTATCACTTACTATGGTTATAATATCTCACAATACATCTCTGAGCTTCTCTTGATCTGATCTTGTCTTGGGCTCTTCTCCTCTTGGAGCCTCAGCTTCTGTCATCTCCACATCCTCATCCTCATGCTTGTTATTGTCTACCCCTACTATTTCATCGATCTCTGCATCCTGCTCTTCCTGGAAGTCTGACATATATTCATTAGTGTTTTCTTCATTCTTGTAAGCTACCTCAGTGGTCATTGTCACTACTTGGTCCTCTTCCTCTTTTGATTCTTCTTGAACCACCTCTTTCTGATGTTCTTCACTCACAATAGCTTGCTCATCCTCATCCTCTTCTTCCACCTCTGGTGGTTGTGGTACACACATTAGGTGCATGTCAACTCTATGCACCAAAGTCAACCCTCCTTCTAGCAGACTTGGTGGAGGTTCTAGCAAATATGGCATTTCTTGCTTTATGTCTTCTCTTCTCCTCCTCCTTCTTTGTGAACATCTTATGCTCTTTAAATCAACCATTGCCTTTTGTCTTCCTCAACTACTTCTTGTTGGATTTGTTTATCCTTGGTGGGTGGGACAATTTTGACATTCTTAGTAGCCACCAAGTTCCTCTTTTCTTTGGCCACACAAAAAATTTCAAAGATTTTCTTCAACTACTTCTCCTTCTTCACGAATGTAGCCTCTATCTTGGCATTAATCATACTTTCATGCAGTTTTTTATACACGAGGAGTTCCTCCTCAATCCAGTCTATAACTTTGTCTCTGAAGTCATCTAACATCCTTTGGTATTGCTTCTCATACTTTCTAGTTCTTATGCTCACTCCCTTGCAAGTAGTATGCATATAATTTTTGTTAGCAGTCATTGGAGGGCATGGAGGAGTGTCTGCTTGGGCTTCCCATTGAGCTGCCACCACCTCTTCTTGAGTAAGTTTCTTCAGCTGTACAACAGTCCTTCATGGGACTTCCTTTACTATGATTGTCATGTGGTCTCATTTTGAACCCTCTATGTCAACCGGGGTAACTTCTGAGCTCTTCCCTTTGCTTTCGCTATCTCCTTCTAGCTTCAGTCTCTTTTTTAGTGGCTTTCCACCCGCCACCTCCATTACTTTTTGAATGGACTTCTCGACAATCTATCGGGTGGTGAGATTCGATGATACATCTATTTCTTTCCTCTTTTTACCTGCTAATTTGAGAGGTTTGGAATTTTGTGCTTCTACCAAAGCTTCTAACTCCTTGTAGCTAAGCATCTACTCCAACTCCTCTTCCTCTCCTAGTGTCGAGTATATGATTTTTGTTAGCATTTGTCCTCCTCCTAAGAACTTTTTATCTTTCCAGTGTGTGAAGGCTTCATATATGTACTTGATGATATAGGTGGACATGTCCATCCTCTTTGATCTGCCTCTCTATGAATGCCAAGGTAAACACCTTCTGTGGTAGGGTATACCTAGTCATTTGATGGAATAGAAGTGCTGATGGAACAACCTCACTGCCATATTCAATGCCTTTGGATCAAATTAGTGAAATTTTTAATGTCTTTGTATGTGTCCATTCCTTTCTTGATGTCATTGAGATTGTAGTTTGCCCCTTCTTCTATATGAAGTGCCTTCCTTACCAACTTCCTTGGTGAAATGGAAGCTTTTCTTTCTTCCCTCAAAGTCTATCATGTGGCATCTTAGATATTCATTTTGGTTGTTCTCGTTCCAGGTGTGCTTGTCTATGGATTCCATAGCTTCGATGCACCTCCATATGTCTATCATTATGGTGGGCAGCTCCATATATCCTTTGATTCTTGCCTCTCCCCAGATTTCTAGTATGTCTTTATTTTTATTAAGTCTCAAGATATCTCTTATGACCATGGTGAATTTGAATCCTCCTACTTTTAAGAGGTAGAGATACTTGGACACCCTAGCTAGATGTTTCTTGGCTTCTCAGATGTCTCTCTTGCCTCCTGGAACCAATTCCCTCGGTCCTGAGCAATTGTTTCCCCCTTGGGCATTTCCTAAGCCATCTGGTCATGATTCAAAACTCACAATTGATCAGTATCCATGAATAATTCACATATTATGTACATATTACTTTCTTTGGGTATCAAAACAAGACTCCAAACAGCACATCACATCACAATAGTAAAGGAGAAAATATAGTTTTTTAGTATTTTCTGTACAGTACATGAAAGTAACTCTCAACATTCAATGAAGACTTTCTTTTCCTATAATTAAAAGTTCAAATTTATTACCTTAAAGAATGTGGAAAACATTTTTCTTAAATTTTATTATTTAAGAAAAATATAAAATGGATTGTAAGCCTTTGTGCATGCATGTGTCTTTTCCAACATGGAAAACATATATTTACAATATTATTTCTATAAAGCAACAATCAAAGAGTGTTCTCTCAAAGTTTTTTGTACATTCCATCACTGATTCCTTCGTTTGACCTCTTCCTCTCCCTCCTACTTCTTTGTAATATTGAGAATGTAGGTAGGTTGTTGATGTTGCATTTCCTGAAGTTATGTTATGGGAATCTCTTTAGCTATTTTACATGTTTCTACTCATCAAGCTTAGTATTATACAAGGTCTTGACAGTGTTTGGATGACTAATACATATGAAAATAGCATACATGTATAGTACAAGACACTAGGATCAGGCAAAATGAAAAACAATAGAAAATAAAAATAAATAAATAAAGAACTGAAAAAGCAAAAATAAATAATGACTATCATTGTCCCATCTTTTCTCGGATCTTCTAGATTCTTTCTCTAGCTTCATATTGTGCTTCCTCTTTGATTCTTTCTAACTCTTCCTTCTTATGGGTTCTTATGGGTTCTTATGTGTAGCTTTTTCCAGTGTTGTTCAATAAGTGGTTCTAAATACTTCTTCACTCTACAACCACTAATGTAGATAGGCATGACTATTCCATCTAGAGTGGCTAGTTGCATGGCACCACTAGGGCTGATTTTTTGCAATATGTACATGTCATGCCCTCTCTTGTGTAACTTCTTCCCCAATTCCTTGATTATGAATGCTAAAACCAAGTCACCTTCCATTAGGCCCTTATCTTTAATATGCATATCGAAATAGGCTTTCTGTCTCCTTTTGTTTGCATATAAAGAATTCATTGTCTGGAGTCTAGTGGCTCCTAATTTTCCAAGTCAGCAACCCTATCCACCAATTCATGTCCATTCTAGTCTAGGGTTTTGACTACTTTCAGTGTTGGAATGAGGAATTCCATGGGTAAGATGGCATTTTGGCTAGAGATCATATTGAATGGTGGTGTGCCTATGTTGATCTTATATGCAAATCTATATGCCTAGAGAGCATGATGCAGTTGCTTATCCTAGTTTATCCTTTTGTTGTTGACTATCTTTTTCAATACTCCACGAAGTTTCTTGTTGGTACTTTTAGCTAAACCATTAGCTTGGAGATGATAAGGGGCTAAAAGTCTGTGAATTAGCAAGAGTTTATTTAGCAAGTGCTCTATGACCTCATTCACAAAGTGTGTTTCCACATCACTCACAATCTCAATTCGCAACCCAAATCTCACAAATACATTTTCAAACAAGAATCTAACAGTTGTTTGTGCATCATTTTTCCTATTTGCTCATGATTTTGCCCATTTGGTTAAGTAGTTGGTAGCAACAATGATGTACTGACCATGAGTGCTCTTAGAGGTAGGTGAGATGGGTCCTATAAAGTCTATCCCCCATTTTGAAAAGGCTCTAAATCTCATTATAGGTCTGAGAGGCATGTCATCTTTTCTAATTGGGTTGTTAGTTCTTTGGCATATATCACACCTTTTCACAAATAATTTTGCATCTTGATGCAAGGTGGGCCACCACATTCTAATATATATGATTAATTGAACAGTTCGCTTTGCTGAAAAATTCCCTGATGCTACCCCTGCATGTGCTAGTTGTAGTATGCTCACATACTCATCTTCAGGAATGCAAATCCTTAGATAACCATCCCATCCTCTATTTACAACTAATCCTTTACATTCAAGATCCATTACTTGCTCATTGAAGTTATTCTTTCAATGATTCCTTTGCATTTTGAGATGTTTTATGATTTCCTCTCGCCATGAAGGGTTCTTTTGTATCATGAACAAGGTTGCATGTTCTATCATCCTTCTTTCTTGGCAACTTGCACATTCTTGTACAAAGTAATGCACATCTTTCTTTTGACTTGGCCAGTATACTCCTAGTATGTGCATATTCACTAGGGTTTGGGTTTTAGAGACATGGGCAAGATCTTCAGCATGTTGTGCCTTCTCCAAATAACTTCTCTATTCCTCATCCAATGTGCAACTCAACAAGAGTCATGAGGCATGAAGATAGTACATGTGTCTAGAGAGTAGTAGATAATTCTTACTTTGACTTATCTCCTTAATCACATCTTGCCTTCTAAATTGGGGTCCAAAACTCAACAACGACGCAATCTCCTCAGCCCAAATAGGAACTACTTCTACAATGAAAAGATATGTGTCATGTAAGTCATCATCTACTCGTGGCTTTTCTCTGTTACACAACCTAGATAGATGATATGCCCTAATGTGAGTTTTTCATTGTTTTACTACGACTTCAAAGTAAAACTCCATTGGTAGCAAAAACTATCTCAATATTCTTCCTGTGTTGCAAGGTTTGTTGACCAAATACAGTAGATCTTGGTGATCCACAAAAATTTTGAATTTATTTGCCAAGAGATAATTTCTAAGTTTCTTGACTACATACATGATGCCTAACCCTCCCCTCTCTATGGTTGTATAATTCCTTTCAGTTTGGTTCAATTGTCTACTTGCATATGGAATTGGAAAATCCAATTTTTTTCCCTCAATTGGTTGGGCTAGTATGCACCCTAATGCAAATTTAGAAGAATCCACATGCACATGAAAGATCTTTTCCTAGTTTGGTGGTTTCAAAATTGGTGTTGAACTCTGTAATTAAGGCGTACAATGGCTTGGCAATCATGGCATGATTATGAACAAATCTTCTATAGTATGTACAATGTCCCATGAATGTTTGCAATGGTTTCACAGTTGTGGGTCTTGGAATTTCATATATCAGTTTTTTTTTCTCCTCATTGATTGAAATACCATTCTTGGATACTATATGCCCTAGGATCATACCTTGTCTTACAAAAAGACACATTTCTTAGGGTTCAGGTAGACTCTATAGAGTTTACATTTCTCAAAGATTTGCCTAAGTTCTCATAGGTGATGTGGTCTTCTTGAAGAGAATGCATAGAGATCATTCACATACACCTCCATGGTCTTCCTCAAAAATTCCTGGAATACATGACACAGTAGGCTTTGAAAAGTAGCAGGTGCATTAATTAGGCCAAATGGCATAACCCTAAATGCCACACTCCCCATTCTATTGCAAAAGCAGTTTTGTGCTGATCCTCAAGGCTCATAACTACCTGATTGTATCCAGAGAAACCATAAAGGAAGCTATATACTTCTTTTCCAGCTACCGTCTCTAGCAAATGTTTGGTAATGGGCAATGGGTAATTATCCCTAATGGTAGTAGCATTAAGCCTTTTGAGGTTTATACAAACCCTAAGCTTTCCATTTTTCTTTGGGACTACCACTATGGGAGATATCCATTGAGTGTATTCAATCTCATATATAAATCCAATAGATAACAATTTGTCTATTTCCTCCTTGATTTTAGCAACATATACATCATTGTAAGTGTAATGCCTCTGCTTTGAAGGTTTGGACTCACGAGCTATGGGTATTCTATCAACACAAATGCTGGGTCTACTCCTTTTAGATCCTTGTAACTCCATGCAAAGACTTCCCTATATTCTTTGAATAATGCCACTAAATCTTTCTGCTCCTCTTCATGAATGTCATTGGCCATGACTATTTTTCTCTCTTCTCCTTCTTCCACCATGACCAACACTTGCTTAACATATTCTTTGTTATCATATGACTGGTCTTCTTTATACTCTCTTTCAGATCTCCGAAAAATCACCTTTCTCTCCTCAATCTCATATCTCTTGAAATTTTTTGGGATATCTATTTGAGTTGTTGCTTTCTTGTCTTGCTTAGGCTTTGAAGACTTAGAGGTTGGATTTTCTAGGTGTTGTACTTCCTTGTGTTCTTGTCCTGTTATTGATACAGCCTTGATCATATGAATAGGGATCAAGTCTTTTCCCTTAGGATCACACATTTGTACAAAGTTTTGCTTACTTGAAGCTACTTCCATGGTTGACAAGATTTGATTCCACCTTGTAGTGCGGAGAATGATGATCTTCATAATTCATCTTTTGACCTCATAGGGATATTGCAACCTATGACTCCATATGGTTTGAAGCCTCTCCTCTAGGTCACAGAGCATTCTCCATTTCATCCTCCACTCTTTCAAGACTTGCATTCCCCCCTCCACCTCCACCCTCCACCCCCCTCCACCCTCCACCATCACCCTCCAATCCCCTCCACCCTCCCCCGTCCACCCTCCACCATCACCCTCCAACCCCCTCCCCCCTCCTCCACCCTCCACCCCCCTCCACCCTCCACCGTCACGCTCCGACCCGCTCCACCCTCCTCCACCCTCCACCCCCCTCCACCCTCCACCGTCACCCTCCAACCCCCTCCACCCCCTCCACCCTCCACTGTCACCCTCCAATCCCCTCCACCCTCCTCCACCCTCCTCCCCCTCCACGTTCCTCCACCCTGCATCTCTCTCTCTCTCTCTCTCCCTCTCTCTCTCCCTCTCTCTCTCTCTCTGTTGACTTCTGGTTGCAGCCCAGTGCACGTGTACCTCCACTTATTCTTCTCTCTCTCTCTCTCTCTCCACCCTCATCTCCATGCATACCTTCGTTCGCAGCAACACACAAGCTGTCCATCTCTCTCTCTCTATCTCTTTCTCTCTCTCTCTCTTTCTCTCTCTCTCTCTCTCTCTTCCTCTTCCCTCGTAGCCCTCGCCCTCGCCCCCGCCCCCGCCAACTCCCTCTCTAACCACCGCAGCTCCTACGACCCGTAGCCACCCCCCGCGCTCTCTCTCAAATGCGGTCACCCTAAAATTGATACCCATGCGACATTTTTGACGACACGTGTTCACACTGATTTGCAAGTGTATGCACATTCTACTCAGTTACACAAGTGGATCTTGGAGATAGATCGTATGATGAGCTTTTTGGGTCCCTGTGAAAAAAAGGTTATTTACACTCTGCAGTCTCTTTTTGTTGTGAAGAAGGTCTATTTTACTCCGCATTCGTTATATTTTCTCGAGGAAATTGTGTTGCCATCATGGGTTCTACTGAGGTATCTTGGATACGGCCAAGATTTTGGGATCGAGTGACAATTCAAATTTGCTCCTCTATAGGAATCAAAGATATTTCTTTGATTGAGCATGCCCTCAAAGCATTGCAACATGATGGCAAAAGGCTAAATCAATATGTGCAAGAAGAAGAGTCCGACATTGCAATATATGGAAACCTTTCATATGGGGAATCATCATATCGAAGAAAAGGAGAAATCGAACAAGCAGGTGCAATGATTGAAGTATGTGGACAACTCAATGGGGCAATGATCATTTATGAGGATGAGAAAGGTTATTTGATGTTAGGATCCAATACATCAAAAGAGGAATAAACTTGGGCAACTACTTGATTTAGCAAAATCATCTTGACGACATTGACTGTATCTCAAAAAGTTGAACGGAACTACCCAGACGAGTTTTGCTAGACCTTAGCAGACTTGGAGACGCTTAAACTGACGAACAGAAACTGGTATATACCTTTGGCACAAAAGGATGAAATAGCCTGCACAAGCGCTGCGATAGTGCATTCGGAGGCCGAAACGAGCTCAGATCGCAATTTCGGCACCACAGAGCGAAGCAGTTTTGATCTCGGAAACACCCTGAGTATGCTCACCGAATTTCGTGTGAATCTGAGACTGCAAACGGAGGAGTGTCGACGGTGCCCTAGATGAAGCGACGACCTGCTCTGATACCAATTGTTGGAGTTAGACGTCTGTGGAAGCACACGAACAACACAAGGAAGACAAAGAAGCTTGGAGCACAACACACAAGACTGAATGTATTACTAGAGAATGTACAAAGATAAGTAGCCCATTAGGGCAATAGGCGTATATACAAGCTGGGGGAAAAAAACCTCCTAAAGAGGGAAAAAAGTGCCCCGGCGGTCCTAGAGTGTTCACACACATCACTACCTAAATATATCAACAAAATCCATGTAAATCCTAAGCTTGCACCCACAATGACTCTATTTTCCCTTCAAGCTATATAATCTCATCTGCCTCTTTCTTCTTCATATCAATATACCTATCATTTTCTTCCTCACCTCTAGTCAATTTCTGAAAGCTTTCATCCAAGTTTCTCTTGTGAATCTCAATGCTTTCCAAAATGCACTTATGCACTCTTTGTTGTTCCTCGTATCACCCACCATGTAATCTGGTCCTCTTACGAAGCACAATGTATGGTATCTTAGTATCATCATTAGCACTCTTTAGGAAATCTTCTTGATGCTTAAAGCTTGGTACAAGGTTCGACTTCATCTTTGCTTTGAGCTCTCAATATACGAGATGATATATTTCACAGATCCATAGACCATCTTTAGGAAGTTGTATTGTATTGATACAACAAGAACCTTCTGTTAGCTGATATGCATTGTCTTGGATTCCATTCACCTTGATGAGATGTTGCCATCAAGATCATAGCATCAAGAGGTACTTGTTGAGAGATATAAATTGACTTATTGAGATAATAGCATTGAGAGGGGCTTTTTTATGGCCAAGTTTTGATAGAAATCGACTTATGCATCTGCTCCTTGGATACTTATGACAAAAGAGATGCAAACAAGTAAAAAAAGAGTTTACTTTTTATGATATAGTTCAATATTTTTTCAAGCATGTAATAATGAATTTTTGTATTTATATAGATACACACGTAAATATAACAAATAAAAGCATACACATATAAATATAACAAATAAAAGCAATGCATACAGTGCATTATCACAACCATGTGCCATAAGTATCCACATCTCTTTCAAACACCATTTATGTGACCACCCATTGCCAAATTATGGCTCCAATGAACTAAGTACAAGATTGAAGGATTCCAAAAACTTGCTATTCTGGGACTTGGTTCTTCTCAAAAAATCATTTAGTTTCACACTGATTGCAATTGACCCGAGGTCTTTTAGACATAGCTAATTGAAGTCCTAGGCTTGCTAGTTATTTTTTAATTTAGGATGACTACATGATGAGAAATCATATTAAGAAGTTAGGGGTGTAATCCTAAATTTTTTAGGAAGATGACAGTGAGCAGACATAGGTGACTTGGAGAGAACTTATCTCACAATGTACTGAATCAAGTGATATGAAAATTGATAGCAGAGAACAGAAGGTCTAAGCTACATATCCCAAGGTGAATCACATCAATTGGATAAGTATTTGTAGAGAACTCCTCAAAAAAAATTCACTGGAATGAACTCTTAGCAACAGATAACAATAGACATGAAGTAATTTGCACTAATTGAATCAAATGTATATAATTATGAATGTATGATACAAAGGAGATGATGTAGGCTTACTCATACATGTGTAGGCTTAGTGTAACCACAAACTTGAAGCTCAATGACTCCTTCTTCCTACTATACTGTCCGGGACTAAACATATGGGCTTTTATAGATGTGAGATAATTTTGAATTTGAATCTGCCACCTAAGAGTGATCCAACCTTTTAGGATCTTGATTGATTTGATTCTACCTACTAGGTGGGTATTACTTGCATCTCATAATTCCACGAGATTACTTCAATCATCTATTTTTACATTTATCTCAAGTGTAAAAAACTCACAGCTTTTACAAGAAGTGTTCATATGTGACTTATGGGTAGTCACTGAAGACTTTATGAAGTAACCCTTGATATTTGGTCAAGCATCAAGGCTTGCCAAATGTACCAACAGCTTTCCCTCAAGCCTAAGATGCTTGAGTCTTCATTCGATAGGTATCTCGTGCAATCCAATCATTGATTTGAACATGTTGAGTTTGCTTCCATCAAGTGATTTAGTGACACATCATGTCTGCACATTACATATGTGTAGATACATAAGACAATTGTATTTCATTGCTTGCAATCTTTTATCTAACAAAGTGATAATGAACTTCTATATGCTTAGTCCTAGCATGGAAGATGGGATTAGCAGCTAAATGTAATGAACTCATATTGTCTCCAAATATAAATGGAGTGCCAAAATCCAACCCTAAATTTGTATATAGGGTCTTGATCCACATTGCTTCTTGGGTTGCATTTGCCAATCCTCTGCATTCAGCTTCAATTGAGGAGAGCTCTGCAGTAGGTTGTTTCTTTGAAGACCAAGAAATGAGCTTTGTACCTACAAAAGATAGATATCCAGATGTGCTTCTCCTATCATCTTTTGATCCTACCCAATCTACATCAATGAAAAGCTTTACATTTAAATCATATGTATAAGGAATATAGACCCTCATTGATCATTCCCTTTAGATACTTCAATATCCTTTTGGCTGCATCCATGTGAGGTTTCCTAGGAGTGTGCATGAATCAGCTAAGCACACTTACTCCATAGCAGATATCTACCCTAGTTAGGGTAGCATAGTTCAAGCTTCCAACTATACTTTGGTAGCTTGTAATGTCTTCAATTGGTTCTCCTTCATGAGCACTTAACTTGAGATTTACCTCCATGGGATTACATGCAACCTTTGTGTCCTGCATTTTGAATTTTGCAATCATATCTTTAATGTACTTCCTTTGTGTAAGGAACATTCCTTGATCGATGTAGGCAACTTCCAAGCCAAGAAAGTAAGTGAGCAATCCAAGGTCACTTATCTTGAATTCTTCTTTCATTTGAGCCTTGATCTTTTTGATTCCATCTACATCATCACCTGTAAGAATGATATAATCTACATACACACATGAATATATAACTTCAGAGTTATTCTTCTTAATGAAGAGTGAAGAATCAGCCTTGCTCAATTTGAATCCTTTGTCTTGCAAGAATGTAACAAGTCTATGGTTCCAAGCTCTAGGAGCTTGCTTGAGTCCATAGAGAGCTTTCCTAAGTTTGCATACACACTCAAGGTGTGACTCATTAAAAAATCTAGGAGGTTGTGCCATGTACACCTCCTCTAAAATCCATCCATTTAAAAATGTGTTTTTTACATCCAACTGATAGATGTTCCAATTCCTTGAAGTAGCTATGCTCATGAGAACTTTGATTGTTGGCATCTTTGCCACAAAAGAGAAAGTCTCCTCATAATCAATTCATTGGGTCTGAGCAAACCCTTTAGCCACAATCCTTGCTTTGTACCTGTTTATTGAACCATGTGGATTCTTTTTTACCTTATAGATCCACCTAGATCCAATGATCTTCATGGATTGTTTCTTGGGAACTAGGTCCCAAGTTTGATTCTCTTGGAGTGCTCGTATCTCTTACTCCATTGCTTCTTTCCACTCTGATTTTTTGTTTCCTTCTTCAAAAGTTGATGGCTCCTTTGAATTGATATCCTGAGCAATATAGATTGAATGTTTGGTAACCAGAGGGGTGTCAAATCCATACCTTTCTGGCTTCTTCTTTTCCCTAGTTGATCTCCTTATTGTTTGATGTGAGGATTCTGCAATATCTCTCAATCCCTGTATCTTCTCTTTACCTTTGTTGTTCCATGCTTTGAAATTCCTCCCTTGGTGTCTTCTGATCATCATCACAGTCACTTATATCTTCATGTTGTTGATCATTCCTTTTGTAGTGTTGGAAAGTCCTCTTCTGGGTCATAAGGTAGCTTGACTTTTATGCAATCATCTTCAAACCAAGAGTTCTTTTCATAAAAAACAACATCTCTGCTAACAATAAAGCCTTTAGTACTTGGATTATATAGTCTGTACCCTTTTTTATTTAGGTCATATCCTATAAACACACATTTCTCTGCCTCATGATCCAATTTACCTCTGATTTGTGATGGAACATGTGCATAAGCTATGCATCCAAATATTATGCAATGATCTAGGCTAGGTCTTCTTCCATTCCAAGCTTCATATGGTGTCATCCCATCCAATGCCTTAGATGGGAGCCTATTGATGAGATAGCTAGTTGTAGACATAGCCTCTGCCCATAGGTAGTTGGGTAGTTTCTTCTCAACAATCATGGACCTTGCTACCTCCACAATGGGCCTATTCCTCCTTTTTGCTACTCTATTTTGTTCTGGAGTGTACCTGGTGGTAATTTCTCTTTTGATGCCTCTATCTTGGAGATATGCATCAAACTCATGGGAGAAGTATTCTCCCCCTCCATCTGACCTCTGCCTTTTCAAGGGTTTTCCTGTTTGGTTTTCAACAAGAGCAAGATACTTTTTGAAACAATTGAAAACGTCATCCTTATGCTTCATGAAATATAGAATGGTCCATCTGCGACAATCATCAATGAACGATACATAATACCTAGATGCTGAGATTGAACGGTCTTTGCTAGGTCCCCAAACATCTGTGTGGCCTAGCTCCAAAATGTCACCATGAATGTAACCTTTCTTCATAAAGGGTTGTCTATGAGACTTCCCAAATTGACATGCACTGCATTTATATATCATATGTTGCTTGGATATATTTGGTAGAACAAGCACACGTTGATCCCTACATATTTTCTTCAAACTTCTTTCACCTACATGAGCTAATCTTCTATGCCATATTTCTAATTCTGATAAGGTTTGTCCTCCATAGTTGAATAGTGCTATGTTTCGAGTACCTTGTAGCTCAAATGTAAAGGGTCTACCTGACTTTTCTCCTTTTACAATCCTTTTGAATCCTTGTTGAGAGTCTTCAACAAATGCTCCATTCCTTCTGAACCTTACCTGCAATCCTTTCTCTACAATTTGTCCAACACTTATCAAGTTCTTGGTTATGGTAGGTACATACAATACCTTACTCTATAGATTCATATTTCCATCTAGAGTCTTCACATTTCCAATCTTTTCAACTGAGTGCCTTGTGTCATATCCTGTTTGTACCTCATGTTTGTTCCTTGGATCTTCCAAGTCAGATAATAATGCCACATTCCTACTACATGATTTGAACTACCAAAATCTATGTAGAACACATGTTCATTTTCTTTAACTTGCTTCATGGTCATGTTCATCAAAAAAGTGGGTCCTCTTGTGTCTACTCTTCAGTGTAATTGTTGTAGTCTCTTCTTCATCTATAGCCTCCTGTTGCTCTAAGGGTTGCCCATAATTTTTCCTCATGCTATGGCATCCTTGAGCCCTCATGAAAATACCATCTTTTTGTAAATTAGGAGAGGTCCATATGAACACTCTCCTAAAACCACTTTTTGATAAATCCCTAAGTCTATGGTATTGAAGCCTTTCCTTTTTGAACAACTCCTTTTTGAACAAACCAAAAATCCCACGTAGGAATTCTCCACGCGCCCACTCTCTCTCTAGGTGGTTATCTTTTGAAATTCCCAAATCACATAAAGATCCTCTTTTTGATTTAGCACATGTGGTCTTTTGACCACATGTTTTTATTCACATATGCCTCTCTTCTCTATATAAAGAAGAGCCTCATTTGTAAAAGAGGAGGTCCCTTGGCCATGGCCTTGGCCTCCATTTTGGTAATGGAAGAAGGTGTCATTTGGCTTCCACATTTCTCCTTGTGTGCTAGGCGATGATCCATGTGTGTGGGTTTGGCATTTGGGGTTGGCTTGTGTGTGAGCATTGCCCTCCCTTGTTCCTTTTGACGTTGGCCATGGTGCCATTGTTCATGGACGTGGGTGTGTGTGCGTTGCTTGCACTTCTTGCAACTCGTCTTGGAAGAGCCCCTCACTTCCATGTGAGGCGGTTTGGGTTGGTTACTCCCCATACTTCAACAACAATTTGTTGAAGTATGGGGAGTAACCAACCCAAACCGCCTCACATGGAAGTGAGGGGCTCTTCCAAGAGGAGTTGCAAGAAGTGCAAGCAACGCACACACACCCACGTCCATGAACAATGGCACCATGGCCAACGTCAAAAGGAACAAGGGAGGGCAATGCTCACACACAAGCCAACCCCAAATGCCAAACCCACACACATGGATCATCGCCTAGCACACAAGGAGAAATGTGGAAGCCAAATGGCACCTTCTTCCATTACCAAAATGGAGGCCAAGGCCATGGCCAAGGGACCTCCTCTTTTACAAATGAGGCTCTTCTTTATATAGAGAAGAGAGGCATATGTGAATAAAAACATGTGGTCAAAAGACCACATGTGCTAAATCAAAAAGAGGATCTTTATGTGATTTGGGAATTTCAAAAGATAACCACCTAGAGAGAGAGTGGGCGCGTGGAGAATTCCTACGTGGGATTTTTGGTTTGTTCAAAAAGGAGTTGTTCAAAAAGGAAAGGCTTCAATACCATAGACTTAGGGATTTATCAAAAAGTGGTTTTAGGAGAGTGTTCATATGGACCTCTCCTAATTTACAAAAAGATGGTATTTTCATGAGGGCTCAAGGATGCCATAGCATGAGGAAAAATTATGGGCAACCCTTAGAGCAACACTTCTCCCCCTCCTAGACTTTGTCGTCCTCGACAAAGCTAAGAGAGAAGCATATAATGCCGAACTGGTCCAAGTTTGGAGTCTTCAATTCTTCAAATATGCAGCAGTTCCAATCTGAATTTTGCAAGGCTGCAAATCTTCTGAATCAGCAAGTCGCCAATCTTCAAGTCTGCAACTCCATATTGCTGAGCGACACAATCCCCTTGGGGGGAAGTCAGCCCAGCATTCCTCCATTGTGTCTTCTCTTCAAAGCTCCAATACCTGAAATTTAACATACATAACAAGTAGACTGATATTGAAAAGAACCAACCACAAAATTTCATTTTTAGTTTCCACTTTAGAGACATCTTCCACTTGCTCTTCTAATGAGAAGAGCTCCTGAAAATCTTCTTATTTCTGCAATCCAACATCAGTTATCTCCAAGTGACTGTGACATATCACGTTTCATAGCATGAGATGAATATCATATCATGATTAACATGCATTCCTACCCTTATTTAACTTATGCTTCTAGTCAGTCTTGCAATTTCATGAGTTTAATGTGCTCATAGAATGAACAAACAATAGTGCAACATTGAGTCCTATCCTTTTACAAGCATTCAGGAAATTAAGTTAGCTTATCCAGCACTATTCCTGCAAAGCACTGTTTCAAATCATCTGTGGGAAGTAAAAAGAATCAATGCTGAAGTTCCAAGTCATTAGCATAAGATAGTAGAAGCATAACATTTGATCAAGGCCTAAGCATACAAACGTACACTAATGTGGCCCAATTCAGGAGGAATCCTTTTTGGACACAATTATGAGAAGGCCATCTAGAGTCAATGTAATCTTTTAAGTGAACAGTAATCCAAAGATAACTCCTCAAGCATTGCAGCCATTTCTGAACTTTCCCAATCCTAGGTCATACAAAAATTATAATTCCATTAGCTTAGCCTAATAGCAAGATGTGTGGCCACCATTTAAAGACACCATGCCACCCATTGGAACTAGTCCTCACATCATTGAGAGCACCAGGTCTGTGATTTTGCAACACACACAGAACACCACTCACAAGCAGCATTCTGATCTCAAAGCCCCTTCAAATCTCAGGGAAATGCCTTAGGCTTTGCCCGATGTGTTCTTATTACCTGTGAAAAACTAAAACCAAATGTGGACCATCAAATCACTTTCAACAAAAGTGGTAAGTTATGTTGCTTAGTCTCTCAATAAGGTAAAAAGATTATCAAAGTCTGTAGCGTCACGGAAATCCCATAGATGGGTTATCTAATCGATTCACTGGATGGGGATGACTTTTTTATGCATCAAATGTGCGTGTCCAAAAAGGTTCCAATCAACAGCATTAAGTTCTCAAAACTGCACACATAATTTAACATCTCAACTACAGTCAGTGCTGGTATGCCAATGTCTACCTAACACTAATGTTTGAGGACCAACCTTCAGACCACTTCCACCAAAAAAATCATCCAGCTATTAGCATGTGTGAGTAGTGCTTATGATGAAGTTACTTTTCACGTCGTACTCCAGTTTTTAAATGAGTCCCTAAGTGCACATGCCTGTGTAACTGATCAAGTTGTGGAATGAGCATGTGATATTAAAGTTTTGAGTGCAAGATTCACAAAATGAGCATACATCAACAGTTATGAAGGGCCTAACATATGGAATGAAGATATGGAGCATCATAGGTTATGATGACCTCAACATAGAGAGTACTTGTGAACAAGCATTCTCAAACAGGTTACACCTCAGTGCATAAAGTCCAATGCATACAGGAGGACCTTGTCCAGAATTGCCCTTTTTTACAACAATGCCTCTTGATTTTGAAGCTTGCATGGGACCCCCAAGAGAGGCATTCACGACCACTGTTGTCACTTCAGCGCAAAGAAACAACACAAATAGAATCATGAAGCTCAAGGTAATTGTGAGATCCTGCCCACTTCAACATTCGAGGAGTGAGAGTATTGAACAGAACCTTTCCTATGAAAATCACAAGCAAATCAGCCACACACATTCCATACTCAAGACATCATTAGAGTAGAGCCTTGTATAGACTCAATTCTAGGCAAGACATGTGCAATTTATTCAATTTTTGCAAGAGACACCAACAATTTTTTCCAAAAGAACGGAAACTATTTGTGCACAAGTGTGGATCCAAACATTGATCTTAAATTATACAAGAAGATTTCCATAAGATGGTTAGTGGAAACAATGCCCTATTGGAACTCAACATATCAGTGTATCATGTCCTGTCAAACCTATAGCATGTGAGAGATAGGCCCCCAAATTCAAACGTGAGCCATCTCCAACAAAAATTGCAATCCCTATATACACCCTGCAAAAAAGAGCAATTGGTGATCATAAAGGTGATTCAAATATGCATAGGGTCCAACTCCATATGTCAGGGTTTTGGTGTAGAGTGTATATATGACAACTTAATAATACAAGCTTGGAGAAATGTATTACACTGTGGCTGTTTGCTAGAAAGAGCGGCCATACAAACATTGTTCAAGAAATCATGGGCATGAGGTCAAAGTTAATGCATATGTTTACAGCCATAATCTCCAATGCTCACAACTTCTCGTGTCAATGAAAGTGCATTACTGAGTGTGGCTTGTTAGAACATCAAGGAGAGAATGTAGTAATGTAGCAATCTTATCTAAGAGGCATAATAGGTCAGGGTCCAAAATCTGTGGAGATTCATTGAGCTTCATAACATCTCTTTCAATGCACCATATGTAATTAAGTTATTCTATCATGTAATGCCAACTCATGGTAAGAAAGACTTGATGCACAATCCGAAGGAACCTCCAAAGCCACAGCATGCCTGCATTGATTTTTAGAGAATCTTTTGTGAACCTAGGTAAGCCTTCCAAGCCTCTTCACTTTTAGGGAAGTGATATTTATGACCATTGAGTCCAACTTCAGCCTATTGCTTTATCAAAATCACAAGCGGCAAGTAATCACAACAAACGTTTTTTTTTTTTTTTGGACAATTGTTTGGTTTGATGTACAATAGCTAGGCATAGTTATGCCCTTTATGCCCAGGTGTCCTTAGTCATTGAAATGTGGTTTGGGCATGCTGAATTCACGTGAGGCAGTAAGCATGCTCAAACCCAGCCCTGGGAGGCAAGTGTAGAGCCACGACCCAATTCCTATGGGAAGTATGAGCTTGATCCATGAGTACTAGAGAAAGGTCTGTCTCAAGAGTGGAGTAAATGGAACAATATGGGGAGTATGGTAAGGGCCGAAGCCCATCCCTACAGAGGTGAAGGGTGAAGCAAGACCGGAATATAAGGAGAGCGTAGCAAGCAGGCAAGAAACACCCATGATGGTTTTCCCCGACTGAAGCATACCATAGCAAGGGTGGCACAATGGAACAGTGAGGCCAACATTCACCACAATAACCTATTTTTTTGCCAATATCAATCTCTTAGAAATTCTTCCTACCCATCGTGCAAAGCAAGTGAATACGAGATGAGGGGAATTCATGCAAGCATATCAGAGAAATCTTAAAAATTTATTCTTGATGGGAACGAATCTCTACGTTTTTGGGTTCTATTCGTGTGAGGCAAGCATGCCATAAGCGAGGAAAAAACATTTTTGTTTCTCATTTGACATTTAACGGATATCGCAATAAAGAAATACTCTTTGGAGTCACGGCCCTCAGAATACTAAACAAAATACCAAGTGAATGGTAAGTCATAAAAATCAGAGACCAAAATCAACCACCGAATGCAGTCATACCTTTGACAACAAGAAAATCTTATTACCACACCTGTGAAAAAGGAGAAAGGCACTGCCCCTGTCAATATGGCATACAATGTACAGACCATAAGAGAATTAGATCCAAACCCTAGTGGTGCATTCCATAGGCACGGTACACCGTGAAGCACAAAATCTCGTCATAACATTTCTGCTTAATTATCTAGATGCTCAAAAAGATATATAGCTTTGTCCTTGAGCAAAGTAGGTACAATAGCAAGGGACATGAGAGGGGTGGACCAGGCCACCATCAACTCAACCACATAGCTCCTATGATGCATCTCACATGCATATGTAACAATAAGCATGCTCATTCCGAGAGTCAATAGACATACAAACCTCTCAACCATGATCCTTTGGAGTTCATCTCCTGCCGAACTTCAACATATGGGTGCAAAAATGACAAATGATCCATGGTGGCAGAAATGTGTGGATGATCCCATAAGAAACATACAAGTTAATCAAGTGAAGATCATGAGCAGAAACTACCAAGATATGCGGACGTTTGAGGTCTTTCCATTTTCGTGAAGGTTTTCTGCAAACAAGCTTTATGTACAGAAAATGGAAGAATCAACTTTGCATGTGTGTTATCAAGGATGTCGGGGTGTAGCCAAAATGTCCACAAGATTTTCTTACGGCGATTCGCCCAAAAGGGGAAAAAAATGCATGCAAGGGCCACAACATCGAGAGTGAGCATGGACGCATCACCACAGATCTCAGAGGTTGCCAAGGTAGGTACAGAACATTATTCCGCAGTTGAAGCAGTAGCCAAGTGAGCCCAATAGCGATTTGGTTCATCGTCAGGTGGATTGACGGGCCGGCAAGCACACATGGAGATCGACCTTAATATAGTTGTCATTCAAAGCAAGAAAGCTTGCAAGACATATGACCCATAGCAGCCAATAAGCAAGCCAACCTGATGTATTGAAAGAAGAGGGGCAGGGAGCCCGATCGCTCAGCCCTACCATGGAAGCACGGGACGGAGGCATTAGCTAGCTCGATGGACATGGGAGGGGGAAACCCTACCAGCTGGATTACCCAAAAAAAAAAAAAAAAAAAACAAAAAAGGGGCAAGTGAAGATACGCACAGGGCCATGCTCAACTCCATAGCCACCGACCATAGATTCAACATGCAGGAGGCCGTAGCTTACCCTGAAATGTGAGACTGCCTGAGAGAAATAATCTACTTTGACACCCCAACCTCGATCGAAAACACAGCTCTCAACAGTCGTGAGAGAGCACAATGGCACCTAACACCATCAGATGAGCGCAACCGGAGCAGCATCCATCTGAGGAGCAATGGAGACCGCGTGAGAGAATAGACCCGAGAAGGGGGAAAGCCAAGCATAGAGCCTCCGAAGGCGAGAGAGCACACCGCAGAAGGGGAAGTAGATGAAGCTCAACCCCGACACAGAGACGCGAAAGGGGGAGCAGATGAAGCTCAACCCCGAAAATTGAAAAGAAGGGGGGTATGGGGAGGTTAGGCTCCTCCAACCACCCTCCTCAAGTAATGAATGCGGGGGAAAACGAATTGGCCAACGACAACATGCAAACATAAACAGCCCATTCAATGCGCCAGGGCTCGTCAGTTTTGAAAAAGATGTCGCGCTCGCATGGGATAATGGGATCCGATGTGCCAAGTTTTTTCGTGAAGTTATTTATTTCCTTATATATATATATTTTTTTCTTGGGTTTTCTTGGAAAGAGGGAGGACGAAGAGGGATGACTATCCTTCCCCCAATTCAAGACAGGCATCCTCACTAAGAGATGACAGAGATGGGAGAAAGCCCAGAGAATGAGTGAGTGGAAATGTGTAGATGTGAAAGAGAAAGGGAGAGAGAAGGGGGGTAAGGGGGTGTTTTTGTGAAACAAACAAAAATAAAGATCTAAATTACTCCAAAAATTAAAAGGGAAGAGGTACTCAAGGCCAACCGAAGGCCACACGGATCCACAACTCAATCCAAGCATGAGGTGCATCCACCAAGTGTAGGCACGGCAAGCTTGAAAAAACCCAACGGTTGAAGGTCGATCATCCCCGGCAACGGCGCCAATATTGTTGTTGAAGTATGGGGAGTAACCAACCCAAACCGCCTCACATGGAAGTGAGGGGCTCTTCCAAGAGGAGTTGCAAGAAGTGCAAGCAACGCACACACACCCACGTCCATGAACAATGGCACCATGGCCAACGTCAAAAGGAACAAGGGAGGGCAATGCTCACACACAAGCCAACCCCAAATGCCAAACCCACACACATGGATCATCGCCTAGCACACAAGGAGAAATGTGGAAGCCAAATGACACCTTCTTCCATTACCAAAATGGAGGCCAAGGCCATGGCCAAGGGACCTCCTCTTTTACAAATGAGGCTCTTCTTTATATAGAGAAGAGAGGCATATGTGAATAAAAACATGTGGTCAAAAGACCACATGTGCTAAATCAAAAAGAGGATCTTTATGTGATTTGGGAATTTCAAAAGATAACCACCTAGAGAGAGAGTGGGCGCGTGGAGAATTCCTACGTGGGATTTTTGGTTTGTTCAAAAAGGAGTTGTTCAAAAAGGAAAGGCTTCAATACCATAGACTTAGGGATTTATCAAAAAGTGGTTTTAGGAGAGTGTTCATATGGACCTCTCCTAATTTACAAAAAGATGGTATTTTCATGAGGGCTCAAGGATGCCATAGCATGAGGAAAAATTATGGGCAACCCTTAGAGCAACACCTCCTTGTTTATTGGTGTTGTTGTAATTGTTGTTGTAGCCATTGGAATTGTTTGATCTTCCTCTTCCATAGCTTCCTCTATTGAAGCCTCTTCCTCTCTGATTTCTGGGATTCCTGAAACAATTCTCAGTTGTATGGTTAGTAAATCCACATATGGCACATGGAGAGTTGTTTTGGAATCTCCCCCTACCTTGTCTACCTCCTCTGCCTCTTCCTCTTGTACCTCTACTTCTTCCTGCAAAGCTAGCTTGGGAGATACTAGCTTCATCATCAGATCTTTTGCCTTTACCTTTCTTATTAGTGTATAGGGCAAAGGATTGATTACCTTTGAGTTTTCATTGTTCTTCACAAGCTTGGCTTCATGAGTGAATAGTTGTCCCATCTGAGTATTGAAGTCAGGTACCTGCATGTCCATGTATAGATCCATTGTTGTGGTGAAGGATTCCCATTTATCATCTGCCTTGATCCCATTGATCACTTGTCTTACAATTTGCTCCTCTTCAATCACTTCTTCAATACTTCCAATTTGATCAGCTATGTCCTTTATTTTGGTGACATAATCAGTCACACTACTTGCACAAAACTTTAAACTGTGGAGTGAGAAATGATCAAATCATTAAGATCAAAATTTGCGCCTGTTTCAGGAACCAGTGAGTACTTTCTCACATGTAAATGTTCCTACACACAATTCTCTTAGCCTGATCACAATTAGACTCTCAAACTCTAGCCATAGATTGATTAACTATGGACTTAGATATCTCCAAAAGGAATTCACAAAAGATCTACCACACAAGGAGAAAACACAGAAACATCGGGCACAATTTTTCCTTCTATTTCTCAGAAATTACAGCTGAGTGAGGATGGAGAGTTCAACTCACTTCACACATGTCTAATGACATTTTCTACTTCTCAATACACAAATCTCATGATCTCCTATTGTCTCTCCTTGTCTTCTCTCCTTGCCCCGACATTTTTCAAAAGTATATATAGGCAATTATGTACAGACTTTTTATCAAAGCATAAGTATAAGTAACCTATGTCTTAACTAATGTACATATGTGTACATGTCTTTCACTCTGTGAATGTATCCATCTTCTTTGCTTCAAAACTTCAATTGGTGATTGGTCTACACCAACAGCTCCCCCTCAATCATCAATTGAGGTTTCTCTTATCTTCTTTATACCTGCCATGTCTTTAAACTTCTGTAGCTTTGGTCCATCCAAGCTCTTTGTAAGCATATCAGCTATCTGATCTTTTGTTGAAGTATGTATGACTTCAATCTCCTTATCCATCACCTTCTCTCTTAGAAAGTGATACTGTATCTCAATGTGTTTGGTCCTGGCATGAAAAACAGGATTAGCAGCTAGATATAATGAACTCATGTTATCACCATAAATGATAGGTATGTTCTGTATAGTATCAAAACTCTTCATGAGAGTTTTAAGCCAAATCACTTCTTTTGCAGCTTCAACCATGCCTTTGTATTCTGCTTCTGTAGATGACAAAGCAACTGTATGTTGCTTCTTTGAGCACCAAGAGATTAACTTATCTCCCACATAGCACATGTATCCATAGGTTGATCTTCTATCATCTGGATTACCTGCCCAATCTGCATCACTATAGATCTTGATGTTTGTATCTGATGTGAACCCATAATACAAACCTTCTTTGAGTGTACCCTTAATGTATCTCAACACTCTTTGACCTGCAATCCAATGCTCTTTCCTAGGACAATGCATAAATTGAGACAAAACCCCTACTGCATATGATAAATCAGGTCTAGTTAAAGTAGCATAGATAAGACTACCAACCAAACTCTGATATTGTCTCATGTCCTTGAATTCTTCACCTCCAAATTTACTCAATTTGTGATTCACCTCCATTGGTGTAGGTGCTACCCTGCAATCATCCATTTTAAACTTGATTAACAAGTTCTTCAAATACCTTTCTTGGGTCACAAATACTCCATGTTGAGTATATGTAATCTCCATGCCCAAGAAGTATGACAAGTCTCCCAAGTCACTTATTTTGAACTCCTTTTCCATTTGCTTCTTTAGTCTTTGTATTCCTTCCTCATCTGTACCTGTAAGGATTATATCATCAACATATATGCACATGTATATGAAACCATTATCACTTGCTTTGACAAGCAAGCTACTATCTGCTTTAGACACCTGAAATCCAAGTTCTTTCAAGAACTTTACAAGTCTATAAGTCCATGCCCTTGGGGCCTGCTTCAAGCCATACAAAGCTCTCTTGAGCTTGCACACATGATCTGGATACCTTCTATCTCTGAACCCTTGAGGTTGCTCCATGAATACATCATCTGAAATATAACCATTAAAAAAAGCATTTTTTACATCAAGTTGACATAACTTCCAACCTTTACATGCAGCAATAGCTATAAGTGTCCTGATGGTTGTCATCTTTGCCACAGGACTATAAGTCTCATCATAGTCAACACCATATGTCTGAGCAAACCCTTTGACAACAAGTCTAGCTTTGTACCTAGACACACTTCCATCTGCAAATCTTTTTGTCTTATAAACCCACTTACATCCAATGATCTTCTGACTATTTGGCTTTGGAACCAAATCCCATGTTTGATTCTCCAATAATGCATCATATTCTTCCTGCATAGCTTTCTCCCAATTTTCTTTACCTTTTGCCTCTTCATATGTAGAGGGGTCTTCATCTGTTTTAATCATGTAAGCATAATCTTTGGTAGCCAGAAATGAAGTATCATAGCTATACCTTGTAGGTTGCCATTTGTTCCTTGTAGACCTCCTAAGTTCTCCACTTCTTGAGGTTTCTGGTTCTTCATATTCAGGATCAAATCTTGGTGTTTCTTCCACTTCAACCTGCACTTCATTATTATCTTCTTCATCAATTATTTGTACCTTTGACTTACCTTTCCTTTGGCTCACAACCTCTTCATCATCTGTATTAATATTGATAGTACCTGCATACCAAGTACCTTGCTCATCAAATGTAACATCTTTTGATACAAGAAAATGTTTTGTGGATGGATTCCACAACCTGTATCCCATCTGCTTATCATCATAACCAATAAACACATATTTTTCAGCTTTAGGTTCCAATTTGTGCCTTAATTGTGATGGCACATATGCATAGGCCAAACATCCAAATACTTTGCAATGGTCTAGTGTAGGTCTCTTACCCCACCATGCCTCATAAGGTGTCATTCCCTGCAAAGCTTTACATGGTAACCTATTGACCAAATAAGTAGCTGTATTTACAGCCTCAGCCCACAAATAATTAGGGCAATTTTTTTCTTTCATCATGGACCTTGCAAACTCAACAAGAGTTCTATTTCTCCTTTCTGCTACACCATTTTGTTGAGGAGAGTACCTGCAAGTAACTTCCCTTTTTATACCTGCATCCCACAAGTAATTACTGAATTCATTAGAGAAATACTCTCCCCCTCCATCTGACCTTAGTCTTTTCAACTTATGACCTGTAATTCTTTCTGCATATGCATGATAGTGTTTAAATGTATTAAACACTTCTGACTTATCTTTGATCACATAAATAGTGATCCATCTAGTAGCATCATCAACATAAATCACATAATACCTTGACCCATTTATACTGAAATCCTTTGATGGTCCCCACACATCTGTATGTACCAACTCAAGCTTCTCTGAGTACATAAAACCATGCTTGGAATAAGAATGCTTATGAGCCTTACCTAATTGACATGCCTCACATCTGTATGTCATATGTTGACCTGCAACATTAGGCAAACCAAGCACTGAACCATTGTTACTCATGTCTTTAATACCTCTTTCATTGAAATGTCCAAGCCTTTTATGCCAAAGATCTAACTCAGAGATCTTATGTCCTCCATATGTGAACATGGCATGACTAATATTACCTTGAATCTTCAATGTGAACAATCTTCCTTCTTTCTTCCCTGAAACAATTTGTTATACCCATTGCTAGGGTCTTCCACAAACACTCCTTCATTAGTGAACCTTACTTCATAACCTTTTTCCACAATTTGTCCTACACTTATCAAATTCTTAGGAATTGTAGGAACATACAAGACCTTACTCAATAAGGTGCTACCATCCTTGGCCTTCACTGATCCAATTGACTTCACATTGTGCTTTGTGTTGTCACCTATTTGAACAACATGATTAGATACCTTATTCTCCAAATCAGTCATCAAGGCTATATTACCACTCAGGTGATTGCTACACCCTGAATCAATGTAGAAGACTCTTTGATCTTCACTCTGCCTTTCACAAGTTGCATTCATTATCAATGTTGAATCTTCCTTTTGATCTGAAGCATAATTGTAGTAGGTGTTGTTATATTGTTGACTTTGGAAACCTCTACCTGCATTTCTTCCAAAGTAACCCCTACTACCTCTGCCTCTGATATTACCTCTTTGATTTCTGCCACCTCTTCCTCTTGTATTTTAATTCTGATTATATCCACCATTACTCTGATTATTATGCCAACAATCATTAGCTAAATGATTTGTCTTACCACAAATCCAACAAGCTTTGCCTCCATCTTTGTTGTTTCTGCCTCTTCCTCCACCTTTGCCACCTCCTCTACCTCTCAGGAAGTTGGCTTGACTAGTTGTGCCTTCATCTTCACCTGATTGTTGCTTTCCTT
>CM035433.1:8092601-8095101 GCA_020310875.1 Ceratopteris richardii | reverse complement strand
TTTTTCACTCATCTTGTCAGAGCCATTTCGCAGTGGTTACTTATCCAAACTCAGGGATTTAAAGCTTGTTGGATTCAGCTTACTGTCTAGTATAACCATGCAAATTTTCATAATCATTGGATTCCTACATTGTGAGTTATGTTGATTTTTCTGCTCACTGGTCTATTTCTGTAGCAGCCCGTGAAAATCGGGATGATGTCATCACTTGTTAAAACTCATTCTCAGTGTGTGGTTCATTATTTTTGATGAGATTACTCTTTAAAGTTAGCTCTTTAAGTTTCCTAGACTTCCCCAAGAGGAATTGAGCTAATTGCTGCTGTGCTCAGAGAATTATGTAAAACACTGGACAGGTGTATGAACCAAGAATAGCAAGTTTCCACCTCTTAGCTAACTCCAACTTATCTGTTTTGATCTATCTTTTTGAGAATGACCTTCCAAGGTACATAGGGTGTTTAATACATCCATTGGCAAGCTAAAAGGGCCCACCATATACTTCTGGAGTTCATTTGGCTGGTGTAGATCAAGGATTTTGCAACACCTCTTCATCTTCAAGCACATACCTATCCATCTCTTCACAGTGGTATCAGAGCAAGGTTGGACAACATGGCAGATGGATTTCCTTCATCAATTGACAAATTGGATAGAGGTAATTACTCAGCTTGGTCATTAAGAATGGAAGCTTATCTCCAAGGTAGAAGTTTATATGGTTATGTGGCTGGAGATGAAGTTATGCCAAGTTTCAGGAACAAAAGTCAACCAACACAAGAAGAGCAAGAAAGATTGAGCACATGGTGCTCCAAGGATGCACTTGCAAGGTCTTATCTCCTCAACTCTATCTCAGATTTTTTGTTGCCTCACATTAGAAGTTGTAAGACATCTCAGGAAGTGTGGGATGCACTTGAAGCTTTCTTTTCTTCAAGTACCAAAGCTAGGAAGCATCAACTATGGCTGGATTTCACAACTCTCAAGAAGGCTCCCAAACAAAATGTGACTACAAAGCTCAAGGACATAGCGGATCAGTTGGGAAGCATTGGAGAGGTAATAGATGAAGAGCAAATTGTAAGGCAGGTCATCAATGGCTTGAAGGCAGATGATAAGTGGGAAGCATTCACCACAACTATGGATTTGTACATGGACATGCATGTACCTGATTTCAACACACTCATTGGACAACTACTTACTCAAGAGGCAAAGCTTATCAAAAATGGAGAAAGCTCTAAAGGTAATCAATCTTCAGCTTTATACACAGATAAAAGCAAGTCTAAAGATAACAAAGGAAAGGCAAAGAAAGTGGATGATGAAGCAGGTACATATCAAGCTAACTATGCAGGTAGAGGAAGACATGGCAGAGGTAGAGGAAGAGGAGGTAGACAAGGCAGGGGGAGATCCCAAGACTCCAACCCATGTTCTATTTGTGGACTAACTAATCATACAACTGAAAATTGCTTTAGGAATTCCAGGAATCAAAGAGGCAGAGGATACAATAGAGGAAGTTATGGCTACTCAAGAGGAAGGTTCAACAACTACCATGGCAACTACAACAACTACAATCATTCAAACTATCAAGGAGGCTACAAAGGAAGGAGAGACTACAATAACTACACAGAAGACTCAAACAAAGAGGATTCATTATTGATCATGAACATGGCTATGCCACAAGGTAAATCTGATGAGCATGTTTTCTACATAGATTCAGGTTGTTCAAATCATGTGGCAGGAAATGTAGCACTCCTATCAGATTTAGAAGATCCAAGGAATAATCATGAGGTACAATTAGGAGATGATACAAAACATCCTGTGGAGAAAATAGGCAATGTCAAAGCACCTGATGGAAACATCAATCTACTCAGTAAGGTACTCTATGTCCCTACCATTACAAAGAATTTGATAAGTGTTGGGCAGATAGTAGAGAAAGGGTTGCAAGTCAGGTTCACAAAAGCAGGAGCATTTGTTGAAGATCCAAGTCAAGGATTCAGAAGAATTGCAAAAGGTGAAAAGACAGGTAGATTGTTCACATTTGAATTACAGGACACTAGAAACATTGCTCTCTTTAATTATGGTAGTCAGACACTCACAGAATTGGAAGTATGGCACAAAAGGTTAGCACATATTGGTGAAAGGTCATTAAAGCAAATTTGCAGGGACCAAAGTGTACTTGGACTCCCTAATTTGTCAAAACAACATATGATTTATAAGTGTAGTGCATGCCAATTTGGAAAGTCTCACAGGTTACCATTCATGAATAAAGGTTATATGCATGGAGATCTCTTGGAGTTGGTTCATACAGATGTATGGGGACCTAGCAAGGAAGCTTCAATATCTGGATCAAGGTATTATGTTTCCTTTA
Organism: Ceratopteris richardii; assembly: GCA_020310875.1. Taxonomy (NCBI): domain Eukaryota; kingdom Viridiplantae; phylum Streptophyta; class Polypodiopsida; order Polypodiales; family Pteridaceae; genus Ceratopteris; species Ceratopteris richardii. The sequence goes on along the minus strand of CM035433.1, from coordinate 8,092,754 downwards.
TTGATGATTGCAGCAGATGGACTATCCTATTCTTTATGAAACACAAAGATGAAGTTTTGTCATGTTTCAAAAGATATTTGGCTCTTGTGGAGAATCAAACAGGTAAATCACTAAAAAGGATAAGGTCAGATGGAGGGGGAGAATACTTCTCCC
>CM035433.1:8085101-8090101 GCA_020310875.1 Ceratopteris richardii | reverse complement strand
TCCAAGTTAAATTACTTCAAAAGGTTCAGTAGATATTGAGAAATCTACTTACCAAGTCAGCTATGTCTAAATCTGCACTTCTGAGAAGTCGATTTGGACACCCCTAACTTCTTAACTTCAATTCTCTCAATATAAAACCCATTTAAGCAAATGCTTCTAGCCACAAGTAGCTTACCTTCCAACTTAAAGATTAAGTGCTTACTTGCACAAAACTTTAAACTGTGGAGTGAGAAATGATCAAATCATTAAGATCAAAATTTGCGCCTGTTTCAGGAACCAGTGAGTACTTTCTTACATGCAAATGTTCCTACACACAATTCTCTTAGCCTGATCACAATTAGACTCTCAAACTCTAGCCATAGATTGATTAACTATGGACTTAGATATCTCCAAAAGGAATTCACAAAAGATCTATCACACAGAGAGAAAACACAGAAACATCGGGCGCAATTTTTCCTTCTATTTCTCAGAAATTACAATTGAGTGAGGATGGAGAGTTCAACTCACTTCACACATGTCTAATGACATTTTTCTACTTCTCAATACACAAAACTCATGATCTCCTATTGTCTCTCCTTGTCTTCTCTACTTGCCCCGACATTTTTCAAAAGTATATATAGGCAATTATGTACAAACCTTTTTATCAAAGCATAAGTATATGTAACCTATGTCTTAACTAATGTACATATGTGTACATGTCTTTTACTCTGTGAATGTATCCATCTTCTTTGCTTCAAATCTTCAATTGTTGATTGGTCTGCACCAACAACTCCCCCTCAATCATCAATTGAGGTTTCTCTTATCTTCTTTATACCTGCCATGTCTTTAAACTTCTGTAGCTTTGGTCCATCCAAGCTCTTTGTAAGCATATCAGCTATCTGATCTTTTGTTGAAGTATGTATGACTTCAATCTCCTTATCCATCACCTTCTCTCTTACAAAGTGATACTGTATCTCAATATGCTTAGTCCTGGCATGAAAAATAGGATTAGCAGCTAGATATAATGAACTCATGTTATCACCATAAATGATAGGTGTGTTCTTTATAGTGTCAAAACTCTTCATTAGAGTCTTAAGCCATATCACTTCTTTTGCAGCTTCAACCATGCCTTTGTACTCTGCTTCTGTAGATGACAAAGCAACTGTATGTTGCTTCTTTGAGCACCAAGAGATTAACTTATCTCCCACATAGCACATGTATCCATAGGTTGATCTTCTATCATCTGGATTACCTGCCCAATCTGCATCACTATAGATCTTGATGTTTGTATCTGATGTGAACCCATAATACAAACCTTCTTTGAGTGTACCCTTAATGTATCTCAACACTCTTTGACCTGCAATCCAATGCTCTTTCCTCGGACAATGCATAAATTGAGACAAAACCCCTACTGCATATGATAAATCAGGTCTAGTTAAAGTAGCATAGATAAGACTACCAACCAAACTCTGATATTGTCTCATGTCCTTGAATTCTTCACCTCCAAATTTACTCAATTTGTGATTCACCTCCATTGGTGTAGGTGCTACCCTGCAATCATCCATTTTAAACTTGATTAACAAGTTCTTCAAATACCTTTCTTGGGTCACAAATACTCCATGTTGAGTATATGTAATCTCCATGCCCAAGAAGTATGACAAGTCTCCCAAGTCACTTATTTTGAACTCCTTTTCCATTTGCTTCTTTAGTCTTTGTATTCCTTCCTCATCTGTACCTGTAAGGATTATATCATCAACATATATGCACATGTATATGAAACCATTATCACTTGCTTTGACAAGCAAGCTACTATCTGCTTTAGACACCTGAAATCCAAGTTCTTTCAAGAACTTTACAAGTCTATAATTCCATGCCCCTAGGGCCTGCTTCAAGCCATACAAAGCTCTCTTGAGCTTGCACACATGATCTGGATACCTTTTATCTCTGAACCCTTGAGGTTGCTCCATGAATACATCATCTGAAATATAACCATTCAAAAAAGCATTTTTTACATCAAGTTGACATAACTTCCAACCTTTACATGCAGCAATAGCTATAAGTGTCCTGATGGTTGTCATCTTTGCCACAGGACTATAAGTCTCATCATAGTCAACACCATATGTCTGAGCAAACCCTTTGACAACAAGTCTAGCTTTGAACCTAGACACACTTCCATCTGCAAATCTTTTTGTCTTATAAACCCACTTACATCCAATGATCTTCTGACTATTTGGCTTTGGAACCAAATCCCATGTTTGATTCTCCAATAATGCATCATATTCTTCCTGCATAGATTTATCCCAATTTTCTTTACCTTTTGCCTCTTCATATGTAGAAGGGTCTTCATCTGTTTTAATCATGTAAGCATAATCTTTGGTAGCGAGAAATGAAGTATCATAGCTATACCTTCTAGGTTGCCATTTGTTCCTTGTAGACCTCCTAAGTTCTCCACTTCTTGAGGTTTCTGGTTCTTCATATTCAGGATCAAACCTAGGTGTTTCTTCCACTTCAACCTGCACTTCATTATTCTCTTCTTCATCAATTATTTGTACCTTTGACTTACCTTTCCTTTGGCTCACAATCTCTTCATCATCTGTATTAAGATTGATAGTACTTGCATACCAAGTACCTTGCTCATCAAATGTAACATCTTTTGATACAAGAAAATGTTTTGTGGATGGATTCCACAACCTGTATCCCATCTGCTTATCATCATAACCAATAAACACATATTTTTTAGCTTTAGGTTCCAATTTGTGCCTTAATTGTGATGGCACATATGCATAGGCCAAACATCCAAATACTATGCAATGGTCTAGTGTAGGTCTCTTACCCCACCATGCCTCATAAGGTGTCATTCCCTGCAAAGCTTTACATGGTAACCTATTGACCAAATAAGTAGCTGTATTTACAGCCTCAGCCCACAAATAATTAGGGCAATTTTTCTCTTTCATCATGGACCTTGCAAACTCAACAAGAGTTCTATTTCTCCTTTCTGCTACACCATTTTGTTGAGGAGAGTACCTGCAAGTAACTTCCCTTTTTATACCTGCATCCCACAAGTAATTACTGAATTCATTAGAGAAATACTCTCCCCCTCCAGCTGACCTTAGTCTTTTCAACTTATGTCCTGTAATTCTTTCTGCATATGCATGATAGTGTTTAAATGTATTAAACACTTCTGACTTATCTTTGATCACATAAATAGTGATCCATCTAGTAGCATCATCAACATAAATCACATAATACCTTGACCCATTTATACTGAAATCCTTTGATGGCCCCCACACATCTGTGTGTACCAACTCAAGCTTCTCTGAGTACATAAAACCATACTTGGAGTAGGAAAGCTTATGAGCCTTACCTAATTGACATGCCTCACATCTGTATGTCATATGTTGACCTACAACATTAGGCAAACCAAGCACTGAACCATTGTTAATCATGTCTTTAATACCTCTTTCATTGAAATGTCCAAGCCTCTTATGCCAAAGATCTAACTCAGAGATCTTATGTCCTCCATATGTGAACATGGCATGACCAATATTACCTTGAATCTTCAATGTGAACAATCTTCCTTCTTTCTTCCCTGAAACAATTTGTTTATACCCATTGCTAGGGTCTTCCACAAACACTCCTTCATTAGTGAACCTTACTTCATAACCTTTTTCCACAATTTGTCCTACACTTATCAAATTCTTAGGAATTGTAGGAACATACAAGACCTTACTCAATAAGGTGCTACCATCCTTGGCCTTCACTGATCCAATTGACTTCACATTGTGCTTTGTGTTGTCACCTGTTTGAACAACATGATTAGATACCTTATTCTCCAAATCAGTCATCAAGGCTATATTACCACTCAGGTGATTACTACACCCTGAATCAATGTAGAAGACTCTTTGATCTTCACTCTGCCTTTCACAAGTTGCATTCATTATCAATGTTGAATCTTCCTTTTGATCTGAAGCATAATTGTAGTAGGTGTTGTTATATTGTTGACTTTGGAAACCTCTACCTGCATTTCTTCCAAAGTAACCCCTACTACCTCTGCCTCTGAAATTACCTCTTTGATTTCTACCACCTCTTCCTCTTGCATTATAATTTTGACTATATCCATTATTACTCTGAGTATTGTGCCAACAATCATTAGCTAAGTGATTTGTCTTACCACAAATCCAACAAGCTTTGCCTCCATCTTTGTTGTTTCTGCCTCTTCCTCTACCTTTGCCACCTCCTCTACCTCTTAGGAAGTTGGCTTGACTAGTTGTGCCTTCTTCTTCACCTGATTGTTGCTTTCCTTTGTTAGCTTTCTTCTTGTCCTTTGAGTACATTGCATGACCTGTACTTTTGTCACCATCTCCTTTAACATCATGCTCAAATGTTAGCATATGACCTAGCAACTGATTTAAATCAGGAGTGAAATGATCAAGTGATAATTCTGTAGATAAAATGAATGGCTTCCATTTGTCATCACCTCTTAAACCTGTAAGAATTTGCCTTACCAATTTCTCCTCCTCAATTTCTTCATCAACAGCTCCTAAAGCATCTGCAATATCTTTCATTCTTGTCACATAGTCTGAAATGGATTGAGAAGCCTTCTTCTTAAAGGTGGTAAACTCTGCCCATAAGGATGCCTTTCTTGACTTAGTAGTATTCTAGAAATGCTCCTCCAAAGCATTCCAAATATCAGTTGCACTTTCAAGACCTCGAATATGAGGTAACAAGTAATCATTGATTGCTATATATATAATGCTCCTAGCTTGAGCATCTTTCTTCATCCAATTTTTCAAAACTGCTAACTCTTCCCTAGTTGGAACACTAGGATCTCTGAACTGTGGCTTCTCTTCTTCTCCTGTGATATAAGCTATTAAATCTTTGCTCATAAGATGAGCTTCCATCCTCATTGACCATGCAAGATAGTTTTCCCTATCCAATTTCTCTATCTGTAGAGAATCTCCCATCTTGTGTCAACCAGTGTATTGAAATCTTCAAGCTTTATGAACAATATATGTACCTTT
>CM035433.1:8065101-8070101 GCA_020310875.1 Ceratopteris richardii | reverse complement strand
TTTCTACTGTGTTGGTCACATTGAGGAAAACATTCAGCAGGTGCCAAGACAAAAATAGAAGTTTTTCTTGAGTTTGTGAACTTCAAAGTTATCTGTTTTGGTTCAATCATTAAACATATCACTTCCAACGTACATAGGCTATTTTTTGGTGTTATTGGAAAGCTAAGAAGGTCTAGGGCAGGTACAAAGCAAGTTTAGCAGTACCTACTCAGTCTCTTGGAGCATCCATCCATCTATCCCAATAGTGGTATCAGAGCAATAGAGGTAAAATGGGAGATGGTTTTCCTTCATTTATTGATAAATTGGACAGGAACAACTATCAAGCTTGGTCTCTAAGGATGAAGACCTACTTACAAGGAAGGAGTCTATATGGATACATCTCAGGAGATGAGGAATTGCCCTCATTCAAAGCAAGAGGATTACCAACCAAGGAAGAACAAGAAAAGCTCAACACATGGTGTGCTAAGGATGCATTGGCAAGGTCTTATTTACTAAACTCTATCTCTGAATTTCTTTTGCCACATATCAAAAATTGTAAGACATCCAAGAAACTTGGGAAACCTTGTCATCATACTTTTCCTCCAATACAAGGTCTAGGAAAAATCAGTTGTGGATTGAATCCACAACAGTAAGGAAGCAACCTAAGCAAGCTATTTCAGAATTTGTGACCAAGATCAAAGATGTTGCAGATCAGTTAGCAAGCATAGGAGAAGAGATTGAAGAAGAACAAATTGTAAGGCAAGTGATCGATGGAATCAAGGCTGATGACAAATAGGAAAGCTTCACCACTGCAATGGATCTCTACATGGACATGCACACTCCAGATCTTACAACTCTCATGGGACAACTATTTACACATGAAGCAAAGCTCACAAAAAATGGAGATACATCCAAAGGTAATAACTCTTCTGCCGTATACACTGATAAGAAGTCTAAGGATAAAGGCAAGAGCAAGAAGATGGAAGAGGAAGGCTCTACCTCCCAAGCCAACTATGCAGGGAGAGGTAGATCTTCAAGAGGAAGGGGCAGAGGAGGTAAGCAAGGTAGGGGGAGACCCTATAACTCATCACCATGCAACATTTGTGGTTTATCAAATCATACTACAGATGAGTGTTTCGGGAATTACAAAAATCAAAGAGGAAGAGGCTACCAAAGAGGTGGATACTCACAGTCAAGAGGAAGGTTCAACCATCACCAAGGCCACAACAACAATTACAATGGCAACTACCAAGGAGGATTCAAAACCAGAAAGGACTACAACAACTACACAGAGGAGCAAGATGACTCTCTTTTGATTATGAACATGACTTCAAAGTCAGGTACAAATGATGATCACCTATTTTACATTGACTCAGGGTGCTCAAATCATGTGGCTAGCAATGTGGCACTACTCTCTAATCTTGAGGAACCAAAAGGTAAACATCAAGTCCAAACAAGTGATGATACAAAGCATTCAGTAGTTAAAGTTGGAAATGTTAACCATTACCAAAAATTTGATGAGTGTTGGTCAGATTGTGGAGAAAGGTTTGCAGGTCAGATTCAATCAATATGGAGCATATGTGGAGGACCCAAGACATGGGTTCAAGAGGATTGCTAAAGGAGAAAAATCAGGTAGACTTTTCACTTTTGAGTTGGAAGATACAAAGAATATTGCACTATACAGTTATAAAGATCAAAGACTTTCAGAGCTTGAGATTTGGCACAAAAGATTAGGGCACATAGGAGAAAGAACCTTGAAACAAATGTGCAGGGACCAATGTGTGCTTGGGATACCTAATGTATCCAAACAACATATGATTTACAAGTGTGGTGCTTGTCAATTTGGTAAGTCTCATAGGTTACCCTTCTCCAAGAAAGGATATATGCATGAAGACTACCTAGAGCTTGTACACAGAGATGTTTGGGGACCTAGCAAAGACCCCTCAGTCTCGGGTTCAAGGTACTATGTGTCTTTCATTGATTATTATAGCAGATGGATTGTATTATACTTCATGAAGCACAAGGATGAGGTATTTAATTGTTTTAAGAAATATCTTGCATTAGTTGAAAACCAGACAGGAAGGAATTTGAAGAGGTTAAGGTCAGATGGAGGAGGTGAGTACTTCTCCAATGAATTTGAAGACTTCTTCCAGGACAGAGGCATCAAAAGAGAGATAATCACAAGGTATTCTCCTGAACAGAATGGGGTAGCTGAGAGAAGAAATAGGTTAATTGTTGAGACAACTAGATCTCTGCTTAATGAGAAGAAATTACCTAATTATCTATGGACAGAGAGTGTTTCTACTGCCACTTACCTCATAAACAGGTTACCATCTAGGTCACTTGATGGTATGACACCCTATGAAGCATGGCATGGTAAGAGACCATCATTAGATCAAAAATGCATTTTCATTGGGTATGATTTAAATAAAAAAGGTTACGGGTTTTATAATCCTACCAATAAGGGATTTACGGTAAGCAGAGATGTGATCTTTGATGAGAATGATTCTTGGTATGAGAATGAATGCAAGAAGGTCAAATTACTCTATGATTTGGAAGAGGAATTTCCAAAACTTGCAAAGGAGGAACCTACTCAGAATGAAGACTCAAGTTCAGATGATGAAGACACTATCAACCTTGAAGAATTCAAGGCATGGAAGTCCAAGGGCAAAATGAAGATGAAGAAGCTTGAAGACATACCTAAATCATCAACTCAATCAATCAGAATATCTCAAAGGGAAAGCAAGAAACCTATCAGATATGGGTATGATACATCTCTTGTTACTAAACATTCAGTTTATCTTGCCAAAGATTTGTCAAATGAAGAACCAGGTTCATATGAAGAAGCAATAACCAAATCAGAGTGGAAAGAAGCTATGGATGAGGAGATTGAAGCACTCAAGGAGAGTGACACATGGGAGTTAGCACCCAAGAAGGATTCTATGAAGGTAATAGGATCCAGATGGATCTATAAGTTAAAAAGAAATTCTGATGGAACAATAAATAGGTACAAAGCCAGATTGGTAGCCAAGGGTTTTGCACAAACCCAAGGCATTGACTATGAAGAGACATTTTCTCCTGTGGCTAAGATGCCAACAATCAGAGTGTTGGTAAGTGTGGCTACATCAAAGAATTGGAACATGTACCAATTGGATGTCAAGAATGCTTTCTTGAATGGATGGATTTCAGAAGAAGTTTATATGTCACAACCTCCTGGCTATGAGGACCCTAAGAAGGTAACCTATGTTTGCAAATTAAAAAAGGCTTTATATGGATTGAAGCAGGCACCTAGGGCATGGAATTACAGGTTAACTACATACCTCCAAGACCAAGCATGAGCAAGGCTGACACTTCTCTGTTCATGAAGAGAAGTAATTCTGAGGTAATATATCCCTGTGTTTATGTTGATGACATCATCATTACAAGCAATGATGTCAATGGAATCAGGTATATCAAAAGCTAGATGATGAAGGAGTTCAAGATCAATGATCTTGGTTTATTGAAGTATTTTCTAGGGCTTGAATTAGTTTACACTAATTCAGGGATACATTACTCAGAAAAAGTATGTACAAGATATGTTGAAGAAGTTTCACTTTGCAGGATGCTAAAATAGCAAGCACTCCAATGGAGGTAAACCTAAAGCTAAGTGCCCATGAAGGTGATGAAGTCAAAGACATTACAGGTTATCAAAGTATGGTGGGTAGCTTGAACTATGCTACTCTTACAAGAATTGATATTGCATATGGTGTAAGTGTGCTAAGTCAATCTATGCACAAGCCAAGGATACCTCACTTAGAGGCTGCCAAGAGAATCTTGAAGTATCTCAAGGGTACACAGAACCATGGTTTGTATTTCCCTTACACTTCAGATATTGATATCAAAATTTATTCAGATGCAGATTGGGCATAGGAGGAGCACTTCTAGATATATTTCTTTTGCAGGTGACAAACCAATTTCATGGTCCTCAAAGAAGCAACCTACTGTTGCTTTGTCTTCCACAGAGGCAGGGTATAGAGGACTGGTAATGCCACACAAGAAGCAATTTGGATTAAGCTTTTGTATACAAAATTGGGCTTATATACTAGGTCTCCAATAATCTTTGGAGATAATACAAGGTCTCTTCACCTTGCAGCTAATCCTATCTATCATGCTAGGACCAAACACATAGAGGTTCATTATCATTATGTGAGAGAGAAGTTCATAAGCAAGGACATTCAACTTACCTATGTATCAACCAACATGCAATGTGCATATTTGTTGACTAAAGCTTTGGATGGAACAAAACTTTGCAGGTTCAAATCCATGATTGGATTGCAGGATATACTTGAAGATTGAAGATGAAGACTTAAGCCAAAATGTTTGGCTTGAGGGAGAGCTGTTGGTGTAATTTGCAAGCCTACACATTTGGCTCAAAGGATGCATTAAAGTCTACACATACATGAAGAAGCATAGGAACATATGCTAGAGGCTAATTACCACTTTACCTCATTGTAAAAGTCAAATTGACTTGGAATCTTTTGTAATCACCTACCAAACTGAGTCGTGGAAAAATTAGCTCATTTGATTGAAGGAATATCTCCAAGCATTTAGGATCTTGATCATAGGGAGCCAAAACTTGAATTTGAATTCAAATCTTTGTTCATTACATATAAAAGTGGACATGAAAAGTCGTGGGTAAGAGAGATCATTCTCGAGCCTCATTCTGCTGAGTTTGAGTGTGTGTGAGGTCTTTACCATAGCCTACACCTCTCTACACCATTAGGCAATGTTGTACATGCCAATGGGATTGTATACAAGTGTTCATTAATAGATACATTTACATCATTCATCTCTGAGTTCTTTGTTAGTCTACTCAAAAGTTTGTCAAATTATCAAGGTCATATCTCGGTCAATCCTTCACAAATCAAGTGATTCAAAGCTTGTTGGATTCAGCTCAAAGTCATCTACATGCTATCAAAGTTTGAAGTAATTCTATTCAGCCATTTCAGAGAAATCTGCATCGAGGTGAACTCTAGTCATTT
>CM035433.1:8052601-8057601 GCA_020310875.1 Ceratopteris richardii | reverse complement strand
GTTACCTATGTCAGAAACTGTCATTCAGAACAGTCGATTTTACATCTGCAACTTTTAAGACTTGGTTCTCCTTGAATAGAACCCGTTTTCCAAAATGCTTCTAGACATGAGTAGCTTATCTTCCAACTTAAAGATTAAGCTCTCACTCATGCAAAACTTTAAACTGTGCTAGGAGAAATGATCAAAACATTAACTTCGAAATCTGCGCCTGTTTTAGGAACCAGTGAACATACTTCACATATGAATGTTCCTACACTTAATTCACTCAGCCTGATTACAATTGGAAGCTGAAACTTTGTACAGAGGTCAAGCACCTCTCAACTTAGACTTGTACAAAAGCATTTCACAATTGATCTACTGTAGAAGGAGAACACGCAGAAACATCGGGCGCAAATATTTTCAATTACTCAGAAGAAAATACAGTTGAGTGATGAGAGCTAACTCAACTAACTTTTTCTCTATCTCATGACATCTATCTCCCTCATTCTTGACTTCTAACTATTGTCACATATGCTCTCATACCTGCCCCGACTTTTCTCAAAGTATTTATAGATAAATTTGTACATGATTCTTACTAAACAAAAGATCTAAGTCAGCTATGACTAAACTAATGTACATATGTGTACACTTCTCTTATCCTCTGAATGTAATCTTCTTCCACACTTTAGGAATTGATTCTTCCTTCATCCTTTAATCTTCCAAGCCTTCAATTGGTGATTGGTATGCACCAACAGCTCCCCCTCAATCATCAATTGAGGTTTTCTCTGTCTTCTTGATACTTGCCATGTCTTTGAACCTTTGTAACTTAGGTCCATCCAAACTCTTTGTCATCATATCTGCCACTTGTTCTTTTGTTGGAGTGTACATCACTTCAATCTCTTTATCTAGTACCATTTCCCTCAAGAAATGATACTGAATCTCTATATGCTTAGTCCTGGCATGAAAAACAGGATTAGTTGCCAAATACAAAGAACTCATATTGTCTCCAAAAATTATTGGAATACTATGATCAATCTCAAAACTTTTCATCAAGGTCTTCAACCATATCACTTCCTTTGCAGCTTCTACCATTCCCTTATACTCAGCTTCTGTGGATGATAAAGCAACTGTATGTTGCTTCTTTGAACACCAAGAAACTAGCTTATCTCCAACATAACAGAGATACCCATGAGTAGACCTTCTATCATCTGAGTCACCTGCCCAATCTGCATCACTAAACACTTTGATTCTTGTGTCAGAAGTGAAACCATAATACAAACCTTCACTTAGGGTTCCTTTGATATATCTGAGTACCCTTTGGGCTGCAATCCAATGAGTCTTCTTTGGACAATGCATGAATTGTGACAACACACCTACTGCATATGATAAATCTGGCCTTGTCAAGGTAGCATAGATTAGACTACCTACCAAACTCTGATATTTCTTCATGTCATTGAATTCTTCACCTCCATACCTGCTTAATTTATGATTTACCTCCAATGGTGTAGTTGAGGTCTTGCAATCTTCCATGTTAAACTTGACTAGAAGATTCTTCAAGTATCTCTCTTGTGAAACATATACTCCATGTTGAGTATACACAATCTGCATTCCTAGAAAATAAGATAAGTTTCCCAAATCACTTATCTTAAACTCCTTCTCTATTTGTCTTTTGAGTTCATTGATTCCTTGAGCATCTGTTCCTGTAACAATAATATCATCAACATAAATGCACATGTAAATGTATCCATTTTCACTTGCCTTTACTAGCAAGCTACTATCTGCCTTTGATGCTTGAAATCCACATTCATTCAAGAACTTGACCAATCTGTAATTCCAAGCTCTTGGGGCTTGCTTCAACCCATATAAAGCTCTCTTGAGCTTACACACATAATCTGATCCAATTGATTCCATGAAGCCTTCTGGTTGCTCCATATATACTTCATCTGCAATGTATCCATTTAGAAATGCATTTTTCACATCCAATTGTGATAATTTCCACCCCTTGCAAGCAGCAATAGCAATCAAAGTCCTAATTGTAGACATCTTAGCAACAGGACTAAAGGTTTCATCATAATCTACCCCATAAGTTTGGGCATAACCTTTGACCACAAGTCTAGCCTTATATCTAGACACCTTACCATCTGCAAACCTCTTTATTTTATATACCCACTTACATCCAATGACCTTCTGATTCTTTGGTCTTGGTACTAGTTCCCAAGTTTCATTTTCAAGTAGAGCATCATACTCTTCTTGCATTGCCTTCTCCCAATTCTGTTTACCTTTGGCTTCTTCATAAGTGGTTGGATCTTCTTCTGTTTTCACAATGTAGGCATAATCTTTTGTGGTTAGGAAAGATGTATCATAACTGTACCTTATAGGTTCTTTCCTTTCTCTTGTAGATCTTCTGATTTCTGCATTCCTTGAAGTTTCAGCTTCTTACCCCACCATGCTTTATAAGGGGTTCCTCCATCCAAAGCTTTGCAAGGCAACCTATTCACAAGGTATGTTGCAGTGTTAATGGCTTCTGCCCATAAGTAATTTGGACAATTCTTTTCCTTCATCATGGCTCTTGCAAACTCTACAAGAGTCCTATTCCTCCTTTCTGCTACTCCATTCTGTTGAGGGGAGTACCTGCAAGTTACTTCTCTTTTGATACCTGCATTCCACAAATAATCATCAAACTCTTTAGAGAAATACTCTCCCCCTCCATCTGATCTTAACCTCTTGAGCTTTTGTCCTGTGATCCTTTCTGCATAAGCATGAAAATGTTTGAATGTCTTGAAAACTTCTGATTTATCCTTGATTACATACAAAGTAATCCACCTGGTTGCATCATCAACAAACAACACATAATATCTGGATCCATTTATGCTATAGTCCCTTGAGGGACCCCATACATCTGTATGAACCAATTCAAGCATATTTGAATGCTTGTACCCTGATTTGTTATAAGAACTCTTATGTGCTTTACCTAATTGACAAGCTTCACACTTGTACACCATATGTTGCCCTTCAATGTTTGGCAATCCAAGCACCACCTGATTCTTTGACATCTCCTTTATAGCTCTCTCATTGAAATGACCTAGCCTTTTATGCCATAGGTCTAATTCAGATACCTTTTGACTTCCATAGGTAAATAATGCATGTCCCACATTACCTTGGACCTTGAGAGTGAACAATCTTCCTTCCTTTTTACCTGCAATTATGTTTCTATATCCCTGATTTGGATCTTGTACATAAACACCATCATTTGTGAATCTTACCTCATATCCTTTCTCCACAATTTGCCCTACACTTATCAAATTTTTAGGAATAGTAGGAACATAAAGTACCTTGCTCAGAAGTGTACTTCCACTCTTTGTCTTCACTGATCCAATGCTCTCCACTTTATGTTTGGTATTGTCACCTGTCTGAACTGTATGTCCATTCACCCTTGCTTCCATATCAGTCATCAAAGATAGATTCCCACTCAGATGGTTGCTGCACCCTGAGTCAATATAAAACACTCTTTGATCTTCTCCCATTGATTCATGAGTTGCATTCAAGATAAGAGTCATGTCATCCTTCTGATCTGATGCATAATTGTAATAATTATTGTTGTAGGACTGAGATTGGAAGTTTCTTCCACCTCCTCTACCATATGATGTCCTACCACCTCTTCCTCTGAAATTGCCTCTTTGGTTTCTGCCTCCTCTACCTCTTTGATTATAATTCTGATTATTGCTTCCACCATTTTGATTGTTATACCAACAATCATTTGCCAAATGATTTGTTCTGCCACAAATCCAACAAGCTTTAGCATTATCTTTGTTCTTACCTCCTCTTCCTTTACCTCTGAAACTCATATTTCCTTTTGTGAAGTTAGCTTGATTTGAATTCCCTTCATCATCATTTGATTGCTTTCCCTTGCCATTCTTTTTCTTGTCTTTGGAGTACATAGCTTGACTTGTACTTCTATCATTGTCTCCTTTAAGATCCTGCTCAAAGGTTAGCATGTGTCCTAGCAATTGATTAAGATCAGGAGTAAAGTGATCAAGTGACAACTCTATGGACAATATAAAAGGCTTCCACTTCTCATCTCCTCTCAAACCTGTAAGTATTTGTCTTACCAACTTTTCCTCTTCAATGTCTTCATCCACTGCTCCCAAGCTATCTGCAATATCTTTCATCCTTGCCACATAATCTGAAATTGATTGGGAGCTCTTCTTCTTGAAGGTTGTGAACTCAGCCCATAGTGAGGACTTCCTTGACTTAGTAGTATTTTGGAAATGCTCTTCCAAGGCATTCCAAACATCTATAGCACTTTCCAAACCTCTGATGTGAGGTAAAAGGTAATCATTTACAGCCATGTAGATGATGCTCCTTGCTTGAGCATCCTTTCTCATCCAAGTCTTCAACATTGCAAGCTCTTCCCTAGTAGGAATACTAGGATCTGCAAACTCAGGTTTTTCTTCATCTCCTGTAATAAATGATATAAGATCTTTGCTCATGAGGTGTGCCTCCATCCTCATGGACCATGCTGGATAGTTCTCCCTATCTAGCTTATCAATCTGCAAGCTTTCTCCCATCTTGTGTCCACCTGTGTATTGAAATTTTCAAGCTTTACAAACAATGTATGTACCTTTACTTCGAAGTAGACTCCTTTTGCCTTTCTTGATGTCAAATAGTCTTCTCCTCAAGCTTTGACTCCAAACTTTCACTTCTTAGTCCTTCAAGTGTTGAATTTCTTGAATCTGCAGCAGTCGGGATCCTTCTTTCCTCAATTTGATGTCTCCTGCTCTGATACCACTGATGGAGAATGTTATTCTCCAAAAGAACAACCTATTCTTGTGATTAGAGCACCTCTATACCAAGAATAAGTCAAAACCTTCCACTCATTTAGAGGATCAATTACTAACTATCAAAAGGTTAATAAATTTGTGAAGAAGATGAAACACAGAGAAGTCTGCTGCACTATTTCTCCACATTGACCTATCAAACGTGTAAAGTTTTTGATGAAACTTTGTACGAAGTATCTCCTA
>CM035433.1:8040101-8042601 GCA_020310875.1 Ceratopteris richardii | reverse complement strand
AGGTAGAGGTTTCCAAAGTCAACAATATAACAACACCTACTACAATTATGCTTCAGATCAAAAGGAGGATTCAACATTGATAATGAATGCAACTTGTGAAAGGCAGAGTGAAGATCAAAGAGTCTTCTACATTGACTCAGGGTGTAGCAATCACCTAAGTGGTAATATAGCTTTGATGACTGATTTGGAGAATAAGGTTTTTAATCATGTTGTTCAAACAGGTGACAACACAAAGCACAATGTGATGTCAATTGGATCAGTAAAGGCTAAGGATGGTAGTACCTTATTGAGTAAGGTCTTGTATGTTCCTACAATTCCTAAGAATTTGATAAGTGTAGGACAAATTGTTGAAAAGGGATATGAAGTAAGGTTCACTAATGATGGAGTATATGTAGAAGACCCTAGTCAAGGGTATAAACAGATTGTTTCAGGGAAGAAAGAAGGAAGATTATTTACATTGAAGATTCAAGGCAATATTGGTCATGCTATGTTCACATATGGAGGACATAAGATCTCTGAGTTAGATCTTTGGCACAAGAGGCTTGGACATTTCAATGAAAGAGGTATTAAAGACATGATTAACAATGGTTCAGTGCTTGGATTGCCTAATGTTGCAGGTCAACATATGACATACAAATGTGAGGCATGTCAATTAGGTAAAGCTCATAAGCATTCCTATTCCAAGCATGGTTTTATGTACTCAGAGAAGCTTGAATTGGTACACACAGATGTGTGGGGACCATCAAAGGATTTCAGCATAAATGGGTCAAGGTATTATGTGATTTATGTTGATGATGCTACTAGATGGATCACTATTTATGTGATCAAAGATAAGTCAGAAGTGTTTAATACATTTAAACACTATCATGCATATACAGAAAGAATTACAGGACATAAGATGAAGAGATTAAGGTCAGATGGAGGGGGAGAGTATTTCTCTAATGAGTTCAGTGATTACTTGTGGAATGCAGGTATAAAAAGGGAAGTTATTTGCAGGTACTCTCCTCAACAAAATGGTGTAGCAGAAAGGAGAAATGGAACACTTGTTGAGTTTGCAAGATCCATGATGAAGGAGAAAAATTGCCCTAATTATTTGTGGGCTGAGGCTGTAAATACAGCCACTTATTTGGTCAATAGGTTACCATGTAAAGCCTTGCAGGGTATGACACCATATGAGGCTTGGTGGGGTAAGAGACCTACCTTGGATCATTGCAGAGTTTTTGGATGTGTGGCATATGCATATGTGCCATCACAATTAAGGCACAAGTTGGAACCTAAAGCTGAAAAATATGTTTTCATTGGTTATGATGATAAGCAGATGGGTTATAGATTGTGGAGTCCATCTACAAAACAATTCATGGTTTCTAAAGATGTTACATTTGATGAGCAAAGTACTTGGTATGCAGGTACAATCAATATCAATACAGGTGATGAAGAAGAAGTGAGCCAAAGGAAAGGTAAATCAAAGGTTCAGATATTTGATGAACAAGAGAATAATGAAGTGCAGGTTGAAGTTGAAGAAATGCCAAGATTTGATCCTGAGTGTGAAGAACCAGAAACCTCAAGGAGTGGAGAACTCAGAAGATCATCAAGAAATAGGTGGCAACCTACAAGGTATAGTTATGATACTTCTTTTTTGGCCACAAAAGATTATGCTTATATGATGAAAACAGATGAAGACCCTTCTACATATGAAGAGGCAAAAGGTAAGGAAAAATGGGAGAAAGCTATGCAGGAAGAATATGATGCACTATTGGAAAATCAAACTTGGGATTTGGTTCCTAAACCAAATAGTCAAAAAATTATTGGATGCAAGTGGGTTTACAAGACCAAGAGGTTTGCAGATGGAAGTGTGTCTAGATACAAAGCTAGACTTGTTGTCAAAGGTTTTGCACAAACATATGGTATTGATTATGATGAGACTTATAGTCCTGTGGCAAAGATGACAACCATCAGGACACTTATAGCGATTGCTGCATGCAAAGGTTGGAAATTGTGTCAATTAGATGTGAAAAATGCTTTTTTGAATGGTTATATTTCAGATGATGTGTTCATGGAGCAACCTCAAGGGTTCAGAGATAAAAGGTATCCAGATCATGTGTGCAAGCTCAAGAGAGCTTTGTATGGCTTAAAGCAGGCTCCAAGGGCATGGAATTATAGACTTGTAAAGTTCTTGAAAGAACTTGGTTTTCAGGTGTCTAAAGCAGATAGTAGCTTGCTTGTCAAAGCAAGTGATAATGGTTTCATATACATGTGCATATATGTTGATGATATAATCCTTACAGGTACAGATGAGGAAGGAATACAAAGGCTAAAGAAGCAAATGGAAAAGGAGTTCAAAATAAGTGACTTGGGAGACTTGTCATATTTCTTGGGCATGGAGATTACATATACTCAACATGGAGTATTTGTGACCCAAGAAAGGTATTTGAAGAACTTGTTAATCAAGTTTAAAATGGATGATTGCAGGGTAGCACCTACACCAATGGAGGTGAATCAC